>CAWUHX010000043.1:0-605525 GCA_963922205.1 Romanomermis culicivorax
AAGCAGTGGTATCAACGCAGAGTACTCTGACCAGTTGGGGGGGGGGTAGGAAAAAGTCGAAATTTTTCCCAAAAAAGGCCAAAAAACATACACTTTTTGGCAAATTTTTTAATTTTTTCCCACTGGGGGGGTTGGGGGGGTAAATGATTTTGGGTACTGGGTTGGCCAAGTTGGGGGGGGGGTCCCCCCCAACCCCCCCAAGTACAGGTATGAATCTGGAGCGTAGTGCAGTAAATTTTTTTTTTTATTTTGTTATTCTATCATGCAGGAAAATAAATTTGTTCCATATTTATTTCCCTGACAAATGGGCCAATTTTTCTAAGAATCTTATAAATTTTAGCTGAAAAAATCATAGTGGAAACATTCAACTAAAACTTGCTGATTATGTTTTAATCGACTTATGAACGCAAAAAGCTTATGTTCTCAAAATTCCGAAGTCTGAAGATCACAAAAAGATTTAGTAAAATAAGCGAGAAAATCGTGATTTTCATCAAATGCGTCGGAAAACAGTTTAGTGCCAAACATATAGCCGTCATTTGAACTCTGGTGCTGAACACTACGAAATTTTCACGGTTTTTCTTTTTTAAAATGCACTTCCAGACAGGGGACCATAGAACCTCATCAAAACAGTCATCAGGCTTTTGGTTGTACAGCCCAAAATTTAATTGTTGTGTGCAAAAAACACTGTTCTGGGTGAAAAAAGGAAATTGAAAAGCAGAGACCAAGAGGGTAATATTTTAGTGAATTAAGAACGTGATATTTCCTAATTTTTTTGGCGGTTTAATCTGGTGAAGTAAACAAAACCTATTCTTCGTTCAAATCTTCATCAATAGTAAAGATATTCCAATAGTAAAAAAGCCAAAATTTCCCGAATTTCAAGCGTCCTTGGGCTTGACACCTGATTTGTTTGTTATTTTGCAGCCAAAGCAGGGAAAATATTCCTAATAATAGATTTACTGAGCTTTCCGTGCTTGCCGTCAGTTTTTTATAACAGTCATTTTTTCAGGCTCGGTCTTTTGTTGGTGGAGTTTTCATCATCTAAAGTTGCTCATTCTATGTTTGACTTAATGGTGGGAGCTCAGACCATAGAAACCACTTTCAAGTTGAAGAAAAAAGCCGTCTTCCTATAGTTTCGAGGGAGGAAGTCAGCCATCAGAGCCGCGAGGTCTGGAGGGGGGGCGTTGGACGGGGGTCAGTAATGCCCAAAATTTTGAGGGGAGGGGTCTCTCAAGGAAAAAATCGATTTTTTTCATGAAAAAAGTCCGAAAAATAGTTTCAAAATAGTAATTTTTTTCTAAACAGACCAAAAAATGTATTCATGGTGCGAAGTGCCCAGAAAATTCACATTTTTGACCATTTTTGTTCAAAAATTTACATTCTTCATCAAAAAATTAACATTTTTCAGTATTTTTTCGACCAAAAGTATGGGGGTCCCTATGGCTACCCATATGATTGGAAAATCCCGGGTGGGGGGGGGGCAGTCGCCCAATGGCTAGCCATATAGTCAACGATTTCTGGGGGTTCCCATAGCACTCCCCCCCCAATTACTTGTATGAGGTCAGCATGTACTTAAAAATGTATTTTTCCATCCATAAAATGGAAAGAACACACTCGTAATAAATAATTTCTGAGTTACTATATGGTATGCCCAGTTTCGGTGCTAAAATGTTTGCTTTATGATATATTCCGTTTCTATAAAAATAACTTTTGAACAGGAAATTGATTGCATCTTTCAATAACTCAAGTTGAAGGAGTGTCATCAAAAACTGCCTATACGATCAGTGTTTTTTCACCGTGCAAAAAAAATTTGCCAAAAAAATTTTTGCATGCCAAATACACCAAAAATTAAACAAAATTTTTATGCTACGTAAAAAAACTCAAATTATTTTGCACAGCAGAAAATAATTTTTGCACTGCAAAAAACTGTATATGATTGTTTTTTTGGAAGGAAATAAGTCTCCCCTCAATCCTTTCAAGGACTGATATTGTTCTTGATTTTTAATTTTTAGTACCTATATCTTTGGATTATTAATGAAAATTGAGATGTTGACAAATTTTTTCTCTTAAATGAAGCTTTCTGAACCCATGGACTCTTATGTACTATAATACATATATACTATATGCATGCATATTTTATTTTATACATTTTTACATTTATGCAGTTTTATAGATTTATATCTGTTTTATGTACGTGGATTATGCAAACATCATTTTGTGCAGTGCGATACAATGTTACAAAGCTCTTGCTGGTTGATGAATCCAGATTTTGGTTGGTCTTCTACATATTTCACCACCAAAATAGTGGGTTTTGAAAAATATTTTGAATCCTCATTCCAAAAAACTATCAACTGATCACTTTGCAAAGATATTCGGAGACCTTCTGCCCAATTATCTGGGAGTTTGAATGACATGACTCTCCATATTGAACAAAATATTTCAATGTATCAAGACCATTGAGTGTTTATGACAGCAAACTAATTTTAGTCATTTATTAATGTTAATTTGTTAATTTTAGTCATTTAGCTATTGTCTATGAGATTAATTCTGAATTGTTATCTAAAAATTCATTCATTCCATTTTATTTCAGAATAAATGGCACTTGTCCCAAATTTATATGAATTTACATGTATGAATCAATGTTGAACAAATTACGTTTGGGCTGTATTTCTATCTATCGTTAGCTCAAGCAGAAGCTTACATTAGCAAAAGTAAGCTTTTCTTAAATAAAGTATGTGCAGTGAAGCAAAAATTGTTGTTTTCCAGATATCAGTCTGCAGAATTCGGTTGAGCTTCGCAAGAAAAATTGCTGGAAATGAGTTTTTTCTGCAAATAGCTGATACGATGGATATTTTAATTTAAACCCAAATGTGATGGCCCAACGTAAGAGGCATTATTTTTGTAACTTCATTGAATATGCCCAAACTGAGTTGTTTTTAAGGAATATGATTGTTCATCGGGACTCGCAGAATTGCACACAAAGATTACACACATGCCTACGAGAAATTTTACAATGGAAAACTTGGAGGAAGTGAGTGATATGTTGACCTTTCTGAATTCTAAATATTTTCAATCTTGGTATGACTGAAATTGCAATGAACTGACTAATAAAGTAAAAATACTCTTGGATTTGTGAAACAAAACATGATTGCAGCAGATTTCGTGCTTATAGAAGAAATGATATAGGTACTTCAAATTTTGGTGCAGTAGCAGTGATGGACAATACATGTCAATTCTCACTGGTTGAAAAATACAAATTTTGGATTGGCTGTCTAGTTTTAGAATTTCAGTTGCCAGTTTTCAATTGAAAGTCATATGATTTCTGCTGCTTCGCCAGAATTTATGAGAAGCACATTATCTAGTTCATTAAAAACATCAGCACATTTGCCATTTATCTACAGTTCACTTGCGATTTATACTTCTTTATAAACTCATTATTTCAGCAAAATTTCCAATTTGAAAAAAGTATAATATATATGGCTGACAAAGAAACAAAAACGAACGCTAGCTCATTTAATGTTGAAAGATAAACGTTCAAGAATCAAAACCTTGCAGTACAAGACTATTAATAGTGAGCAAGTAAAATTTTATCGTATTGTACAATAATTTTAATTTCATCAAGTTGCAATCTTCAGAATTTGGCTACCCACGTAATATCTCGCGATGTCCTGGGTTCACTTAATGTGATACTGTATGTAACAATTTTAAACTTTCAACTATATTTTAAATTATTTTAACCGTTTGTGTTATTGTCTTTAATGATTGTTTTTTATTTTATAGTTCATAAAGCAAAAGTTCCTATGGAGAAAAATCTGCAAAATGAAAGATCTTCTGAAGATCTGTAGGTTGTCCTGCATTAGATCTGCATTGTATTGTATAGATCCGGGGAAAATCCTCTTAAGGTCCTTGTAACGTCTGCATGTACCACAGTGGTCTGAATATGATCTGTGTAAGATCACATGTTTGTCGGTGATATGTCTAACGGAAGGCTGGGATATGTCTGTGCAACAGGATGTGCAACGTCTGACATTAAATGATACAACATCTGTCATTTGACCGTATAAGGATCTATGTCAGACCTTCTATAAGATTTTCCGTCATTTAGCAAGGGGACTCCTTCCTGGGTAGGTTTTTGTAATTTTTGCGGCGCCGCGCGGCGCCCTATCAGGTTTCAACTAAACCAATACACATTTTTTGAGAAGAGCAAAATCCAAAAGTAAAAAAGCAGCACCGCGCGGCGAAGTATGACAAGCCACCGCACGGTACCGCCCGGCGCCGCCTGTTAGTATGAATAGGACAACCGGCGCCGGCCGGTACCGCGCGGCGCCGTGCGGTGAAGTATGACAGGGCCTTTAGATCGAAAATGATAGAGAAACGTTTGAACGCTTCCGCCAACTAAATGGTGAAAACATCGCGATCGGTCATCAGCAGTTGCAGTAGAATGTGCTGAAAAATGCATTTTCCGATTTTTTAGAGGCGTGGAAATCAAATTTTTCGGTGCTGGGCGCCGAACAAGTTGCTGTAGCTAGCCTTATGATTTTTCCTTCAAAACTCAGGAAAGTCAGTTCAAACAGTCTGGAACTAACATGAAGTGAGTGAAATACAAGAGAAGTGATTTTTTATCAGTTTTCTGATGAAACTAAGCGAATTTATCGATTTTAATGTGATCAAATAAAAATGTGCAGCCAAATTTTTCCGTTTGCAAAAAAACCTGATGATTGAGTTGAATAATGACTGATCTAATATGTGATTGTAACGTACCTGCTAAAGCAGTACTGTAAATATGTAGCATACTGTATGTGATAGACATTTATTAGATATTATTTTATTTTCTTATTTTATGGTCTCAAGGATGTCTGGGATTCACACCCAAACATTCCTACAAAATTACGTGAAGTACTTTATTTTGATCCGTTCACACCCCGGTAGCCCAATTAAGATGCCCTAATTAATTTGCACAAACGGCAGCTGTTCCCCTAGAACCTACACTAAACTACACATTCCACAGCTACCGTAATCCCCCGTAAAAATCGTAAACAACACCTGCACACAGTAAAATACGTAGAAGCCCCGCCATACAGTAGTCTCAAGTGTAACGGTAGCGGCGGCCCCACAAAACATGTGTATACAGAGAAACCGATACAGGAGGCATGCACAGAAGTACAAAGGTGTGGCCAAGCCCACCGTAGAAAGCAAGCGAAGCACAGAAAGCATACAGTACCAGAAAAGCATTAGAGAGGCGTAATTAAGAAAGCATAAAAAGCGTGGCAGGAAACGACGATTGGCGGAAGAAGATGGACAGAAGCTCGACCTCCGCGACGCCCAGGGAGTGGCCAAAATCGCTTTATAAAAGAAGAAGCAAAGCGTGATTTGATCATTCTTATTCTTGTGGTTTTACGTTTTTTTGACTTCCGCGCTCGCCCTGTCCTTTTTATACATTTGCAAGCGGCCGACTATCCGAAAGCAACTTAAACCGAGGCCCCCGTTCGTATTATAAATCGAAACACGTTTTATTGTCGACGTTCAAGCGACCGTCGATCATCCATTGTTATTGTAACCGTACCGCCCGCGCCCCCATTGTTCCCGCTGTATCGACCGTTGGTTTAAAGTAAAGTACCTCACACAAATCTGGTCCTTACATATTTTGGTGACTGTACCCTTACGTTAACCACTGGAACTCCCTGCCCCCAATTAGGTGTACTCTTATCCGGGCATTTAGAAGCATTAGATAATACAGTAGTAATCATTTCCTACAGTAAGACAGTATTGGTAGAAAGCAAACTGGAAATCCCCTCCAATGAGACATTAAGCGATACATTTAAACGAATACAGCGTGAAGCAAAAATTGAAGCATTTAAGCAGAAATCCCAACGCAAACAAAGAATGACCCACCAAACGCAAGATCATTTAGGAGAAATCGTTAGAGAGCAGATAAACGATTTATTTTCAGAACATTTTCGTACCCTACGCACACAATTGAATCAGAATACAGTAAACCCTACCCTAATAGACGATCTAAGAACAGCAAACATTCGTAATAACATGACAAATAATTTTTACGCGAAACCTACAGTATTCACGGGCGGCGTGACCCAACATTTTGGTGAATGGAACAAAAGATTAGAACAATTCATGGCACTCCAAGGCATGAAAGATACAGATGTACAGTTAAAGTTAGCATGTTTAGAAATTCATTTAGGAGGAGCCGCGTTAGCAAAATTCAAAAGTTTAGCCAATTCTGAAAACCCTCCCCACACATATGAGCAGTATAAAGTCGCATTACAGGCATTTTTCCCAAACAATAGAGATAATGAGCTACATCAACAATTCTTACGCGAAAGAAAACAAAAGCCTTCAGAAACAGTAACAGAATTCTTATTTGATCTAGAACATCTCGCAACCCTCGCCTACCCTAACTTTAACACAGACGCACGAGAAATGATCATAAAACCCCTCTTTGTAGAAGGCATGCAAAACGAAATCAGGGAAGCAATTAAGTATAGAAGGTTCGCGACTCTAAAAGAAATGTCAAATGAAGCAGCTTACATTGAACAGCAAATTCTTAGAAATGAGTTAAAATCTAACGTCCTTCCCTTCATACCCCCAAAGCCCGAACCCATCTTTTCCCTAACCAAAAATACAGATCAACAGGACCTTTTGTAAAAGATTTACAGTTGCAGATCAAACAAAAACCTCAACCCCCACAACAGAGTAGCTACAACAATTTCAGTAACAATACTTTCAGCAGGAATAATGCTTACAGGAACAATACCACCCCTAGGCAACCCACATGCTTCCAGTGTGGACAAATCAGACACATAGCTCGTAATTGTAAATCAGTAGGTACCCAAAAATCATGTGAAATCTGTTTCGGTAATAATCACAGTACACGTGATTGTGAAAGTTAATGCATCCACTGCTCCCAAACAGGACATAGATCAGATAACTGCCTTTCAAAACCCTACTCCAATTTCCAATGTTTCATATGCAAGCAGAGAGGTCATACAAGCAGATATTGTCCAAATCAGCAAAGTCGTAATATTCAAAACTGCATTGAGTATAGGCAACCCCAACCCCTCATGGACATTGACGACCCCGCATTTTACTCAAAATAACCCGCCATAACTAACGGCCCTCAGACTACTTTAGGAACAATCATGTCCAACACCCACCGCCGTAGTGACAAATATGTCCTTGATCTGGACGTACCCGATTGGTGCGCCATGTCACCACTCCCCACGCCTGAAGCTGCAAAAATCGGAAAATCGCTGCCCACCATCCCCGTAGGCTACAAGATCCCCCGAAAGCAAGACACTATGCCGCCCACCGCCCCTGAAACCCCGTCGAAAACAGGCCGCAACTTGTTATCCCTTCTCCATGGCCTGACCCCCAAACCCTACCAATTTCGCCCCCGCCAAACACTACTACCAACCCCCGCAAGTAAACAAGTCCAAACCCCATCCCATAACTCAACTTCTAAAGTTTTACAGAATGTTCAGATTTCAAACCGGCCACCCCCTCAGCTCAAAATTGCAAAATGACAACACCAAAAGCCTCAACACCAAACCGGCCACAACGAAAACATATAGTGCCCCGCCGCCTCCACTAAAACATTCTATTGGCCGATGTTTTGTATTTTTCTTTGTATAATAATCCCCACATCGTGTAGTGCCCAATTTCAGATGTGTGGAACTTCATTGAGCGGTCACTCAGTCAGCATACCAAAACTTGTATCATGCATGCCCCCTTCCATAGTAGACAAACCCATACAGACATTCGGAAAAATCTATATCCCCTCCACTAAGCCCCACATTACAGACGCATACAAATGCAGTGTTCGCGAACGCAAAATTTGTACTAATACAGGATTTTTTGAATCAAAAGGTATTGTATTCGACCAAACTGAAATGCAAAATCTAACCCCACATGTTTGTAAGGCAGTCGTTATAGACAAAGAACACAACGGTCAAAAATTATACGAAACCCAACCAGGATTTTGGTCAACAAACAACTCCCTAAGCATAGAATACACATGGTGTTGTACAGACCATTGTACCTCGGTCACTAATGTCATCATAGAAATAGGACAAATAGCATCTTGGAATGGAAAATCTATGACAGGTACATTAGGTGACCTGGGGTCATGCAAACCGACATCAGGTCATTGTGTTACAGCCGACGGATCCATTATCTGGAATGAAACAGCATTTGAAAACTTATGCCCCTTCGAATACAAAAACACACATCCCATCAAACTCACACAAACCCACATGATAATAGAAGAACTACAAGGTGCATTCTCGGTTAAAAATACAGTTTTTTCGAATCCCAATTGCCCAGAAATCCAAGACCGCATTCTAACCGAACAAGGCATTATCGTACAATTAGACAAAAGCACCCCACATCGTAACGCATTTTTAACCCCAAAAACCAACGAAACTCATACTACACTATACGATTTTGATGATTTTGAACCCATCAATGCAAAACTAAACTATCTAGCAGACAAAATACAGGAATTCGAAATTCAAAATTTCAAAAACGTATGGAATGAATTATGCAGACAGGCACAGCGTCACCTTGATCTCGTATGGCAAATTTTGCGTCTTGATGCAACCCTTGGAGCGCGTGCATTCCTACAGCGAACCGACATCATAGCAGAATTCACAAGAGAAGCCCTCACAGTCTGGCCCTGCAAGCAGGTAAACGCATCCAAAGTCTTTTACAACCACAAAATCAACCAAACATGCTACAAACTTTTGCCCATTCTCGTAGGAACCGAACTCATGTTTTCAAATCCAGGAGGCAACGATTTGACCCCTTTTTCACAAACCGTTGACTGCCATCACATGCATGTAGCCCTTTACAAACAGAATAATACATGGGTCAGTGAGACAGGATCCCCGCATGTCACAAATTTACCTTTAGAAATCGTCTGGAACCAAAATTTCTCCCTTTTCCATTTTAATACACCCACCATTTTTCATGATCAACTTGCAACTATTTCAACCAACTTACTCTTTTTGAAACAATACATTTACAAAACTCACACACTGGAAAACGTTGTCCAAAAACTTGTCAATTACACCGCCCAAATGTCTCTCAATTCTGATACAGTTTACAATATGATCTCAGGCACTGGCAAAGCACTCGGAAATACCCTCTCTGGCACCGGTCAAGGCATAGAACATGTAATAACCGGTACCACCCAAAGTCTCACGGACGAATTAAACAATTTACTCAAAGGACCCCTGCAAATCATTATAAATCTAGCCGTTATTACTGTAGTTCTTGCAGGCGTCTTTTATTCGTTTCTCGTTCTTCGAAAATATTTCCCCTCCCCAAAGCATCAGGTCACACATGAACATGCATACGAAATACCATCGAACAACAGACATTCATATGAGACCATACCCCCATCATTCGGCCATGCTCTCCTAGAATTAGCCAATCGTCGTGGGGCACAAACACAGCAGAAATACGTCCTTGTCGATATTGATACCCCCTGAACTCCAGCAATCGAACTCATTAATCAAATTCACCAATCTGCATCAAATAAGCCACCCCAGAATGTACCTGAAAAACATACCCCTCACATCCTGATTACACTTAACGGCAAATTAATCACAAAAGGCATGATTGACACTGGTGCAGTCTACTCACTCATTGATTCCCGAGTCCCGCAACTTTTACAATTAGACATGAAACCCCCCCTAGTCCAAGCAAAAGCAGCAAATAATCTCCCGATTCACTTTGTAGGAACCACTTTTGTCACAGTGACAGCCCAAACAATCCAGGAAACGATAATGGTGCATGTCCAAAAAGATTGCACAGCAGACATCCTTCTAGGCAAAAACTTTCTTAGTCGATTTTCGGAATATACTATCAACAATCAGAAATCTCAGGTCAAATTTGGCAATGTCATACTACCTTGTGACGGCCTAGAATACAGCCCACTTTCGACCCGTGGTGGAACTTATCTAGACGAGAAATTAGAATTGCCACCCCGTACAGTAACCAAATTTACTGTCCCCTTGCCCAAATCGTACCTACAAGTTAAACAGCTCGAATTTACTCCGAAACCCAAGCAGAATCCCAAAGTCCATTTCGCAGCTTGTATCTCGGAAAATCAAAACAATCGCATACGCATATCCGTCCTGAACACACAAGAAACAGCCCAAATTCTTTATCCTGGAACATGCATTGGTACAGTCTCATGTTACATCCCAAAACAAAATGCTCCCGCTAATCTAACCCCTTCAACGCAAAACCAACCCAACCGTTTTGATACATTCACATGGTTAAAAGAAAATGTTAATTTAACCTCCAGTGACCTCACAGAAACCGAGAAAATGCAACTCCTACGCCCCCTATCAAAGTATCCCACATTATATGCTAAATCCAAAATGGACGTAGGCAGAACCACCCTCGTTTCACATACAATTGACACCAATGGCTCCCAACCCATACGTAGACAACTTTATCGGACTTCCCCAAAAGAAAAGCAAATCATACAAGCAGAAGTTGAGCAACTAGCAGCAGCAGGTGTCATAAGCCAAAGCAATTCTCCATGGTGTACCAATACAGTTTTAGTCCCCAAAAAAGACGGAGGCCATCGTCTATGCATTGATTTTCGAGGCCGCAACAAAGTCACCAAAAAAGATACCTACCCCTTGCCCCGTATAGACGAAATTCTAGACACCCTACGTGGAATGAAATATTTTACGTCCCTTGACCAATCCAATGCATATTATTCAATTCCTATAGCACAAGCAGACAGAGAAAAAAACGGCCTTTAATTGTTCAGCCGGCCAGTATCAATTCAATTACCTCCCCTTTGGTCTTACCAATGCCCCAGCCACATTCCAAAGGTTAATGGATGTTATTCTTTCGGGTCTGCAATGGAACACATGCCTTGTATATCTCGACGATGTTTTGGTATTCGCAGACTCCCATGCCCAAATGCTGGAACCTTTAGACACTATTCTTGCCCGATTCTCACAAGCAGGCCTTAAACTAAACATACAAAAATGCAAATTCTGCCAGCCCCAAGTCCAATACTTAGGCCACGTCATTTCTCAGCAAGGCATTTCACCAGATCCCCATAAGGTACAAGCCATTTAGGACATACCCACACCCAAAAGCTCAAAAGAAGTTAAGTCATTCCTTGGCCTACCCTCATATTATCGCAGATTCATTTAAATTGCTCTCAAGTTTCTAGCCCACTCACATCGCTACTCAAAAAGAACTCAGAATTTTCCTGGGGCCCCCGAACAGCAAAACGCATTCACCAAGCTAAAAGAATTACTCATTCATGCCCCAATACTGCAGCACCCCAATTTCACAAAACCGTTTATTCTGCAAACCGACGCCTCAAAACTCGGAATCGGCGCCATTCTCAGTCAGCTAGATAGTAAAGGTCAGGATCGCCCCATTGCTTTTGGGAGCCGCACATTGAAACCCGCAGAACGCAACTATCCGATCACTGAGTTGGAAACCCTTGCAGTAGTCGAATTTGTCAAGTATTTCCGCCCCTATCTTTTCCAGCAACACGTTATTGTACACACTGACCACACAGAAGTTCACGCAGTCCTACAAAAGGAAAACCCGTCCCCTCACATTGCCCGTTGGGGATTAGCCCTCTCTGGTATCCAGTTAGACATTCGACCCAAGAAAGGCACTGCTAACCGCAATGCAGATGCAGTTTCACAATTCCCCTCACAGACAGCAAAGCAATCCTTTGACATTGAGCAACTCGAAACCCACCCCCAAATATCCACTATCAATTCGATTTTGGAAGCTGAAGCAACTGAACAAGAAGAGCAACAGAAAAACTTTGCCAAACTCCAACGCACTGACCCAACTGTCAAAAGTATTTTAGCAAAAATCGCCCAAAAACACCCCCTTACTCTGATCAAATTCGCAGTGCATCAAAACATTCTCTTCCGTATAGTCGACAAACAGGCAAAACTATACATTCCCAAGTCGCAAGTCCAGCATCTCATAGCCTCACATCATGACAGCAAGTTCACAGGGCATTTTGCGGCCCGGAAAACTTTACACTTGCTCAGACAGAAATATTTTTGGCCCCAAATGAGCCGTGATATCAAACGGTACTGCAAAACTTGTCACCCATGCCAGACACAGAAAGCCCTCCGACACAAGGTGCATGCAAATTTGGTACCAATTCAGCACACAGAAAGCCCTCCGACACAAGGTGCATGCAAATTTGGTACCAATTCAGCCGATTGGCCCATTTGATAGAGTTGGTGTTGATTGCATGGGACCGTTACCCCTCACAGAAGACGGCAACCGATTCATTGTCGTTTTCATCGATTATTTCACAAAGTATGTAGAGGCATTCCCGACCCCTGACATCACTGCAGCCACTATTGCCAAGCTATTCGTAACCAAAATTGTTTGCCGTCATGGGTCCCCAAAAATCATCCATTGTGATCGTGGCACCCATTTTGTATCCGATCTTTTCTCACGGATCACCAGTTTATGCAATACTCAGAAAATTCACACTACCCCATATCATCCCATTGCCAATGGGGAAGTTGAGCATTGCAACCAAACCTTAGCCACCCGTATCCGCATGTACATCAATTTAAATCACACCGATTGGGATACTTATCTCCCATATGCTGTTTTTTCGATCAACATTCATAAAAATGATAGCACTTCGTATCCCCCATTTGAACTACTCCACGGTAGGCAAGCTAATCTGCCGTCAGATGCAGCCTTAAACTTTTTCCCCACGTCCTACATGGTTGACCTAGACGATTACGCCCTCCGTGTAAAATCGCATTTTACAGAAGCACTCTCAACCGTGCAGAACAGTTTTACAAAAAGCCCAAGCCCACTATACCCGTCAGTATAACAAGGATGCTCAGAACATACATTACAAGGCAGGTGATCTTATTCTTTACAAAAATCATTCGTGTAAACAAGGGCTGACTCCCAAATTCCTCCCTCGCCAAAATGGGCCCTATACAGTTACAAATTTCATGTACCCCAATGTTACACTTAAACACCCCCATAAGAATATTACATTTACGGTGCATGTCAACGAGACAACCCCTTTCTACCCTCGGAAAGCAACTATCGAATCTACCCCCACCCCTCCTCAACCTCGAAAGCCTTGAACGAGGACGTTCAACTCCGGAAGGAGGGAAATGTAATGTACCTGCTAAAGCAGTACTGTAAATATGTAGCATACTGTATGTAATAGACATTTATTAGATATTATTTTATTTTCACATTTTATCGTCTCAAGGATGTCTGGGATTCACACCCAAACATTCCTACAAAATTACTTGAAGTACTTTATTTTGATCCGTTCACACCCCGGTAGCCCAATTAAGATGCCCTAATTAATTTGCACAAACGGCAGCTGTTCCCCCAGAACCTACACTAAACTACACATTCCACAGCTACCGTAATCCCCCGTAAAAATCGTAAACAACACCTGCACACAGTAAAATATGTAGAAGCCCCCGCCGTACAGTAGTCTCAAGTGTAACGGTAGCGGCGGCCCCACAAAACATGTGTATACAGAGAAACCGATACAGGAGGCATGCACAGAAGTACAAAGGTGTGGCCAAGCCCACCGTAGAAAGCAAGCGAAGCACAGAAAGCATACAGTACCAGAAAAGCATTAGAGAG
Source organism: Romanomermis culicivorax (assembly GCA_963922205.1). NCBI lineage: Eukaryota > Metazoa > Nematoda > Enoplea > Mermithida > Mermithidae > Romanomermis > Romanomermis culicivorax. Next base: position 13,666 of record CAWUHX010000043.1, read on the forward strand.
GCGTAATTAAGAAAGCATAAAAAGCGTGGCAGGAAACGACGATTGGCGGAAGAAGATGGACAGAAGCTCGACCTCCCGCGACGCCCAGGGAGTGGCCAAAATCGCCGTATAAAAGAAGAAGCAAAGCGTGATTTGATCATTCTTATTCTTGTGGTTTTACGTTTTTTTGACTTCCGCGCTCGCCCCGTCCTTTTTATACATTTGCAAGCGGCGGACTATCCGAAAGCAACTTAAACCGAGGCCCCCTTTCGTATTATAAATCGAAACGCGTTTTATTGTTGATGTTCAAGCAACCGTCGATCATCCGTTGTTATTGTAACCTTACCGCCCGCGCCCCCATTGTTCCCGCCGTATCGACCGTTGGTTGAAAGTAAAGTACCTCACACAAATCTGGTCGTTACATGATCATTGTTATTCTTTGTTTGATTGAATACGTATTCAAAACGATTGATCATTCAAACAGAATTCGCTCGCGTTCTAGACAAATAAAAGTAGTATTAGAAGACTGGGCGCGAAGCGCCTCGAAAATTTTACTTTTTCAGTCCCCCAAGATGACTAAAAATCAAGAAAATTCAGTTTTAAAAAAGTCAAAAAAATTGTGCCAACTAACTTTTTGTGCATTCCAATTTTTTGTGCCAAAAACCATACTTTGGCATAAAAAGCGCTGGGATAAACATGAAAAACGTGTTTATAGATTTCATACCTACAGTAACTGGATATTGCAACATCGATTTGCTAAAAACCATTGCACTTTATTTTGTATAGCGTTGACGCTAAAACGCAGTACTCGCCTTATTCGACCAGGCATAATCATAACGTCATATACATCGAATGAGGTTTTCGCTAAGGAACTTCCTGAGTGTGATCGACATGTTTTAATGTTTTTGCATGTTTGAATCACGTGATCAATTAATTTACTGTTTTTTTCGTCCGGTCAATATCACGCTCCCATAGCATCGTCCCCTGCTCGGATCCTGTCAATAGCTGAAAAAATATTGACTGGATCCGGTCAATAGACACTGCCCGAAAAAAGCACTATAATCATCATCCAGTGCAGCGTTTTTTTTGTGTACGGACATTTGTGCCAATTGGCACAAGAGGCCAAAAAAATTTGTGCCAATGGCACAAAAAATTTTTTCACTGGAGACATACTGAAAACTGCGGAAAAGTTTTAGGCCAAAAGTTTGATAAAAAGTTATTGTTCAACGCATTAACTTTTTGTAAAAATCGTGCTCAACCTATTTTTCAGCTAACCATGTCAGTGAGAAGAGGAAAAACTGTGCAACAAAATAGTTCACGAAATCCCAAAAAGAAATGGAATGCTGAGACAATTTAAATAGCTCTAGAATTGTACAGGAACTTCAAATTGATTCAATTTTCGACTACGAACGAATATCTTTGTTATGTCATACCTGTACTTGGGGGGGTTGGGGGGGACCCCCCCCCAACTTGGCCAACCCTGTACCCAAAATCATCCCCCCAACCCCCCCCCCCCCCCCCCAGTTTGGAAAAAATTTAAAAAAATTTCAAAAAAAGTGTATGTTTTTTGGGAAAAATTTCGACTTTTTCCTACCCCCCCCCCCCCCAAAATTTCGGATTTTACCCCCCCCCCCCCCAACTGGTCGGAGGTCTTACAGGTATGTGTTATGTATATTTAACAACCATGTAAAGACTAGAGAAAATAAAGTCGAAAATCGTGTTAATTTTCGATCGAAACATTGTGTCATTATCAACGATATAGATTTTTCTATTTGAATCAATCAAACACAAAAAGTAACAATTTCAGTTTTAAAACCGAATCTGACTGAATGAAGAGAGAATATTCAGAATTTCTTTTCACTCATCAGTCTTGACAGCCTATAAAGTTTGCTGCAACGATACTAATACACTGTTCAAAGAGAAATCGTTCGCGTTCGGGTCAAATATACGAATAGGAAATATTAGGAGTTTTTACAGATGGCGGTGGCCACGCCGAAATTGGCGGTGGCCACGCCGAAACATTTGGAAGAGCCTCAACAGCGCTGCGCCCCTCGGGCGCAGCTGCTGTACCCTAACCCTAAGCCTAAGGAGAATTTTAAAGGTAGGGTAAATTCGGCGACCACCGCCATCCGTAATTTACCCAAATATTATATTCATTGATTCGGCGCGAAGCGCTGAAAATTTTTTGCATTTTCAGCCCTTAAAACGTCTAAAAATCAAGGAAATTCAATGTTTGACAGCCAAAAACTTTGTGCCAATTGGCACAAACGCTCAAAATTTTTTGTGCCATTCCAAATTTTTTTGTGCCAAAAACCACGTTTTGGCACAAAAAAAACACTGATCCAGTGTATTTTTTGCATACCTGTAAATTACAGGCTGTAATCACCGTTTTTTTCCACATTTTCACTTATAATGTGGAAAAAAATCTGGAATGTGGAAAAAAATTTTGAGGTCTTTTCACAATTGTGGAAGAAAAATTTGGGGTTTTCATCATACCTGTAAGACCTCCGACCAGTTGGGGGGGGGGGGGTAGAAAAAGTCTAAATTTTTCCCAAAACAGGCCAAAACACATACACTTTTTTGCAAATTTTTTTAATTTTTTCCAAACTGGAGGGGGGTTGATGGGGGTTAAATGATTTTGTGTACAAGGTTGGCCAAGTTGGAGGGTCCCTCCCAAGTACAGGTAAGTATGATTTGGTTTTCATATTGAAAAGATGCATTTTGTGCATTTTAGAAGGTCCAAATCTCAAAATTTCCCGGCGCCTCGCGCCGGTTACAACTTTCATAATCATCATTATTTATTAAGTAGCTCAGGCGTGGCTTTTATCCTGTCTACCTTTATTTATCACTTGATTTATAATAGTTTTCATCATCTCAAACGTATTATCGCATATTTTAATTGGTAATCTTCAATAATTTATCATGATATTTAAGGAAGATTCACATTTTTTCCTTTTGAGAAAGATCAAGTCTCTATGCTTTTTGATGCGATTATTTTTTTGCTAACGTAAAATCAATTCAAAAGCTTCATGGAAATATCTTTCGGAAATTTATACTCTTCTTACTCATATATTTTCGACCAAGAGAGTTTACAAATCAATTACAGATTTTAAAATTTCTCAAATAAAATCCTTGAAATTACGACTTTTGAACACTAAATTGCTATATAATTCTTGAAATAAATGAGTACTTATCCAGTTTGATCCACCTAGTTCCTTGGCGTCAACCGCTGGCGGTTACAGTAAACAGCTGTCGATTCCTGTTGAAGAGAAATATAAACCTACTGATCATATTCCCATTCGAGCATCCCCGATCCAAATAAACAGTCGACAAAGATCAGAGACACCCAGGAAGTGGAAACAGCGGCAAGAGCCGAAGCACCGAGGGCGCCCGCGCTGACCCATGGCCATGCGCGTTGTGAAAAGGATTTTTTCGGTTGATTCTACCTTTGGGATGAAACATCAACCCTACGGCTGCAAAATTCAGTCAATAATCACATGACATGCGTCACCAGGGAATTACTGTAGCTGATGTAGGCACTTACACTTGAGCACAATGCTTAAATATAGACTGAAGACAGATTATGGGAGGAGATTCAACGGGACGGGCGCTACGCGCCCGCCTACGTGGCTCCGCGCTGCGCCCTTCGGGCGCATTGCTACGCCCATAAGCCTAAGATTGTATAAGCAAGTTAATGCTTTTACTGATTCACACAGGATAGTTGCTCAATTAGTGTAGACGCCTACGGTTGACGCTGCGGCAGGTGGACCAAAGTGGATAAGTGCCCGGAAAAATTACCATCTTTTATGGGCTTTCACTTGTCATCATAGACATAGAGGACTTGACCATCGATTTCTCATGCAATTCAAAGTCAATTATGCTCTTGGATAGTTTGCTAGAAAATTTATTCCACAATGCTTGTAGATTAGGCTTTAAAGTCGAGCTTTCCAATTTTTTCTTCAATTTTAATGTATTAACTTCCCTAAAAACACTGGAAGGCTTGAAAAAGCTCAAAAACAGTGCGATAAAGCGTCTGTGAGCATTTTCAAGCAAAGAAACGAGGATTTTAAGACGAAAAAAAAATTTTCCACATGTGGAAAAAAAATTTGACCCCTTTCCACATTTGTGGGAAGAAGTTCGTGGAAAAAAACAGTGCCTGTAATTGGGGGACCCCCCAGTTTCAAAAAAATTGCTAAAAAGTGTATTTTTTTTGAGGAAAATTTCGATTTTTTTCGACCCCCTCCCCCAAAATTTCGGATTTACCCCCCCCTCCAAGCACCGTTTTTTTTATCCCAAAATATTTTCCACGTGAGAACCGGCTGGACCCAAATTTTTTCATCATTTTCCAAAAATTTTCCTCATTTTAAGAAACGTTTATAATGTGGCTACGGATGCTTTTTATGCATTTTAGGATCATACCCAAGCATTTTGTTGTCTTTGGAGTCAGAAACCTGCAAAATTGAGGAAAAAATTGAGAAAATTCTAGTTATTAGTCAATATGAGCTCATGAAGGATATATTGGCGTTCACAGGAGCGGGTGAAGCATGTTAACGATAGAGTTCTCAGAAATTTATCTGGTATTAACATTTCTGTGGTTCTGATTAGAATCATTTAATCTGACTTAGTTCTTGGTCCGGCGCGGAGCGCCGGAAAAATTTTTGGATTTGCACTTTTTAAAACGCTGGAAAATGAACCTTCACAACGTTGAGAAATAAATTAAAACCAAACTGATAAGTGTTATTTGTTTCAAATTCCGGCGCTAAGCGCCGGAAAAATTTCCGGGTTTTTATATTCTAAAACGCCCATTGTAATTATGTGGTTAAAAAAGCATCTAGGGTGAAAAATTTGATTTTAAAATGTTTTCACTCTAAATTCAACGAATTAAAAATCAGGGCTTTCAAATCCTATGTTCTCCCTATTCTGGAATATGGTTCACCACTCAGGAATCCTTGTCTGGTTGGGGATATTAAATTGGTAGAGAAAGTTCAACAAAGGTTTACAAAAAGACTTTTTAGATATAAATATTTAAGCTATAAGGAGCGCCTCAACAAATCTGGCCTTGATGACATTGCATTTAGACATACTTGTATCGACTTATCTTACATCTTCTTAATTTTGAAATTTAAAGTTATTCCACCCGACTTATTTTTCACTTTGAGTCCGTTATCGCGCATCTAACTTATTTAAATTGTATAAATCGAAATAAAACTCTAATGCTTCAAAACATGATTTTTGCTCGCGAAATATTGATGTTTGGAATTCCCTACCCAATGATATCATTCATTCGTCGAACAATATGCCCTGTTTTTGGTCTAAATTGAGTCATTTTTTAAGCTCAATTCGCACGTGCTTTTGTCACGTTCATGAGCTTTTCTGTATTAGTCGTATTTACTCTTGTATTTATTCGCACTTAATAAATTTCTTTCTTTCAAAATAAATCTCTCCAACAGATATTCATAAACAGAAGTTCTAAAATCGCAGTCTGGAATGATGTCTTGGATTTCCATCTTCAATAAACGCAAAAGTTCAGGTTGCAGGCGTTTAAAAAATTCCAAGCATCGTGAGAAAAAATTAGAGAATTGATGAAAAATCTCAATTTTGGACGACATAATTGATTGCTAACGATTAGAAAATGAAACGAGCTAACTTGATTGATAGAAACTGTTATGCATTAATTAGTTAGTCGAAATAGATATGCTAACGGCTGCGCCTGATACAAAATAGTCAAGATTGTAATCATGACCGGCGCCAAGCGCCGGAAAATTTTGAGTTTTGACCCTTTTAAGTCCATCAAAACGCATCTTTTCGATTTTTAATTCCCCAAAAACTTTTCCACAATGAGAACCATACCCAAAATTTTTTTCCTTCAAAGACCCCATTTGAGGAAAAAACGGTGCTCCCAACTGCTCGGACCTCTTACAGGTATGATTTTTTGTGCACTGATATTTGCATTGCATACAACCTGTAGTCAGTCACAGCTTTTTTTCCACATTTGCACTATAATGTGAAAAAAATCTGGAATGTGGAAAGAATTTTTGACATCTTTACACAGATGTAGAACAAAAATTTGGTTGCTTGTCCGTTTTTTTAATTTTAGTTCAAGCAGTGTTTTTTTGCTCAAAACTATTTGCCCTATTTGAGGAAAAACCCCAAAAAATTTTTTCTCATGATGAAAAACCAATTCTTTAATTTCCTTGCTTAAAAATCGCTCAAAATCATTTCTCATGTGTCTGTTGAACGTTTCTCATTAACTTGCAACTTATTCCGCCAAAAAACCGACATTGTTTTGCAAAAAAACTCGCGCTATGACTTGCTTGTAGATAAAAGTGAGTTTACATGAGCAGGAGAATAATTCAACAGCATAACCTTTATCTTTATATTACTTTGACGACATAAAACAACCTAATTTTGACATAACATAAATACAAAAAGACATAACAGAAATAAAAGATATAAAATCAAAAACAGTAAACTTTGATAAAAAGATAACAATGAAAAATAGAATTTTAAAACTGATTCTGAACAGCTGACAATCTGACATAGAGGTATGAACTTAACCACAGGGCTTTTTTCTGCAAAGATCAGGTTCCAATGTGTAACTTGGAGTAATTTGGACACTTCTGCAGTTTAGGTGGTACAGAAAAAAAATGTTTTTCTCAAAAAATTTTTTTTACATTTTTTCGTGTCACAAGGATAATTCGATGCTGCTGATCACGAATATGTTACTTATTCTTTTCGGCCAAATTTTATAAGTGGGTTCCCGGCCTTCAGCCTAATTACTGTATATGAATTGTTTGTTAATTTTGAGCATGGATTTCTGTGACTAGTGAGTAGACATCTATTTTTCCTTTAAAATTTTCCTTAGGCTCAGGCTTAGGGTACAGCAGCGCTGTTGAGGCTCTTCCGAACGGAGTTGTAAGTTAAAATAGTATCAAGGGTCTGAAATGCAAAAACAAAAAATTGATGAAAAAACGAAAATTATAAAATCGCAATATCTCGAGTAGTTTCACGATTTGTGTGAAAAGAATAACACATTCGTGATCAGCAGCATCGAATTACACTTGAGACACGAAAAAATTTAAAAAAATTTCGGTACCACCTAAACACTGCAGGAGTACCAAATTTTGGTTGCGCAAAGAAATTTTTGGTTGTGCACTCAAAAATCAATAAATTAGCTTATTTTTATCGGAAAAAAAACACCAAAAGCTAGTTTTCTTCTATTTCATTCGAGTCGCGTCGCTTTCAGGCTTTTAAAACCACATTTTTTGAGTTTTGAAGAGAAAATGAAAAGATTGGTACGAGTAACTTGTTCGGCGCCAAAAATTTTTCTGGGATTATTGATATTCTAGAACGCTGGAAAATGAATTTTTTCAACTTTTATTTCCTAGACAGAAGGTTTAATTTTTTAGTGAATTCAATAAATTTTCAGTCGGGCAGACTACAATTTAAAAACTGGGAAAGCAACCAAGAATTTTGATTCTTCAACCAGTAAGAATTCCCACTTGGACTCAAAAAGTTTTAATCACACAAATGTCAAAATTTTTCAATGACCGCAAAAAGACTTTGGGAAAATATCCGAAAAAAGATCTTGCTTCTCGTCAAATTCTCAAAAAAGACGACATTGGATCAAACATTTATCCATAATATCCTGATAATTAAAAGCTATATGCATTAGCTAGAATGACATTTTCTAACCGCGTATTGAAATAATGTAGGAAAATTATTTAAAATTCGGAGCGAAGCGCCGGAAAACTTCCATAATTTTAATTTTTATAACGCGTAAAGTACAGGAAACCATCAAAAAAAATTTTCTCGAAGTGGTGCGTAAGCACAAAAAAATTTTTCCTCAATCTCAAAAAAAGCTCGTCAAAAATGGGGTCAATTGAGGAAAAAACTGTGGTTGGATGCCTTCGATATAATTTTTTGCTTTTTGTTCGGCTATGAAAAATGATTGGATGGAGGAGTAATTCATGTTTACGGTACTTTCTCATTTTTCACGGAAAACCCGTTTCCAAGTAGCAAATTCTTACATCTGTATTAGTCAAGTATGTGAAACTAAGTGAATTTAACGTGTTTTCAGTCGGGTAAACTAAAATTTAAAAATTAGGCAAGCTGCAGAGAATTTTGATGTCTTCTTCAGACAGTAAGAACCTCTGTTCCCGTGCTAATGATGTTTTAATCATTTTCCGAATGCAAAAAGTTATGTTCAATGGATCCCAAAACGAAGAAAGTATTGATTTTGATTGTGACGCACTTTAGCGCCCGTATTGTGACGCACTTTAGCGCCCGTCTCAACTTGGCGCCCATCTTAACTTGGCGTCCGTCTTAACTTGGCGTCCGTATTACCTTGGCGCCTTGTCTTACTTTGGCGCCCAAGCAGTGTCTTAACTTGGCGCCCGTCTTACCTTGGCGCCCGTCTTACCTTGGCGCCTGTCTTACCTTGGCGCCCGGCTTACTTTGGCGTCCGTATGTTGACCTTGCGCCCATCTCACTATTTTTCCTGATTTTTCTTTATCTTTTGTTTTGCTCTTATATTCTTTTTCTTTCATTCTTTTTTTACATTTTTCTTTAACAAGACTGCCTTTTTTGAGTAACATTCTCGTACATCACTCCGTAGTATACGAGTAATATGATTTCCGTGTCGAAGTTTTGTTGCCTGGAAAAATTTAAAAGAAAAAAAATAAAAACGCATTTATACGTACCAAAGAAAGCCAACCTTCATTTAAATTATTTCGAAAAACTCTATAAATAGCTCAATGAGTAGAGCTGCCCACAACAAATGCAAATCTGCATAACTTTTTCAAAACATCAACGAGTTAGAAAGCACAAAACTAAACGGTTTTCTTTGGAAACTGAAATGGTTGACTTTGGCGAAGCACGATTTATGTTGTCCTTGCAAGGACAAATGTCCCTGCTGGTATGTGAAAGCGGGGTCAGCCCGAATCATTTTTACTTGTACAAAAAAAAGAAAGTCAAACGGTTAGCCATAGGTGTAGAAGTAATGTATTTTGAATGTACTACGTGACACAAATTGGGAAATCCGATGGGTCGAGTTACAGTTCGTGAAGGCAGGGTTAAGTCAAACCCGGACCATGGCCACAATCCCCTTTGTGCGCCCCTACGTGAGGCTGAAATGGAAAGCAAACGTCTTAAACGTGAAATGATCAAAAGTGCTGAAAACGGCACCAAACCAATACGGGTTTATCGAGAAAAATTGGCCGAAGTTCCTCAAAGATTTCCTGCGATGGATATGCAAAACCAAGTGGAACAGCTATTGCCAACATACGCGTCAGTGAGACCCACTTTGTACAGGTACGTTTGTCATGTTAATAGGGAGGGTCAGACAAGAAAAATGCAAGATTACGTAGATCACCACAGTTCAAAGCCAATAAAAGTGAAAAAATGAACGATGGAGACACATGCGTACTCGTAACTGTATGGAGGGCTCCTACCCGAAACCCGGAAGTGGCCCATTACACGATGAGAAATATGGTGACCCCAGATGAATAACAGTCCCATTGCTTGACCAGTCATTCCCTACCATGGTCTTGGAATAAAAAGTCACACTTTTGGTTTAAAATGGTCATATTTGACCAACCATCTTCAAATTTTAAAATAATTTTAATTGTGAGCAACGAGAAAGGACCAATATATTTTGAAGCACATTTTTTCATCTTACATTTGAAAGTGCTGGATATAATGTTTTGAAGCACAATGGAAAGTGCGAAGGCAAAGGGTATAACAAGCAAAGAGTAAGGAGGAAAGAAAGAAAAGAATAAAAAGAAAAAATGAATGAAAAATTTAAAAGAAAAAAAATAAGAGAAACCAGACGCCATGAACGGGCGCCAAATTAAGACGGGCGCCAAGTTAAGATGGACGCCAAGTTAATACATGTTGAAAAGGATTAGGCAAATCAATGGGCGCCAAGTTAAGATAGGCGCCAAGTTTAGACAAATATCTCATGTTGGCGCCTATAACATTGGGCGCCAAGTTAAGACGGGCGCCAAGTTAAGATGGACGCCAAAGTAAGAAGGGCGCCAAGTTAAGACGGACGCCAAAGTAGGACTGTACCATTGATTTTTGTCAAATACGTGAAAAAACAATATACGAGGTCAAACATTCATCCATAACATGCTGATATTTAAAAGCTATAAGCATTAGTAAGGCCGGCATTTTCTAACCGCACAACAGAAATAATACCAAAAATTTTAAATGATTTGAAATGCGGCGCAAAGAGCCGAAAAATTTTCGGTATTTTTTTAAACACGTAAAAATGCATATTTAGACAGGAACTTACCTAATCAAAAGGGTCCTTAAGCTATAATTTCTACAAGCCAATTTGGCTTGTGCCGCTAAATTTTCAGGAACCAATCAGATTTTTTAGGAGCCATGACTCCTAATTGGCCTAAAAAATTCTAATGAATGTTCTATTGATGTTCCACGACACAGTTTTTACCCAAATAGGCTTTTTTGGGGAAAAAATTTGGACTTGGTTCTCATTGTGAAAAAATTTTTTGAGTGTTCTGAACTGTTAAGATGCATTCTGGTTATAGATTGAAACCATTTCTCCTTGCTCAAGAAAACTAGGTTATGATACTACATTATCTTATGATGAACATTTGAACCACCTGAGTTTAGAGCGATTAGGCCTACGGCGGCTTCGTTTCGATCTCATCATGGTTTAGAATATTGTTCGTTTAAATGCTTTACCAATCGATAACTTTTGCCCTATCGTTCGTAATTCTAATCGTGCTAATAACTCGTTTGGGGTATTGTAAATATCGCCATGATCTGTTGAAATATGAGTTCCGTAGGCGGGTAATCCGGGCTTAGAATTGTCTCGATTAAAGTACTATAAATGATAGTAGTTTTTCTGATACACTTAAGCCCAAATTACAGAAAGTGGGTTAAACGTGGGTAAGTAAAATCGTAGGTAAATATAAGTCGAGTAAAGTCTCGGGTTAAAGATCAGTAAAGTTCGGGTAAAATCGCAGGTTATTTTCACGTCTTTTCTGCCAACTTTTTACCCTACTTTTACTTTACCCACTTTCAGCAATCTCGAGTTGGATAAAATCGATGGTAAAGAAAAAATTACTCGCGATTTTGCCTGCCTTTAACCCACGATTTTACCCGAACTTTACTCGGCTTTTATTTACCTACGATTTTACCCGCCATTTTACTTTTACTCTTACCCACGTTTAACCCACTTTCTGTAATTTGGGCCCTAAAAGATAAATCTGATACCTTTTTTTGGGGTGTAACTGAATTCGCTAATTTCTTTAGCTGTTACGCCTTTCTCGTATATTTATTCTTTATATTTACGGCGTATTATTTCGAGCTAATAAATTATTATTAATTATTATAGTCTGAACATCACTCTAGACTGGAAAATTGAACCTTGAAAGGGGAAAAATTCTTTAAAAAATTCATTTTCAAACACAGTCCATTATTCTTTACATGAGCTGATCATCGAGATATCAGCCAACATTGGAATTTACAGATAATTAAGGATCGCTCCAGTTTGTTGTTGCTCAATTTTGCTGTATCATTATCATTATTTGACCTAAAATTCCAAAATATTGTTCGCTGACCATCTATAAATTTGTTGCGATACGAATATATAAACTATTTGATGAAAATTTGCACACGTTCGAGCTAAATAAAAATCTATTACGATCATTCAATTCACTTTTATTCATTTTGGTGCTTCATGTAAAGATCCTTTTCATCTATCACCATTAATACTACGTTTTTTAAAGAATAATTGAAATTTCAACTATTTTGCTGATCATATCAAATTTCTACCACGATTTTCAAAATAAGTTCGTAGAGCTTTTGCTGTTATTTTTTTTAAATTTTTGGTCATGTTCCCATAGCCGGAAAGGCAGGTTGTACAGGACTACACGGTCATATAAGTGCTCACCTAACTTGAGAGGCGCTCTTCGGGGGTTTATTACCATGTAGTGGAGGCCATATTTCACAGGCTGGCGTCTGCCTGACAAGCAGGACTTGTTCGGCTGGCTACCTACCTCATAATGGAATAGGCCCATCTCTTCATTCGCCGCACTATCGCCAACATGCTAACCGGGCTGAGTAGACCCCTGCAATGAGCGTCCCACGCTCTCCTACACAACTTATCTATATGAAAGACTGTGTTTGCCTGAGTTAGCTGTCAGAAATTCAATTTCGGGTTACACCCGGAATCGAACCTGGTTCTTGTTACTAGCAGACGGAGGCGATATCCACTAGACCAAGACGGCCCTTTGCCGTTATTCTATTAGCTATCTTGGCATTTGAATCGAGATAATTTCCAAATATTCTAAACTAGAGATGTATCGGATACCCTAACCCGAAACAAGACCCGACCATTTTGTTGGACCCGGACTCGGACCCGATATTCTTGAAATTTTGGACTCGGACCTGGATACGATATTGTCAAAACGTGCTACACGATACACTTCTACTCTGAACGATCTATAGTATGCTGGCTGTAATCTAAGATCCGTCACAAGCGAAAAATATTGAAAATTGATTTAATATGTTTCTAACAAAAATCGTTTCAAAAATATTATCTTCAAATATAATCGTATATTCTTATCGGCAGCTGTCTCAAACAGTAATTTCTAAATGAATTTACCTGCGTTAAACCGATTTGTCAACATAAAGTAATAACTGGGTCTGCCGAAAGTTTTACGATTTTTATTCAGGATGTTATCAAGAGGCTTGCAGGCAATAACTAATGTAATGCCCAGCTCCAGTTCTACTCTCTCCCCAACAATCAATTACAGTGCAGCTACTCTACTCTGGCGCTTTTTGACTGATTTTCCTTATAAATCGACGATTGGAAGGTGTTATGTAAAATGCACGAATTACGACCCTAATCAGGTATGATTCTGATCAGTGTGGCCATATTGTTCAACAAAACTTGATTTGATATAGACAGCCCCGATAAAAAATGAACTCAAAAAATCAGGTCAAAAAAACATATTATTCAGTATACCAAAAACCCAGAATCCGGAAAAATTTGCACCCATAATAACCCACCCTTGGCCGGGCTTGCATTTTTTTACTCCTTGATTGTATTGATAATTATAGGCAACTGAAATAAGCAGTTGTCTCGACTTTATCATGACAGTTTTGAATTTTTTAATTTTTCGATGCTGAGAGCTAAATTTTCAACAATGTTTATTGAGCTCAGTGTGTTTTTATTGATTTCATTCGACTACTGAGCTTCTACATTTTTACTCCTGTCTTCGCTGATATTTTTGGAAGAGAATGTCATTTTTCACAAAATTTTGACTCTAAGCGCCAACGCAGTGGTAAGATTTATTCGTTTGATTAAGGAAAAATTTTAAAACTCATGACGTAGGTTTTATGCAGCGTTTATTTATTGTACATGTCAAAATTGGGACGAATTTTGGCAAGTTGAATGTTCAAGCTTTATTTTGAAAATCGGCGATGTCAGTGACAGTGTAAAGTAAAAAACACGCTCAAAATGTGTAGAGGCGGCGACTTTGAGCATTCCTAAGCAATTTAATTTCTGCGTATTTTACAATATATTTAACATTTCAGCGCACTTGACTTTCTATATGAATATAATTCGCATTTCAACTAGGGCGTGCAAACATCATACACGTGCGCCCATTTGCGCAGAAAAAGGCGGCCTGTGGCAAGATCCGTTGTTGGGCTATTTCGAAACCCATGGAAAAATGGAGTTCAAAAAGGGGGAAGAATATGATATGACGGAGGATCAGAAGAAAGCGATCATGGAGCGTTACAAAAGGAAAGAGACTCTCAAACGACAATATTTGGAGCAGGAGTTCAATCCGTTACAGTATCGATATATGGAATCAGTTATAGTAAGGTTATTATAATGTAAGCGTGCCCAGTACTGTAGTGTAGCGCAAAATGAAAGTTAAAGATGAAGTAGTTATTTGTTGATCTCGGTCTCGAGAAAATGGTTCATTTAGTGAGTGTTGAGATTAGACATGTACGGCAAGAATTTTCCAGGAGTAAGAGTCCCCGGACATCGAGGTGAGGTGAGGGGATGGGTGAGGAAGAAACGGCCCGGCCAGAACGTCGAATATCCCCGGCATTTTCAAATTTTTGCCCGTGGGTCAGAGAATTAAAGTTGAACATTTAGAGCTTCGATCAACAAAAAATGGAAAGAACGATCATGCTTGATTCAGTTAACGTTTGCACAAAACTGAATATTTTCTCGTTTTTATGACAACTGGCGTCATAATTTGAAAATATCTCATGTAATGTATGATCTTGATGGATTTAGATACTCTTGACTGCTTTGAAAATCGTGAGCCAAATGGCTCCTAGGCCTACATTTTTAGGAGCCAAATTTGAATTTTCGGAGCCAAAAATTTGTATTTGAAAAATATCAAAAAATAGGCTTGTAACACACTGTAGAATGTATACAATTATGTATATGTATATTCAATCAGTTGATACGTGTTCAAGAAAATTACTGTTCAAAATTTTATTTCCAACGAGTGTTTTTCTAATACAGGCCTCTTCTTATATGTACAAAGATTGGCCGAAAAATCTTTGTACAGAGAAAACTTTTGTGTATACAAAAAACTACCATATTTCGTGCTTTTTTGCAGGAACCTTCCTCGAAAATAGCTCTTCAGTCCATGCCCTTCTGGCACAAAAGTAAGGGCATTGCAAAATGTAGCTTCTGTTCCTATTCCTTAAGCATCAGGTTCAAATTTTCTATTCAAAAGCATGTCTGTATCACTATACAATTAAAAAAACTCATACCTACATTCAGGCCTGTAGCCAGGAATTTTTTTTCGGGGGAGCACAAATTTTTTTCACTCAATTTCCAGCGTCGCTGAATGTTAATATACAAAAAAATTTTCCGGCGCGGAGCTTTCATTTCTCATCATAAAGGACTTAACCATCAATTTATCATCCAATGCAAACTCATTACGCTATTGGATAGTTTTCTACAAAATGTGTTCCACAATGCTTGTAAATTAGAATTGAAACTCGAAAATTTCAATTTTCTTCTAAATTTTAATGAATTAAAGACATTTTTTGAGTTATTAATAAAATTTGAAAATTACACTGATTTGGTTATTAGTCTTTGGCCATGACATAGAGGAACACAGGTTACTCATTTTACGTATTTTTGCTATGTACAAATTGTACAAATGAAATATCGGCTACCATTTGTACATGTACAAATGGGTCATGTGCAAAAAAACCCTGCTATAAAGTTTAAAAAATTTAGTCCCCCCCCCCATGAAAAAATCCTGCGCACGGCCCTGTATATATATATATATATACTGATAGCTAAAAATTCTTACTCATTATTTGCAAGGTTGAAGAAGTTTTGAATAGGTTTGCATTGATTTTCTGATTTGAATTTGGTATTTTGTTTGATATTTTTGAATGAATTTTTTGAGGAAAATGATTTGTTTTTGAATACTCATTTTAGTAAATGATACTTTCAAAAATTTTTGAAAATCCGCCCCTCCTTGGACAGATCCTGGGTACGGTACTATGCATACATGTGCATGGTACCAGTTTCAGGCTAGGGATAAATCCCAAAATCGTTGGGTAACAAATTTATTGCCTAAAATTATAAAAGTACTGTTTAGATACCAACATGATGTTGAGTTATTTCTACTGACTGGCACTTTTAGGGCGGTAAGTTTGCTTGTCGACTAAAATAATCCAGGATTACGTTTAGTCCCTAATTATGTAACCGTGGATTAAAATTTAATCGGCGATTAAAATAATCGGTAAGTTCGTCAGCTGATTAAAGGACGATTATGTAGTTGCCGATTAAAATCATATAATCCAGGATTAAAAGTATAATTGCTGATTGAAAACTGTACGACGTATATTGTCTATAGTGTAGGTGTACAGATTTTCCTTCAGTACGTCGCCTTTCATCATGAATTTATTATTATCAATTTTTATTGTGATATTCACTTCATAATCCATGTGTCCGTAGAAAACCACTAATTTTGATTGTGAAGAAATTGAATTATTTTGAAGAAAATTAAATAAAATCATTTAGTATAGGGTTTCAATTTTTTATTAAAAAATTTTTATAGAATTTTTATTTAAAAAATTTTGTTTTTAAGTAAATTTTTTTGTTTACTTTTTATTTTCATTAATTTTTTTATCCAATTAGCTCTCTTCCACTGTCCTTACATAGTTTAACTTGCAATCAGAACTTCTCATTCCATCGGATTCGATCTATCCAGGAAATGACAAATTTGTACTTAATTTTCTGCTTCATTTCGTTTAAACTTGATTTTCTGCTTTATCCTCATTTAGATCGTCCAAAAATCAACAATATTTATTTTTCAACTACTAGTGCTTCACACTTTCAAAATTCTAGGACCCGGGTACCCAGTTTTTAGGGTGCCCGGGTATTTCGGATACCAGGGTAACTATATGCAAGTATTTAAAGTCAGTGAATGAACGCACTTCATGAAAATTTTCAGAAAACTCATAAATTTTGAGGCATGAGTCTTGCAAAGTGCTATTTAACAAAAGTTAGGAAAAACCAATAACACATTTTCTTCAAACAAATTTTTTTTTAAAAAATTTTTTTTTCGTTTGAAGAAAATGAATATTTCAAAATTTCTTACACTTTTAAGCAAATTGTGGTGACCTGGTCACGCATCACAACTGCTTGATGAATCCATTTCCAAACTAGATATCCCACTAGGTCTGGGTTTAACCCTCTCTACGGGCTCATCATCATCGATTTTTATGTCTCTTCAATCTTATACATAATGCATCTCTCCAATTTTTATTGTTTTCTCATACTGTATCGAGTACCAATATTTCACACAGGCATAATTTCTGGGTCGGTGCCAGATCCGCTACCTAGTGCACATCCGCTACCTAGTGCACAACCGCTACCATAGTCAGATCCGCTACCTAGTGCACATCCGCTACTTTCTGCTGAGGTATATAAGTAACACGTTACGTTAACTTTTTGGGTTGAATGACCTAGGCAGGATTTCATTCATTATGGAAGAATGTACAGTATACATTTACAAATTACTAGGATCATTTAATTTTTTTACCAATTAGATGGCGCATGTTTCGTAAAAATTTGAAATTTCATTCGTTAAAAATTGGGAAATATGCAGTTGCAACTGATGCGAGTCAAAATTTTCAATTTGCCCCGTATTTTCAGAAGTAAATGCAAGAAATTGTGTTCTGCCAAATGCGTGCCACGAACCCCGGTGAGATGCAGTGGTTTGTTGTTCTAAACCCAGGGTTAACCCAATAATTTTCGATAGAAATGGGATAATTGCCATGGATCCAAGTTTTCTGAAAATATTCAGTCCTTGGTCTACTCGGGAGGTATATTCAACAATATTTTTTTTTTTTAAATTTTGAACTCAAAATGATGATAAAATACTTGAAAAGAATTTTAAAAAATATTTGAAAAAAATTAAAAAACAAAACAAAAACCATATTTTCATCACCCGATTGGTACGGGTAAAGAATGAAAAACGTACGTCCAGACTGATTGTTCTGTCACTCGAGGTGCTTGTGTGGTCCCTTTGTTATGTAAATAAGAATTTTTCACACATTAGAATTTGGCTGCGTGGACATTTTTATGATTTTATTACGTATCTTTACTCATTAGTGACTTATTTTTAGGTAGACTCCCTGTAGTATTACGTTTCTTAACCATTCCTGCGGTTCCATAAAAGTGGCAAACAAAATATTTTTTACCACGCAGAACGCCTACCGTATTCCATTTTCTTTTTTTCTTTTGTCTTCGGAAAACCCTTATGAAAACGACAGCAAAACCTTTTTCACATTTTTTGCTGTCTAGTAGCGAATCTGACTATGGTAGCGGATGTGCACTAGGTAGCGGTCGTGCACTAGGTAGCGGATGTGCACTAGGTAGCGGATGTGCAGTAGGTAGCGGATCTGCTACCCAATCTAATTTCTCAAAGACTTTTTTATATTTCCCTTTCGTGCTTAATTGTTAAAACACATAGATTTTTTGTTGCTAAAAATACGCTACAGACTTTTTGAGAGCCATAAGCGGCCTTGTTAACACGTTGAGTAGTTAAATGCACTGAATTAATGAAGGAAAATACGTTCATTCAGTGTAACTGCACGTAAATACAAGTAATACTATATAAATATTCCATTTATACAATATCTTGTTGAGACCCGGGTTTCATTCAGAAAATTGACCCGGGTACCCGGTGTGAAGCACTATCAACTACTAAACCGACTATGCAATCCCAAAAACGGATATAATCGGCCTTTCAAACCTGGGGTGGGGCAGGATTGAAAACTCGGATTATTATAATCACTGATAATGATAATCGAGCTTTAATCAGCTGATGAACTTATGGATTGCTTTAATCTCGTATTAAATTAATCGACGTTAAATTGGCCGACGAACTTATGAAAAAAATTTAATCCTGGATTACAAGTGACGTTTAATTCCCAATTACTATAATTCGTTTTTAATCCGCACACAGCTATCGCCCTTAATGTTCAGTGTGAATATCGATTTGTCAATAGAAGAGCAAAGAAATGTTGTTTGGCTGCCTTTTTCTGCTTATATGTGCAATCAACAGGATTCTAATGGTGATTTATGGAATAAAAAACATCTGACACAACACCAAATGTCGTATGCCCAAATCCATGTGGCGGGGGCGTCAGAAAAATAATGCTCGGTGAGGGGCTCGAACCCTCAGCCTTCCGCATACAAGGCAGATGCACTACCAACTATGCTAACCGAGCCACGTGAATGGTTTGGAAATTGTGGTTGTAGTGGTGGTGGTGAGTGCGGGGCATGCCCCGTAATGAATAGCCAAATGCACCACTACAACACCCCTCCCCCCTTCGAGGAGGAAGGGCCCTGGATGATCACCAATGTCGTATGTCCAAATCCACGTAGCTGGCGTGTCAGAAAAATAATGCTCAGTGAGGGGCTCGAATCCTCGATCTTCTGCATACAAGGCAGACGTGCTACCAACTGCACTAAGGAAGCCACGTGGATGATTCGGAAATTGTAGTTGTAGTGGTGGTGGCAGGGTTTTTTTCTGCACACCTTCATCCGCACCATGTGGAAATGACCCAAAATTTTTTCCGCACACGAAAATTTTTTCCGTTCGAAGTTTAGATCATTTGAAAAATGTGTGAAATGAGCGAAAATTATAGATTGCTAAGAAAATAATGTAAAGTATCTGTTTTTCTAGCTCAAAAACATTATTTTAGCTTGATTAAACAAAATTAATAGTTGCTGCTGTCATTGTGATTAGAGCCGATGATTTATAGATTTCAATCGATTTTCCAACAGGGAACATTTGAAATTTTTGAGTTTGATCGAAGTCTAATCTACAAGCATTGTGGAAAAAATTTTCCAGCAAATTATCCAAAAACATAATGACTTTGAATTACATGAGAAATCAACGGTGAAGTCCTCAATGATGTTAAGTGAGAGCCCAAAAAAACTATTAATCTTTCCTGCCTGAAATGCCGGGAAAATTGTTTGGGTATCAACATTCTGCGATGCAGGAAAATCAATTTTCCAAACATTTATTTGAAGAATTAGATTCGAATTTTCTGTTCAAAAGTCGTAATTTCTAGAATTTTATGTTTGAAAAATTTTAAAACCATTAGTTTATTCACACACTCTCATGAACTTGGCCGAAAAGATATGAGTAAGAAGTTCCAAAAACTACTTCCATGAAGCTTTTGGGTTGATTTTACGTTAAGGAAGGAATAATCGCTTCAAAAAGTTTAGAGACTTGATGTATTGATCTTTCTCAAAAAATCTGTCAAGGCAAAAATGTGAATCTTCATTAAATATCAAGATGAAATATTGAAGATTACCAATTAAAACATGAGATAATACGTTTAAGATGATTAAAACTATTAAAGATTAAATGATAAATGAAGGTAGACATGTTAGAAGCAGCGCCTGAGCTAGGAAATTAATAATAATGCTTATTTAAGTTATAACGGGCGCGAAGCGCCGAAAAATTGAGATTATGACCTTCTAAAATGCACCAAAATGCATCTTTTTTGTATCCGATATGATCAAACACATGACTCAAAAAATTCTGACAAGCCATTTTGGCTTGTTGAACTAAAATTCTACAAGCCATTTTGTCAGTCCAACAAGCCATGGCTTGTAAAAGGCTAAAAAAACTATGAATACCTCTACTCTCAAGTCTACACATTATACAGGATACAAAAGGGGTACCCGAATTACCCGGGTAATGGTTTTCATTTTGTACCCAGGTGATTCTGGTACCCGGTGTGAAGCTCTAATAAAGATCAATATTAAATCTCAATTTTCAACAAAATCCGAACGTAATACTGAAGATTACTAATTGATGAATGGGATGAGGAACTTTGAATCATGAAAACTATGCACACTTAACTTCCGATGCGTCACACCAGAGAATTTTTGAACAAAGGAGCTACTGAAATGTTGGAAAATGTATTCTAGAGATAATTTGTAATACTTTCGGTTTAGATTTTTCCTAGAAAAATGATGGTATTAAATTAATGTGTGGAGAAATCTGGGAAAAATCAGCAAATTCATATGAAAATTCCAATTCACACTACAAAGTGACGAGTAGTGATGGACCGATGGCCAAAAATTTGCCATCAGCCGATGCATCAGCCAGGGTCACCGATGGCATCGGCCGATGGCCGGTTGCCGATGCATCGGCTGTACCATGTACAAAATGCAACCTGAAGTTGCTACACTGTAATAAATTTAAAATTATTATAAATTATTCACCAACTTCTACTGATATTTTCAACATTCAATAATTAACAACATTTCATTCATCCAATTTGTCATCAACAATGGCATTTGTTGTACTACCTTCACTTTGATCGCTGAGTTCACCAGAAGCTTCTTCAACTTCAGCTTGTTTTTCCAGTTTGCACTATTGAATCCAATCTCAGCAATAAACGGGATCTTTTTCCACTTCTAACATCATTTGGTTTTTAAAATGGTCATTCACTAGCTACTGACCCAATTGGAGCTGATAAAAATTTTAGTTTTTTGTTTTTTGTTTTTTTTTTTTGAAGCTAAAGAAGTTTTTTTCATAATGAAACTTATTTTCAACTGCACACTATTTGGCTCACATTAGCTAATTCTGGTTTTGTTGCAGCATTTTACTTCCATTATTCTAGTAATGTATTCAAAAATAATGGCTTTTGCTTGTTCAAATGTCGACATTGCATATTTTTCGGGCTATACCTCATCTTCAGATGAACTTGCAATGTCCAAATAGTGCCTGAAATTGGTCAGTTTTGTGTAAATGCTTGAATTATTTACATTAGTATTAATTGTGGCTTACTGAGAAAGTTTGGAGAATGAGTTTGAAGATTCATTCAAATTTTTGAACCATATTTTCAGAAAAGCGTTGATTTCGTTGTTATTGATAGACAACCATTCTAGCCAAAGCTATAGTCATTTTTTCTTGAAATGTTTCTAAGTAATGAAAGTGAAAAGTAAGTAGTATTTTAGATTTTCACGATTTTTTGATAAACAATATATTATATAGAAATGGAAATTGGTGAGCATACTGACCTAACCCTTAACAATTTTTCGAGTGAAAAATTTAGAATAAGGGCGTTATGTAAAACGATTTTGACAACGATACTGATTTGTGTCACTTTTCTATTCGGAAGCATTTTATAAAAAACAGACTATCATTAAGCTTTGTCTTCTGCTTGAGGATCACAGAAAGCCTAAATTATTTAATTTTGATTTGTATGATCAATATGTGTTATATTTCAAATTTCAATCCATCCTTTTTAAATCCAGGATCTAGTAACAATGCCAAATCATGAAGTCTATTGTCTTCAATGAGTTTAAAGTGGGCTCGATTATCATTTCTATAACAATATTGATTCATTTTCCCCGAAAATTCCTCCTTTAATGAACCCAATCCAGGAAAGTTGAAATTGTGGATTGGGGGGGGGGTAAAATTCTTAATCATATGATTCTTTAATTTGCTTTTCAAAAAAATTTAGGCACAAAATCTAGCTTACTTTTCTTCAGCTATTTCCTCCGAAATACAGGCGTTTTTAGATTCATAGATTTTTACAGCTTCTGCAAAACATTTCAACAAATTGACAAGCTGCCAAAACATAATTTTCTAGGTGTGGATACATTATACATGTATTAAAGTATATTCTTACCGCCGCAGCTAAAATATCCCATTTATAGCTTGTCAAATTCTTGTTATTTAGTTCATCAATGGCAACACAGGCCAAATATGCCAGACATTAAAACAACCATTTTCACAAAAAAATAGTGTATTTACTAAAGTAACTGTAAAATATGTATGTGAACAATCTGTTTTTTAAGCATATGCACCTGCATTCATTGTAACAAAAAGTTGCCAAACAATCGGCCATTGGCCGATTATTTGACAAAACGTCGGCCGATGGCCGATGGCATAAAAACGCAACAATCGGCCGATGCATCGGTTCATCACTAGTGACGAGTTTTACTCACTCTAGCAGAGACATATAAGATTGATGGAAACAATCAGGGACAACCGAGAAATCAAAGTAAACTTCTTTGCGGGCGCGGAGCGGCTGAAAAATTTGGGATTTTGACCATCTAAATTGCACCAAAATGCACCTTCTTTTCATCAATGCCAGCAGTAGAAACACCAGGGTTGGCAAGACCTGGGTTTTTGGGTTTTTCTGGGTGCATTTTTTTGACAAAATTTGGGTTTTTGGGTTTTTCTTAATTCTTTTAAAATGAGGATTTCATCGTTAATTTCCCTGTGGCAAATCCAGAACGAGATTGAGGATTTCATCGTTAATTTCCCTGTGGCAAATCCAGAACTAGCTGACCAAAAAAGTGCTGTGTATCAAGAATTGACGCAATACATGATTGAGGCAAAATTACAAAAACAAAATAACTCATTTCGCTACCAGACCAGATGCTCGTCAAAAAGAAAAAGTCTGTCCTTGAGTATTGGCTCACAGATGGAGCTGACTGGCTGCTGGTGCAACGAATCGCTCTGAAGGTACACATAGATAACCTGTTATTTGTTTCAATGTATTACATGTATAAAAAATTAATTGAGGTTTTTTCGCTCATTGTCTCTACCGCATCTTCGGAAAGAAACTTCTCTACCTTTGGCTTCATACATTCCAAGCTGCGAAATCAATTGTCGATGGAAACAGTGCGCAAACTGGTATTCGTTAAGACAAACTTTGGGCTGCTAGAAAGTTCCCGTGACTGTGAATCTGATGAAGTGAGCGAAGCCGAAGCGTGGAATTTGATTTCCGTAATTTTCAATTTTTTAAAGTGACATTTCAATTTTTAGTGTTTAGATCATGCAATAAAAAATTCAATAAACAGCCAATCGTTTTAATGAGCCAAATCGATAAAATCGTTGTGCAATGTGCAGTCGCGTGACTCGTGTAAATATGTTACAACCAAATGTATAGTCAGTCTTGAACACTGTTCAGCAATTTAATACACTTAATACGTTAAAAATAACATTCTCATATATATTTTAAGTAAAATGATCATTCATTAGTACAAAACTGGAACAAAAACCCTAGAAAAACCCACCAAAAACCCAGAAAAACCCACCAAAAACCCAGAAAAACCCACCCAAAAACCCAAAAATGAAGATTTCAAAAACTGGGTTTTTGCCAACCCTGAGAAACACCCAAAAAAATTTCCGTTCTGTGCGGAAAATGCCCAAAAATTTTTCCGCACAGCCCAAAAAAAGTCCGCACTGTGCGGAATAAAAAACCCTCGGTGGTGGTGAGTGCAGGGCATGCCACGTAATGAATAGCCAGAGGCACCAGTACAACACCCCTCCCCCCTCAGAGGAAGAAGGGCCATTGGTACGGTCACCAGTGTTATATTCTAATTCTTTTCTTATTTTCTTGAGACTCTTGGCTGGTGATCTACCAAGAATTATTAAGATTTGAACCTAGCACTGGGCCGGGGGCACGTACTCCCTTTCTTTCGACAAACGCTCAAAATTATTTAACAAATAAAATATTCTAAATTGAGAAATCGTTGATTTGTCAATTTAAAATAATTGTGATAACAACGGTAAAATGCGCAGCGAGGAGTTTACTCGGCGAGAAATAACAGTCGACAAAAATTATAAAAACAAAATTCTGAATCACTGACTGGAATTCCGGCACACAATGCAATGACTACAGTAATTGCATCTCCCGGTTTGAAATTCGAACTGTTTTAATGTCACTCTACAACTTCTTGCATCTTACAACCAAAGATGAGCATGTCTCAAGCATCTCATCGAATTTCAAACCAGGTATGCCGGAATTTCAGTCATTGATTCAGAATTTTGTTTTTATAATTTTATCGACTGTTATTTCTCGCCGAGTAAACTCCTGGCCACCTATTTTACCGTTGTCATCACAATTATTTTAAATTGAGAAATCACCGATTTTGCAATTTATAATATTTTATTGGTTAAGTAATTTTGAGCATTTGTCGAAAGAAAGGGAGTACGTGCCCCGGCCTAGCACCAGGTAAGTCTTAGTTTTAAGGTCTGAACTTCTTGGAACAAACTCCTGCCAAATCATTTTTGAACTCGAAATCAAAAATCTTAATAATTCTTGGTGGATCGCCAGCCAAGAGTCTCAAGAAAATAAGAAAAGAATTAAAATATAACACAAATATCTTTTGTACAATTTGTAATGAGTCTACAAAAATTGTTGCAGGTTCAATCTTATAACTGAAAAACAAGTTTAAAAATTATATTTTGAGATTAAATATAGCAATCAGCATTAACTGGATTATAGCTTTCAAAATTGATTTATTTGTTCATTAATTGCATACAGATACTGACAATTTCCTACACAATACAATAGTCTGGGGCCCCACTAGCTTGCCGAGCCGCATGCAAGTCTTGTTCAGAAAAAAACTATGGTGACTGGCCAGTGACAACAGAGCCAAAATGCAAAAAGTCAGATAATAAATCCCTGACCTTCGCCTTTGCTGACGAAACAGTAAGTCTATGTGTTCATGACAACCTGTTCATTAGACAACCACTCATACATGCACACAGGGTATGAATTTACCCTATCCTAAAAAATTTGGCAAACGTTTTCTGTAGGCCGAAAATTTGGCAAAGTAAGATGCAACAAACATTTTGAAAAGATTAGATTACAAAAACAGATCAATTTAAAACACAGTTTATGATTAATGTCAGCAAAGAACTTTGTTGAGTAATTATTGATACAAAAGGCAATAAATGTTCATTTTATGTATGCGACCATTGATTGTACAGCTGAAGACTGGTTGGCCGAAATCGACTGACTGTAAATCCCAGACCTAAGGCCTAGCCCGGGGATAATCCCTGGGCTCCCCCCCCCCCCCCTATGCGCATGTATCGCACTGTGCTAATGCACAATGTTTTATTTCTTGTGAAAGCTGATTTGCCGTCAGTACAGCAGAAAAGTTGCATACGTTGTTATCTGAACATTTTGCTCAATTAGACGAAGACTAGACAAAGGAACATTTAGACGTCATTATAAGATTAAATATTTTAACTGAAATTGTAATACATATCATTGATTGAATAATGACTGATCTAATATCTGAGTCTTACTATTCTGTTAGTGATCGAAAATGTATTCGAAATGCCTGATCTGTTATATGGGCTTCTACCATACATGTAATGGGGCTCTGAGGTCTGGTTGGGGTCGAGCGACCTTTTTTGGGGCCGGAGGTCACTGATTCCCAAAATTTTAGGGATAGGGGTCTCTGGAGAAAAAAAATTGATTTTTTCGACAAAACAGTCCCAAAAACAGTTCAAAAACGAGAAATTTTTGTCTGAAAAACGGTAAAAAAATGTATCATGAAGCAGAGCGCTCAGAAAATTGACAATTTTCTCTATTTTTTATTCAAAACTTGACATTTTTCGATATTTTTCCAACCAAAAGTATGGGGGTCCCTATGACTACCATTGGACTAGCCATAGGATTGGAACGTCTGGGGGTCGCCCAATGGCTAGCCATATGGCCGACGATTTCTAAGATTGTTATAGCATTCCACACATTTCTGGTGTAAAAGAACAAAAACAATAACAAACGGCGGGCGGCTGTCACAAAAAACACTAAATTATGAGAATTAATTTTCGAAATTGTTAATTGCTATCCAACGTTTTTAGAATTTATACCCATCTAAAGTTGGGAACACATATGCTGTCGAAGTCCGAGGTCTTGGAGGGTCATCAGTTGACAAATATATTAGAGAGCTTATTGAAGGGGAAAACGTTTGATTTTTCACTCAGAAGGTCCGGAAAACGGTTCAAACGGTGAAAGTATGTATTTATGACGAAGAGCGGATAAAAATTAATACTTATGACGGTTTGTGTTGAGAAAATGACCATTTTCTATGGCTAGCCGATTTCAGCCATATGATTTGTCAAACTCTGTACGGGGTCACCAACTGGCTAGCTATATGGCCGAATAATTCTGAGGTAAAAGGAATGTTCTGAAAATTCGGTATTGGTTGATGCACTATATGCGTATTTACTATTTAATGTCCTGGCAGAGCTTAACCTGAGTTTCGGCCTTCTCCATCTCATTCAGATAGACCCAGCTGTCTTCCGATGGTACGCAGCCAATATGAACACCCTGGAACGATTTAGATACACACCGAAAACCATTTTAGCCACGTGGGGTGGAATGGTCTTGTTCATCTATTTGATGTATCGTTTTGTCAGAGGCGACGAAGTAAGCTTGCCCGTGCGATTACGCTGGGTACCTGTACGGACATTATACCTTTATCTTTATCATAATGCTATAATATGCGATGCACTTTTTTGGAGTAGAACTAGTTGAATTCCAGTAAGAGCGGTGAGAGAATCGGTTAACTGATATTTCAGTCTACTTTCCTCATGTCCTACTTAGCTAAAAGAGTTTCGTGCTCTATAAAAAGTGATATGCAAACCACTGCTTCTCGTAATTATCATTTTCTAGAATTCCTTTTCGAATAAACTTTATAAAAAAAATATTTGAATGGCAGCGCATGTTTCAGTCATCTCGTGCATTTGTGTTTGGTCCATTTCGTGTAATAATCTCGGTATTCGGTCAGGAGTTATTTTCGTAATGCTAGAGAATTTTTTTCAGAACCGTAATGATAATTAATAATGTTAAACTTGATCGAAACTTCCGTGTTTTGAGAGACTATATGCATCAAAATTAGTTAACCCAATCCTCGTTTCGTAAATCTAATCTAATTGTATCGAGTTGCCAATAAAAATTCCGCGATTATTATCAAGAATACTCTAAAGCAAAAAAATGTGTCAAGAACATTTTTTCAGACATTCGGACTCGAAATTTTCTGAATTGAACTGGCGAAGCTGTTCGTTTTTGTCTTCTATACATTATCTTCAAATTCCACGTTCTGTTTCAGGTTACTTTCGAAGATTTATGCGAAAGTGGAGAATATTTGTGGTGGGACAGGAAGCTTCGAGTGGGCAATGTGGGCGGCACAGGACCAGTTGGGTGTAATTTTCCCTTTTGAATACCTACTGTCATTTTGCATTTTCCCTCAATTATTGTCGATCGATTTGTTTAGTGTAGCTTTTTTGTCGTATTAAAAGGTTATCCTTGCTTATCGAGACGTTTTTCGAGAATTAGTCAATTTTTATGACAAAAACTAAGCGGTGATTCGAATTGTTCTGAATTTTGGATGAGTTTATTATCTTTCCATGATGGTGCTTTAACACTGGAAATTGTGTCGGATTGTGTAGAGTCAAGCCCCATAGTATTTAGCCAAAAAATAGTGTGGAAATATTGCTCGGATCATACTCGAATTCCGAATATCATCAACCATTCTACATGGCTTGAGTACATCTGCACGTGCGCAGCATGATCCCAATTTTAAATGGGGGATAAATCGTATCTACCACGTTAGTGCTAGACTACAATGTTTCGTTTTGGGCACGCCGATTTTCACGTTTAAGGCATGATTTCTAAAAAAGTATAAGACATCGAAAGCTGAAATTTGGCGATAATGTAGAACTCGATGCGGGCTTCAATACGGTACCACTTAGAATACTGTAGCTAAAGTTATGAGACAAACTAGAGCACTGTTTTGCCATCTTTTCATAACTAACGATCTAACCGATTAGCTTGATTGTGGTATTAATATCTTCAGTAGGGTCATATCTCCGGACAACCACGAAATTTTTTCGAAATATGCAAATGCGACCTTATTTCAGTGTAAAGAAAAATCTCAACACTCTGACCAATAATAACTTTGCGAATATTTAGTTTTTCTAGACGATTCTTGTTCCGTTGGATGCAGCTCCTCGAGTTGTACAAGATACTGACTGGCGGTTTGAAAATTTGCAGTGTAAACTTAATTATCATGGAAAACATGCAAATTTGGCCGAGTTGGGGTAGAGGACTGC
The DNA here is from genome assembly GCA_963922205.1 of Romanomermis culicivorax. Lineage (NCBI taxonomy): Eukaryota > Metazoa > Nematoda > Enoplea > Mermithida > Mermithidae > Romanomermis > Romanomermis culicivorax. The sequence continues at coordinate 42,069 of CAWUHX010000043.1, forward strand.
AGAAATATCTCGAGTTGTATAAGTCGTAGAAAGCTAATTCTTTCTTTGTTCGATAGCTGAGTAAAATGCCCGGAGTAAACCACCTTAACATCTCATATGTGCAGTGTAAAGATAGTGTAAACAAAGCGAAAATGTCCGTTCAAAAATTATAAAAACAAAACGTAAAATTGATGTAAATTAATGTAACACAAAACATGGCGAAAAACATAACAAAAAAGAGTGATGTGAATCACGTGACGTTCAATGAAATTCATCAGCACGTGACAATATCATGTTTTTTTGTTATGTTTTTCGCCACTTTCTGTTTTGCAATCACTTACTTTAATTTTGCATTTTGTTCTTATATTTTTACATGCAATTTCTGTGTGTACTTTTTGCATTTCGTTTCTGTTTCATTTTTGTACTTTCATTTTCATTATGATTTATTATTTTTCCATTGTACACGTAGACTATGGTATGTAACCCATCAGTTAGAATTTAAGCCAAAGATAAGCTCTCCGAGCTCATCGCTATAATTGGAGCACAATGTGCACGTCTTATCAGCAAAAACTAGTGACATTTCGCAACATGAAACGCCTAGTTTGGAGATTCTCTCTAAATGATGTTCATATGTTTAGCATGGAGAGTGAAACTCACCCCAATGCTTAATGTAGTTGAAGTGGAAAATGTCTATGTGACCATAGGCACCTTCTGCAGTGATTTCCGCTGTAGAAGTTAGCTTGGGTGTGGCTAGCTCCGCCCCAGGCATACTGTAGGTCTCCAGGGCCCTTTAAAATGGTTTGTTTCTTTAGTTTTGCACTGATTTTTGGGCCTAATCATCTCTCTTTGCATTTTGGCTGTGTCTCCGCGTTTGTCAACTTTATTTTATATAAATTTACATATTCCTGGGTCTGCCGCCACTTCATTAATAAATTTGCATATTCACCTTTAGTGCCTCCCTAGCATTTATGTTAGTGTATTCCAACTCTAGGAGTTACCCTGTCACCTTTCGCTTTCACTACGCCTCCCTGGAAGAACATTCTTGCGTCGCTTGCTGACCCGCTTACAGTACACCACCCCCACTGAACCCGAATCCAATCACCGTCACCCGCTCCCTTCCCCCACCGAATCCGCGAACCCCTGACTGTGTCGCCCACATGCCAAGAAGTAGTTGAGAAGAGGACTAGGTGAGTCTTCTCAGGGGTTATTATTGTTGAGGGTATATTTGTGGGAATCCTCCTTAAGTCCATTTTCCTTTGAGAATCCCCTCAATTAGAACAGCCCTTGAACCCTTAAGGTCAGGGCCAAAAAGGGGATTTAGGTTCACAAACGGGTCCCCTACAGTAAGCCATTCCAGTTATGGCACAGCCCTTATTCTCAGTGAATGGGGACTAGGGATTGCCACCCCTGACTTGGCAGTGTTGTCCATTATTCTACAGCAGAACCCTAGGACAAGTCTGAGGTACACTATAGGTTTTCCTGTAATCAGTACCAGCTGGGTTAAATTCCAGAAATGAATACCTAATGGAGCCACCCAATGGGGTCACAGCATGACACTCACAGTGGCATGACCATATTTTCTACGAGATATGGTATGGGTTTTCCCATCAATGTGACTGATCACAAGATCTACTTAATGTGACATGGTTCCACATTCCTTTAATGTGACACTATGCTTGAGCTAATTTTACTCAAATAATGTTTGTCAGTCTCCTGAAAATCGCCATTGACAAAAATTTTGCCATTTACCAGCAATCAATTTTTCGAATTTGTTTCAAATTGTGTAAATTCGTTGTCTTGCGAATCAGGAATACTGTGGGTTGGCCACCTGCTTTTCGAAAACAAGGTACAGGCTACTGCATTGTATACAGTAATGAAAAATTCTAACAAAGAATGGCACATAGGTAATTACAAAAATTTCGGGTTTTTCATTAAACCAGTTTTTTCTTCTGTAAAAATCAACATTAATAACTGATACTGAAATTTTTCAAAGATTTGTCCATTTCTGCGCAGAGGCATTTTCAGAAATGACTAAAAAACTGGGCGCGTATATGTTTCTCAGAAAATGGAAAGTTTTTTTCAGTTAGACTTTTGCTGAAATGAAATGATGGGGATGCCTAATATGGAACTTTTAAGACATGATTTCTGAAAGATTCTACCTTCTGCTCCATTGACCTATGATAAGTTGAAAATTCATAATATGTGAAAAAGACATATTTTGAGTAGTTTTACATGCTGGGTATCGTGACAGCATTCATTCTGCGCAAAAATCAAAACTCACATAGCTACAGTACTCCAAAGTCTGGAATTTTTACATTTCTTGACCTTTTCCAGTCTGTACACGTGTTTTGAAATATCACAGCTCAGAAAAGACATGACTCTGAAACCAAATGTTGAATGCATGCAGAAGACCGTGCTCTATATGCTGGTATGAAGAACACTTTTTAATCTCTTACTTTACACTTTTTATTCCATTTTAACGTGTCAAAACTGATGTCAAAATAAACCAAAACAGTCTTCCGGAGCCTATTTCGGGCACCTTCCCATAGGATGCCACAGAATTTTTTTCTTGATTTCTGTAGCCACTAATGTCTGACATATTGTGTTAAAATTTCAATCCAATTAATGTACCATTTTGGGAGCTGAAGGTGTCTGCACATTCTGAAAGATAATACAAAAATGCTGATTGACTCCACTGAATATGCAGTCAACGAGATGCAGGAAAAATTCAAAATGCTCAGATTAGATGAGTAAAAATAAAAGATGTGAGTCAAATCACTCAAAAAATTTCATTGATCAATTTACAATGGTTGTGCAACAGGACGCCTCAGAAGACATGCATCAAAAATTTCTCTTTTCAGTAATTTGACTGGAAAAAGATTGAAGCTGAGAGTTTAATGTTACAAAATAAACGTCTGCTGTCTGACTATGACGTTATAAGCTGTGCGAAACTGCTCTATAGTTGAAGGCTTCCCATTTCACACCACGTGATGTTGGCCAAACGAAAATAGAGCAAAGGATAGTGGATTGCAGTGCCCTTCCAACAAAGGAAAGAGTATCCAAATAACTCTTGCCATTTTTCAGTTAATGGATTTGAAACAATGGCTCAATTTCTGAAATTTAATCAAAGTTTTTGAACTTTTTGATTTTTCATTTGAAGTGATTCATTTAGAAACCATCAAACCCAGATCAATGAAAACTTGCCAGGACTTCAAATCACATTTTTTCTCATAATATGCTGGGTTAGGAGGCATCCTGTGTTCCCAGAACTTCATTGATGGGACATTTATCAAGATTCAAAAATGCATTTGAATGACAGTGCAGTGTATGCAAGTGTCTACAGCTGCCAAAATGGCACATGATGATGAGATGTTACTTTCGCAGCTACTGTAAGCAGGGCCGTGCACAAGGAGGAGGCAGGAGGTGACCGCCCCCCCCCCCCCCATTGAAGCAGCATGCACCCAGTGTATCCACAAAAAATCAACATTTTTCGGGGCTATTCAGTAAAAAACCTAGTCCACCCCCCCCCTGAAAAAATCCTGCACAGGGTCCTGACTCTAAGAATGTATGAACTAAAGAATAAAAAGACAAAATTCTGCAGAATCCTAGGCAGAGGTGCTGGGAAGTGCCTCTAAGCAGGAGTTTTCTTTATTTTTGCTTCTAATTTTTGACTGTTCAAACTTTCTTGCTGAGTGTAAAATGTTTGCTTGTGAAACAATTAATACGTCAAACTATAGTATGTTAGTTATTTTATAATTCTACAGCATACATAATGAATATATCACAAGGGTTAGACAAGGGCCACCTGGCACATAGAATGATTTCTATGAAATTTTCATAAGTATGCCTTCTTCAGAGCAATGCAGCTCCCAAAATGGTACAAAAATTTTGATGGAAATTTAACCAACGCAGCAAAAATGGATGAGCTACAATATAAGAAAATAAAATTCTGTGGCTTCCGACTGGAAAGTGCTCGGTAGTGACCATGAACAAAATTTTTTTAAATTTGAAGGCTCATTTTTGACACTTTAAACTTTATTATTTGCTGTAAATATTACATCATCAGAAGAGGGCTTATTCTCTCCTCTGTAAAATGAATATTTATTCACTAAATAAGATCAATCTGATCTTGAAATATTGCTTAGCTAGCAAGACCACTGAAAGATGCCAAAAAATCATTAATTTTCAAACTTTGGCATACTGTAGCGGTGTGACTTTTTGTTTACAAGCAAAACGAATGGTACCATGGAACTCAGCAAAAGAAACTACCCAAATTATCTGATTTTGAGGTATAATTAATTTTCAACTTATCATAGGGAAGGTAGAACCTCTCAGAAATCGTGTCTTAAGACACAATTTCTGTAAGAATCAACTAAGGCCTGAGGTTAAATGTGATAAGTAAAAAATTAATCATACCCCAAAAAACATATTTTGTACAGTTCTTTGCGCCGAACAACATGCCAGTATTTGTTTGATCGAAAAATCCAAATTCCTTTTGTCCTCAATCAATCCACATCCACATCAATCCACATCAATCCAAAGGTTCAAATTTTTTGCAATTTTTGAAATTTTAGGTCACAATCTTTGAAAGCCTATAGGTAATCAGGTATGCAATGTTGATCAATAAAACTTTGTCAGCAAAGGTAACAATGTTTAGTGTATATGCATGACACATACAGATATATGTAGCATCAAAATTATGGTTTACACCACACTTTAAATTCAAATTTTCAGCAGTTATCAATGACTCAAATTCACACATTTTTGCACCCCATAAAGTGTCACAGCCCAAGCTCCACTTGTGACTCGGGTTCTTGTCAAAAGACAAATTCTAATGGCAAGTCCTAAATGACTTACTTTTTATTGACCAGGAAATAATAATAAACAATACCAAACTGATTTACAGAAGATAACACAGGCTTATATACAAAAAAGTAGCATGACTTTACAGCTGAATGTGATTAAAAAAAATACATCAAGCACAAATTAGGCCAAGCCTCAAGCATAGAAATATTGCTTATAATACTGATGAAACATACGAGTAGAATATGTTTCACTTCACTACTTATTAAGATTACTGTACCTGTGATACACGATAGAACAAAACTAGATACAGAATATACTGTAGGAACACTAAAACGGTTGATATCCTAACTGGGTTACAAAAATACCAAATCAAGTGATACGGAAACAAAGTACATAGTACAAAAAAATGATAAGTCAACAGGGTTCCTCTTGACACGCCACTCCTTAAGGTCAAACGTCTTCATTTGTCATGTTGTTCTCATCATCTGATTCTTCAACATTTGGATCAATTCCATGTATGATCTTGGGACTTGATGGCTCATTATTGCTTTGATCCCTAGTTGATGGTTTCAGATATAGTTTTGTTCGATTGGTGTGCACCACTTCTGTCACTGATGGATCATTGACCAATTCCATTACAATATTTGGACTGACAATTTGACTATTTTTTATGGTCCTTGGTACAGATGCATCAGCTTCTTTATTAATCCTTTTCTTACTACTTGTGACTCTTTCAATACCCAATCTCCTACTTGGTATTTGGCATTACTTGTTTTTCTATCATATTGACTCTTATATCTATCTTGTGAACTTTCAATTTGCCTCTGAACCACATTCAGTGCTTCCATGAAATGTTTCTTTACATCATGCTCATAGTCCAATATGTCTACCATGTATGGTGGTGGACTATAATTCAATGCTGCATCTATAGGTAGAGCCGCAAATCTGCCAAAAATCAACTCAAATGGAGTAAAACCTGTGGTTTCATTCACATGAGTGTTGGCTGCAAACTTAGCAAGGGGAACATGTAAGTCCCAGTCCAACTGATTACTGTCCACATACATTCGAATTCTGACCATTAGAGTTTGATTCATTCTTTCTACCTCACCATTTGCCATTGAGTGATAAGGTGTAGTATGCAACTTTCTAGTGTTACATAGCTCTGTTATTTTTGTCATCAGCTTTGACACAAAATCTGACCCTCTGTCAGACTGTAATATTTTAGGACATCCATGCCTACATACAATTTCATTTATAAACAGCTCTGCTGTTGTCTGTACTGTTATATTTTCCGTGGCAAAGGCTTCCACATACTTTGTAAAATAATCGACAAATACCACAATGAATCTGTTTCCTCTTTGAGTCAATGGAAGTGGTCCCATACAATCAACTCTAATCCTCTCAAAAGGCCCTGAAACCTTTATGGGTTTCAACTCAGCCACAATCTTTTTCCTATCTGCCTTATTTATCTGACATGATTTACATTCATTACAAAATTTCAAAATATCTTTTCTCATGTCTGACCGATAGTATTTATTGCTAATATTTTCTAGGGTTTTTCTAGGACTGTAATGACCTGCTAGAGGATCATGATGATAAGATTGCAATATTAGCAATACCAAGCTTTCTGGTACCATAATTTTTCTAATGCCATCACAAAATTTACATAATATCCCTTCTTCTATGATAAATTCCTCTGCATTCCTAGAATTTTCATCATTTATATTTAAAAAAATTGCTTGAAGTTTCTTATCTAACCTTTGTATGCTTTTTAGCTCTATCTTGTTTCCTTTGTCTGCCATTATTACTGTAACTTTTCTATCAGCTACACAATTTTCCTCAATATCAAAATAAACTTTTGCCTTAGTATTGGGCAATCTTGATAAACAATCAGCATTTTGATTTTGACTGCCCTTCCTTGGCTTTATGATTAGCTTATATCCTACCAGTGCTAAGCCCCATCTAGCAATTCTCGAAGACAGGTTAGCCTTCTGTAATACAGCTTTCACTGCTATGTGATCAGTTTCCACTATCACTTCATGTTCATACAAATATGGTCTAAAATATTTTACGAATTCTACCACTGCTAATGTCTCTAACTCAGTTATTGGGTAGTTTCGTTCTGCTTTCTGCAATATAGGACTAGTATACTCTACAGGGTATTCATTCCCATCACAATCTAACTGACACAGAACTGTGCCAATGCCTTCAATGGATGCATCTGTTTGTAAAACAAATGGTTGACTGAAATCAGGGTGTTTCAGTAGTGGAGGCATTATGAGTTTCGCCTTCAGCTGTTCAAAAGCTGTCTGACACTCAGCTGTCCATTCGAACTTCACATTTTTCTTAAGCAAACCAATTAAGGGTTGCATGATTTTCGCACAATTTAAAATAAATTTCCTGTAATATGAAACTAATCCCAAAAATAATTTTGTTTCCTTTACATTTCATGGTGCTTTCATTTCTGCCACAGCTTCTAACTTTTTGCTATCAGGTAAAATACCTTTTTCTGAAATACGGTACCCAAGATATTCTGTGTCTAGATAGCTAAATTTGCATTTACTCAACTTTAGCTTCATATTCCCTGAACTCAAACGATCCAGTAAGTCTTTTAATTTGTTCTAGCATTTGTTGATGATTCTTCGCAAAAACAAAAATATCATTCAGATACACTAAGCATGTTTGCCATTGCAAACCTGACAAAAGAACATCCATTAGCCTTTGAAATGAAGGGGGAGCATTACATAGTCCAAAAGGTAAGTAATTGAACTCAAATAATCCTATTAGGGTTGAAAATGCTGTTTTTTCTTTATCTGCCTCTGCTATTGGGATTGACCAATAAGCATTTGCCTGGTCTAATGTCGTGAAGTATCTCATATCTTTTAAAGTATCTAGAATATCATCAATTTGAGGAAGAGGATAAACATCTTTAACATCTTTCTTGGTCACCTCATTTAACCCTGGAAAATCAATGCACATTCTATGTTTTCCATCTTTCTTTCTGGCCAATACTACATTAGTTGACCATGGAGATATGCTTGGTCGAATTACTTTATTCTCTAACAAATTTTTTACCTCTTCTATCACAATCTCCTTTTCTTTGGGTGATGTCCGATATGGCATCTTCCTGACTGGCCTACTATCACTTGTTACAATTTTATTCTCTACCAAATTAGTTCTTCCCATGTCTTTCTCATTTGCCGCATATAAATCTGGATATTGACACAAGAGGTTTACAATCTCCCTCTTCTCCCTCAGTGAAAGGTGGCCACCTATATTTGCATTTTGTTCTATCCATTCTTGGTGATTAACAAAGTTACCCGCATATCTAGCTTCTACATCTTGATCATACTGACTATCATATACTTTTATGTGTCTGATCATTTGACCTTTATACAATTTTACATCAAAATTATTGGCATTCATTAGCTGTAGAGGGATCAGCGGATTATGAACCTTACTAACAGATCTTGCAAAATGTGCTTTGTCTAATGCATTAGGTTCAAATATGACCGCAGCAGTATTGCCTTTAATTTCTGACACATATCTTTGCACAGTTTGTACAGATCTAGCTGGTATGCATGTATCAACATTTAACACAACAGTGTCTCTATTTATTTGTGGATTATATACCATTCCATAACAATCAATTCTTTCCTTATTGAAGATCACTGTTGAGTCTGCCCAATTAAATTGAACATTTTTGAATCTATTCAGAAAATTTGTGCCCAGAATGACATCAGCCAAACATTTCTTCTCTATGTACATGTTTACAGTCTCTGTTACATCTCCACATCTGACTGTTAAGAAGGCACAACCTTCCACTGGTATGTGAGTACCATTAGCTGCAATTTGTTTCAGTGTTGTTTCAATAATTTTCACTCCTGGCAACCTGCTCATGATATCATCATCGATCAATGAAAAAACTGCTCCTGTGTCGATCAATGCACTAGCTTTCAAGTTATCATTGATGATTATTGTTACATGAGGAGTTCTCAGACATCTGGTTGAACCAACTAGCATTACAGCACCACTATTTTCTATGTCTTTACTGGTGGAAGCAAGTTCTGTCAACTCTACTTCCCTTTGATCATCATTTATTTTGGATGTAGTTCTCTAATTTCTTCTTTCCTGTCTATCTCTAATTTGGCTTAAGCTTAACAATGCATTTCCAAAGCTTTCCCGTAAGCTTTGTGCATGATTTAAATTTATGTTTGGTAAATATGAGCCACTGTTCTGGCATCTATTAATGATTACCAAGTATAATATGAATCCAATGATTATCAAAACTAATGCAACAACAAGTGCATTGAAAATCAATTGAATTTGTCCCTTCAGTAAAGTATTCAATCCTTCTTTCATATTCTGCCTCTCTGCATTAATTACATGTTCTAGCGCTGATCCTGCGCCTATGGCACTTTTTTCTGTGCCAGCATCTATCCCAGAGAGTGTCTCATACAAAGTACCTGGCTGTAGTGACATATCTGCCTCATAATTCACTACATTTTTAACTATCCCTTCCATTTCTTTCATTTTGTGTACATAATGCTTTAAAGATGAAAATGTCATTGGCAAATTTCCTAGTTGATCATGAAATATTGCTAGACTGTTGAACCGAAAAAGTTTTGTCTGTCTTTTCCAAATTAGTTCTATCGGAATCGTACTAACAATGTAATGAATGAATCGTATGAATTAAAATTAAAAAATTATTAAAATTAAAACAATGAATCGTACCTGTTTTTGTTTTAAAACCTGCCCTATCCTTAAAAATTCCTGCCATTTGATGATGACAGTCTATTACTGGACTATCTTTTATCAAGTCTACTGTACCGGGTACTACAAACAAAAGTTTACTATCAAAATGCACTGGCAAATATTTATAACACACATTACCAACTTTATAGGTGTCATAAATTTTACTTATGTTTACTTGCTGACAGGGCCATACTGTCAAAACTTCTCCTGTGAATTCTGTTGTTATATCATTCCACTGCAATAGTGCTCTGACACCTAAGGTTGCATCTACATGTATGAATTAAATGTAGATACCATATTAAATCTAGATACCTTTGTACATGATGGCACAGTTCCATCCATGTTTGTCGGAAATTATCATTTTCTAACCCAATTATTTTGTATTCCAAATAGTTTAGTTTCACATTTGTCGCATCATAATCACTAACATTTTCTGACAGTCCCATTGAATAGGGTTTCCGGGTTACTTTGTATTTCTTCCCATGTATTTTCACGACTATTCCCTGGCTTGTCTACAGAACATTTGTGAACTGATCTTGGCAGTAGGGGTAGGGATCCTTCAACTTCAAAGCTGCCTGTAACTCATCAACTATCACATGCTCGTTGTTCAATATTGATGTGTATTTTCCTTTGTAGACTACTAGGCATACGGCCTGAAACTCGGCAGCATCCCATAGGATTACACCATCGCGTGCTTCGCAGATGCCATCAATGGCACGGCAGCCGCCCAAATCATCAAGGTCAGTACTAATGTTGTTTCCATTGAATGAGGCTATCTGTCCTTCCTCAATCATGAAATTCCTAACATCCTGACATGCTTCTGCACAACACCATTTGTAGTTCACCTCAAGTGACTTGTATGTACTCCAAAATCCTTCAGAGATTTCAATGAGTTTTTCATTTCCATAGTTCTTTGTTCGGAAAGCTGTTTCACAAGCTCCTTTGCTGATTGACTCAATCAATGTCTCATCATTCAAAACCCCTTTTGAACCAAAGAATCCAGTGAAAGTGCAAATCTTCCTATTTATGACAAAACATTTGTATGCTTTTGCTTGCAGAGGTTCAGTTCTTGGAACATAAATACTCACATCTACCCAAAATGGTCTTCTTTCCTCTTTCATAGGAGGCTTGCATTCGACTGTCTTAGGAATGTCCCAAGCATGACCACTCTTAGACACACCACAGATTTGATATCCAAAGCATTTTTTATTTAAACAAAATATGATGATTGCTAGAACTATCATCACTAATCTTTTAGGCTTCTTTGCCCATAACACTGCCTGTAAAAATACAATACAAGTCCATACAAGTAAATATATGACATTTAGTATCATCTTTTTACTTATTAATGTCGGGTCTTCTTGCTCATCTTCGCCTCTTTCCTCCTCTGAGCTGGAACTTTCCTCGATCCTCACACCTTTCATTGTTTTGCATCTTTTAATTGATCCCTCGCTGGGCATCACTTTCCCCTTGCTTGGTATGAAGCTCCATGAGCTCCTCATCATTGGCTCTGGCTCATCATCATGTACTGGACAATGTGCATTGCAAATGCACACTTTTCTTCCTGCATGTAAATAGTTAATTTCTCTTCTTACTGTTCTGCTATCATGGTCATCAAAATCACGTTTACCTTTAGCAAAATATTTACTCATCCAATCTTCTTGTTGACGCTTATCATTCAAGTCAACTGCTTTCGCTTTCTCATATTTTTCAACAAATTCTTCCAAATTAAAATCAATAACTTCCACGTCATCATCATTCATTTCTATTGTATCTGTCCTACTGTATTTACCAAAGCTTCCTGGTACAAAACCTAGTAGTTTAATTTCTGGCTCACCTTGGGGATAGGGTTTGTAGTCCAGCAGCCATTTACCTCCATTCTGGGCCCAACTAATTTCCATATCATTGAACCGCTCTATCAGCTCCTCCAGATTAGTGAACAATCCCAATGCCTCTTTAGGGGCAAGGGCAAGTCGGGCACCTCTTCATTGGGCTCGTGGTCTCCAACAATTGTGTAGGAGTAGAGTGGTTTGACCTCACGGAACTCATCCTCACTCCCACTGTCTGCATCTATAACAAAACATTCATGAGAAATTTTCTTTACTTCTGATCCTTGCTTAACTAACAGTTCATCATCACAGTCTAACTGACTAACATTAACTCTGTGCTGCAGTCTATTAAACTGTTGTTGTTGCTGTTGTCTTTCTCTACCTATTGTCGTATCGTGCCTCATTTTATTAAACTTAACATGCCTCTTTGAAAAGGAATCCTTACTTCCTTTTTGCCACTTTCGGGCTGGAGGTTGGCCATTATCCTTTCCTGGGCACGACCTGGCTATAAGGCCCAATTGGCCACATGCATAACAATAGTGCGTCTTGCATGCCCCTGTAGCATGGCCAGTGCTGCGGCAACATCCACACCTTCTCACATCTTCCTCTTTGGTCAGCATTTGACGGAGATCTCTAATCTCTTGTTTGATATCTTCCATAGCACTTTCTGAAATATTTGCAGAAATAGCATTTTGTCATGGTATAACCTGTAAATCCTCTCTAAAAAGTTGTGATTCAGCAACCTAGCTGCTTTAGCTGCTTCTGTCAATGGTGGAAAATCCCTGTATTTCAGCCCTTCGTAAATGTTTGACTGAAGACCCCTGATAAAAATTGGTTTGAGGATCAAGTCCCTAGCATCCTTTTTTAATGTAGGGTATGCTGACCTAGACATTTTTCTCAATTTATCCAGGTACTCCATTACACTTTCTGCCCATTTTTGTTTTGTGTCATAGATGAGCTGCTGGTGGACTTCACTATCACGACCCTCTGGGTACATTTCTTTCAATCCTGCAAGTAACCCATCATATGTGCTTTGAATACTGGGATCCTTTCTTAACTCATGGAATGATGCCAATGCACTTCCAATCAGGTTAGATTCCAAAAATGCAACCTTGTAAGTATTATCAAAATTGCTTATTCCTTGCAGAGTCATAACCTGCTGCAATCTATCTACCCAATCACTCAATGATTCTCCAAAAGAACATGAAAAAGGTACTGGTGGCCTGAATGCCATCATTGAATTAAACCTCATTAGGGAATTTCTTAACCCTAAATTCTGAGTATCTTGACTCTGTTCAACTTTCAAACTCAACTGCTCTAGCCTATCTGCTATAGGAGCAGCAGTGTTCTCAAAAGCTTGCTTAACTGTCCATTCCAAAGCTTTTGCTTCTTCTACCATATCTCTAGTGTTACTTCTTGTCTGTCTGGGGGGTGCTTAGTTCAAGCTTTGCCTGGCCCATTATGTTCTGAAATTCTTCAGAAACTGAAGACTGTCTACCTTTGGATAATGAATCCAGATTATCCAAATCTAGCTTGAAAGGACTTAGTAATAACTCAGAAGTGCTTAACTCAAGCTTACTTCAACCTATGTATCTGCCTTCTGACAAATCTGATGACTATATTTAGTCAACTGAGCATACACTTGCTCAAATTTGTCTATCAAGTACTGTCCTTAAGTGAGACTTATCACTTCACTTGACTCAAGAGCACTCAAAGGCTCAAATCTATCTGACGAGTTCAGTGTTGCGTGACTAACTTAACCCACCAGGTAACCAACCCTTTACGTTGTGAGAAGTTCCTTGAAGCCACTTAATCTAACTTCTGACTAACTGTCCTGTTCCTTGGACACTTGCAATCTGACTTTTGTCTCAGACCCTTTGGTCAATGATTAACACCAAGCTTCATCAACCTTCAAACTTAATCTACCTTTTCAGACACTCAGGTCCCAAAAGCAATCTGTTATCTGACTTTGGAATTCCTTCCTTTGCTTTCCCAGATGACCCCCTAAATTTGTCACAGCCCAAGCTCCACTTGTGACTCGGGTTCTTGCCAAAAGACAAATTCTAATGGCAATTCCTAAATGACTTACTTTTTATTGACCAGGAAATAATAATAAACAATACCAAACTGATTTACAGAAGATAACACAGGCTTATATGCAAAAAAAAGTAGCAGGACTTTACAGCTGAACGAAATTAAAAAAAATACATCAAGCACAAATTAGGCCAAGCCCCAAGCATAGAAATATTGCTGATAATACTGATGAAACATACGAGTGGAATATGTTTCACTTCACTACTTATTAAGATTACTGTACCTGTGATACAGGATAAAACAAAACTAGATACAGAATATACTGTAGGAACACTAAAATGGTTGATATCCTAACTGGGTTACAAAAATACCAAATCAAGTGATATGGAAACAAAGTACATAGTACAAAAATATGATAAGTCAACAGGGTTCCTCTTGACAAAAGTCAAATAATGAGTGTCATTGATTAAACTCCACTATGCTATGGCCGGACCCCTTGGCGACATACCCACAAAGTTTTATCAAAATAAAAAAACTATTGAGTGTGCCACAATGCAACAAGTGGAAGCCATTTTTGAATAAAATTATATAATTTTTTGTTCAAAAATGCAGTCATTCACCCAAAATTCTAATAATCGAACTAAAACTTTTATGCAGTACAGCAGCCTGGCATGTTGACTATATACACATAAGGCTTGGTCATTATATCATTATCCCTTACATGGGAAATTACACACAGTTAAAGGCATTCTTGATATTGTTGAAAAAACTTTAGGTGCAAATTGTTGTTCCATTTGGTTGGAATATTATTAACTCTAGTTCAAATCGACTACATTGCAGCAACAGTATGTGGCTACATACCAACCAACTTGCATCAAAAGTACTGACACCCATGGTATATTAAAAAAATAGAAAACTATGTTCTTTTGGTTAACTATAAGATAAAATATTGTTCAAATTTTTAGTGAAAACTGATAAAGTAGTGAACCAATGTAAACTTTTGGATCTTTCTCAGATAAATGGGACCCACATGGACACAAGATACTATACTAAAGCTATAAGAAGCAAAATTTTTTTTAAAACGTTATTATGGATTCCACATACAGCCAAAATCCCATATTTCTGATCACTGTTCATGGCATGCTCTTAGTGATCCAATACATCAAAAGTTACAAGAGAAATATACAGATCACATTCATGACATGAAATGTGACAATTAGAAGCAGTTAAAGAAGATGCTGTAAGACATCAAAGAGGCAGTAACTCAATTCCAATTTGCAAACTCAATTGATGATAAAGTTAAAGCTGAATATTTAGCCGGTGAAAGTATCAGTAATATATTGGAATGGCATCAACACCAGCTTTGATCAATGCTCCAAATGAAGCATGGAAAGACACTATTGGCAACCTCCAGAAGAATAATGAATCTTGATTGGGCAATGAAATTTCTGCCTTTCAGTGGACTGGAAGATCAGTCAAGCTGGTTTGGTAAGTGGGGTTTGCCATGTTACTGCAGCTATGCCCTTGTGACTAAAAATGGACCCTACACCACCACACATTTGTCCATGTTTTCAACTCGCTTCCACAAGACAGTAATGCAATTATTGGAATACTGACTGAAACATTGACAAAAATCAAGGCAGAGCAACTTGCAATCAATGCAGCTTTTGTTTGATCTGACAATGCTGGATGTTTTCTTGGCTCCCCTACCTTTCTCATGGTGCCAACAATATCTCAGAAAACAGGCGTAACTATAAAGAACTGGGACTTCTCTGAACCTCAATTCCGCAAAGGCCCATGTGACCAAATTGCTGCATTAATATAAAGGCAAGTTTGACTGTTTATAGATGAAAGCAATGAATGTACAACTGCTGAAGAATTCATCAGGTGTGCTACGACACATGGAAACGTCAAGGAAACATCATTCATCACTGGCAACCTCAAAATCCCACACAAAAAGATGGACCTTAAAGCATTTGGTACCAGGAGCTGCTTTAATTTCCTGTCCACACCTACTTAAATCGAGGCAACTAAAGCTTACAAGGTTGGTACTAGAAGCATATTATTGAAGACGAAAATTTTGAAGTTTGAACAGTGACCAAAAAGCTTGAAATCCATCATGTTGTTCATGAAAACCAGCCAGAGGTTGCACCTTGCCAAACATTAAAGTACTGGATTGCTATTGATCCAAAAATTACAATCATCAACTTTGAAGAAGAATCTAAAGATCATCCAGCGGCTGCTGATAAGCCATATAAACTGGAAAGTGGTGCCTTTAAATGCCCTGAAGAAGGCTGTATACAGGTCTTTGTACTTCATGACACTTTGTTGCTACATCTTACTTTGGGTAACTACAAGCTAATGCCACAGTGAAAAAATTTATGTTATATGGCAATACAGAGCTTTAGCAGAACACTATAAAGTGTTCAACTGACCCCTGGCTTGCCTGAAGTTCAAAAAGCTTTTCAATTGTTTCATGAAGCTGGCTTGTTCGATGTTACAGATAAGGTTGGGCTTCAAATGAGTATAAGACATGTTGTTGCTTGACAGAAAAACAGTGTCAATATTTGCTGTAAAAATACAACAGTGGCATTGTATATTATCAAAAATTCAATGCTGAAGTTGTCACTGAAGAAATGAGGAATAACCTATCTTTTGTCAGATCTGACTTAATCACACAACAATAAATTATTGGATTCTGGGCTAGGGAAGTTAGCCATCAATGGGAAGATCCTACTACATTCTACAGTAGCAACCTTGGGGAAAATGTGGTGTTGAAAATGAAGAAGAACCCTATGAGGATCCAGCAATATTTGATCCTCATTTAGAATATGAAAGCAAACTACTGAAAGCAGATTGTTTTGAATAATTGTTTCAATAATAAGTATGTAGATCTGACTCTTTGAAAATATCATTATTCTGGTTTAGTGCAAATCTTTATATCAGATTCAAGTTAATTTTATGTTGAGCCCTTATGACCTGAAAATGATCCAGAGTTTGTCAGTTTTTGTGGAAAATTTGAACAATCTTTCATCTTATAGTTAACCAAAAGAACATAGTTTCCAGTTTTTTAATATACAATGAGGCTTATGATGATCTTGGGGGGATTCGCCAACATTTTCCGACTACCAGCAATAAAATAATTAAAGACGACCCATAAGTACCCATGGTATACATGAGAACAATAGTGTGGCACAGATTGATTGATGCTTGCTCCAGATATATGAACAAAGGAGCAAAGCTCATTGTTTTTATGACTTGTTGATAAGAAGCGTGCAGCAAAACTTTTCCAATTCAAGATTAAAAGAGAGTGGCCTGGCTAAGTCACCATAAATGACCTATAGCCCCCATGCCTCTGTCAGAGAGGTGGGTCACCAGTATCGGGTTCCTGGGTTCAATACTGATGAAGGCTAGTTTTCTATTTGGGAACCTAACCTGGCCAGTGCTAGCTATAGAAGAAACTATAGGTACTGTGGTGCTACTCTGGGGTTACTACTGTAGAACAAAAATAATGCAATTGCCTGAATAGGACCAGGCAATCCCTGGTTCTATTCAGTGTGAATGAGGGACAAGGTCATCTGAGAGTTGACCCGACTCTGGGACCCAATTGTGAACCAGGAGGTCTTCTTTAACCCGAACCGGAGGGGAGAAAGCCCTTATTAGTAGGGGAAAACCTAGGGAGGAGAAAGCCGACTTAAAACGGGTTTCCCCTAATTGTCCCAACAATAATGAATTCTGAAACTCACCTAGTCCCGCTACAAAATGAATGACAATGCAAAAAGGTCCCTGAGGGCGGTGGTAGATAACAGAGGGGGTAAATCGGACTTAAGCAGCTAAACGTTGATGCAAAAGGCTGGGGGCGACTTTTATTCAAACGTAAACGCTGACAGGGTAAAAATGTGCAAATCGGGGGTGGTATGAGGCCAAGTAAAAATATTCAGAGAAGTCGGCGGTACGCAGTGGGCTAAAATATGCAAAACAACAGCAGCGTGGAGCACTAAAAACAATGGGAAATGCTAAAACCCAGAAATGAGCAAAATTTTAGAACAACATGCCCTTTTAAGGACCTTGTCAGCTACAGTAAGACATGGGCAGAGTTCTCAATGCCCAGGCTAACTTCTGCAGAGAAAACAATGCAGAAGATGCCTATAAGCACATAGACATTTTCCCAGTTCCAATACATTTAGCATTGGGGCCAACTTTTGTGCCTATGCTAAACATATGAACGTCTTTAGCAAAAACTTCTCAGCTATTCGGTCCACGTTGACAAAAGCAACGCTACTTTTGTCGACACAAGGGGCATGTAATGGAGCCCAAAATAGCTGTGAGCGCGTGGGGCTCTCTGAGGGAAGTTTTTAGCTAAAGGGGCATACTGTAGCCAGTGTGAAACAAGAACAAAATAAAATAAATGATACAACAAAAACAAAACAGAAATGAGTACAAAAATGATGAATGAATCGAAATAAAAGTAAAATGACAAATGATCATAAAATAAAATGGCAAATGATTAGCAAAACAAAATATCAGTATGAGAAGAATCATGTGATGTTAATAATTTGATCAGCATGTGACAAGCGCCAACCTATAACATGCTTGGAGCCCTCTAATTGGGGATATCCCTATAGACTAAGAATGGTAAAAATAGAGACCTAGGGTTTTTTACATAATACCTGGCATAGGGGTCTTGATGTCATTGAGGTTCTAAATGCAGATGAGGCTTGGTGGGGCGCTAAAAACATTTAAATAATGTCCATTTTCAAGGTTTCCGGTGTCACAATGGGTATGCCACCCTGGACCTTGATACTTTTACCCATGCATCTACCAATGTATCTGCTCAAAACAATTATTTTTTGAAAATATTGATTTGCTCAAATTATATGAGTAAACTGGGATTTTCTCAGGGTAGTGAATATATATTAATGTTTAAAAAAACCAATCAGAGAGAGCTTCAATGGACAGAATTTTTTGGTAGTACATGGACTCTTGTCAAAATAGGGGAAGTAGGGCAGCTTCTGGGAACCACTAGTCATTCAAAAAACTGGTTGGCAGTAAATGCTGATCTGCCCAAAGTCCATGAGTTAATAGTAAAAGAGTATCTGCCAGGTCTGTTAGAGGTAATGCCTCTACCATACTTCCTCCCAATGCACATGTTGCCTGCTAAAAATGAGTGGATTAGTTTATTGAAAAATGCCAT
Organism: Romanomermis culicivorax; assembly: GCA_963922205.1. Taxonomy (NCBI): domain Eukaryota; kingdom Metazoa; phylum Nematoda; class Enoplea; order Mermithida; family Mermithidae; genus Romanomermis; species Romanomermis culicivorax. The sequence continues at coordinate 60,666 of CAWUHX010000043.1, forward strand.
GATGGGGCTCCTGGAGTTAAACAGCAGGAATGACATTTTCACTAGTAGACCATAAAGCACAATTCAGAAGTGCAATGGCCGATGGTCGGCAGCAAAAATCCAAGGGTTTTTCACTTCTGAATAGGACTAAAGTGTACTCAAAGTTCCATACTTTTCATTGAATCTGTCTGAGTTATTTTAATGATGTAAAAAAGAGGTGAATGAAAAATGAAGACAAATGTCATGCGTAGTACTTATGACACAATTTCTGAGAGTTTCAACTTTCTTCTCCATTGACCTATGATAAGTTGAAAACTAACAATATACATAAATGAGATATTTTGAATAGTTTTGTATGCTGAATTAATGTGCGGAATGAATGACAGTATTCACTCTGCATGAAAGCCAAAATTCACATAACTATAGTACTCCAAAATTTGGAATTTCCACATTTTTTGGTCTTCACACACATTTCAAAATATAAAATCTCAGAAAAAAACATGGCTCCATATCAAAATGTTCAGTACATGCAAAAGACTATGGTTTCCATGCAGTTACGAAACACACTTTCCGATCCCTTACCTTACTTTTTATGCTTTTTTAAAGAATCAAAGAGGAATTCAAAGTAAACTGTAAAATTCATTAGGAGCCTCTTTTGGGCACCTTTCCATAGGAGGTCGTAGGATTTTTTTTTCATTTCTGTAACCACTTATGTATTATTGTGTTAAAATTTCAATCAGATTTATTTACCATTTTGGGAGCCATAAGTGTCTGTGCATTCTGGAAGTTTGAAGTTTGTACAAAAAATGCTGTTTAATATCATCTAAGAAATAATTCAGTGTCACTAAATGAATACAAAAATTTTGTTTACTGTCACTGAAAAGATGTGGGTCGAATCACTGGTAAAATTTCATCAATCTATTTACCATGGTTTGGTCAATTTTCCAAATTTTGTATTTCTATTTTTATGTAGTTTTTTATATTTATTTTATTTTTATGTAGCAGAGCTACAGTAGAGTGTTACACAATGCTTATGTAACTACAGTAGGGTGTTATGCAATGCTTACATAACTACACTAGTGTGTTACATGGAGCTTACATAAATCCCGAAAAAAATCCAGAAATTTTTAAAATCCATTTTATTTACAATCAACAAAATAAATAACACAAGTCAAATACGCCATTCGAAAGAGCAAGAAAAACTTAACAAAATAGGTAATTAATTATTTTCAATAATGCCATTTCTACGAATAAAATCAATACAGTTCATCGTGTTGCTGCACAGTCGTTGTACAATAGCTTTATTTATTTTTTAAGCACTGCTTTATACGGTTGGACATATGATCCAAATTTTTTGCTTCCCAGCCTTTGGCATAAACTAAGGATTTGAGATATGCCCAGATCTTCTATAATGCAAACTTCTGGGATGTTAGCTGGGTTGTTACACTTTTCAATGAATTCAATATTTTCAGCCTGCAAATGATCCTGTACAATTTTTGTGTAATGTGAATCGCCTGATCAGGCCAAAAGATGTAATCACCTTGCCGATAATTCTGTCTAATGTAAGGAATAAGCTGACAACGAATACACTGGTCTAAATACCGTTGGTAACCTGATTTACAAATAACACTAAACCCCTTGGAACTGATCGCCATCCAAACCAATATTTTTTGCTCAAATTTCGGTTTTTTCATGAATTTTACAGAGCTGGTCGTTTTGCTAACATTTGACGTATAAAATCCTCCATTGCTATTAATTGAAGAATGACTTAGGGTAAAATAAGATTCGTCATCCAAAATAAATTCTCGATTATTAAATTTTCAATAAAGTCGACCACATTTTATTTTTGCTTTACTAATTTGATCCAAATTTCGAGCTGGAATGGGAGAACGTTTACGATACTTCAATTTAAGTTTTTTGGTCACAGTTCGGTGTATGGTTGACTTGCTTGTGTTGAATTTAGAAGCTGCCAAACAAATGGAAATGGATTCGGAATCATTAAATGCATTTTTCAACCGTTTGAGTCGTAAACCCTTAAAAACTGCTTTTCGTCCAGATCCCGATCGACGGTCCCACGATAATTCTTCATTATATCGATTAATAATGTTGAAAAGAGTACTTTTGGAAACACCTTCAGCCGTAAAATGACGAATCGTAAACGATTTTTTCTTGTCAATATTCTCGGAATAAAATTTGTACATGCGTTTTCACAGATTAGATTTGTTTGCAGTCATATTATGCAACTCACAATAAAGATACAGTTACACAAAATACATACGCTTATACAGAATTGAACGAGCTTTCAAGTGGTATATTTTACAACGTTCAAAGTTGTAAATAAACATTTTTATGCTTATTTCAAAAAATTCCTGATTTTTTCGGGACACCCATTACAGTAGGGTGTCACACAATGCTTATGTAACTACAGTAGGGTGTCATGCAGTAACTACAGTGGGGTGTTATGCAATACTCATGTAACTACAGTAGGGTGTTAGACAATATCCACGCAACTACAGTAGGGTGTTATGCAATTCCCACGTAACCTCAGTAAGGTATTAGCAATCTTTTGTGTACCTACAGTACGTAGTCTCTTGCGATGTATTGTGCAATGTTTTTCTATCAAGAATATCCCTTTTAGACCTACAGTAAGCTGAGTAATTTAAAATTTATAGTAATCATTGTATTTGAGTAATCTTCAAATTTGAGCACTAAACAGCTGAATAACCTGGCGTCTGTCTAGAATAATTTGGCTGCAAGCTTTTTTGGTCTACTTCATCTAAAATGAGTGTGCTTTACCAATTTTGGTTGGAAGTGAAAAATTGTAGCAGTAGTTTGTTTGCTACATAATTCTGGTAATCTCAATATACATGGTGCTCAAAACATCATTCAACAAGAAAGAGAATGTATTGGGTCTAAATTTCCATTAAAAAATGATACATTGAAAATTTTTATTGTATTTTTCAACCCGAAACACTTCGCCTTAATGAAAAGATATACAAAGCTATAAATATCACATGCTCATTCTAAAAAGTACACTTGGAAGCATGGGATAGCAGCATTCTTGTGAACTGGTCTAATATGTTTTATTCATCAATATTCTTTTAAGCTTCGGGGACTTTTTTGCGAGGTTTCATTTCAAAATGATTTTAAAAACACTTTAATCACATTTTCTCAAGAGTAATAAAAACTATATTATATTGGCGGCTTAAAATTCGCCAGTAGCCAACACTCAAAGTAAAATCCACATCCCCCAGATTAAAAGCCGAGCTAGGGTTACGATTCAATGTTTTATCACAGCTGCCAGAATGGGAAAATCGCCTTGAGTAAACAAATACATATACTATCGTTTCGGAAGTGACAACCCTCCGTACTGTACAATTATGGTGAAAAGATGACCGTCCTTAGGGTTTACTGCATCCAAAATGTATCCTATGCTTTGCTTTCAGTATTTTTATCATGTGATTTAGAAAAATTGTTAAAGAAATCCTACTAGAACCAGAGCGTTGGCACTCAGTTTTTGCTTATTTCTATTGTATACTTTGAATTTTGCAATTATCTGATGTGCTGTGTTACAAATTTTTAAAGTGTACGATAATATTACTCAGTAGTTTTTTGCGTCTTGTTTTATTCAATACATGTTGGCTCTTGTGGCATTATGAAGAAAAAGGACCGCATCTATAAAACAATACAACATAGTCAGAGAATAGAGATTTTTACATTGACCCGGAGATGTGGATTTTGTATTATGGTCTTTTGGACGTGCGTGTCCATTTTTTTTTGTTCAGATTATCCTTAACCAAAGAAACAGCATTATAGATATGTACAATAGGCAAAAAAGATAGCTTGGGCAAAACGATTGGGATGCAGAAGCGCTACCTAGTGCACGAGCGCTACCATAGTCACAAGCGCAACCAAATTGAAAAAATGCCCTATACACTTTGTGCTGAAGTTACTGTGGTTTTATCATGCATCGTGTTTATAAAATAATGAGGGACAGTGAAAATACTTTGTGGTCCAAAAACGAAATGGTGCAAATACTTTGTGGTCCAAAAACGAAAGTCCAACAAAAGATCCGACAAAAACATAAAATTTACAGAAATGGTCATCAATGCGACCACCCTGTTACAATAACAAAATGCGGCACACTTTGACATGGTATTCCAGTATAAAACAAGGTTGTATGCAAAAAAAATCTGGACAATGACCTAATGAAGATGGCGATAGTAATAAAATCATTAAATCAGAGACAGAAGTCTAGGAATCACAAAAAAACAACATACCAGACAGCATTCCTTAACTCGCATCGTACACAATGGACTTCGGTGAATGCAATCCTGTCTTAAGTATTAAATTAAAAAAATCGATAGTTCAATGCAAATCTAACACGAATCCAGGAAGAATTTACGAATTTTGAAAAAAAATGACGAAGATCCTTCGGAATGGCCAAGTTACAGAATATTGGATCTGTTTAGAATGAGAGCAACTTTAGAAAAATGGCGAGCGAAATCAGGATGAAAAAAGTTGTCAAAAAAAAGAATGAAAAAAGTTGTCAATGCACGCTTGAATTTTATTCAAATTATGGGTAATCTTTGGCAGGTCAACAATTTTGATGTCAATGCTTTACAAATTGATGTTTTACATTTTTTGATCCGCGAAATCCATCATTCTTTGTGTTATATGCGTCATTTAGTGGGTAAAAAATCGCGTGTTGTTTTTCATGATGATAACTTGTAAGATATAATATGAAAAAAATTGATTCATAATCGTCCCTATTTTCCTAACAAATGCAGACGCAAAATGAGTGCGAAAATTTCTCTATCAACACACAAAGTATATTGGATGTTTTTTTCCAATTTGGTAGCGCTTGTGACTATGGTAGCGCTCGTGCACTAGGTAGCGCTCGTGTACTAGGTAGCAAAACACAGGTGTGATGTACAAAGAAAAATACAAAATGTATCCCCTTTTTCTTCACTAAAATTTCTTGAAGTTTCTCACATTTTCCTCCAATGCTTCTTCTCAGCTCATCTATTGTGCTATTGACTGTATAAAAAATGGGGAGATAAATCAGGGAATACTTCGTTTCTCCCCTTGAATTTCATAATATTTGTGTCCTTGATTGACATTTTAAATGCACAATTATTCCATAATTCTATACAGAAAAAACAAGGGTATTTCTCCTGGAAAAACCTGAGAAACGTTGGAAAGTCAGGGGCGTTTGTTTTAGGGAATCTATACGAACCCCGAGGTATGATTCCATGAGTTGTTGGATATTCGTCCAGTGACGTTTCTGCCTAAAATTTGTCGCACCTTTTTGTCTATTTTTAGCCATTTCTAAACATGAGAACAGTCGAAACTAGTTTCTTTGCGATAAAAGTTTTTGAAAGTGAATTCTTCGTACGGTATCAAAATCATTGAACGGTTGTTTGACGTTTCATTCGGCCAGTTTTTGATAAACTTGGAGGCTTTTCCGGATTTGTCACCTCATAAAATTCTACTCTTTTTATGATCTCTACAATAAAATTTATAAATTTTGTTGTTCTTACAATTCATGCTGAATGTTCATTAATTATAGGCCAAATTTTACGCCCACGGTTTTTCGCCCACAGTCTGTCGATTGCATATAAATTAGCCGTCTATTGTGTTTTTCCATCATTCCGTCCTTTGAACCATGGATTGCAGTTTGTTATTCTTTTGTTATATATTTTGTGGTAAGTAGTCATAACTGAGTTATTTTAATTTTCCCATTGTATTTTCAAGATCGTTAATTTTATATAAAGAATTCATTACTAACAGCTGATATCAGTATTTGTGGAATGGAGCTGTCAATTTTTCTGATGACTGAGTTCCTCATTATTGCGAATTTGAAAGGAAACATGATTCTATTACGACGAAATAGAGAATGTTTTAGGGAAATGATTCAAGAAGAAATCAAAAAATGTGCTCATAAAAATTTACCTCCATGTGAACCTATACCATTGTCAGTTGGGCGTTTGTCTCAAGGGTCAATTCTTAAGTCGAAAGTAGTGCAATGCTTACTAAAAAATAAAGTTCATGTTTGTAATCAGTTGACCTCTGCTAGATTTTTTAAAAAAGGTTCATTTTTCCAACACTGGTAATCAATTTATCATTAAAAATTAGGGCAGCTTGAGAAAGACGTATGTTATCGAACCGTAATAATAATAATTATAACTTGATGTGCCTTTAAAAATTTCCACATCGTTAAAAATTCTACTGAAATTTCTGCTGTCTGTCCGAATATGGTCATTATGCCGAAAAATTTCTTTCTCCTTCACTATTCGCATTACTTTCCAGATTTCGTTCTTCTTGTTACGGGTAACGCCGAGCTGTTTTCTCAAATCGTTAATGCTCCATCCCGATTGTCTTCATCGCCTTCCCGGTTACCCAAAAAGCCTAAAGATTTGCGCGTACGCGAATTCGATTTTGTTGAAAAGTTTTTGAAATTCGGAGCCGATGTTCGTCAATGTTTTTTCTTTTCCTCTCCATACGTATATGTTCAATTTTATTACGTATTCCAGCACTGTCAATCTTACGACGACGGAACTTTAATCAGGAGATTAAAAGATGAAGGCGATTATAATCCTACTTATATGGCCCCCACGGTTGAAGAAGCGGCCAGACGTTTCGAGGATTTATCTTTGAAACCTTTCGAACTCGTGAGTTTTTTATTGCATCAAAATATAATTTATAGCTTGTATGTGTAAGATATTTGATATGGGGTTGGTATTACATAGGTTATAGGTTACTGTAGCAGGACTGATGCGATCGAACGTTTATTTATGCAGGGCTGTTTGAAACGAGAAACTTACCTGTGGGTAAGATGACAGCACTATTTCAGAATTAAGGATTGAGCAAAGTCTACACTCGAGTCAAGAATTGTAGAACTGAAAACAATGGAAATTGGCAATGGGAATTCGGACTTCGGTTGTTTTATTGAGTTGACAGGATATTTCGATAAACGATGAGAACGAACGATTCTAACTTAGATATTGGTTGGGGTGGACGTTTCTATGTTTCCTATGAACCCAAAGACGATTGGACCGATTTGGGGTTTCTGATTTCTTGAGGACGGAAATATATGTAAACCGTACAGAATAGTTTTGTGGACGAAATATAAGAAGACGCTAGAATACATAAAAAATGACGTAAAACGAGCATAAAATTTTCGAACGGACAGAAAGTATAGGCGGACGGATGGGATAGCGAAGAGGAAGAACAGTGGCTGGTCGGGAAAAGACCAAAAAGATAGAACAGAAACTGACTGAGAAATGTACAATAAATGCGGTTTATATACGCAAAAAATACATAAAAACTATCATAAATACTAATCACGTGATACAATGAAAGCCAATAAGTTGGGGCGGAGGCGGCTAGATAGAATAGTGAAAGAAATAAGTTTGACGACAATGATTAAGAAAATAAGAAAGAAGAAACTTATTAGGAAGTTTAGGCATGAAAGTATTTGGCGGTTTTTATGTGAATTTGAAGGAGAAGAGAAAAAGATGGAAGGGAATGATAAGACAAAAAATAGATGTATGATATAAATAAAAGAAATAAAGAGAAATGAATGACAATTGATGCAAATTGATCGGAGACCTGAGTTTTAAATGAGGTTAGGAGGAGAACTAGTGAAACTACAGTAATGGTCACTTGCAGTAATTCCACGATTTTCATATATGCACTCTATTTTCGGCTTTTTCATATTTTTTTCTATTTTATCCTTTCCCGTGATATTGTTTTTCATTTTTCAATCATTTTTTATTCCTCAGTTTTATATTTCTCATTCCGTTGTCAGTTCTTTTTTCATTTTCATAAGATTTGCCGTATGTTTCATCTCGTTTGGCTTTTTGATTTTTCCACGATTTTCGACCCAACCGGGTTATCCTACTAGTAGAAATTTTCGACCTTGGCCCTGCAGGCCACAGGCGTTTCCTAAGCCTAAGCCTAAGGCGACTGCTAAGCCTAAGCTTCAAAATAAGCTATAGCACAACATCTGATCACTCTTGGATACTGAGATCCAATCAAAAAAATTTTCTAGTACAAGGTTGACCCCAATTTTCTTAATGCAAAATTTTTTATTCGGTTAAAACTTACGAATGAAGTTTCATATCCCCGATTTCTAACGACGCTTTTCTTTCATGGGATGCAAATGGCTTTGTTTCACTAGAGCCTCCCCAGAAAGCTAGGTACAACATTTACAAATAGAATTATTATAGGAAAGAATACAAATTTAACTTTCTGTTCTTCAGTTTGTCACACAGTCTAGAACTTTACTTCATGTAAGTTGAATCGTTCTACTCGTTTCAATTTCTGTACGTATTTACTTTTAATAGATTCCTTTTCGCTCGTATTCCTTTTATTTTCAAGAAAGGCACGTGATTTTGGTTTTTGCCTCTCAGCGCTGAAAGCCATTGATCTTTATATGTCGATAAATGCTCCTCGTGGAGTCGGGACGCTGAAATAAAAATAACTTTTACTTTTTGCGTTGTAACTTATAGATTCAGATATTCATCAAAACGTTCTCACGGTTGGATGTTGCTCGTCGTTCGAATGTTCTGTGCTTAGATTCATTCAAAATAATAGAATGATTTTAATCAGGCCGCCAATAAATCAAAGAAAAATTATATTTTCTCATATTAGGGTTCCGGGATCGGGATTTGGTCATTCATGGTCGGGTTCAGAATCGAGATTGGTATCTATATCAAAATTTTATGTAAAATAAAAGACAATATTTCGAAAATCAACCAGCCAATCAGGACGTCGGCTATGCGTCCCAGGGAATCAACCAACCAATCAGGAAATCAGTCAACCAACTATTATATCAAGGTACAACTGGTCCCTTATACTTGTTTGACTTGGCAACCACAAGACGATTCGGGAACCAACCAGTTTTTGGGCGGTCTGGTACCAGATGAACCGACAGCGTTTGTCCAGGTATGCCACAAAGTCGCATCATCTCTTAGCATATCAAATAGCCGTTACTCCGACAAAAACATATATTTTTTGACCGCAAGTTAGTTCCAACATACGTTCCTCTTTGCGAACAGAAGATTTCACATGAGTACCTATTTGAACACGTACTCTGGTAAAATTTGGTCAAATCAGATTTTAGACATTTGTAAGTCACAAATGTTCAATATTGCGAACAAAATCTCGATTGTCCAAAAATTCCGCTATAACATTAAAGGTAAAGTTGTTTCTAGAATTGTTTACATTTTATCTCACTATAGCCTGTTTTTTGTAAAATGCTTCCATAACGAAAAATGACGCGAATATTCAGTGACTCGAAAATCTTCTACATGAACCTTTTACTGAAGAATTTTTTACTCAAAAAATTTGTGGTTGCAACTTGAGTGTTGTCACAAATTTTCAGTTCTATATGACGTACCGCTTGACAGAAAATGCAGAAAACATAAAATAGTACTTGCTTTCCAGATTTATTATTTGGAAGCATTTTAAGAAAAACAGACTATAGTAAAGGATAAACACATTCGGGAAATTCTTTCTTCTCCATGGACGAAGTTAAAATCAGAAACAACGACAAGATGAGCTTATTCGTAGCATGCACGTAAAATTTCATGATAATTTGGCCAACAAATTTGATGAAATCGTTGCTTTGTCATGAATAATTTTCGAAAATCAAAGTTTCAAGATGTGCAAAAACAATAAAGTTTTCTCTAAATGCTTAATGTTGGTTGTCCTCCGTTGTGTTTGTCAAATAAGAGAAAGGGTTTTTTCACGTCATTTTTTCTACGAAATCAGGCAAAAAGCTTATAGAATGATATGAAACCGTCAAATTGTCTAGAATAACCGAGCCACTTTTTCCATTTTTTAGGCTTCCAATGCTGCCAACTTTTGTGACGAAGACTGTCAAGAAGCTACGGATCGAATGATAGCTCAACTACGAGCTTTGGACAAACTTCCGCCGCTCGAAGACATCGAATTAAAACCCGATTTGTCGAATATGCAGCCGCGCGTTAACGGCGCGGCTATGTCGCAGATGATGTTCGCCGGACGTAACAATTATAGACGCAGCGATTACGCGACATCGTTTTTCAGACATCTCAGAGGTCGTAGAAAAAGACAAGCCGCTAATTTCGATGTTGATAGTGAAAAAGGTAAAACTTTCTGCGGGTTACCGAAATTTTGAGTCGAGTAGGCTGTGCATAAAACTTGACTAAAGAGTTTTACAGCTTTTGAACGAATTCAGACTCTGTAAAAACATATAATTATATTCAAGATTCGAATGTTGAAAATTGCGAATCAAGATAAAAAACGTAAGCAGTAATAAATGAGTCAAAAAACGAAGAAGAATGTCAAAAGTTTAGATTATTATTCCTGTTACATTAAAAAGAAGGCAATCGGAGGAATATTTTCTCACCTTGGTCTTCAGACGTCATTTCTGATGATTACAAATAAGCATTAATTACTATGGAGCAAAATGTATTGGATTTTGATTTACTCGGTTTCGGGTAATTCAACAAAGATAATCGAGATTTTTATGGCCAATTTGCGGATTTTAATATCCCAAAATTCTAGAAAATGAATCTTCTCCATTCCACACCAAAATTTCCAAAGGGTTGCATTGCGGCAGGAATTTAGTCACATTAAATCATTACCGGCTTGTATTTCCTTTGTAATGTCGATAAGCTGTGATCAGATTTGCAATACAATGAGCTACGTGAATGCGGTTTATTTACAAGAAGTTCGTATAATTGTGTTTCTGGTAATTTATGGAAAACTTGGAGTCCCGAATTTTACGGATGTTATTGACATGGTTGGCCCAAATATACGACCTATCCATATCAACTGATGAATGATGCTGATACCCATGTATCAGACGCTCATGAGCAAACTGTTAGAAAATCTAAAAAGTTGTGTAATATGAGTTGCGCACTATGCAGTCATCGAATTATGGGAATGGAAATCGTTCGAGCAATTCTTTTTCGATTGAGTCAAATTTATGGAAATGATAATCCTAGAATGGTGCGTGAACTTTTTTTTTTCTTCAAAATATACATACCGTATATTCTTCAATATGTTTTAGCGGTGAAACAAATACAATCAAATTGTACTATGAAATCGAATGCAATACTGATTGTATGCCTGGTGGGACAATTGATTACCTTGACATTTGTAGCTTGTACCCCTTTATTAACAAGTACAGTAAATAGTAACTACCCTCTTGATCATCCTCAAATATCGACCGATGGATTCGACTAAGTTATAAAACACCATCAACTTTATGAATGGTTATCAAATATATAATTTTTGCTGTCTCGAAATCTTTTGCACCTATCATCGTGGGAAACATTACTGTTTTTTAAATGCAAGACTTGACTTCACTGAAAGCAAATGAAAATGTCAGCACAGTGAACAAGGGAGAGCTTTAAATGACACGTGGCTTATGGTCATACATGGACAGCATGGAAATTCTGCCGGCGGTCAGCCAGGAGCGGGGTGGGACAAGATTTTTTTTCTTTTTCGATTACCAAAGGAAGGTTTTTTAACATCCAACCAGCAAATTTTTAAATCTAAATCAGTCAAATGTATGAAAATATTCACTCGACCAGCTGTTTTAAAAGTTTTCATGCTATTCCTTTGGAATCATGTATGCTTTGATCAGAAAAACAGTTAAACTACATCATCATTTTCATTCATATGACGTCTTTCTCTTCTTTTCTTTCTCATTTTCCTTTATCATCTCCTTGATGAATTCTGCGGAGCAGAACCTGCTGGGGATCAGCAAGAATCCTGGGGTCTAGATACCCTCAAACCCCCATGCACATGTATGGTTGTAGTAGAACGATACAGAGACTGTCAAAGTTTGACACTAAAATAATGTCAAACAGCACAGACAAATACCCCGGGGCTGCAGCTTAAGCTGTAGCTTAACTCTATATGTTATACTATCGCCGTCAAGGTGCAGCTTAGCTGCAGCTTAACTCATACACACAAAATATATCGAGAAAGTTAGGCTGCGGCTGAGCTGTAGCTTAACTCTGTATGTTATATCATTGTCGTTAAGTGCAGCACAGCTGCAGCTTAACTTTCCCGATATGTTCTGTTTGTAAGAGTCAAGCTATAGCTGGGCTGCACTTTAACGGTAATGTTATAACATATAGAGTTAAGCTGCAGCTTAACCTGCAGCTCATGATGAAATATTAAAATTCATCTTTTTATATTTTTGAATCTGCCAAACATTTATTGGTTGTTAAAATTAGTTTGCTAAAATGCGATTACATATAATCCTTTATCAATAGCAAATTTTGCTACTGATAAATTGATTTTTAGGAGTAGGTGCTCTAAAAGTTCCATATAAACGAGTAAAACCCGAAAAAAATTGTTGAAACTAAGCGCGTTCGGGTTAGGATATTTGAGAAACAATTTATCCGGGTCCGGTTCGGGTTCATTACCCGTTGCATCTATATTAATTACCATTGAATTATTCGTGTTAGCTACATAATTTTCAATAAAAAAACCAAGTTGCTTATTAGCGATCATGGGTACCATCCCGTGTCTAGCATTTTCAAAGTATACAACATTGCCTGAAACTCGCCATTTTATTAAAGCCGTTGGTGTTCGATTCCTAGGGCATGTGGTAATATTTGAAGTCAGCTTGTGCAAATTTCAGGTATCAGGTCAAATCGTACGTTAAAGTTCTAATTGTGATAGGATTCACTATATCTGACTGATACTATGCCTCAACTCTATATTTTTCATTTAGAATTACTGTATGTTTACGTTTTTTCTTCAATTGTAAAAAGGAATCACGAAGTCTACTCAAATGACTAGCTGAAGCAAAAACTTTTGCAAAAGCCACTTTTTATTCCATATAATCGCGGAATCTCGCTCCTTCGTTGTACTATGAAGGTACATAAAATGGAATTTGAGCCATTTTTGGATTTTTATCAAATGTAAATATGAGTCAAAAATCCATCGGGAGTAATAGTGAAAAACGTGCCGCACAATGTTTAGTGAGAATCCTGGTATTACTGTAACTGGCCATTACTGTAGTTGCACTGCTTCTCTTCTTAACCAATTCGAAGTCTCAGTTCTCCGATCATTTTTCATCGAAATAATTGGGTTCATCTTTTGATTGAAAGGATACTACACTATTGAGAGTGTCTTTAATTTTTACTTTCGCATCTAATTTATTGAATTCAGTTCAAATTAATTTTTTCTTCTTGAAAACATGTTTTTTTGCAGGCCAAGGGCACGCGGTCTATTGTTGGAAAGCGGGTGAACAAGGTCGTCACAGCGGAAAAAATTTGCACCACATTTGCTCGGCTTGTCGATCAATCAGAGTTTTGCCATCAAGTTATTTTCCACGCTATTTAAATCAAGTTGAATGTATAGGCGGTCCGTGTCTGAATGGTAAATTCTTTCACATAATGAATGAATATGTGATTTGCTAGATAAAAGACAGACGGCCATTTCAGCATGTTTTTTTCCAAGGAAAACGTTTTGAATGACATTCGCATTCTTGATGCTTTTGTCAATTATTTTTTAAAGTGGAATCTTTACGATAAACAAAAAGAAATACCTATGCCGAATAAATTTTGATCATGGATCATACCGATTCAGCTATCACGCCGTTTTTCTCAACTACTTTTGAGCAAGAGGAATTTTTAAATAGTTTTTTGTTTTATTTTACAATTTCTTAAAAAATCTATGTCAAACAGACGATTTTACTTTTGAAAAACAATCAGTAGTGAAACTGCCAAATTTTGAAACGTACCGTTTGTATACATAATGTCAATATGCATCAAAAAGCAGATAGTTCTAAAGATCTTTGCTCAGAAAGTTTTCAAGGATCTACTCATCGATTCTGTATGTAATGAATAAATGAAAAAATTCTGCAAAAATCTATCTTAATTTCCCTAATTTATGTAGAATCTGTCATTTTTTATCTCAGGTGAAGGCGTCTGCACCAAACAGTTTATGTTTGTCAACGTTTTGAAAAATACCGGCACAGACGCTTGCCAACGGTGGGAAAAAGCGCAAATACGTTTGGCCGTTTGTTGCGACTGCATGCTGAAAAAGGAATCGCGACTCTATGGGCGTGTTTTGGGATGATGAAAAACGCAACTTCGATGATCTACGAAAAAGTTACTATAGCTCGTTTACTTAGGAGTACTGGACGCAGCGTCTATGGAAGAACAAAGTTCTAAGTTACACCCATTATTAGGGAAGGAAAAATTTTATACTGTAGAAAGAACACTGGTGTTCTTTGTGTCAACGAGGTAGCCAAAATCTGATGAATAACACCATGCCAATCTACTTTTGATTTACAGTAATAAGCTCACTATCCTTTCCGTTTGAACTTATTTATCGAATCGCTGCATCTGTCATTCCAAGATATGTTTAGACTACACTTACTTACATAGTTCATACTATACGTGGGTCGCGGTGGTAGGATTCAAGTTGAAAGTTTTAACAATAATTATAATACATTTGGTAACTTCGTGATAGAACAAATAAACAGTAAAATTTCAGGGATGGCTCAACGAAACTAAAGTTCTTTTTCATTTTATATCGAAATGATTTCTGCCTATACTCAATTTATTTTCAAATTATAGATGCAGCGATCGAACTTTCGGGAAACGCATCCTCCTAAGATCAGGAAATCAAATGATCAGCAAGGAATTTGCATCCCGAAGAAAAATATAATTCTGAATAAAGGTCAATGACTATTCCTCAAGTTTCAATAGTAGTTGCGCTGCAACCTCGCTGCACCGATCATTTCAAAATGATTACAGTATTCTAGTTGTAGAGGGAAAGATTTTGAGTGGAAAATGTAGTGTATTTTTCTTTTGGCGAATCCTGTCTGTTTATCACCATTGTTTATTTTCGTTGTTTTTGTCAATTTTTTGACGCAGAATTTTTTTTAAAAAGTCGAAGTAATGTAGATATTGATTAATACATGTAATAAAATTATAGTCTGCGACTGCAGTTATGTTTTTTTATCAAATGCAATCGATCGAACGAATGACATTGTCTGATTCCTCACGATCTCAAGTGAGCAACGTGCTTGTCGACCAAATGAGGACATTCTACAATCGAAAAATTTTACTTCTCGACATTTTGGAAAGAATGGTGAAATTTATCATAAAAAGATTCTGTCTTATAATAAAAGTGTATACTTTAATTATTTGGAAACGCAATTATTATGGTTGAGGGTCATTTATACTTGCTTTTTCCGACGGAACGGAACGGATCGTCAAAAGATTGAAACATTCAGCCTGAAAACTTTCGGTCGGAAAGGACAACTGCCATTTTGTGGGAAACGACCGACGGTAACCTCCAACCGAATTGAACGGAACGAAAATTTTTCTTTCGTTCGCTTACATTCCGTGAATTTGTAACGCCCGTTTTCTACTCTGTAATTTTACTTGAGTCAACAAGTCCTCCAGGGGCGGCACATGATAAACAATATGAGAATAAAGCGATAATTGACAACGATACGCGAATAAACAACTCGCCGACGGCTTTCTTTAGCCTCGATGCACAAAATAAAAACGGTCTCAAGCTTCCAAATGCGATTTGCATAAAATGAAACACTAATAAAAATCTCAATAAAAATCTGTCTTTTTCGGGTTCTCCTGTCTTTTATACCGATTCTTTGGTCCACGCCCTTGCGTCATGGGAGGTCCGCTTCCGTCGGCTCACCTAACCAATTGCTGCTTCGCTTACCTTTTTCTGCCTACTGTATGCTTCTTTAGCCACGCCTCTTGCTTTAATTTATTCTTAATTCCCACGCTTACATGCTTTATTCTACAGTATGCTTTGCCGCCTCTATGTTTTTTAGTTTTTCATGTGTTTTTCGGTTTTCCATGCATTCCTCCTAAATCTTCTGTCTGGGTCGGGATTTCTGTACTTTCTACATGGGCAGGTGTGTTTACGCGTTTGGAGGGAATTATTGTACCTACAGAATGTGTATTTTCATGTGCATTACAAGGGCCAGGTGCCAATGTGCAAATAATTATGTGCGTCTTCAATTGGATCAATGGGGTGTGGGACGATCAAAATAAAGTGCTTCACATGAATTTATGAGAATGTTTGGGTGTGAATTCCAGACACCCTTGAGACGATAGATTATAATATTAATTTACATTTGAAAATGAATATCACATACTGTACAATTTGTATTTACATTAATGCTTCAGCATGTACGTTACGGATTGCATTCTGTTTTGTTCCATCCAAAATGGCAAGTATAAATGACCCTTAAGAATTAATCACGTCACGTTGCACAAAAGGTGCTGCTGTGCAATTTTTTCTGAACCCATGGACTTGATACTTCAGGTCCAAGGCATGGATTTTCAACAGGGCAAACCTTGACCATAAATGTAAGTGGGTATCTAGAGGCATTGGTCCGGACCCCAGATGATGAAAATAATGAAGAATAAGACGAGAAAAATGGAAAGCATAAGTCTGAGGAAATTTGACAACAAAAATCGCAAAAGAATAAAAAAATTATGAATTTCTTGTCTGGGCTCTGGGTTGTCTGACTCCCTGCAAAATTTCCGTCCTGCGCACGTGATCATGACCATGTTTGGTTGACCTGTTTATCGCTTATGGACAAGAGAACTTGCAGCTTCATACAGTATCGGACACAAATAACCATTGTATTTCGCGAATTTTTTCTGGCCGTTCTTTGTGATGTTTATCGCATTCCTGTTTGTCCACTAACTGGAAGCAAATCACATGAATGCTCAAATACATACCTTCTTTTTCTTCTGCATTATTACATATTCAAGGTTTCAGGTTCTAGAACTTGCAACGATATTGAAATTCAGAAGTTTAGTACTTCAGTCAGGAGCTGCTTGCCCCAGTGACTTATAGAAAATTGGCCTTTCCATATGCTTAGAAGTTCAGGCGTTTTTCTATTTTTTGTGAAAGAGCCTTGACACGCAGCAGAAAGATGTTCATGCAAATAATGAAAAGCATGCTTTCATACACCTTCTTTTCAAGTTGGCTGTCGTAGTTAGGCGAAAAAGTTGAGAAAAAGGTTCCGTCCTGCAATGCAGGCTTATTGTCTTCCCACTGATTTTAACGGATTATTTTACTTTCTGAAGCTTGTAACGTTAGGCGTGGTTGTCTGTGAGGATGAAATGGGAGTAGCGCAGCCTCAAGAGTGAGGGCTAACAGATGCAATGGGAGTCGCCGGGATTGGGGTACTGCAGGTAGGAAACGCTACTCATAACCTCCACCTTGTATGCTACAGAGCCTATCACATAGAGTGACTGCCCATAGATGATGAGAGACATACGCAATCCTAGTCCTGGAAAGGGCCTTGTGGAGAGCTGGGACCTTAGTCCTAATTGGAAGTGCTCAGGGAGAGAGAGAACCGATAGTGGACTGAAGGAGTAAACCGACACTGGAGTAGGAGAGACTAGGGATTGGGGTCTCTTCCCAATGCTGTAGCATATGGAGAAGACTTACCGAAAATATGCACATTAATTATTCATTAATATATATATAAAAAGACATTGACGTGAAGGTGCTTCCAGGTCGATCCATGCTCCATAGTATCAAAATACGAGTTTGGTGGAACAAACTCGGTATTTATGTTGGCGGTAGTAGGAGTGCCAATCGCTCCTGTATACAGTAGGAGGAGGTGACTACAGTAATCATCGACGCTTCTTCTAGGAGAAGAAGGTCGAGGCGAAGGCCACAAATAGTTGATGCTGGCCTTCCTTAGGCAGGAAGAAGCCAGCACGCATTTATTCCTGTTAGAGATGCAGGAAAGGATCTCTGGAAGGATGCCGACTTTGTTTGCAAAAGTCGCTTGTCAAGTGCAGAAATAGATACAAAAAGACGCGAACATGAAAAGCGTGCAAATACAATAAAGATGAGCATACTGTACAAAATTGAAGGTATACTGTAATATCACATGAGCGGCTGTCCGTGACAAACTTATTAGAAAATGAATAGACTATAGTTAGTTCTGTAGTTCAGAAGTCCGATATCAAGTATAACATTTGTTACAAGCGGACGGAACAGTCGCCTTGAGGCTAAAGGCCACTAGTACTTTCACAATGACTACTTCTTCCCATCATCTCAATGTAGAAAGTAAAGCTATCCTTTTCAGAGTGAAAATTGAGGAACGAGCCATTATCAAAAATGTTTTTCGGCTACCTTAAACTTGCATTTCAAAATACTTCTGAACTTATGGATTTTGATCTTCCTAAACTCCATTCATTTGATCGATGTAGCGAGGTCGCAGCCAAACATTTATTCAAAATTATGGAAGGCTCATGGACTATAAATTTGTTTCTCATGATATAGAGACCTTGATAATCACTCTTTTCAATCATTTCAAGATTATCGAAATTAATTTTCTGATTTCTAGCGGCTGCATTTTTCAAAACTCAGCCCACTGCATCGATTATTTGAAGATGAATGGAGCATAACAACACAAAAAAGGTTTTTAAAAGATTCCTAAATCCTTCTAAAGATTAAGGAGCTTGAACGTTGGTAAAGCGGATTCTCACAGTCTAGTGCTGAACGTGGAGCAAATCTGTTACCCGGGTACCCTGACCAGTCATTACCCGAGTACCCAGGTATCCGAATTACCCGGGTATACCCGGGTAATTATATACGGTATGAAAAGATATTGTAAATGAAGTATGTTATCGTAAAATATCAGTAGAACAGTATTAAAATGTAAATTATTAATCAGTATGTGTAAAATGCAAATTTTGTGGCACAAAAGAATAAAATAAACTTCAACGACGTTTTATTTCCAACGTATCACAACAACAGATCAACAATAAGCTCACTCGGAATCGCTATCACCAGGCGCATCTGAATCAGATTACTTTTGATTTGAATTTTCAGATTCTGAAGAGTCGAAACGAAAAGATGACGCAATAGTAACGCATATTGCACAATGCTACACAGTAAAGATTGTTAAGCTGTCAACTCAAATTCATAATTGAATTAAAAACTGTCACTTCTGGATTTTGAGACTACATGTCAAAATTTATTCCGTTTTATGATGTCTAATTTCATTATAATGAAAATTTGTCAATAATGGAAACGGGTACCCGAATTACCCGAGTATACCCGGGTACCCGCGTAATACCGGGGTAACGTTTTATTTTTGTACCCGGGTATACCCGGGTACCCGATGTTCAGCACTAGCACTTGCCTCCCCAAGGTCAGAAGTCGTTGCGGGCGAGTCCTTAACATACATGTACAGCATAGAAATTCCGCTGAGGGTCAACCAGGACAGGGGGTGGAATATAAATTTATTGTTTCGTTCTTGATAACGGAAAGAAAGGTTTTAGAAAGGTCTTCTAACAACCAAGCAACATAATCTTCAAGCTATATTAGTCAGAAATGTGAAATTATTTGCCTAGACAGCATCCTTCTACAGTTTTCATGTTACTTCTTCGGATTCAAGTATGCTTTGTTTAAAAAAGCTCTTAAACTACTGCATCATTTTCATTTTTATGACGACTTTCTCTTCTTTCTTGATCATTTTCCTTCGTCAACTTCTCAATCATTGCTAGGGGAGTCAAATCTGCTGGGGGTCAGCAAGAATCTGCTGGGGGTCAATAAAAATCTGCTGCGGGTCAACCCCTCCTTCCATATGCATGTATGGTTCATAGTCCCGTTCCATAAAAGATTTGTAGACCTACAAGCTGGTTCTAGAAAAGCTAGAAATTATACAAATCGGCAACTAAAACTTCATGTACAAATTTGTGTGTCACTTGGTCGAAATATCAGTAATTAAAGCCAAAATTGACCACATTGCAGACTGATGCGGCCACATATCTACCCAGTTTCATAAAAGTATCGAACTCCATTATAGATTATAACAAATTTCTATTGGTAAACTATGACAAGAGTTTTTTAAATCTAACAAAAACTGATTACGTATTACATCAGCATAAAATTTGTGGTGGGTCTTTTTCAGATGAGACCTCTGATATTTTCTGTTATCATTTTTTGATATTTATCGAAAATGTTGATTCCACAACCAGATCAATCACGTTCCCCCTGAAATGTACTTAAATTATGAGAAAAATTATCAACTCATTATAATCTAATAAGGCACAAGTGTATACACTGAAAATTTTTTCCAACTGTCCGTAGACGAAAATAAACGATGTTTAACTGCTGAGGATTTGTGTTACGACAGATGAAAAAGTCAATTCTTCGAAAGGTCACGCGGGTGAAATTATCATAAATCTAAAACCAATTGGCCAATTTTTAGTCGAAAATCATTCTTTTATTGTTTTAATCAAGAAATTTGTGTTTCTCGATTTCTAATTTTCGTGAAAATTAAAATTATTTTCTGGTAATTGATTTTTAATCATCTGAGCGACGTGTAGATTTATAGGTTCGCTCTCAAAACATCCGATGAGCTTATCAGGAGCTATTTCAAATCTGATTTCGCATCTACTGAGATCAAGGCAACTATTGCTCACAAGCTTGGTACTGACAGTATATTTAAAATGAAAAGCTTGGCAACAGCTAGAAGTCTGTCATTTGGTTCATGAAGATGAGCCAGAGGTTACATCCGTTCAAGCATCAAAATTTTGGATTCTTGTTGATCCAAAAATCACACCCAGAGCAGACAGAATAACCTGAAGATCTTGCTGTTATTGATGAGTGATGTTAAATGGGAGAGCAATGCCTTCAACTGCCCAGAAGAAGGATGTACAAGGCCGTTGTTCCCAACTCGCTGCAGCATCTTATTTTGGGTAACTTAACAATTTTCACAATGAACAAGTTTACATGATATGACAATACAAAGCTAAAGCAGGAACTGGAAAATTATCGATTGACCCCTGGCTTGCCTCAGCTTCAAAAAGCTCTTCAAGTTTTTATATGAAGATGACTCATTTAGCGTTATGGAATAACATTGTGTGAAGAAGCATGGTCCCCCCTTGGCCGAAAAACAACATCAATTTTTAGAGGAAAATACACACTAGAATTGTCATCCATAAAAAATTCAATGTCACTAAAAATGAGGAAAATCCATCATTTGCCAGCGCTGACTTTCTCATACCACAACAAAGTTCTGGATTCTAGGCCAGCGGAGCCAGTCATTGTCGAGCAGAGTTAATACATTCTATGATGCGAACCAGTTTCTGAGCGGGTCTGCTGTGGTCCTGACGGGGCAGAAACCTAGCTGACCCTCCCACAATATTTATTTTTTGGGGGTTTTCACATCATGAAATACGAAGTAAATTTTTTCTGAATAAATGTTACAAAATATATATTCGGCATAAAATAAATACGATTCTAAAAAAGTTCAGCGGTCTTTGAAGACTTGCTCCATTATGAATATTTGGAAATTTCATGCAAAAAAATTGACAATCAAAAGGAACAAATTTATTTTTTATTGAAATCGAGAGAGTACACTCTGGGAAATATCTAAAAACGATGATTTAAAGCATTCTGATCAATTTTGACTGTTATTGAGCACCTTTGAAGAAAATTAGGGTCTAATCCTCCATAATTTCTATGCTGTTCATTTATGGTGGCAACTCACAAAAGGTTGTAATGGTGATGATGAAAAAGCACCATATTAAAATAGGGCTATTTTGATCCTCATTTGGAATATGAAAGTGAACTATTGAAAACAGGTGGTTTGTGGCAATTAATTAGTGACTAACTCGGATTTTAAAAATATTTCATCAGCCTTAGGGAAAACGTTCTTATAACCTAAACAAACTTTACTAAAATTTTTATATTTTCAACATAAGAAACTGTTTTATTGAGGTATGTTTAACTCGTGTGAACTCCTCAAAACAGGCTATATGCAAATTATTCATTGCCCATTTGTCTGATTAAAAAAGTTTTTATTTGATTTCTTGGCACAATGTACCACTATTCTACTGTAAAAAATTGGGTGTTTTCACATAAATCCATGGGAAGAGTTACTGACAACCAATTCGCAGTGAAAATGATATAATCCCAAGGATAAATTTGTTACCTTGAAATGGAATTTGGGTATTCAATTCAGTAGAGATTTTATGCGCAAAATTATTTTTTACAGTCTGTTTTTCTTGAAATGATTCTCAACTATAAAAGTGGAAATCAAAAGTACTATTTTAGATTTATACAATTTTCTGCTAAATCTTTTTGTGTGTGCCACTTTTTGTGTGTGCCTATAACATTTGGAATGAAAAATCTTACTGAGTTATGTGAACACAATTTTTACTTTTTTTCATTTTTCTGTTTTTATTTTTATCCTTCAATTTAGAAGCATTTTATGAAAAACAAACTGTGGATAAATGAGATTTTTAATTGAAAAGACTGAATGAATAAATTTAATGAATAAAATTTAAAAATTAAATCTAGTTCTTAATCCAGTGTAGATACCAAATTTTATAAGCTTCAATTTTTATCCATGATTACCAGTGGAGTATATGGTTAGATAGTTTAGTAATTAAAGGGTTAATCCTGATGTTATGATGAAACTTAGTGGGTTAGGCGCACGCTCTGGCTGCCGTGTGGCCAATTTTGGCTTGAATTTGTGATATTTTGACTAGAGCCCGCTTCAGAAGTAAAAATCCTAGGATTTTTTCTGTCCTACGATTCCTAGGATTGTCGCAGGAATCCTAGGAATCCTTCGATTATCCTAGGATTCCTACGATTATCCTAGGAATCCTCCGATTATCCTAGGATTCCTACGATTATCCTAAATGCTAGGAATCCTGCGATTATCCTAGGAATCCTACAATTATCGTAGGAATCCTAGGATTGTCAAAATGAGTGTGGGAGGAATCCTACCACAAAATCGCAGACTTAGACTTGGTTTCTATTTTTTATAAAAATTCTAGGATTTTTATGTACAAAGTATAGCCACCCGAAAAGTTGTATGTCCATAGTAGTTGCTGAATCAGCATGTTCCAGCTCACATCATGTACAGCATGTGTCCAACTTTATATACTGTACTAGTACTTTTTCGGCTTTTTCAGGCTCGCTTCAAGCTTCATGCTTTTCCTTACTTTTCTCATTCTCATTCTCAGACGAGAAGAAAATGAAGTTGATCCTAACTTCTGGACACACAGAATGTAAAACTGCTACTTCCAGAAATTTAACCTCACACAAACAAGTCTTCAATATTCTATCCACTTTGACATAATGTAGTCATCAAGAATTTTGTGCATTTTTATGATAGCCAGAGGATTGTGATGGAATTAGTCAGGACTCAGAGGGTTGATAGATGGTCAAAGCCCACACAGAGGCCAGGGTCATAGTATTTATCAAATAGGATTGATTTTTTTTCCAAAATTGAGTCATTCAAATTTCAGAGCCAAAGACAACAACTCTTTTCTAAATGTGAAAATTGTAAAATTGTAGAGCCACTACATTGTGGAGCTTGAATCATAACATGCTTTCCATCTATTGCTCCAATGCAATTTGAAAAATTCCATTGAGTATGAAAATCTTGTGCAATTCTTTCCCATTTGTCAGTGGTTGGCCTTGGTAAATAATCGGGTTGTTAAGTCGTCCATAAAGCTTCACATGTTTCACGAATTATTCCTGAAACTGTTGACAGGCCAACACGAAAGTTTAATATAATGTCTTGCATTTCCACTCCAGTTGCAAGATACCGAAGTGTAATTGCCAAACGTTCCCCTGCAGGTGTAATGGTTCTCGCACACTGGGTGGTAGCTGATCTACCACCGACTGAACAGCCCTGCATCGCTTGTTGCGACTGCAGCAGTGCCCGTAATAGAAGTCCAGGCCTGGGCCCGTCACTTGGCTGAGAAACATCAAGTCTACGGGTTCAGAGGAAAATGCACGATGGCACCTTTTGCTCATCGTCACACAGGAATAGGTTTTCTCCATTGGAACTTTTTGTTATCAGTGGAGCAACAATTCTCAATAAATGATCAAATTTTGTAGGCGACATACGAAAAAATTTAAAAAATGATTCATGATCGTGTAAACGCATTTGAGGAACTAATGAATGATAGTGACCATATTTTTCCCGAACTTGGAAAATATAGCAGGACTGCAGTCTTTTCCTTTTCCGAATTTTATGTAATTTATAATGAACATGAAGCTGCAAAAGTTCAGACAACATCTCATCGTCCATTGTAAAATGGCACTGAGGCAATCAAAAATCAATACAACAACTAACTCATTTGCATATTCCTTTCTTTTTATAGAAAAAAAACATCCTAGAATTTGGGTGATTATCCTAGGATTCCTAGGAATCGTAGGATTTTTGGAAAATCGTACGATAATCCTAGGATTATCATAGGAATCCTAGGATTATCGTAGGAATCCTAGGAATTATAGGATTGTCGTAGGAATCCTACGACTATCCCTACCCCTGGTGGTGGAGTTGGATCAATGACACTCATATTTTGACTTGATGTGGAGTTGGTTAACATGGTGAAGTTGGATCAATGACACTCATATTTTGACTTGATGGGATAGAAAAATGTGCGAATTTGGGTCCTTAATAAGGGTACATCCCCGTAGGTCGACCATCCCATTAAGTCGACTGTCCCACGAAGTCAACTATACTGATAAAATCGATTTTTCCACGTTAGCGTGAGAAATTTCCTTAAATCCATATTACACAAAAAAGCACTCTTTGATACAGGCTTAGGCTTAGGCTTAAGCTCGTTAAAAAACATGTGGTCAGGATGGACCACAACAAAACAAAGTTAGTGAATCGAGACATTGCTAATCAATCATAATTAATTAATATTGTTATAATAATTAGAATGAATCAGTATTATTATGGTTGTATCATATATAATTTAAAATCAGATACAATAGCATAAATTGTATTTTTAACACATTCCTACAGCTAGGGCATTATACAGAATGCAATTTTTACAGTATGAGTACAGAAATCGTTTTGTAATGCTAAATTGCAGTGCAGTCGACCTTCTGGGACAGTCGACTACAGAATCATAAACTGCTAAAAATTGAAATTGAAACTTCAGTGTAAACCACAGTTTTGATGCTACATAATATTACGTGCATCGTGCAAATACACTAAACATTGTTGCACATACTAACAAAATATTGGTCTTCATTGCATACCCGATTGCTTGCGCCTACTGTGGCCAAAAATTTTCGAAAATTTGAACCTTTGGATTGATGTCAATGCGAACTCCAACTTTTAAATCAAATGTATACTGGCATGTTGTTCAACGCAAAAAACTATACGAAATATGTATGTTTGAGGTATGGTGAATTTTTTACTCATTACGCTTAACTACAGGCCTCGGTCGATTCTTACAGAAATAGTGTCATAAATACAACTTGATCGAGTGAAGTGCCCGAGCATCGTTATCATCAGGCTATCGATACTGAGCTCATGTAATTGATAATTTTTCCATGTTGTGCGGTGTTGTGCTATTCAAACTAGCGAGAAACTTCACAGTCGAGCAATGGTCGCATATGTCATGCAGGATTGAATGAAAATCATTAGGTCACATTTTACTGTTTTAGAGTAGACCCTGCGTTCATTTGATGGAGGGAGCATTACATTTCTTGCGCTAACGAGTCATCCTTGCATAAATTGCCAGTTTTGGCTTCTAATTTGGTGCAATTTTTTACTAGTTATCAATGATTACACAGTCGAATCGTACGTGCACATAGGGGGTAGAACGTCCTACCTGGGACCGTGGGCACCCCCTGACCATAGAAAGATCGTCAAACACGCATAAACTTTTTTGAAAACAGTATTTTGGATGATTTTTACGCATTTTGCATGAAAAACATGTTCGTGGAGATTTTTTTGCTTACCCACCCTCCATGAAAAGTCCGAGGACTCCCCCCCTTGTAAAATTCTTGCTGTTACACGTCTGAGTCCAGTGGTGGCCAATACACTTGATAAATAGCACTTCTTCATTCGAAAAATTTGAATTACAATTCTTTCGACTCATTTCGAAGCCAACAAAATTGTTAATCCGCAGAAAAAAATTACGATATCCCGAAATATCTTTCAGCGTGACTTTGGCACGGACCGCACCTAAAGAATTAACTATTTCGAGGATTGCTGCGGTTACCGAAAGAAAACAGATCAGCTGACAAAACTAGTTTTGGCTTTTCACTTTAATCATCAACTGCAGTTTGAAACGGGTGTGAACTGTAAAGTCTTGTCAACTTTGGCCTCATTTGTGCATTTCATGGGTAGCTGCTAATTAGATATAAAATTGCGCTAGAATTTTAAGGGAAAGCACGTAAATGCGAAATATACACTTTACAAATCGACGGAAAAACTTGAACAATGATTACGGCGATATTTCGTTCTATCAGAGCTTCGGCACTGAAACAATCGCATGGCCCTCTAACGTCAAAACATATTGCAATTTTACAATATAATGAGGAAACCAAACGCCGAAATTATCTCAGCGCTTTTCCGTCTTCGTATTGAAAAAAATCCAACCGCCTCAAAAATCGTAATAAAGTGTCGAAAGTAGTGAAACTGATTGATACGGCAATAGGCCCCTTAATCCAATTCATGCTTAATCCCTTATATAAACCACCGATAAGTCCTTCTTCCCGTACGACGGCTGACATAATTTGAAAAATTCCCGAAAATGACGGTAAATTCGAACCGGTTTGCATCCTGAAAACGAATGCAACTTTGTAGTAGTCAAGCCCCTGCTATACTCTGGCGGTAGGCGCCGTCCGTCCGTGAAAGTGGTATAGCAGTTCAGAATCGACGCCGGTTGCGAGCTGCCATACTTCGTCTTGCGCACGCCGGCCGGCGCCGGTTCGGTCATTTCAACTCAATTGAAATTTTATGAACCAACGCGAGCCGGCACTGATGTTATAATATATGATGCAAAAAAATTTGTGATTGCTAGATTTGATTTTGACTTTAATTGAGGGGATTTTGGCCGAAAATACAAATTTGTACATCAAAAAACTTTTCGAACATTTCCGAAAAAAAGTTAAGGAATTCTCAATTTTTGCAATAAAACATTCAAAAAAATCGTAATAATAAAAATGATAACAATAACAATCGACAAAATTGAATAATTAAAGAAAATAAACTTCAATTCCAACGTGCCACATGCTGGACAGAACCGCCTGAAGTATAGCAGCAAACATTATGTAACCGGTGCGCCGGCCCATACCGAGCTGCGAAGTATGGCGGGGGCATTGTAGTTCGGAAGGGACATTTCTTCTTTTTCTGATATTCTGATACAAGGTCATTCCCAAATAACCACTACTAAAAACTCGTTGTTCTCTTCTTCAGCATTATTACTTAATATCACTCATCTAGTTTCGTTTCCCGTTCATTCAAATTGTTATAGTTTGTCAATATAGTTGGGCACTATTTTAGAGATAAGAATTCCAGATATTTGATATTCCACATCAAGTGAGATTTTTACCTTCTACGGACTATGTCGAACGGATAAGAAGCACTTTGACCAATCAGGCCAGAACATGCCCCGAACAACATGCGTTCAATCGTTGTAACACGACGGCCCATTTTCTCTAAAAATTACGACCGTTAACATTCTTTACCCTCATTTTCTAGAAGACCCATGAAACATCAATTAATATAACGTCAGTAAAATTTGTCAATTAAATTAGATGGACACCTTCATTCTGGTGAAAATATGAACTGCAAACTCAAACTAGAATCTCTAATGGAAACCAGATTTCAAATATTCATAATGGAAATCAAAAAAGAACACTTATTGTGTAGAACTGAAAAAATATCTTTACCATAATAAAGTAATTTCAGACTTTCGTACGTGAAGAAACTCGTCCCTGCGTAAGGTATAACGCCTAATATGGTCGGTGACAACCCCCGGAAGAGACTGCGTACACCCTGTTGCTTGTACGTTTTCCCGAAGACATCGAATAAAGACCTGTACCTGAAATAACAAATTTCAGAAGAAGAGTTTAGAGCAACCAAAAAACCGATTAAATTCTAACCCATATAGCTTACCAGGAAAAAATAGTAGTCTCCGGTGTTTTTTATTTGAGACCAGATAAACAGTTTTGGATTTGCATTGATTTTTTATGTTAGAACAAGTTTCGTCATTTAATGAACAAGTAAAATTCGATTTCGAAAAGAAAATCTATGTTCAACGGACCGTAAAAAACATTTTTCCCATGTACGAGACTCTAATAATAAGAACCGAAGCTGGATTATTCGA
The DNA here is from genome assembly GCA_963922205.1 of Romanomermis culicivorax. Classification (NCBI taxonomy): domain Eukaryota; kingdom Metazoa; phylum Nematoda; class Enoplea; order Mermithida; family Mermithidae; genus Romanomermis; species Romanomermis culicivorax. The sequence continues at coordinate 88,784 of CAWUHX010000043.1, forward strand.
TGCTGCATAATTTTCTACCATGAAGAACATACATGCAACAAAATTCCATGCGGAAAAAATTTTGTGCTAAAAGACACGTAAAATTCGAGAAATTTTACATTGTGCAAAAAGATTTATCCTCAGATTTTTGGGTCGATCTTCGTATACGTATTCAAAGAGGTACGTGTTCAAACACTGATCTCTGATTATTGACAGTAAGATTCTTGAAAAAATATTTACTGATTTTTACTCGACACGGCTAAACGAGCCCTGGCTAGATCCAAAGGATATGTTAATGTGGTAGCGGTAACACCAGCTAACGAACCGGCTACATAGCGGCGAAGAGGAGTCGGCCTGGAAAAAAACAATTATAATTGGAATACAAAGAATTACCAAGAGGATATTTCATACACAACATCCGGAAACCGATGATCGAACCAGGGTTTTTTTAGTCCAATTAAGAGCCATCGCCACTAAAAATTCTGATTGGCTCCTAAAAATTTAGGGGCAAAAGCCAAATTGGCTTGTAAAAATTAGAGCCTTAACGACCCTTTTGATTAGGTGAGTTTCATGTCCGGAGACGCATTTCTATGCGTTTAAAAAAATATACTAAAAATTTTGCGGCGCTTCGCGCCGGATTTCAAATCATTTATGATTCTTAGTATCATTTCTGTTGTGCGGTTGGAAAATGTCGGCTTGGCTTATGCTTATAGCTTTTAGACATCAGCATGTTATGGATGAATGTTGAATCTTGTATTGTTTTTTCACATATTTGATGAAAACCTAGATTTTTCTAGATTTTCACAAAATCGTTTTGTGGTCCTTTAGAATTTTCGACTTTCGTGAACATAACTTTTTGCATTTGGAAAATGATTAAGATATTGTCAGCATGGAAAAATGGCAGGGGTTCTTCTGTCTGACAAATAACAAAAATATTCATTTTCCAATGCTATAGAGTACCAAAATCTAAAAATTTTTTCCGGTGCTAAGCTCGGGCATTAATTAATAGGTATCGAAGTTCGAAGTAACATACCTATCGCGCCTTTTTATGCTTTATACGTTTGAAAACAGTCATAAATAATTATGATTGGTAAATTATTGGCTCTAGATATATTAGATCGAAAATCTTAGAAAAATCTTTGAACGCTTTCGCCAACCAAATGGTGAAAACATCACGATCGATCATCGGTAATTGCCGAAGAATGTGCTGAAAAAATCATTTTCCGACGTTTTAAGGGCCTTGAAATCAAAATTTTTCGTGCTATGTGCCGAACAAGTTACTTTAACTAGCTAGCTTTTTGATTTTCCCTCCAAAACCCAGGAAATTCAGTTTTAAAAGTCTGGAAATCACGCGAAGTGAATGAAATACTAGGAAAGTAACTTTTAAACATTTTTCTGATGGGACTAAGTAAATTTATCAATTTTAGAGTGAGCAACTAAAAATGTATCTGTGCAGCCAAATTTTTCCCTCAAGTTGCACATTGCAACCTGGCTTCTGCAAAAATAACCCTGATGATTGATTTGAATGATCACTGGTCTAATATGTGAGGCTTATAATTCTATGTTTGATTGAGAATGTATTCAAAATGGTCGACCTGTATGGGCTTCTACTGTGATTCTGAAGTGTTTTTGAATAAATTTTTTGAAAAACGCATTGTTTTTATACTCTCACATTCGCTTACAAACTTTTTAGTTTTGGCTTGTTGAAATTAGGATCGTCCTGCAAAATTTTGACTCTACGACTCAATTAGCCTGCGGAGAAAAATTGAAGGATAAAACACTGGCTCTCTTTTTTTCTTTCGTTTTCTGAAACTTATGGAAATTTCGTAATTATTGATCAACAGTTATGATCATACATGTAATTGGGGGGAAGTGCTATGGGAACCCCCCCCCAGAAATCGTCGACCATATGGCTAGCCATTGGGCGACCCCCCGGGATTTTCCAATCCTATGGCTAGCCATATGATAGCCCTAGGAACCCCCATAGTTTTAGTCCCAAAAATACTGAAAAATGTCAATTTTTGAACAAAAAATGGTCAAAAACGTCAATTTTCTCGTCGCTTCGCGCCACAAGCACATATTTTATCATTTTTTAGACAAAAATTACTACTTTTTAAAATGTTTTTCGGACATTTTTCATGGAAAAAATCGAATTTTTTTCCTTCAGGGACCCCTCCCCCCAAAATTTTGGGAATTACTGACCCCCGGCCCCAAAAAAGTGCTCCAACCCCCCCAGACCTCGGAGCTCCGTTACATGTATGGTTATGATCAGTGTTTTTTGCAAAGTGTTAAAATTTTTACGGCACCGCAAAAACTTTCCGTGCCGATTTCTGCAAGATACAAAGGTCGGACAGAAAATTTTTATGCCAGAAATTGAGTTTTGGAACGTCTGAAAACTGCCAAAAAAAATTTCGGAGCCCGCTCACGCGCCGAACGAATTTCAGTCTCTGTGATGACTTCAATAAATTTATAAGTATTTGCGAATTTTATATTCATTATAATGTAAGCTGTTGTGACCAACACAGAACTTTGATTTACCTTTTCAGGAAATAAAATTCAAATTAAAGTATTCTAAAAAACCTTAAATTATTACACTTTTGTGGAACGTTTTGTAACAATTAATTGAAGTCAAATTAGAACAGAATCGTAACCGCCCTTTTTAGTACAAAAAGCACGTGATTTATTTGATTTATTGATGATTAAAAGATTATGCAGGTAGCATTTCAGATTCTTGTCATAGTTACTGCTACTATTGAATGTAATGGAAAACATGGTATAATAATTCTTTTTGCTATATCAATTAGGTATAAAAAAATTTTGTTGTACAGAACACTGGTTATTCAATAAAGCTATTCTTTAAATTTAAATATTCAATAAAACTTTTCTTTAAATATTCAATAAAGCTATTCTGCATTCAATTATTTTTCGATTTTAGAAACTAGCTTAATCTTTACTGTTTTAGCCTATCAACATTCAGTAGACGACGCCACTGTTCGTGAGCGCAAAATTGTATGGCAGCGAAAGGGACGACGCGAACCATCGTAGCGGAATTTCCTCGCCACAACGATCCAAAACCGTCCTGTTTATACGAATCGATTAAAAACTGTAGTGCGGCGCGAGACGAAAACGGAAGACGAGAAACTGAATAGAAAAACACAATAAGAGAAGAAAAGACTGATCAAGAATGATTGGCTTTCAAGAACTTATAAAATCACCAGATAAGTTCAACAAGTCACTTTTTTAAATCACGCTCAAGTAGATTCAATTATACTCGTACATGATAAATCGAACGAGAAAAGCTTCTGTCAGCTTTTCACGACTGAATGGAACATTATCTAAAAGATATTGTTACACTGTTGGTCATTTCTTGGCCTGAAAATCATTCTTGAAACGACGGAAACATCATTTTTCATTTTTTAAACCTTTCGATCAGTGTTGATTCTAATTCGAAGTTTTAGTAATCAAAAAATGGCGAAATTTGGTCGGTAAATTTTGCCGATACGTTTCTATCTTTCTCGTCATGAAAAATACAAATGACTTAATTTTCTCATCATATTGTCTGATAATATAAAATTCATTAGAAGCACTATCCGGCTGCCTCATAGGGAGAGGTATGAGAGGGTATTCAATGGGCACCCGATTTTAGGAAAAATAGCGTATTTTGTGAACCTCACCCCCGAAAATTTTGAGCCTTGGAAGTGCGATCTTTGAGACTTTCGCACCATACATGCACATAGGGAGTAAGGGGTAAGCCCTCATGCCAGAGACGCTGGATACCCTCCATGCCCCGAAAAAAATCGTGAAACATCCCCTGAACTTTTTTGGGGACAGTTTTTTGTAGATGATTTTTATGCATGAATAGTATGAAAAACATGCCGTGGAGCTTTTTTGTTTTTTTGCTCCCCACCCCCACTCATTCCTGATGAAAAGTCGGAAGACCCTCCTCCTGGAAAATTCTTGCCGTGTATTTCTGCTCCGCACCATGCTCAGTAAGTATGGTGTAATGACCACCGCCATCCCAAAGCATGTAGTCAATCTATGCTGAACTGAATTAATCGACTTGAAAAACTCTGCAGTAAATACTTGAATTCGAAAAATTAATATTACTACTCGCTTCTGTCAAGTATGAACAAAACGTGGTAAACACAGTTTTACCAAAACCGTACTAACCTTGAAAATTAATTTTACAACGATCTAGCGGTGCAATGACCGTTTTCGCTAAAGCACCCGCCATGGCGCCTGCGGCGAGTGATGTGACAATTCTGTGACCATTCGATACCTGAAGAAGCCGAAGTTTATGAAAATGCAACCGATCTTCTGCGAAACTTTTTTCATTAAAATATGATACTTTCTTGCATTACAGATGATTTTATATTCAACATACAAATATTTCAAGGAGCATGACGATCATAATTTAAAAAAAAACAAAACTTGAAATTTCGACTTTTTTGTGGTTTTTGATGGTTTTCCTCTGGATAACTATAAAAGACAGCTGAAACCTCATTCTATCATCAAACTAATCAGTAGTCCAAGAAATCACACGTAGCCCAAGAAATTTTTCGTTGGCAATAAAACTCGGACAAGATACTTCCCTGAGTAAAGATCCTTTTTAGGCGAGGAAGCCGATTTTCCAGGGGTCAACAAGTGCTCAAAAATTCGTTTTTTCAGTCACACGGTGGAAAAAACTTCATTATTTTTCCTTTAAAAGTAATAGTGAGAAGTATTTTAGCGTCAAGTGCCGAAAACTTTTTACTCTTTGGCTCTAAAGAAGTTGAAATCGGTATTTTTCGTCGACTTCCGATCGGCTGTGGAGCAGCAGTCGATAACTCAAGTTAGGGAAAGGAAACGTAGACAACTGTCATTGTACTTTTTAGAGGTTAGAAGAGGATAATCTTAGTCCCCCACCCCCATACATGTAACGGAGCTCCGAGGTCTGGGGGTGGGGGGGGTTGGAGCACTTTTTTGGGGCCGGGGGTCAGTAATTCCCAAAATTTTGGGGGGAGGGGTCCCTGAAGGAAAAAAATCGGTTTTTTTCCATGAAAAATGTCCGAAAAACGGTTTAAAAAGTAATTATTTTTGTCTGAAAAATGATGAAATATGTACTTATGGCGCGAAGCGCCGAGAAAATTGACGTTTTTGACCTTTTTTTGTTCAAAAATTGACATTTTTCATAGAAAAAAAGACATTTTTCAGTGTTTTTCCGACTAAAATTATGGGGGTCCCTAGGGCTACCATATGGCTAGCCATAGGATTGCAAAATCCTGGGGAGGGGTCGCCCAATGGCTAGCCATATGGTCGACGATATCTGGGGGGGGGGGGGTTCCCATAGCACTCCCCCCCAATTACATGTATGCCCACCCCTACTAGTGATGGACCGATGGCCAAAAATTTGCCATCGGCCCATGTCGATGCACCGATGGCATTGGCCGATGGCAAATTTTTGGTCACCGATGGCATCGGCCGATGGCCGATTGCCGATGCACCGGTTGTAACACATACAAAATGCAACCTGAAGCTTCTACACTGTAATCAATTTGAAATTATTATGAATTATTCACAAAGTTCTACCGATATTTTCAACATAACAATATTTCATTCATCCAATTTGTCATCAACAACGGCATCTGTTGTACTACCTTCACTTTGATTGCTGAGTTCACTAGAAGCTTCTTCAACTTCAGCTTGTTTTTCCAGTTTGCACTATTGAATCCAATCTCAGCAATAAACGGGATCTTTTTCCACTTCTAACATCTTTTACTTTTTAAAATGATCATTCACTAGCTACTGACCCAATTGGAGCTGATGAAAATTTCATGGAGGGCTAAAGAAATTTTTTTCATAATGAAACTTATTTTCAACTGCACACTATTTTGACTCACATTAGCTAATTCTGGTTTTGTTGCAGCATTTTTACTTCCATTATTCTAATAATGTATTCCAAAAAAATGGCTTTTGCTTGCTCAAATGTTGACATTGCATATTTTTCGGGCTACATCTCATCTTCAGATGAACTTGCAATGCCCAAATAGTGCCTGAAATTGGTCAGCTTTGTGTAAATGCTTGAATTTTTTACATTAGTATTAATTGTGGCTTACTGAGAAAGTTTGGAGAATGAGTTTGAAGATTCATTCAAATTTTTGAACCGTATTTTCAGAAAAGCGTTGATTTTGTTGTTCTTGATCGACAAACATTCTAGCCAAAGCTGTAGTCGTTTTTTCTTGAAATGCTTCTAAATAATGAAAGTGAAATATAAGTAGTATTTTAGATTTTACGATTTTTTGATAAACAATATATTATATAGAAATGGAAATTGGTGAGCATACTGACCTGACCCTTAACAATTTTTCGAGTGAAAAATTTAGAATAAGGGCTTTATGTAAAACGATTTTGACAAGGATACTGATTTGTGTCACTTTTCTATTCGGAAGCATTTTATAAAAAAACAGACTATAGTTCAGCTTTGTCTTCTGCTTGAGGATCACAGAAAGCCTAAATTATTTAATTTTGATTTGTATGATCAATATGTGTTATATTTCAAATTTCAATCCATATTTTTAATCTAGGATCTCGTAAGGATGCCAAAGCATGAAGTCTATTGTCTTCAATGGGTTTAAAGTGGGCTCGATTATCATTTCTATAAAAATATTGATTCATTTTCCCCGACAATTCCTCCTTTAATGAACCCAATCCAGGAAAGTTGAAATTGTGGATTGAGTGGCGTAAAATTCTTAATCATACGATTCTTTAATTTATGTTTTTCAAAAAAATTTAGGCACAAAATCTAGCTTACTTTTCTTCAGTTATTTCCTCCGAAATACAGGCATTTTTAGATTCATAGATTTTTACAGTTTCTGCAAAAGATTTTAACAAATTGACAAGCTGCCAAAACATAATTGTCTAAGGTGTGAATACATTATACATGTATTAAAGTATATTCTTACCGCCACAGCTAAAATATCCCATTCATAGCTTGTCAAATTCTTGTTATCTAGTTCATCAATGGCAACACAGGGCAAATATGCTAGACATTAAAACAACCATTTTCACAAAAAAATAATGTATTTACTAAGGTAACTGTAAAATATGTATGTGAACAATCTGTTTTTTATGCATATGCACCTGCATTCATTGTAACAAAAAGTTGCCTAACAATCGGCCATCGGCCGATTATTTGGCAAAACATCGGCCGATGGCAGAAAAACGCAACAATCGGCCGATGCATCGGTCTATCACTAACCCCTACTACAGGTATATAGTCATGGGTCTTAAGAAATCAACGAAAATGGAACAAAAAAAAACAGCTGGTATCTCAGCTAAAACTAAATTTTTATGCATGAAACTTCACATGCTTCCTGCAGTGTCTTAAACAAGCCTATATACAAAATTACACTATGGACGTTTTGCCACAATTTGATTTCATTTTGAAAAAATGACAAAAAAGTTTATTTTTGGCCATTTTTGGTCGATTTTTCAGTGTTGCAACTGACCAACTAAAATAGTGTCAAGTATCTGTTTCATAAAGTGTTAGACCATCAAGCCGCCTACGTGGCCAGAAATTTTCGCGCCGTAAATGTCTCACTGTAGCATGCTAAAGTGGAATCTAAAAAAAGCAGATGGGCCCTAAAAAAAGTCCCGGTTCTACTCATAACGCATGATTTGATAGCAGTGACAATAATACAGCACATTCTGCATTTGTTTTTTCGCATGAGTCCCATTAGCACGGCTGTTAACTTTTCATAATATGTATTATTTTTTCTTAGCACGACTAAAATTTTCATTAGCAAGCACCGTGCTAAAAAAGAGCCATGTTTTTTTCGAATGAACGATGCTGAGTAACAGTGTTTTTTCTGCACAGTGCTGATTTTTTAGGCTTCGCGCAGATTTCTTTTGTGATTTCTGCATTGGTGCAGAACTTTTTGAGTCATGTGTTTGATAACATCAGGTTTTTTTGGTTCTTTTTCTTGACAGGCCATTTGGCTCCTAAGGTCAAAATTTTACAGGTCAATAGGAATTTCAACAAGCCAAAACTAAAAAGTTTGTAACTAATGTGGTAGTAAAAAAATGTTTTTTCAACAATAAACACTCTTTAAAATCACGGTAGAAGCCCACATAGCAGATCAATCATTATTGTCAGGGATGGACATAGTCTATCTCCAGGTTGCGAAGAAATAGCCAAAGTCGACGCGTTTTGCGTCGACGCCGTTTTGCATAGACACCGTGCATAAATATGCCGGTCGTCTATGTTTTTGGTCATTCATTGTTAGTTTGTTTATTTTTAATAAAGAAAGAAATCGGCGGGCCAGTAGGCCAATTTTTATATTATTGTTATATTATTTTTTGGTGGAGCATTTCCGCCCAAATACAACGACCCCCGGCCGGACATTATTTCGATCACTCGCAGCGGAGGGAACGCAGGTTAGACCCCGGATATCTGGAGAGCCACCCAGCGTACAAGTCTACATTTACAACTCAGTTCTCGGCCTGACTTCTGATTTTGCCCCTGGTTCGAAGTTACTTGAGCTCAGGGTGTTATCTTATCTTCTGCAGTTCTTCGGGACGAAAGCAGGAGATCTTTGTTGATTTTGAGACTGACCGAACTGTTGCAAACTGATTCTACCTAAGGTTTCGGCCTGATTAGGTGAATTAGCTAGTGACTGATTAGGCCTATTTTTGGTATCAAATCCTTCATTATATTTCTCTCTCCTAACCCCAAGTCTCATTTCAACATTATGAATACATTCTTAATTGCACACAGAATAATAAGGCTCACAAATTAGATCAGTCATTATTCAAATCAATCATCAGGATTTTTTCGCACAAGCCAGGTTGATCCGTAACTTGGGGAAAAATTTGGTTGCATAGATCAGTTTGTGGTTCCTATTTTAGTTTAGCTTAGTTCGGAAAATGAAGAATCGAACGAATATTTGAAACGAATCAAAAATATTTCGAATGACAAAAAATGCCATGTGAAATATAAAGGAAAACTATTTGCGGTTCACTCCGATGAACCAATAAAATTTTACATCGGTAGCCTTCTGAAGATTTTATTGCAAAGTCAAAAATGAAGAGGCCAAAAAGTGCATGAAGATATTTCTTTTTTGGCCCGATTGGTCGTTACCTAATAGAATTTGCTGGTTATTTCATAGCAGAAAGCTAATGTAAGGGGCTACAATAAATTCTGTTTAAAGATTGAACGACGTAGACATTTTGACGCTGACTTAAAACTAAATTTTAAAAAAATGGGACTTCTTTTCCATACCAATGAATCAAAAGTTAAAGCTTATGTTTGATGCTACACGTGCATTTTAAAGGCATTAGACGATTCCAAACCACACCCGCAGCTCTTTAAAATGATTGTTGAACAAAAATATAAGTGTTTTTTGGACCCCATGTCTTTTTTGTTCCAAGTCAAAATCGGTGGGTTTTTTATTTCTAATTTTTTTGAAATAAAAAAAAGTATAAGCGGGAAGTTTTGATACATAGGCCTTAGGATACCCTATAGAAAAATATCTCACAAAATTTAATACTACAAAAATTGACGCCTGGGCGTAAAAAATCCTGAGATTGGTTCTTTGAAGACACATGACCATGGTTGTCGACAACCCTCTCTCCGACCAGGAGTCTGGTAAAACTGAGCCCAAAAACGCATTTTTCCAGCACTTGTTGACAGCCTGTCCTGAAACTTTACAACGTTGGCCACTCCCTTCCCCCAAAAAGGACTTTTACCTCCATAGGCAACTGTTCGGAGCCACTGTTTTTTTCCTCGAAGATTTTTTCCACAAACCATACCCAAAATTTGTTTTCAGGTTTTCTGAAAAATTTTCATGGTTCAAAAAATGTTTATGATGTAGTCACGAATGCTTTAATGATTCATTTTAGGAGCATACCCAGGCATAGTCAGGTTATTCACATACGACTCAATCAGTGCGTATAATATAGCAACAGTAGCACAATAACGATAGATTTCAGAGGAATTCAGCTGCTACTGACGTATTTGTGATTCTGATTAGGCTAATCGAATTCTATTAATCTCTTATTGCAGCGCCGGAAAACTTTCCGGGTTTATACATTTTAAAACGTTGGAAAATGAATTTTCACAACAATTATTCCTGAATAGAAGCTATAAATACGCAATCTAGGAATTATCTTTCCGTCGTTTTCCAATGCGAAAGTTCATAAAACGCTTGGAGAGCTTTAAGAGATAAAAAAATTGATAAAAAATCTAAATTTTCGACAAAATACTAATTGTTAACGATTAAAGAAAATTTAGAGTCTGTACCAAAGGGGACGAATTTTTTGACTGACCAATTCTAAATTTCCTTGATTTTTAAACATAAGGGCTCAAACGCAAATTTGTTTCGGCGCTGAATATATTAGTTGCTCATATTTGATCAGAGCGTGAATAAATTTTCGTCAAATAATATTTGTCGTATTGTAGCAAATTAATAAATTGCCAACGATTGATGAATGAGTAGAAACTCTGAACTTTCAGTTTATTTTGAGTAGGATTGAGCACCGAAGTTTTTTGGTGTTCGATTCAAATAGATTAAAATTGTTGGCACAATTTTTCAACCAAAATTCAAGTAAATTTCGAAACAATATTCGTCAGAACTAAACAATTCGTACCCAACCTTTACGTCTTTTTAGAAATAAATTCGTAGACAAAAATGGAAAGAAAATATAATCTTCCTGAGCAATTCTATAGAAATATTTGACTTCTTTCAGCATTCTACTTCTGTATGAACCTTAAAATGTTTTTTTCGGGCACTTTTCCATATTTAACTGGTCACGTCAACGTGAATGGATGGTACATAGGTAGCCACGATTTTTACGCATGTTCAATGAGGTAAATGTAGCTTTAATTACATTTATTTCATATCTCTGGCCAAAAATGTTTTCAACAAAAAAACATTGTTGCGCCACTGGAACAAACTTTTTTGATCCCTTGTGCTAATTGACAAAAATGTACGTGCACAAAAAGCGTTGTTCATAAAGATGTATCGGGTACCCAGGCCCAAAATAAACCCGAAATTACCCGACCATTTCGTCGAACCCGTACCCAATATTCTTACCCAGGCCCAAAATAAACCCGAAATTACCCGACCATTTTGTTGAACCCGTACCCAGCCAGACTCGTACCCAAACTCGATATTCCTAAAATTTTGGATCGGGATTCGGTATTTCGAAATATGCAGCCAGATACTAGAGATGTCTCGGGAACCTGGACCCGAAACAAGACCCGAAATTATCTGATCATTTTGTTGTATCCCGACCCGGACCCGAGAACCTGATACAGCTCTATTCGTAACAGACAATACCTGTAAGAGCTTTGACGGGTTGTCCACGGTGGTAAAAGCAATTTTCAAGGGAAAGGAGTGACCGACTTTCCAACGTTTTGAGGCAGGAAGTCAGCAGTAAGTGCTTAAAAATGCGTTTTTTCAAACAAAACACACCGGTGACCGAGGCAGTGCTGCACAAAATGTCAATTTACACATCAATGAGAGCTTTAAGTATCTCAGACATGAAACATTGATTTGATTTTGATACTATCCAAAACTATATTAAACTATTGCATTCGGTCGAATCAACAAGGTAATATCGCGTGAGCTATGTAAAAAAATTCTTGTGCAGGCACTAAAGTGGTTTCAGGAATTCAAAACAGATATAAAACGGCAGCTGCTGCAAAATCGGTTTCGCCCGTTTCTGGTAAAATCATGCTAATACGCAACATTTTATTTGTCGCAAATGTTAAAATGCCATGAGTACAGCAGAAAAGGAACATGTAGTGCTTCACTATAAGATTGAATATTTTAACTGAAATTATAATACACATCATTGATTGAATTATGACTGATCTTATATGTGAGTCTTATTATTCTGTTCGTGATTGAAAAAGATTGATCTGTTATGTGGGCATTTACTGCGCTTCTGAAGAGTGTTTTGGAATAAATTTGTTGAAAAAACATTGTTTTTTACCACTACCACATCCGTTTATAAACTTTTTAGTTTTGGTTCGTTGGAATTCGGATTGGCCTGTAAAAATTTGGTGCTAGGAGCCAATTGGCCTGTGGAGAAAAACTGAGGAATAAAACCCTGAATGTATTTTTGCTTCAAAGGTTATAACGGAGCATTGTTTCGGACGGGAGCGCCGAAAAATTTCCGCATTATGACCGATTTTTGCTCCAAGAAAGGCATTTTCGACCGAAAAATGCATTTTTCGTGCGTCAATTTTCGGCCGGCCAAGGGCGGTGGATGTCGACAACCGAAGTTGAGAGACGAGGTCGTCGACAACTGCTTATACGATTCAATATTTTAGGGAGACCCTCCCACAATTCCCCTCAACTTTCAGGTACCTATCTTCGCGACGTTAATTTCATTATCAGTATTTGCTAATATGCATGGTTCTTTACCATATCCATCCTGCATAATAGAAATTCGTTGCTATCAATTCCAACGCATTTCCCAATTGCAACAAGTGTAATTTTCAATGTAAAAATCGACTTCTATCGACTAAATTGAATCAACATACATTTCAATTCACCTCTGGAATATCAGAATCGGCCATTTAATATTCGAAACAATGTTCGATCGCATCTGTTTTTCAATCGTATAGAAGAATAAATGTTGGCAATGATTTAAAAAATTTTTGTCGCTACTGTTTTCGTTTCATGCGGTTAATTTTGAATGGCCACGAGAACGATGAAAATCTACAAGACGGGGCAAAGTCTAAGTACAATGTGTTTGCCAACGGTTAATGAAAGTAGAAACTAAACAAAGTGCGCATGCGGCTCGATGACGTTTTTTAGAAAAAGTTCAAAGTCCAAAAATTACTAAATCTCGTGGTTCCGTAAAAAGTACAACCCCACGTGCGTTTAAGCGATAAAACGCCGTACGTAAACGTTGATTTACGAATGAAACCTCAAAATTACAGGGCGATAGATGAAGAAACTTGAAAAATGGCAAAAATATTAGTAAAAAAATTAATTAAAAGTAAAACTAAATGCAGCGACACAAGCAATTGGGCAAAAATGAATGACAACCACTTAAAAATAGTAGTTGATAAAAATAATTATTTACAGTAAACCACTTGAAGACATCAGTCAATAGAATTGACCGTTTTGCAGCTATGTTTTGTACAGGAAAAAGTTGCGGTTTTTGGGCATAATTTCTCTGTCTAGGTGGTTGCTGTTCTCATTTGCTAAAAGGGCATCGAACGGAAGCTAAAAGAACACTCTAAAGTTCCAGGGAAAGCTTCTAATAAATGTGCTGTTAACACCAAGTACTCGATAAAAAATGTCAAAAACGGACAAAATAAAGATGATTTTATTTTTTCTACCAAAACTTGGGCTTTCAGCGCTTTGGGATCATAGAATTGTCCAGCAACTAATAAAGAACGAGTTCATGTGAGACCATCTCAGGTATTTATCAAATTTTTTGTAGGTGCCATCCAAAGTCCTTAACTATAGTCTGTTTTTTTTGAAATGCTATTTTTCCGCGGAGAGATGAAAAAGAGTACAACCGTGTCTTGGTATTTTTGCGCACGATGTTAGTTTTACTGTACAACGAGAGGAAATGCGGTAAATTAAAAAAGCGTGAAAAAACGTGGTTTTTCTGACGAATGAGGATCATGGTGAATTTCATGGAAGCCGGCCTTTGGTGGTGCTCTCATTCAGAAAAAACTCATGTCATCACATGCATCGGACGCCATTCTTATTCAGTCCCTATTTCAATATTTTACGCATTCAAAACAAAGATGTAGCTCGCTACGCCCAGCATTATAGCTTATCCTACAAAAATCAATTTCAAAAAAACTTCTGAATCAGATGCAATTTTCAGCGCCACGTATTGGCCATACTAATAGCGTACTAATAAGAGCTTTGATCAGTTGCCTACGAGTCTAAAATTTCTGGCTTTATATCAAGAACTTATTCCGAAAAATGATAAAAATATGCGGTTACTTTTAATCGAGACTTGGATACCACAGGATGCTCGTTGACGACGCAGCTCCAAAAATGCTTTTTTTCCCGAAAATATTTTGACTTAATACATTGTCCAAAAAATTACGCATGCTGAAATCACTTCGAAAATGCAATTATGTTCTGCTTATTGTTGCCCCAATCGTTTTTGGGATATCTCCAAGCAGACCAGTGATGGTATATACAATTGTCAACATATCTGTAATTGGGGGGGGGGGGACTCCCGAGTTGGTCGAACCCAATACCCAAATGTCGGGAACAGACATGCACGGCAAGAATTTTCCAGGGGGTAGGGTCCTCGGACTTCTCATCGAGATTAAGGGGGTGGGCTTAGTGAGCAAAAAAAGAAAAAAAGCTCCACAAGCATGTTTTTTAAATAAAAAATGTGAATAAAAATCATCGAAAAAATTGACTTTGAAAAGATTTGGGGAGGGGAGTTAGACGATTTTTTTTCGGGCCAGGGTATCAGGAGTTTACCTCCCCTATGAGCGTGTATGGTCGGGACCTCTCAGCTCGAAAAAATTTGGAAAACATAGCTTTTTTTGGGAAAATTTTCGCCTTTTGGGGACCTTCACACCAAAATTTTGGGTTTATCCCCCACAACTAGTTGGATCTCCTACAGGTATGATTTTGCTGCATACACGCGCAGGGAGTATGAATACTTAGCTCACCAAAGCTGTTCTACAGGGTAAATAACACCAAACTAACGCTCAACAAGTATGATTTCACTAGCCTCAAAACCATTTTAATTGATTGTGTTTAGACTGTCAAGAGCATGTTCTGTAGATTTTACTGAAGATGGAGTGAAATGCAACAAGTTTATTTTATTACTTTACAATATACTATTGTTTTTAGCTGGTAAACATAAAAGTAACAGTTGAATTTCTTTCGATCTTCGTCGAATTTTTGTTAAATCTTCTATTTTCGTTGAACTTTCTCCATTTTCTACGAATTTCCAAATTTTTCACTTCCAAGTTCGAATTTAGAAAATTTGCTACCGATTTGCAGGCTCTTGCTTTTAATTCGAGTAATGACAAATTCGGTCTTTGACTCAAGACGTTTGAAGCGGAATTTCAGCAGGACATCTGAAATAAAAATTTTAATCAAACTGATTTTTAATTTTTAAAAAGGGCATCAAGTTAATGCACAAATAAATGTCGAATCGGAGTTTTCTGATTCGTTAAATTTTGTAAAAAATATTTGTATAAAATATGTAAACAATCTTCTATGCAATGTTTATTTTTACACTTCAAGCATGAAAAATCAATTTTTTACGTTCAAAAATTTTAATTTACCCTATACAAATGGTAACTTCAACTTGTTCAATACAGATCACTTTTACACTGCATAAAAATTATAAATTTTTAGCATTGAAAAATAAAATACTAAATTTTTGAAAATAAGAAATTGAAATTTTTTGAATGTTCAACTTTTTTACATGAAAAAGGAAAAAAAAATTTGCTCACTTGGTCATGCACATGACTGTAAAATGGGAGCCAAATAAAACTCACTTGAATTTTTCATCGTGGAACCTTGCTGTAGCACTGCAAGTCGACATCCTACGAGTTTTCGACAAACTGAAATTGTCAATTTTTTCGCAGCGTCGATAAATTGATTGTTGTTACTGATCCGGCAAGAAAACAGCGAAAAATTCTGGTCAAAATCGAAATGGCCGTTGCGACACGTGAATAATATAATTAATTTTTCTTCTGTTTTTTCTGCAAAATTTAAATATCAGAGATCATCTGATAATTCGAAAAATGGCAAAAATAATAAAAAAAGAATAAAATGAAACATCACATGATCAAGACATTCTATGAGAAAAAATGTGAGAGATTGTCTTTTTTCAACTTTTCTCATCAAAAACTCACAAAGCTAAATATTTTCTGATGATTTCCACAAAAATTCTTGAAAATGAGCATTTTTCAACAATTTTACACTGAAAATGGTCATGAATCAACGATTTAGAAAAATTTGTCATCAAAATGCTCAAAAATGAATTTTCTTTTGATAGTTTTCATCAAAAAGGCTCACAAATAAACTTTCTTCGAATATTCTATATAAAGAATGCTCAAAAATACGACTATTCTTCGCCAAAAAGGCTAAAAGCTGAACAATTTTCAAACATTCTTTTGCTTTTATTTCTGTGCATTTTTGACACTGATTATTTATTTCTCTGAGAAAACCTGGAAAATTGTGGAAAAATGACATGCAAAAGAAAGGGAATTCCATTTTGAAAAAACTAAATTTATATCTCTAATGAAAAAAATCACTCGTTATACCGCATATATGTGATGGAGCTTTTTTGCAATTCGGATCATTGATATACCAAGATTTTGGTGTAGGAGATCATTGGAGAATAAAAATCAGTTATTGTGCTTATTTTTATTTATTTTACTAATTTGAATAATTTGTGTTTTTTCGACTTTTTGACCACTGGAGTTCACAAGCACCACTTATTTCGAGTTCAGAATGATGTCTAGCATCATGTAAAACACCGAAAAGTGGTTTTTCATGCAAAATGAGAAAATACGGTAAACTTAAATTACTCGGTCCTCTATGATGACAAGTGAAGTGACAGCCCAAAAAAGTTGTTAATCTATCTGGTGCGAAGCGCCTGAAAAAATTTTTGGATATTGACATTTGGCGACGCTGGAAAATCAATTTTCTGAACATTTATTTCGAGAATTGGATTCGAATTTTGTGTTCAAAAGTCGTAACTTCTAGAAATTAATTCGAAAAAGTTTAAAATGAGTAATTCATTTGTAAAGCTCATGAACTTGGTCGAAAACATATGAGTAAGAAGAGACTTCCATGAAGCTTTTGAATTGATTTTACATTAGAAATGAAATAATCGCATCAAAAATCTTAGAGACTTGGTGCATAAAAAATGTGAATCTTCATTAAATCTCATGATGAAAAATTGAATACAAAATTAAAACAATGAGATAATACATTGAAGATGATAAAAACTATTATAGATTAAGTGATAAATGGGGGTAGACGTGCTAAAAGCCGCGCCTGAGCTAGGTAATACTATACCTGTAATTGGGGACCCCCCCCCAACTTGGCCAACCATGTACCCAATCCCCACCCAGACTTGGAAAAATTAAAAAATTGGCAAAAAAGTGCCTTTTTGGGAAAAATTTCGACTTTTTTAGACCCCTCGTCACCCAAAATTTCGGGTTCGATCCCCCCTTCCCAAACTGGTCGGACTTCTTGCAGGTATGGGCACCGTTTTTTTCCTCAAATGGGGTCTTTTGAGGAAAAAGATTTCGAAATGAAGAAAAAAATTTTGGGTATGGTTCTCATTGTGGAAAAAATTTTGGGGAATTCCAAACCGACAAAATGCATTTTGGTTGACTTAAAAGGGTCAAAATCTCAAAATTTTCTGGCGCGTAGCGCCAGTCATATGTATATAATAATAACTATTTTCTATCAGGCGCGGCCCCCAACCCCCGTTCTAAGTACAGGTATGCCCCCGGTCGGAGGTCTTACAGGTATGATCGATGCTTGGAATTTTTAAACGTTTGCAACCTGAACTTTTGCGTTTATTGAAGATGAAAATTGAGGACATCATTCTATACTGCGATTTTAGAACTTCTATTCACGAATATCTGCTGAAGAGATTTATTTTCCAGCGTTTTAGATTATAAAAACCCGAAAATTTTTCCGGCACTTCGCGTCGGAATGGGGAACAAATAACACTTCATCAATTTCATTTTAATTCATTTCTCAACGTTGTGAAGCTTCATTTTCTAGCGTTTTAGAAGGTGAAAATCCAAAAAATTTTCCGGCGCTCCGTGCCGGACCAAGGACTATCACAGAAATGTCAACGACGGATAAATTCATGACAACTCTATATCGTTAACATGCTTTAGCCGCTCCTGTAGAACACCAATATATTCTTCATGAGTTCATTTTGGCTAACATAACCAGAATTTTCTCATTTTTTTCCGTCATTTTTTTGCAGGTTTCTGACTCCAAATACGACAAAATGCTTGGCTATGCTCCTAACATACATAAACAGGCATTCATAGCCACATTATAAACGTTTTTAAAAATGTGGAAAATTTTTGGAAAATGAGGAAAAAAATTTTGGGTCCGGGTCTCATGTGGAAAAAATCTTCGAGGAAAAAAACGGCGGGTATGGGTAATACCTACACAATAACGATAATTAAAGTCATTTGTGAGATTATGACCATCTAAAACGCACCAAAATACATCTTTTCGGTATCTGACCCCAAAATTTTCTCCCCCAAATGGGGAGAGCACAAAACTTTTTTCCCAAACAGGCACGATTTGCGGAAAAAGAAAGTGGTTTTATCAATTTTCCACACTACAGTAAAATACCATTCACTCCTGACGCGAAATTAGGCATGTGTTCATCATTTCAGCTTTTCTCGGAAAAATAGCATCTGAAAAAAAACAGACTATAAGTTGGCAAAATTTTTCAGTCCAACTACCAAAATTGTGGGAGCTATGGGTTTTTTCTGGACCCAGTATTCTCAATTTTGATAAACTGCCTACACTATCACTCTGCAAATCTAGTTTGGGATTAGTTTTCTCGAAAAAATGGTGTAAAGTGGCCATAAAATCGAATAGTTGATTCCATAACATGTCGTCAGATTCACGATACCTCGCTATAGCCAATAGCAGCGCACTTCATGCCTCAGAATTTTGGATTTCGCTAATAAGTTGCCATTCAGCAACATTTTTGGATCTGCAACAAAATTTAAAATGGTTTCAAAGAGCGCTTTTTCTACTATAGCTCTATTCAGAAGTGAAAAATCCTAGGATTTTTTTCGGGACTCTATGGAATGAATAGGCAATTTGCAGAAAGCGCAATTCAGAAGTGAAAAAATCCAAAGCTTTTCGACTGTATTCTTGAAAAGGGCTTACGAGAAACGTAAAAAATATATATCTAATTCTTGAAGAAATAATCAATCATTAAGTTAGGTAACAGTAGCATCCTCCACACATGAAAGTTTTTCTTTTCAAATAGAATCTCAATTTCATTATCAGAGCTCCGAACGCCTTCTACAATTCTCATTTTTTACAGCAAGGTCCAGTCAAGGTTCATTCATTCATCTGAAATACATATGGTAAGTGGATGAGTGGAAGATATTGGGGAAGGATCCCGACCCTTCAGTTCCTTCTTTGGTTCCCAAGCCCTAATTAGGCTCTTTGCTTAGGATACCAAACCCTCAAAACGGGTTCTCCGGGATAAGCCGATAGAAAGTTAGTCTGTTATTGAAATGGCGACACTATAAAGAGACTGCTGACGGGCAATACAGTTACTCTTACATGTCAGGTCCTATCCCCACTATCTGTTTGCATTTCATGTCGAAGGAATTACAGGAATGAAATCTTTTGGGCGTCAAAAAAAGCATACTGAGACCTGTGTGAATGGAAAGACCGTAGGACAGAACATCATTGATTTCAAGACAATACAAGTCAACGAAATTTGTGTCAGTGGTATATCAATACTACTGGTGGTGTATTGCTGAGACCACAGATTCCGTACGTGCAACTTGTGCAAATTTCTGATCTTTAGCCACCACAAATGGTGGATTGGTAACATATTTCAAACTTCTATGAACAGCAGGACATGTGGTCAATTTTATGCATCTTGACTTATCGGAAAATATTTTATCAATAAAATTGAGTCAAGCTTGGAAAAGTTTAAGATACCCATCTTGGGCTTGGGATCCTAGACAGAGTCGAATCGATGCTTGGGAACCTTGATCAGAGATGAACTTGGAGGTCCGGTGAACCTTCTTAAGAAATCCCTTTCATCTTCTTACCATATATTGTTGGTAAGTACCCATGACTGAACCTTGTCTGGCTGCCAGGTGTGACCTCTAGGCGATGGGTTCAGCTTCTTACAGCTGGTGATGGCTTATTTTGCCATGGACCAATGAAAGGATTTTTTTATTCCTTTAAAGCCCGGTTCATTGTTCTGCTCGTCGCTCGGCGAGTATGCTCGGAGCTGTGCTCGGAGATGCTCGGCGAGCACAGCTCCGAGCAAGCTACGCGCCGAGCATGTTCGGTGAGGAAATATTTGCTTGGCGAGCAGAACCTCGAGCACAAAAAATTCGCTCGCCGAGCATGCTCGGGGAAGTAGAACATTTTTCTACTCCTCCAAGCATGCTCGGCAAGTAACATGTGTTATAAGTATAGGCACGTGGCAGACTGGGCTAATTTATCAAAAATTGAACAATGCGCGCACGACCAATGAGAAATTTTGCGCGCTCTGACTGGTCGGCAGTACGGATGTATCGGGCCAGAGAATATCATGGCGGGTCACGAGTCGGGTCGGGACAGAGACCTCTAGCAAACCAGGTCAAGGGTCAAAAAATATGTTCAGTTCATAAATAGTAACACAAGCACATTACTCGCTATGTTACGTGCTTGTTCATAATTTATTGTAAATAAACATTGAAAATGAAAAACGACTCATACTTATAACTTTTAAATACTAATTACTGTTTTGAGAATCGAGAAATGAAACGAGACTGGGGAAATGAGACATAAACAAAATCTTTCTGTCATTCAAGACAAAAAACGATAAATCAATCCAATCTACGATTATAGGAAATAAATCAAAAAAATCTGAGATGATGGACAAGGATGGCATGTCTGCCGAAAAAATGTTTGTATAGAATTTCATTTCTTGCTTAATCTCAAAAACTGCTCCCCGAAAACTTTCTCTCATGTACAAGACTTATTTATGTCTCTATTTCATTAAATGCTTGTAAATTGAAGGATGACCAACATCGGTCATTATTCATATGAAGGTTATATATATATATAGAACTTTTTAAACACAATAGAATTTATGGAACACTCAATTTGAATTACTTTTTATCTCAAACAGTTCTGGACACCATATGGTTGCTTTTAACATGATATTATTGAATAATTCTTTGTGAATTATGGAAGTTGAACGATCTTTTAGCATCCTTTTTCAGGAGGTGAAGGCTAAAAATTATTCATCAGCCATTGTGTCATAATGCATTGAAGGAAAAAATCACATTGTCATTAAACTCAACGTTTTTCTTGTCTAAATAATAACTAAAAGGCCTAAGATTTACGCTTGCCCAGTAAAAAATCACATGCAGGGCTGATTAATGCAAGGATTGCCACAGAAAACTGGATATTTAGATCATAGCTCGCCCAAAAAACGATCGGCCGATATTTAAAAAAGTCAATTACCAGCCAATGCCAATACGTCAATCATTCCCTCCTTCTTTGGAAAACTATAGGGAAAATTTTATTTCTGAAATGTGAGTAATAATGAGTAAATTAATCTCATGTAGAGTAAAATTTCATCTGTTTGTCACGTGCCGACGAATTTTGCTCAACATCACGTGATTCACATCATGTTTTTACTTTATGTTTTTACCCACTTTCTGTTTTACAATTACTCACCCTTAATTTTGCGTTTCATTCATTATATTTTTACATGTATTTTCTGTGTGTACTTTTTGTGTTTCGTTTCTGTTTCATTTTGTGCTTTCATTTCCATTATGTTTTGTTATTTTTCCATTGCCCACATAGACTACAGTATGTAACCCATTAGTTAGAATTTCCGCCAAAGATAAGCTCTATGAGCTTATGGCCATAATTGGAGCATAACAGGCACCTCTCATCAGTAAAAATTAGTGACGTTTCGCAATGCGAAACGACTAGTTTGGAGATTCTCTCTAAATGACGTTCATATGTTTAGCATGGACAGTGAAACTCGCCCTGATGCTTAACCTATTCAAACTGGAAAATGTCTACGTGACTATAGGCATCTTCTGCAGCAATTTCCACTGTAGAAGTTAGCTTGGGTGTGCTTAGCTTCGCCCAAGGCAAACTGTAGGTCTACTGGGCCCTTTAAAAAGGCCTGTTTCATTAGTTTTGAACTCATTTTTGGGCCTAATTGCTCCCTTGTGTTTTTAGCTTTCGTCTCCACGTCCCTCAACTTATTTTATATAAATTTAAATATTACTGCATCTGTAATGTACATGCTAATGCAGTACTATAAATACATATTGTACATTATGTGATATTCATTTAATAAATATAAATTCATTTCTTAATCTATCCTCTCAAGGGTGTCTGGGATTCACATCCAAACATTCCTGTGAATTCATGTGAAGTACTTTATTTTGGTTATCCCCACACCCCAGTAACCGCTATTGACCCAATTAAGACGCCCCAATTAATTTGCACATCAGCAGCTGGTCCCCTAGAATCCACACTAAAGTACACATTCAATGGCTACATTAATTTCTCATAAAAATCGTAAACAACACCTGCACATAGTAAAAAGTAAAAGCCCCGCCAGACATTAGTCTCAAGTGGAATGGTAGCGATGGTTCCACAAAACATGTATACACAGGAGAAATAGATACAGAAGCATGCACAGAAACACAGAAGCCCACCGTAGGAAGTAAGCATAAGGAAAGACCGTACCTTTCCGTTACCATTGGAACTCCCTGCCCCACTAGGTGCATCCTTTATTCGGGCATCCCAAAGCATTAATCATATACAGTAATAATCCTTTTCTACAGTAGGACAGACATTCATAAAAAGCAAACTGGAAATCCCTTCCAATGAAACATTAAGTGATACATTTTTACAAATACAGCATAAAGCAAAAATTTAAGCATTTGACCAGAAATCCCAGCGTAAACCAAGAATGACCCACTAAACTCAAGATCACTTGAGAGAAATTGTTAGAGAACAGATAAACAAATTATTTTCTGAACATTTTCGTACTCTACGCACACAATTGTACTAGAATACAGTAAACCCTACCCTAATTGACAATCTAAGAGCATCCAACATTCGTAATAACATGGCAAATAATTTCTATGCAAAACCTACAGTATTCATGGGCGGCGTGACCCAACAATTTGGTGAATGGAATGAACGTTTAGAACAATTCATGGCACTACAAGGCATGAAAGATACTGATGTACAGTTAAAGTTAGCATGCTTCGAAATTCATTTGGGAGGAGCCACGTTAGCAAAATTCAAAAGTCCAGCCAATTCCGAAAAGCCTCCCAACGCATAGGAGCAGTATAAAATCCCATTGCAGGCCTTTTTCCCAAACAATGGAGATAATGAGCTACATCAACAATTTTTAGGAGAGAGAAAACAAAAACGATCAGAAACAGTCACCTAATTTTTGTTTGATCTAGAACACCTAGCAACCCTTGCCTACCCCAATTTTAATTTGGACGCACAAAAAATGATCATAAAACCTCTTCTTGTTGAAGGCATGCAAAAGAAAATCAGAAAAGCAATTAAGTATAGAAGGTTCGCAACCCTAAAAGAGATGTCTGACGAAGCAGCTTATATTGAACAGCAAATCCTTAGAAATGAGCTAAAATCCAGCACCATTCCATTTATGCCTCCAAAAGCTGAACCCATCTTTTTACTAACCAACAATACTGACCAACAGGACCTTTTGCATCAATTAGAACAACAAGTAAAAGATTTACAGTTGCAGATAAAACAAAAATCCCAACCCCCACAACACAGTAACTATAACAGTTTCAGCAACAACAATACTTTCAGCAGAAATCATGGTTACAGAAACAGCAGTAGTCTTAGGCAGCCCACATGCTTTCAGTGTGGACAATTGGGCCATGTAGCTCGTAATTGTAATTCATTAGGGACCCGAAAATCATGTGAAACTTGTTTTCCTAATAATC
Source organism: Romanomermis culicivorax (assembly GCA_963922205.1). Classification (NCBI taxonomy): domain Eukaryota; kingdom Metazoa; phylum Nematoda; class Enoplea; order Mermithida; family Mermithidae; genus Romanomermis; species Romanomermis culicivorax. The sequence goes on from CAWUHX010000043.1 coordinate 112,452, forward strand.
ACGTTACGTGCGATTGCAAAAGCCGATGCATTCACTGCTCCCAAACAGGACATAGATCTGATAACTGCCTTTCAAAACCTTACTCCAACTTTCAATGTTTTCTATGTAAGCAGAGAGGTCATACAATCAGGTATTGTCCCAACCAACAAAGCCGTATTATCCAAAATTGCATTAAGTATAGGCCACCCCAACCCCTAATGGACATTGATGACCCTGCTCTTTACTCAACATTACCCACCATAACTAGTGGCCCCCAGCGTACTTTAGGAACTATAATGCCGACCACCCATCATCATAGTCAGGAGGAATATGTCCTTGACTTGGACATTCCGGGTTGGTGCGCCATGTCACTGCCCCCAAGGCCAGAGGCAGAAAAGAGTGCAAAACCACTGCACACCATGCCCGCAACTTATAAGATCCCCTGGAAAACGGCCCCCACTTTGCCCACGGCCCCTAAGACACCCTCTAAAACCAGCTGCAACCTCTTGTCCCTCCTACATGGCCTCAACCCCAAACCCTACAGATTTCACCCCAGATAAACATTACTGCCGACCCCACGAGTAAGCAAATCCAAACCCCATCCCATAACTCAACTTCTAAAATTTTACAGACTGTTCAGATTGCAAACCGGCCACCCCCTCAGCACAAAACTGCAAAACGCCAACAACGGGCACACCAAACCAGCCAGAATGAAAAAATACAACACCCCGCCACCTCCAATAAAAAATTGTATTGGTCCTTGTGTTGTACTTTTTTCTGTATAATAATCCCCACATCATGTAGCGCCCAATTTCAGCTCTGTGGAACTTCATTGAGTGATCACTTGGTCAGCATACCAAAAACTGTATCATGCATGCCCCCTTCCACAGTAGACAAACCAGTACAGACATTTGGAAAAATCTATATTCCCTCCACCAAACCTCATATAACAGATGCATACAAATGCAGTGTTCGCAAATGGAAAATTTGTACTAATACTGGATTTTTTGGCTCAAAAGGTATTGTTTTCGACCAAACTGAAATGGAAAATCTAACCCCGCATGTTTGTGAGGCAATCATTATAGACAAGGAACACAATGGCCAAAAATTATTTGAAACAAAACCAGGATTTTGGTCAACAAAAAACTCCCTAAGTGTAGAAAACATGTGGTGTTGCACAGACCACTGTACATCTGTAACTAACCTCATCATAGAGATAGGACAAATTGCATCTTGGAATGGAAAATCAATGACAGGTACACTAGGTGACCTGGGGTCATGCAAACCAACTTCGGGCCATTGCATAACAGCCAAGGGGTCCATTATTTGGAATGAAACAGCATTCAAAAATCTATGCCCTTTTGAATACAAAAATACATATCCCATAAAACTAACACAAACCCACATGATAATAGAAGAACTACAAGGTGCTTTCTCAATCAAAAATGCACTGTTTTACAACCCAAACTGCCCCAAAATACAAGACAGTGTCCTAACTGAACAGGGCATTGTTGTACAATTAGACAAAAGAACCCCACATCATAACGCCTTTTTAACCCCACAAATCAACAAAACCCATACTAGACTCTACGATTTTGATGATTTTCAACCCATTAATGCAAAACTAAACTACTTAGCAGATAAAATCCAAGGATTCGAGATACAAAATTTCAAAAATGTCTGGAGTGAATTATGCAGACAGGCACAGCGTCATCTTGACTTAGTATGGCAAATTTTGCCCCTTGATGCAACCCTTGGGGGGTCTGCATTCCGACAACAGACCGACATAATAGCAGAATTCACAGGAGATGCCCTCACAGTCTGGCCCTGTAAACAAGTAAATGCATCCAAAGTCTTTTACAACCATAAAATCAAGGAAACATGCTACAAACTTTTACCTAGTTTTGTGGGTACAGACCTTATGTTTTCAAACCCAGGAAAAAACAATTTGACCCCTTTCTCACAAACTGTCTATTGCCATCACATGCATGTAGCCCTTTACAAACAGAATAATATGTGGGTCAGCAAAACAGGATCCCCGCATGTCACTGATCTGCCTCTAGAAATTGTCTGGAACCAAAACTTCTCCCTTTTTCATTTTAACACACCAGCAATTTTTCATGATCAACTCGCAATGATATCAAGAAATTTACTCTTCTTAAAGCAATACATTTACAAAACTCACACCCTTGAAAAGGTCATTAAAAAACTTGTCAATTACACTGCCCAAATGTCCCTCAACTCAGATACAGTCTACAATATGATCTCACGCAGTGGCCAAGCAATCGGCTATACCCTCTCCGGTGCCCGTCAAGGCATAAAACATGTAATAACCGGCACTAGTCAAAGCCTCACAGACGGATTAAATAATTTACTCAAGGGACCCTTGCAAATCATTATCAACCTCACCATTATTGTTGTAGTCTGTTTCCGCCGATTTTTCAGGATTTTCCAATAGTTTTGTCAATTTCATAAAAACGCCTGCAAGTACAATATGTGCCACCATGCTGGATCTGGCCCAGTGCGACGGTTACTGTAGAAGACGAATTTTGTGAATTAGTCAGTGTTTACTATTGATTATCCTCGTGCGTCTTGCTTTTTATATTAATCAGTATTTCGCCTGTGCATTGTTCGCCTTGCCGTTATGTTTTTTGGAAGGGGCGATTTTTAGGTAAGTTTTATAAATAAATGTTTAGTTAGAAAAGCGTTTTATTTGTGTCCAAGAAGTGTGTCACCTTGTCTGACTAGTTTTAGACAGGCATTTCTTGGGAAGGTTGTATTCTGTTCTTGACTTCTCGCCCCTGAGTGAGGAGTCATTCCAAAGGGCAGGCGCAGGGAAGCACTGGCTTTAAGGTTGATCCCTGGCTATCTCTCCTGCACTTCAATTCTTCTTACTGGTTTCAACTCCTTCCTCCGACCTGACAGATCAACGAGGCAAGAAATCGGTCAGAGCCGCCCCCAAACGCCCATCCTAATTCTAAAATACAACACAAAGCCCCAGAGGTGGGCAAAGAAAGACGATCCAGTTGTCGTTGGCCGTATGACAGGTTCCATATTGCTTGAAAAACTGACAATTACAGTGTGTTGAAGGGACGACCCTATGCTTGAAAAATGTAAGTGCGAAAATGAAGGATCGCCCAAGAATGAGAATATTGTTGATTCACATGTTGACTATCCATATGGACATAGTCATGGAACCAATCAAAACTGGGCAGTCTTTTGAACCGCCCACTCCAGTGCACAGATGCCATACTGTGTGGTTTACTGTACATTGTCACGTGTGAGCGTGAGCAGCTCGTGTTTTGCATACGTTTGGGCTTTTGCATAATTATGTGGATTATCGAAAAAGGCCCTGCTGTTTGCCCAGGCCCATTAATGGATATTTTTGTAATTGTATGTGTGTGTAGATTTTTGGTGTTGCTCGGAATGACGGTTTAACAATAGAAAAACATGAAAGCAAAGTTCTTGACGAAAGTAACTAAAAAACAAAGTGTGTCTTGTCTGGGTCAAAACATGACGTGGGGGCACAAATGAAATTGCAGCGAAAGAAAACCTTTTGTACAGAAAATAAGAAAAACATATTTTTTACATAATGGGATTTTACAAACTTTCAGTCTTCGTTACATATCTCGATTCAGCCACCCAAGTTTTTATCGTGTACAGCACAAACATTTGAGTCGACAGTGTCGTTTCATCCACTATTTTTTTGTGTCCCCATAAGTCGTAAAGCATTTTGATTGATTCGGTTGAGCTTTGAGTACTTTTGTGTCAGAGGGTCAATTCCTCTGACCTTTGGTCCTCTAATTACATCATTTCATTTCCTAAAAGTCTCTTTGTTGTTAAAGTGGTTCCAGTTATTTTTAGGTAAACAAACCGATAAAACGGTTTGTGTCACACATATTTTTGGTCTAAAATAAAAAAAATGGTTGGCGCAAATGTTTTGCATATGACTTGCAAGTCGATGTTAGGCGCGTTGCAATGTTTTTATTCATTATTATTATTATTAATATTTTCGTCTTGAAATCGTCGCCCATTTTTACTGGGTGTTGGAGAATCGTCTCTCCTCCGTATAGTACTAGCATCCGATCCGTAGGATTCGGGCGTCATGTCAATTAGCCGCGGTGACTTAGGAAAGGTCGTTAGCGCTCTCGCCGTTGTGTCCCTCGCGTGTGGTGATTTCGCGCCGCGGACGAGTTTTGAGCAGTTACGCGGCCTGAGAAGTTTGCAACGTTCCATTTTGATAAGAAGAATCAGTGAGTGGCTGTTTTGGAGTTAGGCTCACCTATTTTGGCAAAGTTTCAGCTTAGGCCGTGGCCCGAGATATCCTATTGTCCCTGTGGCTCGTTGCTCAGGGACGAAAAGAAGGATCAGCCGAATAGGGAGGTTCTAGGCGTTAGTGTTTACGTTTTCTGGCACTTTGCACCTTTGTCTCTTACTTACTTCCATTGTTGTGTTTTACTACCTATTTCGTTTTGCTCACCAATAAACATCTTCGTTCATCAAGTCTCAACTCACTGCAGTAGGACCGTAATCAGTACCGGGTTAGCATCAGGGGCCGTACCAGATTGGATCTCCCAAGAACTGCAGGTAGGCAGCCGAGGGTATACGAGTACCACAATACGACATTGGTGACTTGTACAGCTACAAAGGTAAATTATGAAGAAAATATCGAAACCGAAATTAACTTTACGAAAACAACCTGGACGACGACCGAAAGTAACATTACCGCAAACGGAATTGACTAAAGAAGATCATGCTCAACGAATGGCAAACATGGAAGCAACGATCGAACAAGTAGCAAAGAAATTCGCAAATTCACCTGATGATAGCAATAAAGATCAAACTATGGACGCAGAAATATATGATTATGCGGATCAGGGGATACAGACGTCCTCGGGTTCAGTGTCATCTTTGGAGAAAATTAGTGTAACTCCAAAAACGAACGCGGTATCATTTTATAATTCAAGATATACGCCTACAGTACCAGAAATCGACGCGAAAATTGGTATGGAAACAAAACCGAGGAATGAAACCAAAAGGCTAAAGAATGGGAATTTGCAGGATGTGGCCACTTTAGCCATCCTGGAATCAATGCAAAGAGCCGTTGATAAATCGATGAATGCCGTTAATGTAGAAAGAACGAAAGCAGTGCTCCGGGAACAAGAAATACTAGAGCAACTCATGCCAGAAAGAGCAGAACAGAAATTATTGGAAGAAAGGTTATGAGAACAGGATCAACAAAATGCGAAAAAGATCATGGAAGAGGTCGAGAAACAAATGCCGGAATTGATGAGGAAAACGGATAAGAGATCCGACGAAAGAATATCGAATCATGAAAATACGGAAATACTTCAGTCTGAACCGGTTAAAGACCATTTAGACAGGAGTTTAGAAAGAAAATTGAATTGGTTTGAAAACCATCTCGCTCAGGCCCAGGCTCAAGGTGCCCAAAATCGAATGACTGAAGATGAAATACCAACGACATCATGGAATCATGGAATGGAACAGCCTATATCTGGAAGTATCCCTTGAAATCGGCAAGACTACCGACGGTATTGTGAAAATCCAGAAAAAAGAATAAAGATAATTTTGAGTCAAATGAAGAATTAAGAAATATCGGATAAAATGAAGGCCGCAGAAATACTCAATTTTTTCGCCTGTTTGGAAGGCACATTCAAGCCTGAAGATACAGAAGACCTAAGAATTGAAGTACTCTGGCGGTGTTGTGATTTTGAAACTTCGATGTATGTGGACAAGAACAGTAGCTATGGAGAAGGAAAAGCAAGCGTCATTAGAATGATCGCTCCCAAAATGGACACTCCTGCACTCAGAAGGGAGTTACATGATATGAAAAAACGAAAAGGGGAGACTACAAAGGATTTTTTATGATGAATAAAGACTTACGTCCATTTATTAATTTACGAAAAAACGGAAAATGAATGAAATAGAATTGTTATCGAAACGTATTTTCACAAAGCTCCAGTTTACGTCCAAACTCGAATGGAAGGTCGGCTTCACGAATTCAAAAATATTGCCTCTTTGGCGGAATTTGTAAACAAATTGAAAGCCGATACGACGGCCTGGAAGGAGTTCAGCCAAGATCAAGAAGACGGCGAAGACGATCGGTTGAATAGAGTCTATGAAAATAGAAGATTTAATAATTTACAAATTTGTCAGCAAGATAACAGTATCGGTCAACAACATCAAACCCCACGGCCTCAGCAAATTTTTCCACCGCCACCAGCATTTCAAGCCCCCTTATCACAACAGGATATTATGAAAATGATAAATGACGCAATTAGGAATCAGGGCCCTCCAGCTCTTAATCGTTGGGGAGTCAATAGTAATCCTAATAATGTACCATATAGTAATTTACCTGATAGAATTTTGGGAAATCCATATCGACGACCATATTGTTCGTATCATAAATCGAATAGCCATTCATCCGAAAATTGTTTTATTCTCCACCCTGAATTGATTCAACCAACGGATCAGGGGAGGTCCTGAAATCGTGGCAACAATTTTTATAATCGAAATTTCGACCACCATGGCAGTTTTGTAAATCGTGGACGAGCCGGGTTCGCGAATTTCGGCCAATGGATACCATATAATAATAATAATAATGCCGAACAGAATCCAAATGTGGCATATTATTATCATCAAAATAACGCCCTGCAGCCACCGCCAAATAGTGTGCCGTCAACATCATCTCAACCGGTCAATAACCCTCCGAATAATTCCGTAAATGTTATAAATTCACAGGAGGCTAAAAAACAAGATAAGCCGGAAATTATAGCCTTAGATGGAGTTCTGATAGAAAATTATGAGTCAAGTTTGGGGAATGTTATCAATTCTACTTCAGAATCGAAGCCTAGACTCGCCAATGATAATGAACATCTATTTTTGGAAAATTTTTGCAAGTGTCAACCATTATTAATACCCGTTCAAATACGCGGAGAAGAATTTAAAGCCCTAATCGATACGGGAGCACAATCTAGCTTTATGAGGACAGATACAGCATCGAGACTACTGAATACGCCTAAGACAAAATTTCCTATCTTAAATTCAGTAGTAACAGCTGTAGGGAAATGAGTAACAACATATGGTCCTACATTTATATACGTTGGAACCGGTTTAGGAAATTTTCTAGCCAGATTCGCATTACTAGATAACCTGAATGAAGGTATTATATTGGGTCTAGATTTTCTAACCCATCCTAGTATACAGGCGTCTATTGATTTTCGAAAGGGACACATACGCCTAGCGAATGTAGAAAGACAGATAATTAGTGAAACATTATTCGACGATGCTCAAATACCGTCGCGCTTGCCGATTCCTACAAATCCGATGGTTCTGGATCACATACCTTTACAAGAGGAAGTTAAAGAAGAAGATCTACCTGAATTAGAAAGCGACGATGATGGAGAAGAAGTTATGCGAATTACCGAAATGGATGAAGAAACTTTTATTTGGACAAAAAATGGGACATATATTACCCCAAATACCACTTCTTTTGTGCAAGCTGTGGTTTGGCCACAGAAAGATTGGACAAAGGGTCCCATAGTGGTAGAAGAAATGGGGAAGAATACCTTATTCGACGTCGATGCCTCAATTGTGGACGCTAGAAATAATAATTTCTGTATCCTACTCATAAACGAAACGAACAAAGGGATAAAGTTGCATACCAATGAGTTGATAGCGAAATCCAAAACGAAATTCGTGGGGCCAGAATTTGACGAAAAAATACATCAACTGCAATCAGAACCTCAAATTCAACGGCAGAGTGAACCAGAGTTCGTCAAAATTGTTACGCAGTTAGTAAAAGAATCGAGTATTGATCGGGAAGGGCAAGAACAACTTATGAATGTCCTACTCAAACATAGGCATGCATTCAGTATGAAAAACGACCCTTTAACAATGACCCACGAGGCACAGCATGAGATCGATACAGGAGACGCATTACCCGTTCAAAAGCACTATTGGAGAGCCCCCATCATGCAAAGAGATATTATTCGTGAACATGTGAAGGATATGATGGAAAAGGGTGTCATTGAGCCTTCTAGGAGCCCTTGGGCTGCACCATTGTTTTTAGTGGGCAAAAAAGATGGCACGTGGAGACCAGTAGTTGATTATAGGGGAATCAATCAAGTGACGAAAGACGATAAATTTCCGATACCTCGAATTGACGATTATTTAGACGCGTTAGGAGGTGCACAATATTTTTCGACGTTGGATTTAAAGTCTGGGTACTGGCAGGTCCCAATGCACTCCGAATGGAAAGAAAAAACAGCATTTATATGCCAGGACAGTCTGTTCCAGTTTAAAGTGATGCCATTTGGGTTAAAAAATGCTCCTGCAGAATTTCAGCGTCTCATGGAATGAATTCTGTATCCATACGTGTGGAAAATATGTTTAGTATACATCGACGATGTCATAATTTTTTCAAAAACTGTCGAGGAGCATTTCGAAAATCTGGAGACAATATTTCGATGCCTGACGAACGCGAACCTTACATTGAAACCTGACAAATGTTCCTTTATGCCAGCCAGCGTAAAATTTTTAGGCCACATATTGGACAAAAAGGGAATGTCAGTTGATCCACAAAAGATTGAAGCAGTAAAAAATTTCGAAGTACCTAAATCCATCAAGCAGCTACAGAAGTTCTTGGGATTAGTACAGTGGTCTAAACGTTTCATCCATAATTTAGCCTTTATCGCTCAGCCTTTATTTAAAGCCCTCGTAAAGAAAAATAGGAAGGGGAAGTTTGAACTTTCAGAGGAACAATTAACAGCTTTTGAAGGTGTAAAAAACGCCCTAATGACGGCACCCTTCCTTCGGTACCCAGTGTTTGACGGGTCGGCGAACTTCGTAATCCAAACTGATGCCTCGGGGACAGCGATAGGGGCAATATTGTACCAGGAAATGGAAAATGATTGGTGGACGATAGCTTATTCGAGTAGAGTCTTAAACGACGCCGAAACAAGATATTCAACAATGGAGAGAGAATGTTTAGCCGTAGTTTACGGGTTCAAGCAGTATCGACACTACGTTATGGGGTTTAAGGTCACAATCAGAACAGATCATAAACCACTTACGTGGCTTTCGGCAGAAAAACAACAGAATCAAAGGTTGTTGAAATGGGCTTTATATCTTGGACAATTCAATTATACATTCGAATATGTAGCCGGACGTGAAAACGCCTTCGCAGATTTCTTATCATGGTCCGAAGAGAAGGAAAAGAGTCGAAACAAGAAACAGGAAACGAAGGAAGAAATCGAAGATGAGAAATTGGGTACGGAACCCGAAAACATGGCAGTAACGCGAGCCATGACGAGACAAATGCTTGAACCTGAGACGCGGGAGACAGTTATTGATCCTCCACCACCGACTCAGCAGGAAATAGATCAGATGCCAGAGGAAGCAAAAAAGGAATCGGAATTATTTTCCCTGGACTTGGTGAAAAAGCAACAACGAATGGATTCAAAATTAGCCGATATTTTCACGAATATTGCAGAAAATAGCTCAAGAAAGTACTTCAACAGTTTTCATCTGGAAAATGATATATTGTATCGAGAGAATATCCATGGAAAAAATCATTTGGTGATCCCTACAAAACTTAGATACCTGGTTTTACACCAATATCATGGTAACACATTAATGGGACACCAAGGTATAGATCAAATCATTGCTGCAATCGGGAACAAATTTTGGTGGTCAAACATAGAGGACGACATTATCAAATGGATAAAATCTTGCGTCGTATGCCAATTGTGTCGCCCCATATCGAACCCCATTCAACCTCTTAACCCAATACCTGTTTCCTACCCTTGGGAAATAGTGGCTACGGATGTGGTTAGTATTTCGCCTCTGCGAGAAAAGAGACCATATGTTATCGTATTTATGGATTATTTCATGAAATGGGTGGAGGCCAAATGTATTCCCGACCAAAAAGTGGATACCATAGTAAAGGCATTCATGGAAAAAGTAATTTATACCCACGGAACGCCAAAACACTTGCTGAGCGACCAGGGCTCAGCATATATGTCTGAATTAATGCGCGACGTGTGCGATCTCCTGAAAATAAAGAAAATAAATACGACACCATACCACGCACAGTGTAATGGTATGGTGGAAAGATTCAATAGAACTTTAATTTAGCAAATTAGGAGAGTGGCAATAACCGACCCAGACGATTGGCCCCACTATCTGGAGCAGATTTTATTTGCGTATCGGATTACGCCTCACAAAACCACGAAAAACTCCCCCCATAGTCTATTGTATGGACATGAGGCAAGGTTTCAGATAGATAATGAGATCGCAAGGCCAATAATTATTCAAAACAATTACGAGACGTACAAATACATGTTAACGGAGCACCTCCTTAACACATACAAAATCATAAACGAAAATCATAAAAAATCGGCGGCCGAAAGAAAATTACAGTATGATAGAAAGGCTAGCGAAAAGACGTTCCAAACGGGAGAACTTGTCCTCTACCAGAAGGGAATCATCAAAGGGAAGGCCGACACAACAAATGAGGGTCCCTATGAAGTAATTGAAACACAGAATTTAGATAAAAATGTCAAAAAAATACGCTGCACTGGGAAACTAGATTGGCGAGTACAAATAGTTTCCATGAATCGCGTAATGCCTTTTGTTACGCGAACACCCGATTCTTACTGTAACTCATAATTCACTTTTATTGTTCTCATTGTGCGTTCTGTTCGAATTTATTTTATTTGTATTTTTTAACGTTCTATGTATTGTATCTTTTCTAAATTTTTCTCCTTTTTTTCCCCTTTCAATTTTTAACTATTCTGACTTATTTTTGGCAATTTTATGGCAAGTTTTAGGCATTTACCAAAAAATTACGACGCCGGAAAAATTTTAATGGGCAAAATAATATTTTTTCACGCGCTTGGTGTGAGAAAATCAAATCTTTATAAGTCCCTGGAAAATCATCCCCAAATTATAAATTCCGTGAATTCGAAGTGTTATGGAGTTGTTTTTTGGATTTAATTTACAAAGCGTTAGTATATTGATAATTTTCGTCGATTGGAGATTTCGGGAAATTCGAATTCGAACGCGATATGGCTACGTCCAATATCATCGAAGTAGATAGCAGCTTCGGGCAACCTCAAGATCGCCAAGATAATACAAATTTTCAAATTAGTAGTAAGTTGGGAAAGGGTAGAATATGTGAGAAAATTTTTTGGAAGAGACTCTAAATTGACCGGCCCGCAATTTATATGCTGAGGATTTTGGGTATTTGAGAGCCTGATCAACTCCCCTATGTCCAAATTTATTCTTGTGCATTTGAGTCGTTTTTGTTTCAGAATTATCACCAAAAAATTGTAGTTAAGAAATTGTATGAAAATTTTAAGATTACAACGTTCGAAGGTTGGTACGCTCAACAGACATTTTTAATTATTTCAGGTCGTTGTTCTGTGTGCCTCATGCGGCCATCGAAGAACCGTTATTTCTTGCGCCCGAGAATATGAAAGTGTTTGTTAAGGCGATAAATCAGTCGAAGTTTAGAGGACGAATAGTTATAGCATTAGATACCGAAAGTGGGAGAAAACTGAAAACTCCAGGGTCGAAACCAAGCGACGCTATGCGACTCCTAACGATTTCTAGGATGTGTGGAAAGAATTTTATAATAGATTTGAAGTTTTGGGACAAGGAACATTTTCACAAAGTATACGGAACGATTTTTCGCCGGGAAAATATCATCGTCGGTTTCCACATTCGCGAGGATATCACCGTAGTTCTGACTAGATTCGGGTATTTAGATCAGGAGAGAGAACTAGTTCGAAAAAGGGGTGATAATATCGATTACATCTTATCGTGTTGCGTCTACGATTTGGAAGTTGTACAGGCGGAGATGAAAGACAAATCAAAGACAAGAATAATCGGAATTAGCCCCGAAGCCCTCAACCTAAAAGCCCTTATGACCGAAGTTTTGTTTCGATGGGCCGACGCTTTCAAGATTTCATGGGGGCAGTTGAGTTCCTTAGAATTTTGGCAACTCATGGAGGCGGACAAATTAAATATAGAAATTTTGCGATACGCGACGCTCAACGCGCGCGGATCCCTTCTATGTTTCTTAGCGTTACTTTGCTACGGATTTGTGACAGACATACAAAATTGTTTCCAGTTATATCCGCACGATAGGATGGAACCTGAGTTGATCGCCGATTTAGCATGGAGATTTAGGGACACGCCCGAAGATAGGTATACGGATCCACAATGGAAAGGCGCGTATGGAGTGGAAGAGATGACGGGCAATGCTAACGCGTTATATTTCATGATGCGTGGAGAAGCCATCGCGACCTACAAATTGTCGGAGGAAATGACGCCAGGGACTTTTCATTGTCCTCCGCATTTCTCCAATAGCGATATCGAACCACAACCAGTACCCAACGGTTGGTTCCCATGGGTAGAAAGAAAAGTGAAAGCGTCAAGAAAGAGGAAAGATACGGACGATTCAGAGGAAGGACCTACTAATGATTGGGATTTGGAAGATATTCTGGCGGCACAGCAATTCGGATGGCCAATTGAACTGAGAGAAATGGAAATGAAACAAGGAAAATGGCCGAAAGGAGTGATCCACTTTACGAATATTATACGAGAACAGGCATCGCTGCTTAGGGACTATTACCACCCGAAAATCAATCGATCGATTGTCCCTATAGTCAAAGATTTGTATGAGAAAAACGTAAATCCACTCATTTACTTCTTGTGGCCTCATTCGGCGCAAGAGTGGAGAGCTTGGGTTCCGGGATTTACGTCTGGTATGTGGTCCTCCGTGTGGAGAAACGAACAAGAGCGAATCGAATTTATGAAATGGATGGGCCAAGATCTCTTGAACAACAAGACAGCCAAGTGAATGGAGCAAATGATGGAACAATATCCAAAGATACGTACGCAGAAATCGATTCAAAATATTTTTTGTGTACTACCGATAAGATGGATACCGCGTTCCTGTAAAGAGCCCATAGAAGAAATAGAAACAAATTCGCGTGAAAATTCTATTTATTTTATGAATTGTAATTTTTATAATGTGTTTCATTTTTTGAATATCCACGCCGCGAGTCAAAATCTCATTTATTGGAATGTCTCCGCTTCTATATTCGAGGCTAAGGACCTATGGGCCCCTAGCACTTCCGCAACCTTTAAATCTGTAACTAAGTGGGATGACTCAGATCTGATTCCTCAAGTAGAAGTTGTGGTCCCAGCTAGCCAGGGTCCTACAGAAAAAACTTCGAAGGAGCAGACTGTAAATGTACCCTCTAAAATAGATAATTTGAATGTTTCAGGTAGCGAAATGGAGCAAGAAAAGCCTGTAGTTGTAATCATCGCGGATCCCCCTATCGCCAGTACACCCGCTGATGGGAGTAAAGGTGTTATAGAGGAGGAAAAATTGATGGAGATAGTCGAATCCAAGAGAGAGACACAACCAGATTTGGGAAAGTTAACCGATCAAATAAAAGAAATGAGAGAAAAGATAGAAGTATTGGAAAAGGACTAGTACGGGAAGGCTGCGATCGAACTAGCGAAACAACTAGAAGATGTTAATCCCGAAGAGGAAGGAACAAGCGAAGAACCGTACGTGGAGGTAGTGTCCGAAATCAGCAGCGACGACGAAGAAACCGGAGATAACGTTTTGCCCGCTCCGCTGGTTTATGCAAAGGCCGGTGGGCAAAATGTAGAGAACATTACGAATCCGGGAAAATTCGCGAAAGCGATGCAGATGAAGAGACAAGCCAAAGAGAAACGAATAGTTCATGAGGAGAATAAAGCCGAGTTAGATAAAGTAAAGAGTGGAAAGTTCCAACAGCCCGCCGAAAATCCAAACGATAAGATCAAATATCGACGAGGTCTCGGGAAACGTGGGCAAGTTCTCAATAAAGCCTTGAAGGAAGGGAAATACATCGTAGATTTCCAATACGGGAGAGTATCTCTATCAAATCCATGTGTCCAGAAATATCTCGCGCACATGGATCCCACGCTAGACGGGGAGGTAGCTCTCATGACAACAGAGTTGATAAACCGCGTATACGATGAAGCCGGAATTGAAATAGAGACGATACGCTATTACGAATTGCAGTTTCACGTTCTGCAAGCGAACCTGCCCGAGAAGTTGTGGAGTATTTTTGAACTTCAACTAGCCGAATGGAGTACAACTCGATCTCCGGAAAAAGCATACGAAGCCGCTGTATGGGCCTGGGCTTGTTTATTCATGAAATTGTCACGATTGGGCAGAATTCCCCAGAATTTTGCGGGATTCCATTATCAGGCCCATGCTTATATTACGATGAAATTGCGCCGTGAATTTGACGCTAGACAAGGAGGAGCAGGTAGTAATTTTCATGCGCTATACGCCTCATGCCAATCGAAGGCAGCGGGGTTAGCGTATACAATTGCTAAGGCCGTCCTGCAAGACAAAAAAGACCCGGAACCGAAATATGCAAATATTCAAGTGTGGAAGAAAGAAACCGACAACACCGATCCCCGGATATGTTTCTGGGAAGTGATTGATCGAAGGAAAGCCCACGATATTTTGGAAGTCGAAAAAAGTTTGAAAAAGAGAGTTGGGTACCGAGTTAAGCACGCCCACGCTAGGCCTGCGACGGGTAAGGTATCTAAACGATGGGTCAGAATGGATAGCGATGTACAAAGAAGAGAGAAATGGGAAACGCCGGAAAAAGACAGGAAAAGAAAACACGAAAGTCGACATAGAGACGAAAGTCGCCACGAGAAATCGATGTCTAGAGAAAAGAAGCGAAAAGAGGCTGAGGAGGAAAGTTGGCGCAAAGAGATTGACAATTACGAAATGTCCTATGAAAGAAAGGAAAAAGAAAAAAGAGAAGCGAAGGAGCGCAAGGATAGCCGAGAATCCCGAAGTAGGAAAAGGACATGGGGATATTATCAACACGATGATAGAGTGGACGTGTCCTACTCCAGTCGAACGGCTTCACTGGATAGGCCTAGGGCCAGGGAAACAACTCAACAAGGAGTGTCGATGGCCGATCTGAATGCGATGATGCAGGCGCAGCAGCAACAATTACCGTATCTGCCACCGAACTACCTGGGATTGCCGATGGTGGGTGTTGAGTGTATGAATCGCCCTCTTTTTTCAGGACAATTGTTTCCGAATACAATGATGCCGCCGCCGGCGCAGTATCAAGTGCCGCAATTTCCGGTCATGCAATTCCAGCCCGGTCAACCACAATACTATCACCAGTTCTTGGTTCCGCCAGGCCTGCAGATACCTCCGCCTGCAATAATCCCGCCGATGCATAACGTGCAGAGCAAAGAAAAAATGGACATTCTGGGGACTTCGACGGGTACCCAACCGCCCCAAAGACCGCCATCGCCGGGAAACCCTGATTATATTTCGCCGTTGAAATGAGAGATCGGTATTGGCCAGCCTGGGCGGGACCATAGCAGTCAAAGAAGAAAGTAAATTTTTATAGTGACGATGACCCCGCTCTCCGTGAGGTCATTATAAAGACAATTATCTCGTTCTGTAAGTTTTTCCGATATTTCAAAAGTTACCTATTTTTTCGAGCATCAGTATTACAAAACGAAAACCGGTTGTGCCACCTTTATTATGCCTTAAAGTTGCCTCTCCTACTAATCTCAGTAATTTGTTTCATTCATTTTTCGTTTGCATTCTGTTTTATTCGAATCTGCACAGAGATATCTTGTATTCCTCTTTTTTTTGGTGAATCTGTAAATTATCAACCAATTTTTGTATTTTCTTAAATTTTGAGTATTTTTGTTCCTTTCCGACAAAGTCACCAACTGACATCGCGCAAGGGTAGCAGGCTTTGCGCTACCATTTCCATATTTTTTTCTTTATCTTTTTTCCAAAACATATATTTTCACTCTAAAATTTTTTGTGGCACAGACCGTGTTATGGGTTTAAGTTTACCTTTTAATAAGGCAGATTCACTTTAACAACAAATAATATTATTATTTTGGTTCAAAATCTAGACAGCCAAAGGGCCAGAGGATTCGGTCTTCGGGCATCCTTTCTCCCTGGGGGCAGATAATACCAAAGGCGTTGGGGGGGCCAGTGTCCGGCCAAGGGGCCAGAGGAGCAACGGCGGCGGAAATTTCGAAAGTCTTGCGGGCTCTCCACAATCAACAACCCCCCCCCCTCCGGAGACGACGGAGACGAAGGCCACAATCGGTGATGGAGGAGCCGCCGATACTAAATACATCGACGGCAGTGGGGAGCGGCCCACAACCTAACTGGGGCACCGCGGGGGTCACCGCCGATCAAACGTTTTTTATTTTTATTTTGGTCAAATTCAGCCCGAGTGCCGCGAACGCTATTTGTTCAAACATTTTATTCCTTTTATTCGGGTAAACGGGCCCATGGGGCATTTTTATTAGTGAACTTTTAGCGTCGGGGGTAGCATCCGGGGCCATCGGCCCCATAGTTGTAAAGGTACCGTTTGATACGGGCGTTTCATTTTTATTGATTTTATTGCATCAACGGCGCGTAGCGTCGTTTTTGAACATTTGGAGTCGCCGATCGTCGGCGTCGAGGGTCTGGGGCCCTTGGGGGACCTCCTGACTTTTCCCTTCGCTGGCGGGAAAAGTCTTGCCTTTGGGGGGGAGGGATGTCAGAGGGTCAATTCCTCTGACCTTTGGTCCTCTAATTACATCATTTCATTTCCTAAAAGTCTCTTTGTTGTTAAAGTGGTTCCAGTTATTTTTAGGTAAACAAACCGATAAAACGGTTTGTGTCACACATATTTTTGGTCTAAAATAAAAAAAATGGTTGGCGCAAATGTTTTGCATATGACTTGCAAGTCGATGTTAGGCGCGTTGCAATGTTTTTATTCATTATTATTATTATTAATATTTTCGTCTTGAAATCGTCGCCCATTTTTACTGGGTGTTGGAGAATCGTCTCTCCTCCATATAGTACTAGCGTCCGATCCGTAGGATTCGGGCGTCGTGTCAATTAGCCGCGGTGACTTAGGAAAGGTCGTTAGCGCTCTCGCCGTTGTGTCCCTCGCGTGGGGTGGTTTCGCGCCGCGGACGAGTTTTGAGCAGTTACGCGGCCTGAGAAGTTTGCAACGTTCCATTTTGATAAGAAGAATCAGTGAGTGGCTGTTTTGGAGTTAGGCTCACCTATTTTGGCAAAGTTTCAGCTTAGGCCGTGGCCCGAGATATCCTATTGTCCCTGTGGCTCGTTGCTCAGGGACGAAAAAAAGGATCAGCCGAATAGGGAGGTTCTAGGCGTTAGTGTTTACGTTTTCTGGCACTTTGCACCTTTGTCTCTTACTTACTTCCATTGTTGTGTTTTACTACCTATTTCGTTTTGCTCACCAATAAACATTTTCGTTCATCAAGTCTCAACTCACTGCAGTAGGACCGTAATCAGTACCGGGTTAGCGTCAGGGGCCGTACCAGATTGGATCTCCCAAGAACCGCAGGTAGGCAGCCGAGGGTATACGAGTACCACAATACGACATTTGGAAGAATTGTGTCTGATTCCATAATTCAAAACATGCGGAAACCTTTTCGAATAAATTTTCAATTTGAATTACACGATTTTTCAAAGAATATCAATGTTATGTCTTCATCTTTCTTTAAACGTTTCTTTTGTGTCATCCGTGCAAATTATCATTATACAAAAATATTTGATCCTTATGCGTTATGTGTAAATAACTGTATTACAATATCTCGTTTAAAATTGATCGTTGGTGGTATCTCAAGAAAATAATACGAATTTATCAGTTGAATTGCGTATGCAACTGTCAATGGGGAAAACGAAATAAGTGACGTAATGTGACAAGTGGAGTATTCCCATGTGAGTGATTCTTGAGTGAGCGAATTCACACTTGGGCGATTCTCAAATGAGCGGTCGAGAATGTACATCATTATTTTTCCTTCCTCATCTTATATTTTTTGTATGTATTTCTTTTTTTAGTTTTCTCTGTGTGTTGATTTTCATGCATGATTTTACGTTTTAATCTTTTGTCTGTGCTTTCTTTCGTTTTTTCTTGCCATCTACCTTTTTCTTTTGCTCATGAAACAATACAATACAAGTTGTCATTTTTGATAGGCATAGTCTCCCGTATAATTTTTACAAAGTTTGGATTGCTCTACTTCCAATTTTATTTTCACCTTTGTAATTTTTCCATCATTTTTACTCACTTTTCATCTTAGTTTTTTGCTGTATTTCTTCATTTTTTTCTATTCTCCTGGGGCCGGTTTCATCAAAGCGACTTATGCTCCAGCTGTGCTGCAGCTTAACGGTAACGCTAACAGTTAAGCTACAGCTTAACTTTCTCGATATGTCTTGTGTAAGAGTTAAGCTGCACCTTAACTTCTCGAGTGAAGAAAATGTTTCCAGGGCGCATTTGCCGGATTTGTCCCAAAACTTTTCGTTCGATTATCGATTTTTCACAGTCATTAGTAGTGGTTTATCGATTAGAAAAAATTTCGCTTTCTTTGAACTTTGTCAGTAGTTTGCGTAGGCAGTTTTGGAAGTTTGTTGAACTATTATTTATGTTTATATGTCGAAATGGACCAAAAAAACTAACGAAGTGCCAAAACGCTCATCCCCGAGTTGCCAGTACCGGTGAAGTTCAAACAAAAGGCGAAATTTTTTCTAGTCGATTGAAAAAATCGATAATCGAACGAAAAGTTTTCGGGTAAAGTCTGCGCAATGCGCCATGGAAGCATTTCCTTATACGAAAAGTTAAGGTGCAGCTTAGCTGCAGCTTAACACATACACAAAACATATCGAGAAAGTTAAGCTGAAGCTTAAGCTGTGCTTAACTCTATATGTTATAGCATTGCCGTTAAGGTGCAACTCAGCTGTAGCTTAATTTTCTCGACATGTTTTGTGTGACTTAAGCTACAGCTGAGCTTCAGCTTAACGACAATGGTATAAGATATAGAGTTAAGCTGCAGCTCAGCTGGAGCTTAAGTTGCTTTGATGAAACCGGCTCCTACTCCTTTAGTTTCACCCCTATTCAGCAAAACTCAAAATATCGAGACTCAAAACAGCGATTCCCAATACAGCGAAGTCTCAAAACAGCGATTGTCAAAACAGTGAAGTCTCAATACAGCGATTCTCAAAATCGCGAGTTTTGAAAAAAGTTATCTTCAGAATGGAAAAACGGTGATTGGGCGGGGTAGACGTTTTTGCAAATGGTTTATTTGGTCCTTAAATTCGAATTTCAATTGGGAACGAATCGCCAGATATCTCACATTATGGTTTTATAACACGTGTTTTCACGAAATTGCAGCTTTTTATTCTGATTTATTCATTATTAACATACATGCATGTTTTTTTCCTTTATTGACTTATTCCCTTTTATATTCTTCTTATTTTGAGCCACCTTTTGTTTAATTTTTTCAGGTTGTGTACTTTTGTTCAATTTTTTACCTACTTTTTATTACATTATTTCCGTTTCTTTATTATTTGTTTTTGTTCTGCCTTTACTGCTTAATTATTTTATTCATTTCGTTCTATTGGCTTATTGGTGGCGTGTCCCCAATACAGTGAGACCCACAACAGCGAAACTCAAAATAGCGAGACTCAAAACAGCGAAGCCTCAATACAGCATTTTCATTACAGCGAAATCTCAATACGGCGATTCTCAAAAGAGCGAATCTCAATACAGCGAATACCCAAAATTTCTATGCATTAAAGTAAACGCGCACAATATGCAAATTAGGTAAATTAAAATCGTTTTTGATGGTCGAGATAGTCTATTTTTAGTTGCATTTAGCCATCTAAATTTCACATGCTTTTGTGCTGCAGTTCCGGTAGGTATGCACGAACGGACCATTCCAAAATCACGAAAAAATTTCTATGAAAAAAAACATTTTTTTTGAAACGTTGGAAAAAAAACAAAAGCAAAAAATTATCATAAGGATTTTCCATTAAAGTTGTTTTGTATGCTTTTTAATTGCATTGCAAAAAAATTAAATTGATGGAATAAATAAAATAAAATAAACAAATAAGATGAAATGAATAAAATAATTAAGTAGTAAAAGCAGAACAAAAAAACGAATGATAAAGACATAATAAGTAAAATAATGTAGTAAAAATAGGTAAAAAATAGAACAAAAGTACACAACCTGAAAAAAATCATAGAAAAGGTGGCACAAAATCAGAATATTCAAAGAAATAAATCGATAAAGGGAAAAAGAAACAAAAAACATGCATATGGATATGTTAATAATAAACAAACAAGAATAAAAAGTTGTAATGTCGTGAAAACACATGCTATAAAGCCATGTCAGAAATCTGGCGATTGGTGCCAAAATGTGTGACAACCGACATCCACCAGATCGAAAAGGAGGTGGGCCATGTGCGAAAGCGTCTACCCCGCCTAATCTCAATTTTTCCATTCTAAAGATAACTGTTTTGAAAATTTGTCATTTTGAGAATCTGTTCTGATACTTCGCTGTATTGAGACTTCGCTGAATTGAGATTCGCTGTTTTGAGACTACGCTGAATTGAGAATCGCTGTATTGAGCTGCGCTGTTTTGAGAATCGCTGTAGTGTTTCGCCGAATAGGGGTGAAACCATTTCATTTTGTTTTATTCATTTCATTAATTTAATTTTTTTCCATTCAAGCTACCTACAAGACAATTTTATGGGCAATCCTTATGATAATTTTTTGCTTTTGTTTTTTCAAACGTTTCGCAAAAAATGTTTTTCTGACAAGTATTTTTTATGATTTTGGAATTATCCGTTCGTGCATACCTACCGCAACTGCAGCACGAAAGCATGTAAAACTTAGACGGCCAAATGCAACTAAAAATAGACTATCTCAACTAGTAAAAACGAATTTAATTTACCCAAGTTGGATATTAATGGAGTGCGTTAAGTCCAATGCGTAGAACTTTTTACTATTCCCTGTAATGGGGTACGACGCTCCTCACAGCATTTTTTCCTTCTTTCTTATCACTATTCTTCGTGTGATCTTTGTTTGTTTGATGCCTTTCTATCTAATTTCCCTTATTTTTAATGTTTCCACTTTTGTTGGCGTTATCTTATTCTCTTCATCTTTTGTTTCTTCAAGCATTCTTTTACTAGTTTATTAGAAAATGCCCCGATGGGGCAGAAAAAAAGAGAATATACTTGCTTCGACAGTTGTCATGGTGGAAAAAGAAGTGGACTAGATTTTTGAGAACTTGGGTCAAAGTTGGAAAAAATTCACTTTCTTTATATTTGATTTTCATTCTTTCTCAAAAAAATTGTCTATGTCTGTGAAAAAGTATATTCTGCAGCATCGTGCATTTTGTCCTTCAACTGGCATCGACTACAGTAAAATTTTTCTATATGAAAATTATATGCACCTGACTTCTGGTGTAAAGAAATGGTAGACCGATAGGATTCTAACTCCCGACCAATTCAAAACTCCTGCCTTTCACACTAGCTGAAAAATAGTGAGGGGGGCATATTATAGTCACTTTCAGAACTACAAAGGAACCTGAGGTTCGTTGCACTAACCCAACATGAGGATAATCTCAACATTGGGATTAAATTGATGATCCTGAGTTTAAGCTATTCGCAATCTCCAAATTATTTTCTTCCAGTGCACAAACAATACTCACTTCAGGATTAACTAAAACTGAGGTTTAAGTTCGGGTTTGGGAATTGCAGAAATTTTTATATTTATTTGCTTTAGAGATAAGAAAATTATGCGAAAATTTTAGTGCAACCTGACAGCTCGAGCTGGGGATAATCTCGACGTTGAGCTCGTTATGATCTGGATGACATTCAAATTATACCGAACTTAAGATCAAACCGAGTGGCCTTTTTGTTCGAGATTACCTTGAGCTTGAGCTCAGACCCCTTTAGTGCAACTGGGATTTGGTTACAGTCATTGGGCACCGATCTGTAAATGGGATTCAGCCATGCATATATTAGGGGTGTGCGCCAAATCCCGTATCGGGTTCTCCCCGACTCTACTCGCACTCCCACGGCAACAGTACGACTTTTTTGAAAGCAAGATTGGAGCGACAAAGATAGGTGAAATTGCTTCCCATTTTCAATCCCCCAAAAAGCACTCTTTCTGCAAATTTCAGTTTAAATCCAATGATGCTATTTTGTTCAATAGTTAAATAGAAGAGAATAAATTTGTTTGTAGCTTGTAATCAGTAGAACTTACGGAGTGAATTTTATATGATATGTTATATAAAATGAGTGAATGAAACGTATCTGGCACAATCAATTCAGTTCTTAGAAGACTTAGTGGTGTAGCTCTTTTTTCTAAAAAAGCTGTATGGGATTTTATGTTCCACTTTCCCTCAATTGATTCCTTTTGTTGACACCAAATTCAGTAAAAATGTTTAACACAGTTGGAAGCAAACATGTGTGAGAGGTGACATGGGGGTATAAACTTCCACAAGGGTTTTGAAACTGGAAAATTTGTTATGCAAAAAAATTTTTGGTCAACTTTTTTTGAATTTTTTGTCTCACAAAATGCTAAAACACCAAGGTCCACGCCTGTACTCTCCTAAAAATTTCAGAGATGCACATGCTTGGTTGGAAAGTGTGTTGATGCACTCAGCTGCAGAATATACTTTTTCAGAGACATAGACAATTTTTTTGAGAAAGAATGAAAATCCAATATAGAGGAAGTGAATTTTTTCCAATTTTGACCCAAGTTCTCGAAAATCTAGTCCACTTCTTTTTCCACCATGACAACTGTCGAAGCAAGTATATTCTCCTTTTTTCTGCCCCATCGGGGCATTTTCTAATAAACTAGTTCACCTCATTTTAGTGGGCCTCAACCATGCACGAAAACTTTCATAGAAGCACATTGAAGTTTTAAATTTGGTCATCTGCACTTCAAAAACACAATAAAAAAAACTTCAAGCAACGAATTATCACCTCCGGCAAAAGTAAAGGATGTGTAAACCGCGTAGTACTCAAAAAACGTTGTAAAGATACTGAAAGGTGACTATAACTATTGAATTCCTCATGGTTTAGAATCCTTCAACCCAAAAAATCGCAGAAATACCTTTGTTTACACAAATGACTTTTTTCATGTAAACTGACTCCGTTTATTGAATTTCCCATGGTCGGAAACATCTTCCCTCAAAAATCGCAGAAATACATTTGTTTACACTCAATATGAATTAGTGTGTAAAGTGATCACTTTCATTAAATTCCCAGTGGTCGAAAACCCCTCCCACAAAAAACTCACGAAAACAGGCTTGGTTAAATCCGGAATAATTTTTTTGTGTAAACTGATACATCCATTGAATTCCCCGCAGTCGAAAACCTCTTCCATAAAAATCACGAAGATACGATTGTTTACACCCACAATAGTTTTTTTTGTAAGATGATCGCATTCATCAAATTCTCCGTGATCGAAAACCCCGCCCACCGGGAAATCACGAAAATACGTTTGTTTAAAACCAGGATAAGTTTTTGTGTAAAGTGATCGCATTCATCAAATTCCCCGTAGTCGAAAACCCCTTCCAGCAAAAAATCACGAAAATACGTTTGTTTAAACACGGAATAATTTTTGGTGTGAAGTGATCACATTCATTGAATTCCTCGTGGTCGAAAATCCCCTCCACAAGAAAATTACGGCAGTACGCTTGTTTACACTATGGATAATTTTTTGTGTAAAGTGAGGACGTCTATTGAATTCCCCGCGGTCAAAACCTCCCTCCACTGAAAAATCGCGGAAATACGCTTGTTTACACCCGGGATAATTTTTCATGTAAAGTGACCGCGTCCATTCAAATTCCCAATGGTCGAAAACCCTTGCAGTCCAAAAATCACAATAAGGCTACAGGTTTATTTGAAACTGCAAAAAATTTAGTAGTGCATTATGCTGCAAAAAATTATTTTTTTGAACCCATAAGTATTATATAACAAAATTGCGGAATTTGGCGTTTTCCGGGACTTTGGACAACCATATAATTGAATTGAGGCCATATTTTTAACAAAAAAAAATTCGCATTTGAGATTACACCACCAAGATGCTTAGGCCGAAGTATGGAGGTTGGATATGGCAAACCGATTGCTGGGCATGGTGGAACTGGGGGGCCTTAAAAAGTGCGTTTTTTACCTGTTTTTGGGGCCCCACCGAGCACCACTTGCAGATAGAGGCGAAATGACAAAAGGCACCCCATAGTTTGCCCCTATGCCCGATATTATGCAAAAAACCCGCAGGTTCTAGCTCTTACCGTTTTGGCTCTAGGGGGGGGGGGACAAGTATATTATCGGTTGACGCTGTCGCGCCACCGATTCACATGTTTCATAAATATTTTCACCTACATTAAACCGAACCGTGTAAAAATATGCATAGGAGAATATGACTATTTAAATTATAACTTTTAATGTATTTTATCATGAGCAAGAAAAGAAAAGTAGATGACAAGAAAAAAGAAAATGAAAGAAAGCTGAGAATGTAAAAAAATCAAAAACGAAAACATAAGCAGCACACACACATAAAACGAAAAAAACAGATACAAAAAAATCATTACATAAAGAAGCAAAACATGAAGAATGTGTTATTGAATTCTCAATTGCTCTCATGGGAATCGCTCGTGCCTAATTGGTACTGAAGAAATGCTACAGAAAAGATTTATTATCATTTTTACACCCAGAGAACGTGAAAAATCAGTATAAAACTCGAAAAGAGTCGACAATATATATTGAGAAAATTATGTTTTACGTTCGGAATTACTAAAATCTGACAAAAACAAACAGTATTCGCAACATGGTATAAACATAACATAATATACAATAACTTGAAGAGATTTCACAACTCATTTATCAAGTTGATCAAACATCTGAAATATTTTCAGAACGAACAAAGTCACAACGGATATTTCAACATTTATAAAGGCAGTGAAGAAATTTTGTTTAGTCGGGTTTTCTCGAAAACCTTCAAAATTGCTGAACTGGAAAGCAATTATACTATTTTATATTCCTATATTCTTGAGGGTTCGACATATAAAAAGTGCATTCTAAACAGTCAAAACATTGAAAGGATTAATTTTCCAGCCTTCTATCGAGCGAAAACTGACTGCGAAAATGGCGGAGAGGACTGTGCGAAGAAAACGGTATTAATTTTTGCCATTTTCCAATTAAAAAACATTTGGTAAAAAGCTATTTATCTGGTAATTCTATACGTGGTACATTTCATAATTTGAAAAACAAGTGTTCAAATATCGCTAAAACTAACTTGTATGCTAAACTTGCCAAATGGTTGAAGAGTTTGATTAGTAGATGTTTTGTTATACAGAATGCATTGCTGAGAAACAATGGTAAAAATCTAGTTGTACTAATCTTATGACTTCTGTACATCACAGCAAACTGAAAAGACATCAAAATCTTCTTTCACTGTTGCACTTGATGTGATGCGCACTTCATAAAACATCAATTTCTCACAATTTCTTTTTCTTTTTATTTGATAAATCTGGCGTGGCGAAATTTGGCGGTGCGATCGTTTGCTTTGTGTAACTTTTCGATATGCTAACTTTTTTACGAACGCCATCGCTACTGCTACTACTACTCGATGAGGAACTTTTCTCAAATTTGATTGGCTGTGTTTTCGATTCGACGGGTTTTTTTGGCGAAGGGAATAGCGGCGCCGTTTTAACCGGCTTCTCTTCGCTATCTGAATTATCGCTGCTCCCCGACGAACTACTAGTCGATTTTCGTCGCGGCGGTTTTTCGTCAAACCGAGATTTGCCTGAATCTGAGAAAATTATAAACCAAATATCATACGAAAGCAAAGTTCGCAATTTTTGTTGGGGTAAATCCGTGATTTTGGCAGCGGTGCATCATGATATTTTTTGGATGGTCAACCGCTATTGATCGACTGAAGCTCCGACTCAGGCCTATTTTCCGGCCACCGAGACGGAGGGAGAATAAAAAGTGGTCCGAAGGTCGAATGTTTTTAGGTCAAATTCAGCAGACGGTAGTTACGTTTTTAGTCATAAAAACATTTTCTGCAAGCTGAAATGCAGCTAGGAACTGGTGTTTTTCTTGGCTTGCCTAGCAAGAATGTTATATCATGACTATACCGCTATGATTTCAATGAATTATGTCATCTTCTACGCAGTGTTTTTTCCCCGATCATGTTTGCATTGTGGGCAAAAAATTTCGCAACTTCTTGCAAAATTTTGTACATTTTACAATTTACATTATTTCAGCACTCTGAAACACTCGAAGAACTTAATCATATTTTATAAAGCCATTAATGAAAGTAATAATAAGGAAAATGACGATGATGATCCTAAATAACCGTTAACTTGAGAAATAATTGTCGTGATAGACCTTCATTCTTTCTCTGATCCATAAATCTAAATTTTTAATTTGAAAACTTCGTGAAGAGTCACAAAAATTGGTGCTACATTTTTAGAAATACATTAAATTTTTTTCCACATTCTAGAAATTTTTTCCACAAATAAAGTAATTTGTGGGAAAAACAATGCTTCTATATTTTGTTGGCATATGAAATCTCTTGCTTAAAACAATTAACTCACACAAACAAAATTTTGACAAAAATATGTTAACGTCCTATTTGTGATGATGTATCTATCTGAACTGAAACTGCGCTGAAAGTGCACGGGTGTACGATCATACTAGTATTTTAAAATAGAAATCTCGTATTCCAATTACCAAGAAGTCCTTCGGAACAAGTCGGGCGACTTTTTTGGGCCGAGGGTCCGTGATCATCCCGAAATTTTATGAAGGGGTCACTAAAAGAAAAAAATCAGATTTTTTCACGAAAAAAAGTTCGAAAAACGGTTCAAAAAATATTAATTTTTGTCTGAAAAACACTTAAAGACGTCTACGACGCGAAGCGCAGGGAAAAATTCACGTTTTTGATCATTTTTCGTTCAAAAATTGACATTTTTCAGTCATTTTCGACCAAAAGTATGGGGGTAACTATGACTACTATATGGCTAGATATATGGTCAACAATTTCCGAGGTTCCCATAGCATTACCCCCACAATTACATGTACGACGTACGCTACTACTCCCTCCCCCAAAAATGGCTATTACTTCCGTGAATGACCGGGGCTTGATATATTTATATTTTTTCAGAATGTGGAAAACATTATGAGAATGGTAGAAATGGCTGGATATCCCATTTATAAAAAATATAAAACTTGACGAGCAACTGCAGACAAACTTACCGCGAGTAGTTAGAAACTTGAGCATTTTTGAATTTTGAAGCCCAACTTGAGTTGCATTGACAGCTGTCTTCTCCGAATCAGACGACGATGATGATGAGGAAGAACTTTCAGAATCGGATTCTTTCGGCATCGACTTGAGAAAAATTTGTTGAACTGATCCTACTGGTTCGACTCGAACTGCTTCTTTTCTGGGGGACGATGATGATGCAGTCGGATTTTCGGACTTCGGTTGTTCAATTAATGATTTTTTCGTCGGAGGCTCTTGCATATCGCTGTTGTCAGAAGAATCAGATTCCACGAGATCGTTGCTCTATTAAATAAACAATTGTAAATTGAATTATCACGATTAAGTGGAAATGATGGAGAATCTACGAATAACAAGAATCAAGAATCAATTACGGAAAGTTGAGCACAAATCAAGAAGCTATGTTTTCTATCCTTGAACTCAGGAATTTCGTTCTAGTATACAGGTTCTGCATGAATATATAATTTATAGTTCGGAAAAATGAGAAGAATTTCTGATGTAATATTTGTTGCAGAAAATTTTCGGAAAGCAATTAAGGATAAAATGAAACAAATTCTTCGATGGATAAAACCTGCAAAAATGTTTCCATAAAAGTTTTCGAGATTCTCACCTTGACTTTATTATTTTCTTTCGATCTTTTTCCATTCGCAGCTCTATTTTCCTGCTCCTGTCTATAATTCATATACTCGTCGTACATACTTTTGACTCTAATATCGTATGCTTCCCTTTCCTTGCTGTCCAACTTGTAAAAATCCGGAAAAGCAGCTTCTTGCATCTGATTGTGATGCGTCAATCCGCGTTCTAAGTATTTTTGCTTATTATCCAACACGAACAAATCCAAAGCGCTTTTCGGTGGCTTAGCCGGGCGTTTTTTGCGCTCTCCGCGCTCCTTTTTTTTCTTCTCTTTGCCGACAGGCGGGAATTTGACGTGGTACTCTTCTAGTTTGGTTTCATACTCGCTCTTGAGACGTGTGGCTTCGTCGTCAAATATTTTACGCTTTTCATTCGACAGTTCGCGCCACTTTTTAGCAATAACGACGCTTACTTCTTTGAAAGTCAACTCGGGATGTTTTTTGCGGGTTTTTTCGCGCATTTTTTTGCAAAATAAAATGTAAGAAGAAAGCGGTTTCGGAGGAGGTAGATCTTCTCGGTTAACCAAAGATTTTTTATCATTAACGTCGACGAATTTCCCGTTCGTATCGAAAAATTTACGATAATGTTCTTCTATGATATCTAATTCGCATTTGAGCGTCAAATTCGTAAAACACAAAGTTCGCAACTTTCTATAACCCGTTTTTATATCTTCGACGCTGACATTTTCCACGCATACTTTGCCGAATTTTACGTAACGAAATTTCTTGTTTAAATTGCATTTTTGCTTTAATTTTTGCATGAAAGATTCAGCCCCTTCGAGTGTTTGTAAAAACTCGGGCAACGCACGATGAGCCGGCGACGGTCCTTCACTAGTGTTTATGTCATGATTTTCTTCGACGTCGGCCACTGGGTGTTTATTTTCGGGTTTGTTGGATTTTTTTCCCATTGTCGAAGCACAAAGGAAAGCTAAAGAAAAAGGAGATCAATTAGGTAAAAGTATGCAAGTCCTCTAAGACACCGCTTTTGGGTTTTCCGCTTTCAGTTTTGAATTTACGGTTTCAATTTTCAGATTTTCACAACCGCGGTTTCGGTTTTCAATTTATCGTTGTTGAAACTGAAAGATAAAATGGACAAGCAAAGTTATCTTTCTCATTTTGTTGTACAGAAGAAAATGGATAATGCTGATCGGAGGATATTGATGTAGCTATTGTGCAAATGAGTGCAGTTGATGATCGACCTTTTAGTGTTGTCGAGATTCCAAGGTTCATCAACTTGATGAAAAAAGTGAGTGGGGGATAATGAATGATAAAACTCGAAGTACGCTAGGTTGAATCGAAGTGCTAATGGATTTTTTAACCAATTTTAGCCCTAGAAATATCAGCTTGAAAGAAAAAATTTTTATAAGACTGACTTGGCAGCAATATGACGATATGAAAAATCGACTGAAATTAATTATAAGTAAAAATGTTACAAATGGAATTTATTTCACCACTGATTTATGGTCCAATGAGCAAGAAGGCTAAGGTAGGGGTGCTTTTGCACTATGAATATTGAATACATACAGAAACCTAAAATAACACGCATCTAAACATGAAACGGGCATTCCATGACATAGATTAACATCAATGGTGGCAAATCAACAAAAAATGTATTCAACTTTAGCAAAACTCGCAAGACATTACATCAGTGCACCAGCCACGAGTGTGCCCTCAGAACCATACACGTAATTGGGGGGGGGAGTGCTATAGGAACCCCCCCAGAAATCGTCGACCATATGGCTAGCCATTGGGCGACCCCCACCAGGATTTTCCAATCCAATGGCTAGCCATATGGTAGCCCTAGGGACCCCCATAGTTTTAGTCGGAAAAATACTGAAAAATGTCATTTTTTTCATGAAAAATGTCAATTTTTGAATAAAAAATGGTCAAAAAAACGTCAATTTTGTCGGCGCTTCGCGCCATAAGTACATATTTTATCATTTTTTGGACAAAAATTACTACTTTTTGAACCGTTTTTCGGACATTTTTCATTAAAAAATCGAATTTTTTTCCTTCAAGGACCCCTCCCCCCGAAATTTTTGGAATTACTGACCCCCGGCCCGAAAAAAGTGCTCCAACCCCCCAGACCCCGGAGCTCCGTTACATGTATGCTCAGAACAGCTATTCAGTGGTGTAGGAATCATCTTTCAGCCATTACAAAATTGTATTTCAGGCGAATTAGAGGAGACGCTGTTATTTTTGAAATATAATTTTATTTAATTTTTCAAATGATGAAAAAATTATTGAAGTTTTCATTGCATCTGCATTATATTTATTTTTTCATTGAGTCGTTAATTGTGCTGATTATTTTTTATTTTAATTTACGTTATTTTTAAGACTATGTGCAGACTAGAGATGTATCGGGGACCGGACCCGAAATGAGAACTGAGATATTCAAGGCTGTGCACAAGGGGGGTGGCCGCCCCTCATTGAGGGAGCATGCACACAGTGTATCGCGTAAAATCAACATTTTCTGGGGCTATTCAGCAAAAAAAAATTTAGTCCACTCCACTCCATGAAAAAATTCAGCACACGGCTATGATTTTGTTGGACTCGGACCCAATATTCTTAAAATTTTGAACCCGGGCCCGACATTTTCAAAATTTTGTACCCGATACATCTCTAGTTTTTATTATATCAAGGTATACACGTATATCATACAGATTAGCGTTTTGACAAGTATAACGGACCCGAAATTACTCAACTATTTTGCTGCACCCGGACCCGGAATTTTCAAAATTTTGGACCCGATACACAGGCTTTTTTCCGCCCGGTCATTCCGCATCTTGCGGAAATCAGCCAGAAAAATTTCCACACTACCATTAAGAACCACTAGAACCACATTAAAAAGTTTCCGTTCACCAAAAAATTCCGCTCTGTGCGGAAAAAACCCTGCCGATACATGTCTAATGCAGACAACTTCAAAATTAGTAAAATTCACTCCTAAAATCTCGGTTTCGGTTTTAAATTTTGAGTTTCATAGTTTTGGTTCTAGAAAAAATGACAGTTTTATCGGTTTCGGTTAACTGGAACATCCCTACCAACAAATTGTAATTTCGTTACTTATTCCATTGCGCAGCTCCGGAAAATTTTTCAAATTTTTGCATTAAAAATCGCTAGAAAATGGATCAACGAACAAATTATTCCTGACTAGCTTTAAATTTACAGTCTAGAATTTTTTCAGTTTTTCAATGCAAATTTTCACGTTCAGAATGTTGGAAAAACTCTCAGCAAGCGCAGTAAAAAATCGTGAAAAAAAAATCGAATAGTCTCAATTTTCGACACAATACTGGCTGTTAAGGATTACAGAAAGAGAGATATTGATTGATCAAGTTGTTGACGGTTAATTAGTAAATGGAAGTAACGGCCGCGCCTGATAGAAAACTATGACTAAATCATGAAGGACGCAGGTACCGGGAAACTTTCGCGATCTTGACATTCTAAAGTTCGCCAAAAAGCATCTTTCTGATGCTGAACTCCCAGTATCTTTTTCACAATATGCACCACGCCCAAATTTTTCCCCCAAAATACCTTATTTGAGGGAGAAATGAAGCTCTTGACTAATGATTGCTCGCCGTCAAATCTGAGAAACTTGAAATTAACTGGAAAAATTCCCGCAGGAAAACTATAGAAGACGACGAGCTCCATCTAAAAGTTGTCAGTAATTTCGGATAGTAATCAGAAATAAAAGTAAGGGCTTATTTGGTACAGTATAGTCACACCGTAGAAAAAAACTCATCATGCGTTTGATTGACTCATGGTTCAAATAACCGCTCCCGAAATGTCGGCCAACAGACCGCCAACTGCCCCTAGATTTTTCACTCCTCTCATAAGCCACTATCTGCTTAGATACTACAAATTCGAAAACGATTAGATGCACCGCTCAAAATTGACAAATACTGACTTAAGACTCATCTATACTTGCCTTTCCGACGGAAGGAATCATCAATCGCTTGATGAGTTCAGCCTGAAAATCCACTTTCGTTCGGAAAGTATAACCGAAATCCTGCGGAAAACGACCGACGGTAACCTCCAACAGAACCAAACAAAAATTTTCCTTTCGTCGGCTACACAGGCAATTATAGATGAGCCGTCAGATATCAATTTTACAGCGATTATTACAGTGGCTAAAAACGTTGGTCAGAGAATTTGAGTAAATTTCTTCAATGAACGTGAGTTTCGAAATGAGTGTCTACGGATAAGCGGTTCAAAAGGTATTACACAGCGTTGCGTGTACGCAGTGGTAGAAAAAGCCGTAACCAATTAAATCTTTCATTATAATGCAAGTTAAGTCACAAAATTAGCATAAGGACGATTTTACAATGGAATAAAGCTATTCAGATAAGCTGCACATACTATAATCGAATCACAAGCACAGTGTCAAGAAGACAAAAATATAAATGCGAAAGAGGAATAAACAAACATGGATAACATCAATATTTTTGGCAAAAGGCATGATGAGATAGATTTGAACGATGAATGTGATTAATAACGAAACGAGATCGCTCAACGACGAGCTAATTCAAGATCCACGATGTTCGATTTCTTCGGAATGTACGACCTTCGACTTTCTTATTTCTTCTATCTTCCTATCCTGGAATGTAATGAACATTTAAATTTTCGAGTCCGAGATTTTGATAGTATCCCACCAGACTGTAGCACAATCCATCCGATGAGCAATAAACTGTCAACAATCCATGGGGATTCAGTATTGTTCAAGCGAATGACGCAGTGCGAATTTCTATGACCCATTTCTGTATCTGATAAAAATAATATTGAGCCTAGGCTTACCACCCTTGACATGTATAAGCCACAGAAACAATATCTCGAAAATCAGCCTGAAACCCATTTCATTTTTATAGTATAAAGTAACTTCCTCAAATATCGAATCATTAATTTGATATTAGAGAAGAGCTTAGGCTTAAAGCACTGCAGAACGCAGCACCTACGGTATCAGCCATACAAGCAATGGGCGTTTTCTACTAGGGACTATAGAATTGTGTACAGTCTATTTGTTCTTTGCCACTCGAAACATGAGATTCTCCACTGAACTACAAGTTTGTCCGAAAAAAAACTAAAACGGCAACTTGTCGTGGAGTAGAACACAACTGTACCTGTAACTAGAGCGGAGAAACATATGAATCCAGTTCAGGAATCACCTACCACACCTGTGATTTGGTAGGGGGGAGTATGGTAACATTACATGAAAACAAAGGGACAGGGGGTGGACCCTCATACCAGACTCTGTATACCTCCTGACCCGAAAAAAATCGTCAAGCTTCCCCAAACTCTTTCGAAGACAGTTTTTGATGATTTTTATGCATATTTTGTATGAAATACATGATTGTAAAGCTTTTTTCGTTTGTTGCTCACCTACCCCTCACTCCCCTCGATGAGAACGCCGAGGACCTTCCTCCTGGAAATTTTTTGAAGATTTTCTATTTCTTAGAACAAAATTCTATTTTTTAGAACTTGCTGAATCACAAATTCGGTACATGCGTAAATGTTGTATAACTCACGTATTCCTTTCTCTTTTCGACACGTTCGTGCAACAATCGATCCCGATTTTCTTTTGTAACTTCCATTTTTTTGGTGGAGGCCTCGATCACGCTTTTGCCGAATTCTTCAGCCAAACTGTTGCGGCGTTGTGCAGCTTCGGCCAATTTGTGTTCGATAGTTTTGGCTCTTTCTATTTTCTCCGCTTCGACAGACTTCAATAAAGAATATATGTAATGCAGAATACATATTGTACAAATGAAGATGAAATTTGGTCAGGTAACCATCATACCTGTAAGAGGTCCGAACAGTTGGGGGGGGGGGGATAAATCCGAAATTTGGGGGGAGGGGGTCGAAAAAAGTTGAAATTTTTCCCAAAAAGGCCAGAAAACATACTCTTTTTTTGCAAATTTTTTCTAAACTGGGGAGGGGGAGAGTTCCCCCAACCACCCCCAATTACAGGTATGGTAACCATACCGTCTACTCTTCTCAACCCACAACTTGTCTGAAATCAAAAGCTGACGGAAATAACTTGCATTTTTTTAAATTCACCAATTAATTCTATCTTAAATATATTTTCTTCTTTTACTTGACATATTCCCGCAGTAGACTGTCATTCTAATTATTTGAATCGATCCTTGAAAAACATTTGGCGCTCAGACCCGATGCTTCATCACATGCCACAATAATTTATTTTTCATTTTGAGTACGAAGAATTATCGCCTGTCTGAGTAGTTCAAATTGCACAAATCAAAGTTTCTAACCAATGACTTATGTTCCAGAAATATTGATGCTGGGATTTCCTTACCCGATGCGATCATTCGTTCGAACAATATGTCCTGTTTTTTATCGAAATTAATTCCAGCTTCGAAGCTCAATTGGCACGTGCTAATAGCACGTCCATGAGCTTATCGTTATTCGAATTTTACAGCTGTTCTTTTTCGTAATTTATACATTTTCTTTTTACTTTCTCTATTGCAAAATTTATTGTTCTGATCGGATAACAGTTTTAAAAGCTTGAAACTCTCATGAGAGACGTTTTATGACCAGACATGCACGGCAAGAATTTTCCAGGGTGGGGGGCAGAGCACCCCATGGGGGGGTATGGGGGGGTATTACCCCCGTCTTAGATTTGGAAATTCATTTACTACCCCCATAAAAACAGCTCACTATAGCAAAAAATTTTGGTAGACTTCATCCTGTCCCCAATAGGTTATACTAATTCGAGAAAAATTGCAGAATGTGTGATTCTGAGGAATTACTCACTGCTCTTTTTGACACATTTACTGAGCAAATGATAATGGGAAAGTATGCAACTTCTGTGCCATATAGCGATTTTTAGGAAAGGATATCAGCACACTAAGATATATTACTTGTAGGAAATCATTATAAATATAATTGGGAGATGAAATAATGGCTTGTGTATATGTGATTAATCAAAAAATTGCCCCTTGGGAAGAAAAACATTATGTTCTTAAAATTCTGCCCCTCCATGCTCTCCTTTTCTTTTCCCCGCTTCAGCGTTGGGTCTTCTGTGCGCATATGGTTACCCAAGCTGTGGCATACTTTCCTGCTATGAGTTGAGACATGTGAGAGGTCTGTTGATGTGGATCAGGAGTGGTACTTGGTTTCAAACTCGTAGTTCATAGTCTAATGGGATTAATAATACCAAAGCCACATTCAGCATCAGGACTTTCAGTTGGAAGCACTGTTCCAAGTTGAAACAATGTTTTCAAACGTATGTTGTGCCAGATTCCTGAAATGTGCAGGAATCAGTTGGCACAACAGACTTCATACTGTGACTATTCTGTACGTATAATTAGTGCATTAAAGTTGCATGATGGGGCAATATTCATTTTTGTAACTTCTATGTGGTTAGAGTACTAAAACTCCCCCCTCCTTCGCAAAAAGCTGGGAGCAAAAAAAAAAAGGTCACGGCATATTGTAAGTACTACCCTTAAAATTTACGACTTTACCCCTACCTAATTTTTCGACCTTGGGGACCTCTGGTGGGGGGTCCTTGAACTTTTTATCTAGGGGGTAGGGGCGTGGGTGAGCAAAAAACAAAAAAAAGTTCTGAAAGCCTGTTTTTCATACAAAATATGCACAAAAATCATCAAAAAAGCTGTCTTAAAAAAAGTTCAGGGCGGGGTGTTTGACATTTTTTAGGCCAGGGGGGGGGGGGTGGGCAGGGTCTCAGGTACGGGGGTTAACCCCGTACCTGAGACCTTTGATGCCGGAAAATGTATCATGTAAAAAATACGTTTAAGACCCAAATTACAGAAAGTGAGTTAAACGTGGGTAAGAGTGAGAGTAAAATGGCGGATAAAATCGTTGGTAAATAAAAGTCGAGTAAAATCTCGGGTAAGATCGTGGATTAAAGACGGGTAAAATCGTCGGTAGAAAAAAAACACACGATTTTACCCATATCGAGATTACAAAAGGTGGGTAAAGTAAAAGTTGGTGGAAAGGACATGGAAATAACCTGCGATTTTGCTATTATATGCTGCTAATATAACCCTGCTATTAGCATGGTTATATTAACAAGAAGTTCATATTTTTGACATAAGGCTCGAATTTGATTCATTCTTTGCACGCCGTCGATGTGTTGCAGCTTAAACTGAATCTGATGTTAGTGATGGCAATGACGAGAAGCCCGAATATTCGGATTTTTCGAAAAAGGCATTGATCATCATTGTTCATATTTCAGTACAACAGTATCAGCATAAATTTGTGATACCTGGGTTATTGTCGAAGAGCACCTTTTCCAGCTACACAATTACTCGATAGTGCAACTATTTTGTGACACATCTTTTGCTTTTCAAATTCCGTTGAGATGAAAGTAATCAACAGGTTTTTGAAATTAATATTTTAATGCGTGAATCTGATGAAAATTGTGGCTTTTGATGAAAACGTTTGAAGCTTGAATAATCTTCCACAAAATTCTCCTTAGGTTCAAAAAACAATGACTCCTACAGTCTTTGAGTTAATAAACAAATACCGACTAGACTATCATACATGTAACGGGGCCCCGAGGTCTGGGAGATTCGGGCAACTTTTTTTGAGCCGGGGGTCAGTAATTCCCATAATTTTGGGGGAAGGGTCTCTAAAGGAAAAAATTCGATTTTTTCACGAAAAAAGTCCGAAAAATAGTATTTTTTTCTAGAAAAACCGAAAAAATGTATTCATGGCGTGAAGCGCCGAGAAAATTAGAAAAAAAACGCCGAGAAAAGAAAAGACTATTCTTTGTTCCGAAATTGACATTTTTCCGTATTTTTCTGAATAACAGTATGGGGATCCCGACGGCTACCATATGGTTAGCCATAGGATTGGAAAATCCTTGGGTGGGGGCGGTCGCCCAATGGCTAGCCATATGGTCGACGATTTCTGACGGGGGCTTCCCATAGCTCTCCCCCCAATTACATGTATGCCGTCTATGCTATAACAACTGAAATGCACTATAGTTTGTTTTTTATAAAATGCTTGTAAATCGAACAATTAACACTGTCTTTAAAATCGTTGTCAAGTTTCACACATTTTTAGTCTTAGTCTTATATATTACATATCGCTAAGCAGAAAATATCTTATGGTGTTAGAAGTTGCAATCAGAAAGCACAGTGAGTTCATCACTTTGGCGCATGGCGAACTGTAAATAGTGATTATTAAACAAACCAATACCTTTTACGCTCAAAGTAATCGTATCAGAAAATTCCCTTGCATGAATTTTATTCTTGCGGACAATACAGTAAGGCTAGAGCCGCGTACAAGGGGGGGGGGGCGGCCGCCCCCTCCCATTGCGGCAGCATGCACACAGTGTATCGCGTAAAATTAACATTTTCTGGGGCTATTCAGTAGAAAAACTTAGTCCGCCTCCATGAAAAAATCCTGCTCACGGCCCTGAGTAAGGCATAATAATCATTTCAGGATAGCTGCAGTTACAGGAGCATGAGCGGATGGCTCACATAATCGGGGAAGTAGCACATAATCATGAGAGCTATTGCTTTGAACCGTAAGAAATGTTCCATAGTGAGATATCCATACACGCACATAGAAGGGTAAGGGGTGAACCTCCTTACCTGAGACCCTGGCCACCCCCTGGCAAAAAGAATCGTCAAACACCCCCTGAACTTTTTCCAATACAGTTTTTTTTTTGTTTTTTTTTGCCCACCGACCCCCCCCCCTTGAAAATTCTTGCCGTGCATGTCTGGAGATATCGGCATTTTAGTTTTGGGACACCCTGTTCATACGACTAAAAACAAGCTCACCATGAAAAACATGTATAAAAATGCTAGGTTGGGTAACCCACCACTTACCTACGTTCTGTAATACGAAAACTAAAAAAGTCGGGTAAATTTCCAAGTTACATGGGTAAAATCGTTGGCAAAAGACGGATAAAATGGCAGGAAACATGGGTTAAGCCCGGTTCATACTTCTGCTCGTTGCTCGGCGAGCGTGCTCGGAAATGTTCTGCGAGCACAGCGTCGAGCAAGCTGCTCGCTGAGCATGCTCAGCGCACGAATATTTGCTCGTCGAGCATAACCCCGAGCACAAAAAATTTGCTCGCCGAGCATGCACGGGGTGGTAGAAAATTTTTCTACTCCTCCGAGCATGCTCGGCGAGCAACACATGTTATTAGTATAGACGCGTCTCAGACTGGGATAATTTATCGAAAATTTAACAATGCGCGCACGATCAATGCCAAATTATGATCGGTCGGTAGTAGGCATGTATCGGGCCAGAGAATATCGGATCGGGTCAGATGGTTCAAATACCAAATCGGGTCACGGGTCGGGTCAGAGACATCTAGCAAACCAGGTCAAGGGTCAAAAAATGTGTTCAGTTCATAAAGTGTAACACAAGCACATACTCGCCATGTTACATATTTGTTTATTATTTAGTGTAAATAAACATTGAAAATGAGAAATGACTATTGCTTTTAAATAGTAATTGCTGTTTTGAGAAACGAGAAATGAAACGAGACAAGGGAAATGAGAAATAAATAAAATCTTTCTCTTATTCAAGGCAAAAAACGAAAATCAATCCGATCTACGATATTATGGGAAACAGAAAAAAATCTGAAATGATAGCCAAAGATGGCATGTCCTTCTTGTCTGCCGAAATAATGTTTGTTAAGAATTTCATTTTTTGCTTAATCTCAAAAACTGCTTCTTGAATACTTTCTATCAGGTATAAGATCTATTCTTATCACTTTTTTTATCAAGTGCATGTAAATTAAAGAATGACCAACATCGGTGTTCACACAAAAGTTTCACTACAGAACTTTTTGAATACAATAGAAATTATAGAACACTTAATTTGAAACAGTATTTCACCTCGAAAAGTTTTGCTTTCAACATGATATTGTTGAATAATTCTTCGTGACTTATGGAAATTGAACGATTTTTAAGCATACCTTTTCAGAAGGTGAAGGCTGAAAATTATTTTTTTTTCCGCTCAGTGCCGAAAATCCAAGAAAAGTTTCTGCACTGCTGTTTTCCCCATCTACAATACAATAATAGTGGGTATGGAAAAAAAGAAAATTAATTGTGTGAAGTGCGACATTTTAAAGTCATAAAATAAGAAAAATAATTGATTTTAAACGTTCAGAATCAATGACTGGCACATTATAGAAGAATAGCGATCTATCACATGACTCCAAAAATTCTGCACCAGTGCAGAAATCACAAAAAATTATTCTGCACGAAGCCCAAAAAATCTGCACTGCGCAGAAAAACACTGACCTAACGTCAGGGATAAATCCCAAAATCGTTGGATAGCAAATTTTTCCCCTAATTTTATAGTACAGTCTATTTAGGATAAAAACATGATGTTCGGTTTTTTTTCTGTCTGGCACTTTTAATGTTCAGTGTGAATATCGATTTGTCAATAATGGAGTTGTTCAATAAACAGGTTGTAATTTGTCAACAACAACCTGTTCAGTGTGAATATCGATTTGTCAGTAACGTGGTGTCTAATAAACAGGTTATTTGTCAATAACAACCTGTTTACTAGACAACCACAAAAAACGTACAACCACTCATACATGCACACAGGGTACGAATTTACCCTACCCCTAAAAAATTTGGTAGAAGTTTACTATAGGTCAAAAATTTGGCAAAGTAAAATGCAACAAACATTTTAAAAAAATTAGATTACAAAAAAAGATCAATTTAAAACACAGTTTATGATCAATGTCAGCAAACAACTTTCTTGAGTAATTGATACAAAAGGCAATAAAATTCCATTTTAGAGTAAAAAATTACTATGTACCTGATTTCTGGAAAAAAATTACTAAAGGACTAATTTTGGTCATTTTCTATACCCTGCGACCCCTGGCCGTGTGCATGTATGCAACCACTGATTGCACAACTGAAGACTGGTTGGCCAAAATTGACTGACAGTAAATCCCTGACCTAAGGCGCATGTATGTGGCCTCAAGGACTAAAAAATTGAATGGAAGTCAAAAGCGCAGCGCTGGTTAACGTCATGAATATACGTATTCGCTTGTGAAAATCTGTCATTTAGTTCCTTTTGCACATCACTATACTGGATGTGGTTTTGATGTTCTAGGCCGCGCTATTTTTAAATATTTTTTACAGGCATTAAAAATATTTTTCGCATAGAATGTCGCAGAATTTTAGACAATTTTTTTCAGTGATCAAGTTTTCAAAGATTCCGTTCGAAAAGGCTGTGTTTAATTTATACTAGGTTACACATTCATCTACTTTCGGAATCACGATTGACGCCGAAATCTTTTTTCTATTTTAATGAGATGCGCTCATATTTGTTTGATATTTGAAAACTCTATATAAAGCTAGGGATGCAACGAGTCTGGGATTTTCAGTTATACGAGTCCGAGTCTGTCAAAAAAATTTATCCGAGTCCGAGTCTGTCAAAAAAATTTATCCGAGTCCGAGTCTGCAAAAAAAATTTATCCGAGTCCGAGTCTGGAAAAATGACGAGTAATAATGAATCCGAGTCCCGAGTCCGAGTATATATAGATACGCAGAAAAGTAAAATTGTTTGGAATTGTGTACTTGTTTATTTACTGTAATATATTAAAATTTACTTTTCATTTTCCTGAAATAAAATTTTTTCATCACGCTGGCTTATTATGATTAAGCTAACGGGTTTTCCATCAGCCTATTGATTGTCTGTGTGTTGTTATTCTAATTAAACAAATAGTGTTTATTTTAGGTACCAAATTTGCAATGCCAAAAAATCTCTCTAGCATTCTTTGGGATTATTTTGAAATAACAAGCGATAATAAATCTCAATGCAAGCTTTGCCCTCTAAAATTATCCCATACTGGCGGTGGCCCTACAACTTCACTTCGAAAACACTTGGAGGTGAAGCACAAGGAGGCGTATAACGAATATCTCAAAAAGAAGAAACAGCAGGAGTCGGAGGATTGTAGGCCTAAGTTTTTACATTTTTTATACAGTAAATTTGGTCTCGCAAAAGCATTGATTTTTGATACAAATTTTATTCGAGTCCGAGTCCGAGTCTGGCAAAAAAACTTATTCGAGTCTGAGTCCGAGTCTGGAAAAATTTTTTATTCGAGTCCGAGTCTGGAAAAATACCGAGTAATACTGAGTCTCGAGTCCGAGTCTGAGTACTCGTTGCATCCCTATATAAAGCTATTATGGACAAATATCACTGAACAGGTTACTTTGTCAAGTCAATGAAAATTGAATTCTTTGTGACGTATACATAGCATTATGAAAATTCATAACTGGCTGCGTCTTTGAGCTTTTTAGCACTAGGGTATCGCCAGCACTGCCGCGCTTTTGAACACTACCAGAAAAATTGGGGATTTGGAACGAATATTTATAGGAGCATTTTAGTATTTTAGTATGACAAAACCTCAAAATTTGCATTACGATGCAAGTAATTGATTAATCGCATGCATTTAGAATTACTAATATTCGCTAATATTATAGACAAAAATTAAGTGGTTCGCGACTAATTTCCACAAAACTAATTTCCTGATTTCGAAGACTATAGAATTCTTGCGTTCGAAAATCAATCCAAACTTCAGTGCTAGGAAAAATCAACATTTATGACGTCCGATTTTTGAATTTTAATTACATTTTTTTAAGTTCTTAATTATTTAATACGAGTTCGAGAGTTATAGCTGCAGTGGTAGGAACGTTATCTCGGAGTCTGACGTGGCATTAGCCTGGTGCGAATTCATGAACACCTACAAAATTGCCTCACAACTGAGGCGCCGGATAACAGACGTTATAATGAAAAGTTATTCAGTGCCCGGCGCCGCGAAAAAATTAACATACAATCCAGCGCCAAGTGCTGAATAAAAAAATAAGACAGAAAGATATCATAGTTTTCCCCCGAATAGTGCTCTTTGGGAAAAAACAATTCAGACATGAGAAGAAAAATTTTAGGCTGTTTCAAATTTAAGGAAGAAAATTTTGGGGGTTGGACATAGAAAATATATGGATCGATTTCCGATAGAAATCTCAACTTTCACTGAGTCATTTTTGAGAAAGAGCACGTCAACCAGGCCTGTAGGCAGGGAGGTTGGGCACCATGCCCCCAAATGCTTCTAGTGTTAAAGAAGGCAAAGATGGACCTTTGGTTTTTTCTTCAAGAAAAAGTCAAGTCAGAAATGCCAATTTTTTAGTAAATTAAGTGGAAAATGTGCGATATCCGAAAATAATGCTTGGCTACAGGCCCGAGGTCAACTATTACTTTGTTTTAAATTAATGTAGTTCTTTAAATATAACCTAAATTGGATTCAAATTTAAATTTATAAAATTTAAGGAATATCACTCTCAAAAATTTCTAAATAATAGAAACACGATTTTTGAGCAGAAAATTAAAATCAGGTTCTTCAAATAAATGACTGGAAGATTTTTCACCATTCTAGAATGACAATATCCGAGAAAAATTTTCAGCGCTTTGCCCCGGAAACATTAGTATGTTTCTTGGGTTCTCTTTCGTGATTACAACGATCTTTGCGGTCGATTTCTCATGTATAACTCATGATCATAATGCTCTTGGACGGATTGTTAGATTAAAAATTATTCCACTATGCTTGACAAAATTAGTTCTTAACTCAAAAACTTTAATTTTTTCTTCAATTTTAATGAGTCCACGAATCTAAAGATACCAGATTTTTTGCATGAGCCCAAAACCAGTTGAATGAAGCATATACGAGCACGGTTTTTTTTTGCACACAGGAACCAAATTTTTTCTGCCAACTGCACACTTCAACCTCAAGCCTGACTGTCTTTTTGATTAGGTTATATAGTGTTTCCTTGCCGGCATACCTATAATTGGGGGGAGGGGCTTGGCCAACCATATACCCAATCCCCCCCCCAGTTTGGAAAAATTTAGAAAAAATTGGCAAAAAAGTGTATGTTTTCGGCCTTTTTTTGGGAAAAATTTCGACTTTTTTCGACCCTCTCCCCCGAAATTTCGGATTTACCCCCCCCCCAACTGGTCGGACCTCTTACAGGTATGCTTGCCGGAGATGAATTTTTATGCACTCTACAACGGAAGAACTGAAAATTTTCCGGCGCCTGGCGCCGGATTTCAATTAATAAATAACTTTTTTGTATTATTCTAATAATGCTTATAGCGTATAATTATCAATATATTGCGATCAGGGTTGGGAAAAAACCCATTTTCAAAATTTCGAATTTGGGTTTTTATGGGTTTTATCAGGGTTTTTTGAAATTTCACAATGCTGGATCTGAACCAAGTAAAAATAAAGCAAATGCAACATTACTAAAGTTTTATTCCTCATAAATCAAAACATTTTCAGATCATTTTACCTAATTTTTATAACAAAAATACACCAATTACTCATCGTAACACTTAAAATCATCTACCTGTTTAAATTACAATAGTTTCCTGGCTAAATCAATGCCACTGATTACAAATATGATATCAGAAATTTTAAAGGAGCAAGTCTTCACGTGTTCTACCAATTTGCACACACATATCATATCACACATTTAGGATATCATGCGTTTTTCCTTTTCTACTGAGTTGTGCTACTTTCCCACGATACATTATGGAACACATCTGGTGTTTTATCAAAAGAAAATGCTAAAATTAGACTACTCAATAATTGACGCACATAATAGGATTTATAGCTTAATATTTGTTGTGAAAAATTGTATTGGTTTGATTTTATTAATAGCTGATCCGGCTATATATGAATTCTGTTACTATACAGCAGAGGAGAATATGGCAACACAAGCGTTAGTTCGTTACACTTTGTAACCCGTGTTTCCTAGACTAATCTAACTAGTCTATTCAGTAGTTTGTTCATTTCGAACTTACATCATGTTGAAACTTTCATTTTGTTTTAATTCTTTTTTTAACCTTGTTCAAATTCGGGATATTTTTTCTAGCTATCTTTGTGTATTTTCTTTTTACTTTTGTTCGGTCTTAAAAATGTTTTTAGTGTTTCACCATAATACCCTCCAGATTTTTGTATTTGCTTTCTTTTGTCTTCGACTAGTAAATATCACAACAACAATTTGCTAAGCAAAAGCAACTTTTGATCTCAAATCAAGATTTACAAAGACAACAAAATCAACAAAACTGCAAACTCAAAATTTTTTTCAATAGATTTTTGATCCATGTGAAGACATGCTAATACTAATACCTAACACGACAAAATTAATTTTGCCGGTTTATCAATATTAGTCTTAAAAACCGTACACTTGTCGGGGATGGACATAGTCTATCTCCAGGTTGCGAAGAAATAGCCAAAGCCGACGCAA
Source organism: Romanomermis culicivorax (assembly GCA_963922205.1). Lineage (NCBI taxonomy): Eukaryota > Metazoa > Nematoda > Enoplea > Mermithida > Mermithidae > Romanomermis > Romanomermis culicivorax. The sequence continues at coordinate 156,510 of CAWUHX010000043.1, forward strand.
ATCGCATCGACGCCGATTTGCGTAGACACCGCGCATGAAAATGCCGGTCGTCTATGTTGTTGGTCATTCTTTGATTTGTTGTTATCTTATAATAAAGAAAATCGGGGGCCAGTAGGCCATTATTTATAATATTATTTTATTATTTTTTTGTGGAGTGTTCGCCCGAAATACAACGTCCCCCGGCCGGACATTTATTGGATTACTCGCAGCGGAGGGAATGCAGGTTAGACCCCGGATCTCTGGAGTGCCACCCAGCGTGCAAGTCTACATTTGCAACTCAATTCTCGGCCTGACTTCTAGGTTTGCCCGATTTGAAGTTACTTGAGCTCAGAGAGTTATTTGATCTTCTGCAGTTCTTTGGAACGAAAGCAGGTGATCTTTGTCGAATTTGAGACCGACCGAACTGTTGCAAACTTATTCTACCTAAGGTTTCCGCCTGATTAGGTGAATTAGCGAGCGACTGATTAGGTCTATTTTTGATACCAATTCATCTATTATATTTCTCAACTTCCACCAAAGTCTCATTTCAACACACTCTCAAAGCAATTTTTTTGCAATTGAATCTTTAGCTTTAAGGTTAGAATAACTTAACAGAGTCATACGAACCGAATCGAATAGCGCTAAAAGTTCCCTGAATTGATAATTTACAAAGCATTTGATTTGTTTGTTGTTTTGTGTAGTCTAATCTCAAATCTGTTGTCATGTCAGTGTCAGAAGAGACTACATTACAGTTACTATAATCGGCTCAACTCTCACTTTATTGTAAAATCAGGAAGAAATTGGTTTCTTGTTAACAAGATGGAAAAATTAATTTTTTTCTTCAAAAAACCCAAAAACCCGGAAATGTCCAATTTTCCAACCCTAAAAAACCCATTAACCCAAAAACCCAATGCCCGCTAACCCTGATTGTGGATAAATGTTTAATCCCGTTATTATTTTCTGGCTAATTTGATAAAAAGGAAGATTTTTATCAGTCATTTTGCCAAAATCTTTTTGCAATCATTGGAAAAATTTTGAATTTTATGTGATTAAAACATTTTAGGTCCAAGAAAATGGTAGGAATTCCTTGCTAGTGACGGATTCCAATTCTCAATTGTTTGCCTAGATTTTAAACTTTAGTTTGCGTGACTGAAAATTCATTGAATTCACTGAAAAATTAAAGCTTTTGCATGAAAAATAAAAGATGGAAAGATTCATTTTTCATCGTTCTAGAATATCCAAATTCAGAAAAATTTCGGCGCTATGCGCCGAACAAGTCACTTTACTAACTAACCTTTCTCTTCAATCCAAAACTCAGAAAATTGAGTTGTAAAAACCTAAAACCGGCGCGGATCGATTTAACAAAATTAGGTGAATTTATTGATTTTGGAGTGAGCAACCACTAATTTATCTGTGCAAAAGAAATAATTTTTCTTCAAGTTGCATAATGCAACCTGGCCTGTGCAAAACAAACACTGTGCGAGAATTTCTAACCGAAAAACGACTCAAGGAACAGATGGAAAATTTTTTGATTACTTTCTCGGATATAACATCGGCTAGAAAAAAGCATGTGGAGAATATTCAGCGCCGAGCCATGCGAGCAAAAACCCAATTTTGTGGAGTAAATTTGAAACAAGTATTGTTGGTAGGTTTCAAATCCCTACTATATACTTGCTACAATTTTTCATCAAGAAACAAATACTAAAACAATAACACTAAACTCACCGCTCGTCGACTTTCGGCATGTTTTAACTTTGCTTGAATTTCTTCCAACGAAGCTTTACCGCTCAGCGAGTGTGGACGAGGAGAACTTAAGCTTTCTAATTTGGAAGTTTTGGGGGGCTCGAGAACGACTTCGAATTTCAAACTTCCGGTCGATGTCGTCATAACGTCGCCACTAATAACATTATCGCTACTACTATCGCCAGTAGGTTCATTGGTAGGCATGATTTTCTCAAGATGCTGAACGAGAAGAAAACCACGAAAAAACAGCAGCGAGCGATTCAAAGAAGCTGTTTCTCTGAATTTTCTCGGAACTACAGTAAACATCATAAGGGAGTGCACTAAGAAATTTAAAGAACCTATATTTCAGTACATTTATTGAGATCAGTATGCGTATTATGATAAGGTTATCATTCTAACTTTGGAGAATCTGGGACTTCAGTCGGAATCACATAACCCTCGACCATATCATTTCAGGCAAATGCAAGGCTTACTAGACAACCAGTATTTCGCGCAATAATTCCAGATTACTTTATGGATGTGGGAAATCCAATGGAGGGCTGCACCAGGGTTTTTTTTTGCATACAGCAACCAAATTTCGGGCTGGGCAACCAAATTTTTTCTGCCAAGTTGCACTGTGCAACTCGAGGCCTGACTGCTGTTTTGATTACGTTATAGGCTTTTCTGTCCGGAGATGCATTCTTATGCGTTCTAAAATGGAAAAAAAGTGAAAATTTTCTGGCGCTTCGCGCCGGATTTCAATTCATTCAATAATTATTTGTATTCTAGTGCGCGGTTAGGAAAAGTCATTCTAGTTAGTGCTTATAGGTTCAAGTTATCAACATACTATGGATATCATACCTGTAAGAAGTCCGACCAGTTGGGGGGGGGGGGGGTAAATCCGAAATTTGGAGGGAGGTGGTCGAAAAAAGTCGAAATTTTTCCCAAAAAAGGCCAAAAAACATACACTTTTTGGCAAATTTTTTCAATTTTTTCCCAACTGGGGGGGGGGGTTGGGGGGGAAAATGATTTTGGGTATAGGGTTGGCCGAGTTGGGGGGGGGGTCCCCCCCCCATACCTGTAGGACCTCCGACCAGTTGGGGGGGGGGGGTAAATCCGAAATTTTGGGGGGGGGGGGGTAGGAAAAAATCGAAATTTTTCCCAAAAAAGGCCGAAAAACATACACTTTTTGACAAATTTTTTTAATTTTTTCCCAACTGGGGGGGGGGGTTGGGGGGGGGAAATGATTTTGGGTATAGGGTTGGCCGAGTTGGGGGGGGTCCCCCCCGCTTTTTCCTCATTTGGGGAAGAAAATTCTGGGAATCGGATACAGAAAAGATGCATCTTGGTACATTTTAGAGGGTCATAATCTCAAAATTTTCTGGCGCTTCGTGCCGGTTATAACGATCATACCTGTAATTGAGGGGTTGGGGGAAACCCTCTCCCCCCAACTTGGCCAACCATATACCCAACCCCCCTCAACCCCCCAGCCTTTTTGGGAAAAATTTCCTCTTTTTTCGACCCCCGCCCCCAAAATTTCGGATTTATCCCCCTAACTGGTCGGACTTCTTACATGTATGATAACTATCATTATTGAAATGAAATGAAATGAAAAATATTTATTGCCGTTACACAAAAGAAAAATGCAAAGTGAAATACATAATATAATGTCATATAAAGAATAAGATTAGTAAATCGACTCGCAAGAAATGTAAATATTTTAAGAAATAGAAAAATCATGCAGCAATAGGGTGCAAAGGTTACTTGAAAAGTAACAACTTACATGCACCCCCCAATTCGATTATCAAAGTTTAGAAGTTTAATTTTTTCTTTGAAAGTGTGCAAACTGGGAGAATTAACGATATCAAAAGATAAAGAGTTCCAGACATTAATATAACGGTTAAAAAAATCAAACTGGCAAGCAGTAGTATGAACTGACTTTATTGTCAATCTTAGATCATGATTACGACGCGTATTGTTGTTGTTTATACAGAAAAAGTCATCAGGATTTAGAATTGTTCTTTTGTGGATTATGTTGTACATGGTACAGAGGGCAAATTCTAATCTACGAATATCAAACTTGCGTAGACCTAGCCTTTGAAGTCTATCTCTTGAAAGTTATTATGTATTATCTAGCTCAGACGCGGCTTTCAGCATGTCTATCTTCATTAATCATTTAATTTATAATAGTTTTCATCGTCTTAAACATAGTAGCTCATGTTTTAATTGGTAATCTTCAATATTTTATCATGATATTTAGTGAAGATTCGCATTTTTTCTTGGACACTGTTTTTGAGAAAGATCAATACGTCAAGTCTCTAAACCTTTTGAAGCAATTATTTCTTTCCTCGTAAAATCAATTCAAAAGCTTCATGGAAGTAGTTTTCGGAAATTTCTACTCTTCTTCCTCATATCTTTTCGGCCAAGTTCATGAGGGTTTACAAATAAATTACTAGGGTCGGTATTACTATTGCGACTTAAGCTGGAGCTTGAGATGCAACTCAAGTCCCTACGACGTTATAACATAAAAAAGTTAAGTTCCAGCTGAGCACTAGCTTGGCCGGTATAACTAAAAAATTGTTAAGCTGCAGCTGAGCAAGAGACTTAAGATTTAAACTTAAATCTCGGACTTGAATCCGTTCGACCGTTTAGCTGGAGCTCAAGTCTGACCAGTATTACGAAAGTTAAGCTAGAGCTTAAGCTGCAGCTTAACGTGAAAAAGTCAAGACTGGAGGGTAGCTGTCTTAAGTTCGTATTTTACATTGTTATACGATAATATACTATAAAAAATCACATTTTTCGTGAATTTCTTTTTCATTTTTCGTTTTCATTAAGAAGATCAGCAAGAGAATCGATGAATGAATAAATTAACGAAATTTTGATGACAAAAATGACCAAAAAAGCAAGGAAAAAAGTGACAACGAAAAGATGACGACAAAAATTGCTAACTTTTGCTTGAAAATCGATAATGACGAATCGCTTTACTTATGCATATGTGCTATCCAAGTTAGTAGTTTTCAATATGTTCAATGCATATAGCTACTAGGCACTACTGTCGGATTATGCACAGAGAAGAAAATAAACATCGTAGAGACAGAATAAACCAATAAACACTGTACAGGCACAAAAAAATGTTGATGCAAAAAGTTAAGCTAAAACTTAAGTTTTGCTAAGCTGCAGCTTAACTTCCAACGCAAAACACTTAAGCTTAAGCTGGTGCTCAGCAAGAGCTTCGCTAAGCTGCAGAGCTTAACCAAGTTGCATCTTTATTTTCCACACAAAAGGTATATAAATGTAGTTAAGCTGCAGCTTAACCATACATGCACATAGGGGTTAGGGTGGTAAACCCCCATACCTGAGACCCTGGCCACTCCCCTGGCAAAAAAATTGTCAAACACCCACCTGAACTTTTTCCAATACAGCTTTTTTCATGATTTTTGTTCATATCTTGTATGAAAAACAGGCTTGCAGAACTTTTTTTGTTTTTTTGCTCACCCACTCCCTAACCCCCAGGGAAAAAAGTCCTTTGACTCATCCCCCTGGAAAATTCTTGTCATAAAGATTAACATCTTTTTTGGGCTCTCACCTGTCATCATATGTGATTTAACCATTGATTTCTCATGTAATTCAAAGTCATTATGCTCTTGGATAGTTTGCTGGAAAATGTGTTCCACAGTGCTTGTAGATTAGACTTCAAACTCTAAAATTTGATTTTTTTATGAATTTTAATTAATTAACGGCACTAAAAACACCAGGGGCCGGTTTCTCAAAAAGCGTCTAAAGTTACATGCGTATAACTTTAGACGTGTCCAAGTTGAACGGACTTTAGACGCATCTAAACTTAGACGGAACTTGTAGTCGTTTGAAGTTAGATGGGTGAAGTAGACGATATGTGTTTCTCGCCAATAAATTAGATGCGTGGAAGATTCAGTAAACATTGATGTTTTTGTATAGTACGTTTACAAGAGTGAACTTCCGACAAATGTCCATTTACTGTATGTTTCCTAATTTGAAATTTGCTAGAACTTCACTGCTATTATATTTAGTGTGTATTTAATAATTTAAATGTTATCATCAACATAATTACTTTTTGTTTCAGGTGCAGTTTAAGCTATTAGCAATACTGTTCAGCAGTCTGACGAATTTGAAGACTCCTGTTACCAGCATGCACCTCTTCTGTGGTCAAATTTCATTGATTAGTTCATCAGAAATGGCGATAAGGCGTCTTATGCACGGTTTTTTTTGCGTGGCTCGTTTCGCCATTTGGCGAAAGAAGTCAAAATTATCTTTCCTTCATTTTCATTTTTCAACCATTTTCTTCAAGTTACTTTTTTCACTCAAAAAGTCCACAGATGCGTTATTCATGCTTTTTTGGCTTTGAAAAATTTAATATATACAGAGGGAACCGAAAAATTAAGAAAAATTGACTTTTTTGAGTTCAGATAATGGTAACAATAAATTAAATGATTTGTTAATTTTCAAATGATGATTTTCAAATTGTCTAAAGCTTAAATAATCAAATTCCGAAAAAATTGACTGCAAAGTGCAAACACCTTAAATCGAATATCACTAATTCCGGCGCAAAGTGTCAGAAAAAACATTTGGATTATGATATTCAACAACGCTGGCACAAGAATTTTTTCAGCATTTATTTCGGGGATAAAAAGTCGAATTTTTCAGCCATTCAATCGTTTTTCAGTGGGGCAGAACGCAAAAATCATATTGAAAACATGCAGCCGAAATTCAGAAATCAGGCAATCAATGAAGGATTGGGATTCTTCAACAACTTCTTGTATTGTCTTTTGCTCGTGATGTTTTAATCATTTTTCAAGTGCAAATGCTCCGTTCCTAAAATTCAAACATTTTAGATTTAGACTGCAATACTGCAAGTGAATACAATCAGTTCTAGAAAAATTAATAGTTTGATATATTTTTATTTAGCAACATAAATTTGATTTGGTTTTGGTTATTTTTTTTGCGTTATCATAATTTTTCATCATTGTGACACACTTTTAAAAGGGGAGCTTTCACGGACCGGGCTCGGGCCGAGAAGGGAACCTGGGCGGGCAGGGCCGCGTCCTTGTGGCCCGTGTAGATCCCTATACGCACTCAATTACACATCCCCACATTGTCTGGAAATTTAGCATATTTGTCTATGATATTTGTTGGTAAACAATCTGTCATTTTTCTCACAATTTCCAAACTGAAGCTTATGCATGCAACCCAAAAAATTTTACGATTTCAAAATATGGGCCGCCCGTTCGACAAAAATTCAAAGTTACAGCCAAATTCGTATCAATATCACATCGGAGACCCTGTTATCTCAACTGTGGTACTAATGCTCGAATCCTTGCAAACGTAACTTTTGAAAATCCAAAAATTTTCTAGAATTAATTATCGGTCAATAAAAAAATGATCAATTGAGAAAAAGTTCGCCTTCAAAACCTAATTCCAAATTGATTCACAAATGCTAGAGCCATGTATTCACATCACCGAGTACAATAATAATATGAAGAAAAAAACATGTAAGCATAATTTGAAAAATTTTCATATTACTTAACCCAGGGTCTTACCCCGTCGAAATTTTTCGTCCAACTTCAAACGTGTTTAGCTTGCACGTCTTTTGAGAAACACTAAATGAACATATGACGTCCAAAATTTTGGGGGGAGGGGTCTCTGAAGGAAAAAAAATCGATTTTTTTATGAAAAAAGTCCGAAAACGGTTCAAAAAATAGTAATTTTTGTCTAAAAAATGATAAAAAAATGTATTTATGGCGGGAAGTGCCGAGAAAATTGACGTTTTTGACCATTTTTTGTTCAAAAATTGACATTTTCCATCAAAAAATTGATATTTTTCAGTATTTTTCCGACCAAAAGTATGGGGGTCCCTAGGGCTACCATATGGCTAGCCATATGATTGGAAAATCTTGGGGGGCGGTTGCCCAATGGCTAGCCATATGGTCGACGATTTCTGGGGGGTTCCCATAACACTTCCCTCCCAATTACATGTATGCTGGCCAACCCCCTGGCCAAAAAGTCGTCAAACACCCTTACCTGAACTTGTTCCAATACAGCTTTTTTCATGATTTTGTGCATATTTTGTACGAAAAACAGGCTCGCAGAACTTTTTTTTGTTTTTTTGCTCACCCACCCCCCTATCACCCAGGCAAGAAAGTCCATGGACCCTTCCCCCTGGAAAATTCTTGCCGTACATGTCTGTGTAGCGGGTAGCATATTTTTTTGAAAATATCGGGTCCGGGTCAAAAATTCTAATAATATTGGGTCCGAGGTAATTCTGGATCTCATATCAGGTGTCCATTATATTTTTTCACATGCTAATCTGTGTGACATCATTAAGACACGGTTCGTGAGAGATTTGACTTACTGGTCCATTGACCATGACAAGTTAGAAATTAATAATATCTGAAAATGAGATATTTTGAGTAGTTCTGTATGCTGAGTATTGTGACAGCATTTATTCGGCACAAAATTCGCATACGTGCAGTACTCGAAAAGTCGGAAATATTACATTTTTGGCATTTTTCTATCTCTATAAATGTTCAATATCCCAATGTTCATTAGGTATGAAAAAAATTCTGATATCTCACTTTACACTTTTCATGTCATTTTAATGTGTCAAAAGTGATATCGAAACAACTCGAAAAGTAATTTGAAGCTTTTTTTGGGTACCTTTCTAACAAGATGCCACAGAATTTTTTTCTTCATTTCTGTAGCCACTAATGTCCAACATATTGTATTAAAATTTAAATCAGGTTTGTGTTCTGTTTTGGGAGCTGTAGATGTCTGCACATCTTGAAAATTGATACAAAAATGCTGTTTAATGCCACTGAATGTGTCATCAACGGGATTCGGTAAACATTAAAAACGTTCAGATCGTACGAATAAACAGAAAGGATGTTGGTCGAATCACTGGCACAATTCCATCGATCTATATTTAATGATCATACCACCGGGTGTCTCAGAAGAGATGCAACATAAATTCTTTTTTTCAGTAATTCAATTGAAAAAAGGTCGAAGCTGCGAATAATGTTACAAAGTAAATGACATCTGTCTGACTCCGGCCAATATTATAAGGTGTGGGAAAATTTTTTACACTTGAGGTCACCCCGTTTCACACCACTTGAGGTTTGCCAGATGAAGAGAAATGAAATAATAATCGATTTCTGTGCTTTTCAAATACAACAAAGTGGATTGCGTTTTCCCGTATATAAATTTCAGTGAATGACTCGATTTCTGAAATTTAATGAACATTCTAAACATTTTTGACCTTTTATATTTTCAGCATGTCGTTCAAATTTACCACAACTTTCTTACTAAGGCCAAGCCACATTTTTTTCAAATCATTTACATAGGTAATGACGACTCCCATTTTCTCAGAGCATTATTGGTTTGGGATTTATTCAGATTGAAAAAGATGTTTGAATAACAGTACAGTGTGTGTCACTTTAGAAAGCGTAAAACGTGTAAAGTACATAATTAGAAAAAAAATTTCATACGCAATATACTTTAAATCTAACTTAATCTCACAATGATCTAAGCAATAAAATATTCGTTTGTTAGTTTTCTTATATATAGTTAATTGAGGTGTAATCACATTTTTTATCATGGTTATTTGTTTTCAGCTGAAGGACTGTGTTATACATCAGACCCGAAGCAGAATTGTAACAATTTCTTCGGGTCCAGGTTCAAAATTTTAAGAATTACGGGTCCGGGTCCAAAATTCTTAGAATGTCGGGTCAGAGTCCAACAAAATGGTCGGGTAATTTTGGTTCTCATTTCGAGCCTGGGTACCCGATACATATCTAATAAATAAGCAGAATGAAACCGAATCAGCAGTCTGTGAATACTGCTTCCATCATAACTGTGTTTTTGGCGGTGGAAAGAAATTTTGAGTATTCGGGTGTGCTGAGGCGCATTTTTACAACATTTTCTGGCGCTTTGCGCCAATCTGATTCAAATGGATGTTTCTTTTTGTATGATACGAACATTCTTGGGTTTGTACCATGCATGTAACGGGGCCCTGAGGTCTGGAGGGGGAGGTCGAGCGATTTTTTTTGGGGCCGGGGATCACTGATTCCAAAAATTTCTGGGGAAGGTGTCTCTGAAGGCAAAAAAATTCGACTTTTCCGCTGAAAAATCCAAAAAACGGTTCAAAAAATAGTAATTTTTTTAAAAGCTGTAAGAAATGTATTCATGACATGGAACCCCCAAAAAATTGACACTTTCAAACATTGACATTTTTGACCGTTTTTTGTTTAAAAATGGCATTTTCTATAAAAAAAATGACATATTCCAGTATTTTTCCGACCAAAAGTATGGGAGTCCTTATGACTACTATATGGCTAGCCATAGGATTACAAATCCGGAAAAATTTGAGATTTTGACCATCTAAATTGTACCAAAATGCACCTTTTCATCAATGCCAGCAGTAGAAACGCCCAAAAAAAATTTCCGTTCTGTCCGGAAAATGCCCAAAAAATTTTTCGTACAGCCCAAAAAAAGTCCGCACTGTGCGGAAAAAAACCCTGGCCATATGGCCGACGATTTCTGGGGGGGGGGGCTTTCCTATAGCACTTACCCCCCCCAGTTTCGTGTATGGTTTGTACAAGAATTTTTTGGGATTTTTACAAAATTACAAAAATTTCCGGCATATCCTGGTTATAGAACGCTTTTTCAAGCCTCAAAACCAATGAAACACCAGAAACTTTTTCGACCCTTTGCGCCAGATTGTACTTCGTAGTTCTCGGATTGGTTCATCCAAGCAAGGTTTGACAGTACGTCGACAGATTGCAGACAACGTTTTTTGGCTATATAGCATAATCTAATCTGTATTAGCTGAAGCTCCTGTTTTAGCAATATTAATGAGCAAGTAGCATGATCTTTATTTTAAAAAGCAAATTCGTGTTCAACCATGCAAACAACCTGAATTTGAAATTCTGTATCATTTTGCATCCGAAGCTTCATAAAGAAAGCTGCATTTTTGAGTATCATATTGCATATTTGTCTGCTGTGAAAAGCATAAATTTTAAAGTGAGAAATTTTCCAGTGGAAGAAATTTTTGGAAAATACTTGAAAAACTCATGGTTTTTTGTTTTTAAACAAAATTTTGTTCATTTATGGATTTTTTGTCACATTTTTGTACATGACTATAATGTGTTGTGCAGGTCTTTCCTTAAGAGGCGTAAGAAAAGATTGGGTCTGAACTGACCTGTTAGAACTGATACCTTGGCTAAGCCTCGGTGATCCGTGCAACAGTCCGTCTGTCCCCAGACCTACAACAACAAAGATAAACTTTGTTCTAAATACGGGGGCCTTACCAAAGACCTCCGCAGTCTCCTAGATGAGACAAGGAATCCCCTCAGGGATAAACTTACTTGGGTATAACCCGAAAGGGGTTTCCCAAAACTTACTTGATGTAAGCCGGCGCCTGGGCCTCTGGCCCTCCGCCTTCGTCGATGCGAATTATCTAAACAAATAAACGAATATACTAAACAATAAATCCGACGAAATATGTAAAACGAATGTGGGTACACCACAGTAGAATACTCATAAACAAAAGACGTTGCTGGGAAAATTATATTTAGGGACGCCAGCAAAAATACCAAGAATATAATAAAAAACGATATTGAGTGAAGAATGATTTCACTTTCATTTTTCGTCTTTCTTTGGCGCTCCATTCTATGCAAATGTCTGCGCCGCTGGTCGTCCCTGTCGTCGATTTGCATGTCGATTTCCCCACACGAAATTGGCATCAACAGGGTGCCCAACATCCCTCGCGCGTCGAAACCGACCTACGGGAGGTAGAAAAAAACTTTTGGCCGGGTTACCCCGGCATTAAAAGGAATTAATCAAAAGGAAAAAATCTACAATTCCGGCTGACTCCTGATAAACAGTTTGTCTCACCGGACTCCCGTTTCACAGTCTGTCCTAATAGAACTCCTGTGCTGGTCGTTGGACACAACGAATACCAAGGGCTTCGCCGCAATGGCTGGCAAGTGACGTCCATTTTGACCTCGGCATTGATGGAATAACCTCCTGCCCTAAGGAGTATGACGTAAACGTCGGTGCCGGATGTGTGGTCGGCTTCGGGCTCGGCCGCTCGGTCTGCATGCTGTGTCAATTCGTTGGCCGTGGGTCTAACCGCATGCAAATCGACTTCCCGCGTCTCTATTTTTTCTAAATTAAACTAAAATACGAGATTATATGACGATACAAAAAGACGACGCGGGGTTGTACGGATATCACAAAATTTAAAATGCGCTAAAAAATTTGAGCAAGAATGTGGCCAAAAGTTAAAATATTTTTTACGGTTGCGTTTTTGCACCGGTTTTGTCAAAAAAGAGATTTTTGATGGCCAGCAGCACCGAAAAGAAATGTTTTTGGATTTTTTGTTTTTTGATTTTTTTGGATTTTTTGTGATTTTATTAGTGTTTTTGGGTTTTATGTTTTATGAAATAGGTAGAAAATATATGTACGAAAAAGAAATTTTTGGGCCAAAATTATGCAGCTATTTACTGCTGCTGCCCGCCGCCTCGGTAGCCTCCTCGAGGTCTACCTTGATAGTACCCCCTCTGACCTGGTTGGCCTCGGGTCTGACCTCCATCTTGGCCTCTATTTTGGCCTTGTTGGCTTCCGCCGCGTCTACCTAGCGGAATAAAATTCGGATTGTGGAATTGAGCATCCGGGTCTTGACCTTGGTGTTGCCAGGTTCCTCGGCCTCTGTAAGGTCGCTGAGGGCGCCCTCTGAAGCCTCCCCTGGGTTGACCTTGGTCATACCCCGGTCTAGCCCTGTACGGGGCCGGGTTTGAGAACATATCGTCTCTCCCCGGCTGCCTTTGACCACTGCTAGTGGAGCTGCTGCGCTGAGGTTTTTGTGTCCGATAAGTTGAATTAAGAGATTTTGATGATATTGATTTTGATCGAGAAAGCGGACTTTTGTAAGAGGTGCTAGCAGCTTCACTATATGACCTCTGGCTGGTCGTAGCCGATGATTGTTGTATCATCGGTGGTTGTTTCTTAGCCGGAGGGAGTCTAGGCACTTTGAACTTACTCGGGCTCTTGGCAGCCGTTCGCTGAAATTTATCAGCTTGCGACCTGTCATCGCCTGGTGCCTTCCTCTTAACACCCATCTGGTTTAACCTTTGCGAGCCCATAAAAATATACTGATTAAAGGCTGCAATGTAGACATCGTCTACGCGGTTTCCCTGGGCCTCAACGACTAGTTGTCTGTTCGCAAACGAACACGCCTGGGCATACCACCTACCAATTGCCGTTGGCGTGATCGGAGCGAAGTCCAACTGAAGAAAAATCATTAGGGTCACGTACCTAATGGCCGTAAAGACGTCTGAGGCATCGTAGTCCTGAAGCCATCTGGGGATGAGAATTAAAATTATCCATTCCCAGATCTCCTCAGGGATGCGCTCTCCGTCAAATATAAATCCGCCCTGCATTTCGAATTGCTGGCGGTAATTTTCGTGAATCTCGGCCATGGCATCATTGACCATTCTGTAAATTATCGGCCGTTCTTGCCGATCAAAGGCGAAGTAATTGGCGACCTCTGGATTTTCAAATGAGATCGGCCCAATTAGGCGCCTTTGTTCCCGTTGCCACTCCCAATAATCAATCAGAGTTTCGGCCAATTGACCAGGAGTGACAAACTGCTGTGGTTCCCTTTCGGGTCTAGTAGCTACCACATTCAGCTTGACCTTCTTGATCAATTTCTCCTCCGATTCAAGATCGGGCTTCACCAATACGCTTCCCGCAGGTTTGCTACTTCTTGCGGTATAGCTGGAGGGCACGGATTTACTTTTGCCAGAATAAGTACTAACCTCTCCGCCGGTTTTCGATACCGTTCGCGTCTGAGTGTACGATGTTGTCGCAGTGGACCCTGTTGTCCTATCCGATTTTGTCTGGCCTATGGAGGTCTCCGTTCGCGTCTGACTTTTTGAAGTCTCCGTTCTCGTTTGACTCTTTGAAGTCTCCGATCTCGACTTTTGGCTCGTCGAGTATTGCGGTGTCGTTGTTTCTTCGGCCTTATCGTAGGCGTCGTTTTCGGATCCGGTGGCGGCCGCTCCTTGTTGCTGCTGTCCCTGAGCTGCAAGTCTGCGTCGCTTGGCCTTACCTATCCTCTTTCTACGCCTTACCTTTTCTTTGGCTAGATGTCGGATAAATTTTTCCGACATCCCTTCAGCTAACATCTGCTGAACTTTGTCTGGGGAATAAATTCCAGGAATACCTTCCTCGGCAATTCTTCCCCTCCGCATCAGCTCTGTCGCTGCAATGGCTGAATCTGAGCTATCGTCGGCTAGTGCCTGCTCCTTCAGTTTTCTCTGGATTGCCCTCTGATGCAGGAATTCCTGCTGCATCAGCCTTCTCTGTTCTTGAATTTTGGCCTGTAGGGCCTCTTGCTTCGCTTGACGATCATGATCCTTAGGATCTTTGGCCTTTACAGGTATCTCCTGGGATGCTTCCTGCATCTTCTCCAGTCTGACATCGATCCCTGACATTTTGGTGACTGCTTCGTCAATTTGAGTCTGGATTTTTTCCTCCTCAAGAGCCTGTTTCTGAGTTTTGGCCTCCATCGCATCCTTATTCTCTGATGTCTGGCCCTCAGATTCGAGGATTTCACCCTCTTCTTCTTCTTCTACATCCTCCTCTGAACTGGACTCAGAGTCTGAATTTCGTATCTTCGGCAAGAGCTGTTTTACTTTAGCTGGTAACACAGCTGGTGCTGGAGGTACTGATTGCATTATGGTGACAACCTCTGGCTCAGGCTCGGCCGGTTGTTGTACTTGAGGTACTTGAGTCGGCTGTGCCACCGCTGGTTGGATTGGCGGCGGCACCACGACAACTACTGCAGCTGCCTGCGTAGCAGCAGTGTCCAAAGCTGGTGTAGCTTTGACCACTGGCGCTAGCGCCTGCGGCTGCGCTTTGACCTGTCCCGTCCCTCCGGCTTGCGCCGTTTGGGAAGTTGAGGGACGATTTAGCGGTACTTTAGAAATTAACTCACCGGCTGGGGTATATGTAAGTGTATACCCGGGCATTTCCGAAGCGATTGTTCTCTCCCGGAAGCTTTTGCTGACAAACTCCGGTCTGAGCTCGAGCGGGTTTCTCGGTGCGTAGGTAATCGGGTAGTCGGTCGGCGATGCGTCTTCCGTCATGGGATACCGCAGTCCCGGCGTTAAAGTCTCGAAGCCTACGTAGTAAAAAGTTACATAAAAATAAAGATTTACCTTGTAGGCTCCGTCCTTCAATAACGATTTGTCGTCGCCAATTTGTAGAATCTCCTCGGCTTCTCGAAATCGTAGCGGGACAAAACCGAACCGATTCTGCCATGCGTATACCCCTTTTTTAGATGGAAAGCGGGGTTCCGACGGCGGTAGCGTCGCTGCTAATTCTAAATAGTAAGCCAGGCGGTCGCCTGACTTCCAGGACATTTTCTTTATCATTTCCTGGCCCTCTTTAGTATAACTATTTAGAAAGTTATAGTTTAGCAGAGCGCTAGTTTCGTAGTCGCACTCCGCTCTGGAATGAGGCCATGCCAAATGATAAGCCAATGGCATAAATTTGCAGATGACCTCTAACTCTGGGAAGTTTCGCTCATCCAGCATACCTGAAATTTTCGCCAAGTTTGGCGTATAAAAATTGGTCTTATAGGCCTGTCTATGGCCCTCGATACCCACTGGGTAGTGGTTATTAGAGGAAAACACCTCTTGTGGAATGGTATCGGGCTTCCCGGCTTGTTGCCAGTATAGCTTGGCGTTTTCGTACAACGTTAAAGAAATTTTCCCGTCTAAATCCCAGTAGGCTCCGCCTGACTTGAGATTTTCCAGGATATCTTTTGAAATATTTACCCAGTCTGGTATCTGGACGTCCTGGATTTCGTCGGGATCGCTATCTGTGGTGTATCCGTCGTCCTTCAATGGTTTGTTATCTCTTGGAAGTAGTGGGTAAAAACCACTTGGCAACTGAACTCCCTGCGGACGGACTGGATTACACTCCGTGGGCGCGGTATAATAACCTGTGTTATTTCCCTGCATCTGCACCGCCCAACGGTTATACATCTCACACTTCATCATGTGGTAGACCATGTTTGGTTGAACCTGATCGGTTTCCATAACTGGGGTACCTAGCCCCATTTCTCGATTCACATTGCCCGGAATCATTAGATATTGCTGATAAAAATGGAGGGCAATGGTGTTGATCTGTTTGGGATCCACCTTGTCATGGTCGAAAATCTGCATTTGCATAAGCAGTTGATCGGCCATGCCATAGTGAATGGCGGCAAACATGACCAATAAGGAGTAGTATGCGTCTAGAGCGGCGTATCTGAGCTCTTCCGGCAATATACCCCTTTTGGCAAACCGATCACGGTTCGCTTTTAACGAAAAATCATATTGGTAGGGGCCCACGTCTATCAAATAAAATTCCGTGAACAGTCCCTTTAACCGAAAAGTTTCGGGACATATACCTGTCTGAAAGCATTTCTTCTCCAGGTTCACTCCTACCATGGTGAGGGCGAAACGGTCTAAGTCAAAGTATCGACCTTTGGTCTTCCTTAGAAATTCCCGTAAGGGGACAGTTTTGTCCCTATCCTTATTATCTCGCCCTGCGCCACAAACGTTATAGATACTCACCAGATCTTCCAGTACGGCATATCTGGCGAACAGCATGTCGGAGTTCAAGAAGTCGTGGAGGCTGGTCCACTCTTTGATCATCATCGACGTTGTATCAATAACGTAAGTTTGACCGTTCGTTAGCGCGAAGCTGATATATCGGGCAAACTGCTTTCCCATCGGATTGTCGACCTCCCTTGTTTTGAACAAGGCGGCGACCTTATCCTGGTTGACTTTTTCAACGTCGAAGCCACAAACTGGTTGTCCTCTGAAGATTGATACTTCTCGGATAAAATGGAGTACCTGGCTGACCTTCCCGATGTCTACCATTCGAGGTTCCTTGGGATTGGCCGGCCAGTACCCAAATGTGGCTTTAAACCACTGATCCAGTTCGTGGATTCGTACGGCCCGTTTGACGTTATAATCTAAACATAAAGTACTATTAATTTTAGTGTTTTATTCCCCTTTTTTCAGCGCATTTTCGGGTCTATACTACACCAGCACCACAACACCAAGCGGGTTAAGTTTCGCAGAAAATTAAGTTTAGTGCAGGTTGTTAGGTGAGCCACTGATATACAAACATTGAGCTGGTAGGCAACTAACACCTTACCAAATCTTACCCTTGCTACCTCTATATGTTGGGGAGGGTAGACCTGATCCGATTGTCCACCACTTGATCGGACACCAATCTCTGACCAGCTGCTTGAGCGACCAACTACGCTCCATTTATGGCGCTGTATTTACAATTTTTATAGCGCTCGAAATTGATAATTTTTAATGAATTTGATATCGAAAAAGTGATATGATTTGATTTGATTTGAAAATAAATAATTTTTGATAAATTTTTGAATGATAAAACTTTAAAACGGGCTGAACCCAAGGTTCTAGGTTTCCCTTGAATCGTATAGCTCTCGGTGGTATCAGGTATATTTCCAAATTGGAAATTCCCTGCTTGGCTTCGAGCTTCCGTTTCTCAGTACTCCCATTTTTCGTTCCCTCTAAGTTCTAACCTCGTCTGCCCTTTGGGGCGCCGAGCTGGTCTTCCAGTGACTTCTGGGCATTACCTGCGGTTTCCAAGAATGTTTGATAAAAATAAGTTCGAAACTTACCGTCGATAAAGAAAAAACGGTTGTCTTGGCGGTGCTGGGCCCTGCCGTATTCAACGTGGCGCTCTGTGTGCGACCACTCGCGCGTCGGAGCTTGTTGGCGGTTCCGCGCGCCCTTTCCCATCTCTTTTCTTTTCGAAATTTTTGTTTTCGAATAATAAATTGATAAATTTATTAAAAATTTTGAACGCTGAAAAAGTTTAATTTAGCAGTTCTGCTAATTTCCTTTTTATCGCGGTTCGGGGAATATTTTACTTCTTCCTTCCGATGGAAGTTTAGAATTCAGATAAGCGGGGCAGCTATAATTTGATTTTGAAAAAATGAAAAATTTGAAAATTAATTTTTTAGAAAAAATGTCAGAAATTTTTTGGGTTGTCACTTTGGTCTAAAATTCCGAAGAATTTTTCCCAAAGTCTGAAATAAATATGAAAAATTTACAAAATTAATACGAATTATACACAAACGCGATAAATATTACAAATTAATACAATTTTAATTAAAATTAGTACTTACACGCGCGAGATATGTACACAAAATAAAAAAAATCAGCGCGAGATCGCGCATAGATTCGCCTTGAGCGAATTTTCAAATGATTTCCTTTGAATCGGCGCTCCAGTCGTAACTGTTTGTGCCATATTGGAAAGTGACGTGTTTTCGTCACGTGGCGCGTCCTGATTGGCTCGCGCTATTCGCGGCAAGACCCTAGTGGTCTCGTAACGAAAATGTTTCAACCTGCTGATTGAAACAGTTTGGCAATTTAGCGGGTTGTCCCAATGTACAATGGTGACAACGTTCTCTGCTTCTCGCGAAATGTCCGTAACTATGAACGGACCGGACCATGGTAGTCCTAGTTTTTTCTGCTTATCTACTTTGAGCAGAACCCAATCCTTTTCTTTAAATCCATTTTGTTTGGACTTTTTATCGAAGTATTTCTTCGATTTTTCGGCAGCACTCTGGATATTTTTGGCAATATCCTCGTAAAGGTTGACTAAATGATTGGTCAACACAAATTTGTATGCCTCAGCATTGCTGTCCGGCATTACAATATCGTATGCTTTCGATAAGTTTAACCCGAAGGTTGCCTCATGACCTCTAAGCAACGAAAATGGGGATTGCCCCGTGGCTGCATGCGGTGTGGCATTATATGCAAACACCACAGCTCTCAAGTATCTTGGCCAGTTATCTTTTTCCTCGATGGCCACCTTTCTGAGCTGTTTAATGAGTGTCTGGTTAAACCTTTCTACCATACCATTTCCTTGTGGATGGTAGGCAGTTGTAAAAATTTTTTGACACTCCAATAACTTGCAGATCTCCTTCATTAGATCTGAGGTAAAACAACCTCCTCTATCGCTGAGTAGTCTCCGTGGAGTCCCGTGCCTAAATACAATAGCTTGTAGAAAGGTATCTACAACGGTGCTAGCTGACTGATCCGGGATCAGTTCAGCTTCAACCCACTTTGTAAAATAGTCCTGAAAGACTATGACATACGGTCTCTTCTCACTTAGTGGAGAAATACCCACGATATCCACTGATACTATGTCAAAAGGACCTTGTGGAATAATTGGTATCAGTGGCGGAATTTCTGTGTTTCCCTGATTAGCCATTTGACAGACTGGACAAAACTTGATCCAGTGCCTGACATCCTTTTCAATTCCAGGCCACCAGAACCGTTTTTTGATCATAGCAAGGGTCCTTTTGAACCCCTGATGAGTCATCATCACGGCACCGTGGTACTGGTGCAAAGTATTGTCCCTAAGGCAGGATGGGACGACCACCTGATCATCCGATCCCTGTCCGGCTTCGCGGTATAACACTTCATTTTGGATATAAAATCCACTATGATACTTGGTTGTCCCATTTGGACCCAATCTATCAAAATATGGCTGTAATACCTGATCTTTTCTCTGCAAGAGGGCCATGAGATCATCTCTAATTAGCCCTTTTGGTAATTCATTCTCCTTTGGGTCTGCCAAAGTAAAGTCTTGTTCCTTTTCTGGGTATAACCAGGTTACTCTTTTTTCCTTACCTTTGTCCTGGTTTCCCCTACTTACCTTATCTTTGACCTGATTGCCGTCAGGCTGGATCTGAGCCTGATTATTCTTGTCCGCTTCTTTCGCCATGCTCCTTGTAGTTACGGCATTTATCAAGTCTGCAGGCGAGTTTGATTCTGGATCACCCTCAGAATCTTCTGGATAAATTTGAGTGAATCTCGGACTCATATCAGTCCTCTGATTCTTCTTACCTTTTGGCTCCGGATGTAACGGAGTACCGTCTTCAGGATTCCGATCTGTCAGAATTCTGAATCTCTTTACCAAATTGAGATGTTTTTTCTCTATAAGCTGTGCCTCAAGATCTTTCAGATTTTCGGACTCTCGTTTATCCTTTGAGAACATGTGTTCCCATTTTGGCGGTATTTTTTCCGCTTGATCGTCTGGTTCATCCATCCTGGACAAAAAGTCTGCCATGGCATTTTGTTTTCCAGGCACATACTCTAATTTATGGTTGAACTGAGAGATGAATGAGTACCATCTCTTCAATTTACCATTGGTCATGGCGTTGACCTTCATAGATAATAAAGGTTTGTGATCAGTTCTTATGATCACCTTATGACCCACTAAGTAGTGCTTGTATAACTTCAAGCCATACACAATTGCCAAGCATTCCCTTTCCGTGGCTGACCACTTTTTCTCATCCGCTTTTAAAATTCTGCTATTATAAGCAATTACCCAGCGGTCTGACTTGGTCTCCTGGTAAAGGACTGCTCCTAGTGCCGTTCCGCTGGCATCTGTCTGAAGGACAAAGTCCGCAGACCCGTCCAAAACCGGATACCTAAGGAATGGCACTGACAATAGTGCTTCTTTCAGGCTCCTAAAAGCCTGATGGTGAACCTCCGTGACTTCCCAAACACAGTTCTTCCCAGTTAGTTTGTACAACAGTTCGGCGTGTTTAGCCAAACCCGGTATGAACTTTTTACACCACTGCAACATACCTAGAAACCTTTGCAGTTTACGTTTAGATTCTGGGAATGGGAAATCATTTATAGCTTTGACCTTTTTCGGATCTGGGGAAACTCCATCCGAATTTAAGATATGTCCTAAAAAATGAACTCTCTCAGGCAGGAATTCACACTTCTCCGGCTTCAAGGTCAAATGAGCCTTTCTTAGAGCTTGCAGGACTAGCTCTAGATTAACTAGGTGTTCCTCAAACGTATTTGAGAACACAATAATATCGTCTATGTAGACTAGACAGATTTTCCAAACATATGGATGCAAAACTCTTTCCATCATACGCTGGAATTCGGCTGGCGCATTTTTTAGGCCAAAGGGCATGACTTTAAATTGATAAAGCCCTTCTTGGCATATGAAAGCAGTTTTCTCCTTGCTTTCTTCATCCATTGGCACTTGCCAATATCCTGATTTGAGATCTAGGGTAGTATAAAATTTGGCTTTACCTAAACAGTCTAGATAGTCATCCATTCTAGGAATGGGATACTTATCATCCTTGGTAACATCATTTATACCCCTAAAGTCCACTACTGGTCGCTTGGTACCATCCTTTTTACCTACAAGGAATAACGGAGCTGCCCAAGGCGACTTTGATGGCTCAATTACACCCTTCTTGAGCATATCTTGCACATGCTCACGAACATGTGGCCGTAAATTTATGGCAGTCCTGTGGTACCTTTTTGCCACAGGTGCTGCATCCCCTGTATTTATTTTACAGGTCAAATAGGGTGTAGTAGTTGGAGGATCACTGGGCAAGCTGAACACGTCTCTATATTTTGCGAGACACCGTAAAGCTTGTTCCAATTGTTCAGATGGTATGTTGGATTTAGCTAGCATATTGTACAAGGCTTCCTTGAACTCTTTCTCATCCGCTTGAGTCGAATCAGGTCTAGCCTGGACTGCACAAGTTTGCAGCTTCTCCAAATCCTCAACTATCTTCCCCTTAAGTTGATCTTGGTTATCAGTATCACACAACACTGAATTAGTATGGCCAATTATTTGATTTCTTTTCAAATGGCATCCTGATCCTGTGTTGTTGGATACCATAACAACAAAATCATCTTTTGTACCATCTACTATGGTACTATCAATGTGGAACCTTTCTTCATTGTCTTCAGACTCTATTATGATTCCATTGAGGCGATTTTCGCCTACCTTATCCCAAAGCTTTGCTCTCAGAAGTATATCAGTACCACTAGGTAAGTAGATGGGATTCACACTCACCACTGGCACCGAAACCTTTAGCAGGCAAATCTTTGGCTGGTACTGGTCGGCGGCGCTCATTGTGGATTCCGCGGCGCTCGTGGTCATGACCTCTCCACAATTGAATTGGGGCTGGTCGGGCGTCACGTATATCCGTTGTTGACGGTTGTTGAGCGTCATCGTCCTATTCCTGAAATCTATTATGGCTCCTACCTGAGGATGAGCCAAAAAGTCTGTTCCTACAATGACATTTTCACCTGCTTCAGGAATTACAATTGCTTTTACGGGGAACTGTCCACACAATGTATCCATCCTAAATTGGATATACCCATGGGCTTGGACTGTCTTACCGTTGGCTACAGTGACATTTAATATCCTCGGATATTCAGTGTAATCTGGGCCCAAAGTTTCTTTCAGAAACTTAGCCGACATGACAGTGCACTGAGCTCCTGTGTCAATTAAAGCCATTGTCTTACGACCTCCTATAACAACCTCAATGTGGAATGGGGCTGTTCTGGGGTACGTATCCAGCAAATGTTGTTCCTGAGGACTAGCTGGTGTGCCTCTCCTTATTACTTGTACTGATGGTACTATAGGTTGTGGTGCAATTGCATTCATTTGCACAATACTACCTAATACAACATTTGGGCAACTCACTCTCTGGTTTACTTCACCTAAAGGACTCATCTGAGATTGCCTTGCAACCATAACACTTGAATAATCCTTTTGAGGTGGCTGATTTGTGAATTGACCCTGTTGAAGAGTCTGAGTCGGTCCCATAATAGCCTGAGGAGGCTGAGGATGCTGTAATGCAGCTTGCTGTTGGTACTGCTGCATCTGTTGGAACTGCTTCTGCAGCTCCTTTTGCCTTTTGAACTCCAGGAACTCATTGTAATCGGAGTTCTGTAAATAACTCTCCTGGCTATCCTGACGACCCGAATAGCCTACATTATACGCACCTCTACCTCTGCTATTAAAGTTGGCATTTGGGTAACCTCCTCTACCTCTATAGTTACCTCTCGCAAAAGTGTTGAAGCCTCCCCTGTTGAAAGTAGGGAAGCTGGCTCTACCTCTGCTCCTGCGCTCGGACAATACTCTCAATGTCCTGCAGTCTGCAGTATTATGTGTTATGTTCTTGTGGAACTCACACCATGGCTTAGTTGGATCTCGGGAAACTTGACCTCCCTGACTTGTACTAGGTATGGCCACATCAGACCGATTTTCCGTTTGCCTGTTATCAACCTTTTGCTGGAGTTGGTCGAACCTTTCGACCAGTTGTACCATCTCTTTTGAGATTTTCAATAGAAGAGATTCTTTCTTACCTTTTTCGGTCTGAGCCCTAGGGGCTTCCCGAACTGGAATCTCCTCTATTTCAGGAGAATCACTCCTTGACCTTTGGGTTTGGGCCTGTACCTGATTACCTACAGTTTGATATGGTTGCCGAAACCTTTGCCTCTGGCCTTGTTGATATCCTTCTGACTGGTTCCTAGCAACTACGGCAATTTCAGGATCATGCCCACTAGGCATACCTACTTCATTAATTACTATAGGATCCTGTTGTGTACCCTTGGGTCCATATCTCTGGAAGGCATTTTTGTACCTACGTTCAATATCATGAACCTCTACTGCAAGATCATACCAGGTTCTAAAGGTATGCTTTGAATTTTTCAGTTCAGACTGAAATGTAGGATCACTCTTGTAAATAAAGGTATCAATAATCAGTCTCTGTTTAGACTGATAGTCTAAATCACCTTTGACTAGTTCCACTAATATACTGACCCTTTTTAAAAACTCTACGGCCTGTTCATTGGGTCTTTGTTGGATCTCAAACAACTCCCTGGTTAACATTTCCAGGTTGCACTCAGGTGCAAAGACATTAATAATGGCTCTTCTGGCCTCCCTATAGGTCATGTTGTCTCCTGCAACAGCCTTCGGTCTACCTTTAGAAAGCCTCAGCAGTGCTTCATACTTAGCTGATTCGGGTGTATCCCTACGGAATTTCCCTTCAAGTGCTGTTAAAAAGCTAAGCACCTGCTGATTTACCATACCCTCATCTAAAAGTTTGGGTAACACACCTTTAACGATATTCCTGACTACAATCTCCTGTGCCAAATTATTTGATGGCACTTCCCTCTGATCATAAGCTGCTGTTAATACTGGATCAAGATCAGAGTTCAGGGATTGCAGCATAACCCTATTTGGATCTCGTTGAGGTGGTACACCTCCTTGATATGCTGGCATATTGTCTTTGTCAAACCGGTAATCCCTATACGGGAAACATGCCAATTGATCTGGTCTAAGGGTATTTGGATCAACTATATTTCCTCTACCATCATAGACCACTCTAGTTAAAGTTGGATGCTGCGGAGCTATCTGACTTTGATTCCTGAAGTCTGCCGATTGCTCAGCTCCTTCGAATCGAAGATCTCTAGCTGGACCTCTCCAACTTTTGGGCTCAAAGTTAAGCCTTTGCCCTTCATCAATATCAGGCCTATTACTTGGCCCTGCGCCTGCATTTATTTCAGCAGCGAGACGGTTGTCTCTTTCTGCACCCCTATTGCATGGTCTAACCTGTCTATCCGGCTCCTGTCGGCGCCTGTCGGCTTCCCTTTTGTTGTCCTCTGTGGCGGCATTCGCGATTATGTCGAACAAGGCTTCGACGGTCCCTTTCAACTCGCGTAACTGCGTCGCCAACTCCTGATTGGACATCTCGGGAGCTCTTTCCTGCGGTTGGAATCGCTCTTGTTCCTGGGGAATCCTCTCTAACCTTTGATCGATTTCGGGGTCCCTTTCTTCGAAGTTTGGTCGAATTTCGGGCGTGACGACGTCCCTTTTTGGTCCTGCTAATTCGACCTTTGGTGGCGGTGACCTTTTGAAATTTTGTTGCGGCGGTCCATCGGCGTCTGGGTTCGGATTCGCCGGGCCTGCCTCCTGCGGATCGATGGCAATCGCTGGCGGTCGGTCAATTGGTACGCCTGCATCTTGAGGCGTAAAATGCATTGCATTTTGCTGCAATGGTTGAACCCTCGCGGGAGTTTGATCTGGGATCACTGGGTCCGGAGCAGCATGCCGTTGCTGATCTCCGTCTCCCAAATTGACTAGATTCCCAGCACTCGCCACTCTGGGTGGTGATCTACGTAAAGTATTACCTCTCGGTATCCTTTCGTTAGGCATTTTAAATCCTGCTAACTTTCTGTAGAAACCTGGAGGATATTCTTTTCTCCTAGTCTGACTACGAAGTTCCGTGGTAAGGAGTTAAAAGCCACCACTTGTTGTGCAGGTCTTTCCTTAAGAGGCGTAAGAAAAGATTGGGTCTGAACTGACCTGTTAGAACTGATACCTTGGCTAAGCCTCGGTGATCCGTGCAACAGTCCGTCTGTCCCCAGACCTACAACAACAAAGATAAACTTTGTTCTAAATACGGGGGCCTTACCAAAGACCTCCGCAGTCTCCTAGATGAGACAAGGAATCCCCTCAGGGATAAACTTACTTGGGTATAACCCGAAAGGGGTTTCCCAAAACTTACTTGATGTAAGCCGGCGCCTGGGCCTCTGGCCCTCCGCCTTCGTCGATGCGAATTATCTAAACAAATAAACGAATATACTAAACAATAAATCCGACGAAATATGTAAAACGAATGTGGGTACACCACAGTAGAATACTCATAAACAAAAGACGTTGCTGGGAAAATTATATTTAGGGACGCCAGCAAAAATACCAAGAATATAATAAAAAACGATATTGAGTGAAGAATGATTTCACTTTCATTTTTCGTCTTTCTTTGGCGCTCCATTCTATGCAAATGTCTGCGCCGCTGGTCGTCCCTGTCGTCGATTTGCATGTCGATTTCCCCACACGAAATTGGCATCAACAGGGTGCCCAACAAATGTAGCTCAGTCTCAGTCATGTGTTATTTATTTTGTGTCCAACTTTTGATTGTGTCCATTATGTAAAATGCTTTATCTGACTCTGTCATCAATCTTCGGAAATTTGTGTGCATATTTAAAGAAAGTAAGTAAACTTCTCAGACAAATTGCAAAAATTTTTTGTTTTCACTTATGTGCATATTTAAAGAAAGTAAGAGACTTTCTCAGTAAATTGCAACAAGTTTTTTGTTTCCACTGAGTCCTGAAAATTTTCTAGCTCCGCGCACCGGAAAGAAATATGCCATCGGTATAAATGCTGATATCCGACCTCGTATGAAATTCAGGATTATTGCGCTTCAGATTGTGCATATATAAAAACATTTATCTTGCTGTGTTTAGCATTATCTGACCTAAAATTAAAAATCCTTATTTTTCCCCTCGATTCGCACATCTACTAATTAGTGGAACATCAAAATGCTTGAATAAGCTCGAAGGAGAGTACTTTGTAGTGAAGAAGCTTTATCGAAAATATTTAACTAACTTTTTTGAAAAATGGCAACCCACCTAAGAAAGTTTGTCCCGGGTAGCCACGTACAAAATAAGCTTTACCCAGGTAAAGTAGACGCATTAACGGTCGCGCTTGAGTTGAGCTACTGTGAATAATGCAGTTTTTTACAAAGACGAATTATCTTGACACATTGAATCACAAAGTTTGAAACGTTTATAAATTTAGCAGAGTGGCTGAATCAGTTGAAATTAGACAGATTGTCGATTGAATTTTTACATATAAGACAATCAAGGAATACTTTTTACAGTTGCATTACTTTTTGTACTCTGCCTACGTCTATCTTGCCATTGCAAGCGGAATTTGTGATTAGTGATGGACCGATGGCCAAAAATTTGCCCATGCATCGGCGAGGGTCACCGATGGCATCGGCCGATTGCCGATGCATCGGCTGTAACATGTACAAAATGCAACCTGAAGTTGCTACACTGTAATAAATTTAAAATTATTATGAATTATTCACAAAGTTCTACTGATATTTTCAACATTCAATAATTAACAACATTTCATTCATCCAATTTGTAATCAACAACGGCATCTGTTGTACTATCTTCACTTTGATTGCTGATTTCACTAGAAGCTTCTTCAACTTCAGCTTGTTTTATCAAAGTTGCACTATTGAATCCAATCGCACTATGTTATACTTCAAGAATAAAAGCATTTGTACATTTTTCGGCAATTAACGGGATCTTTTTCCACTTGTAACATCTTTTACTTTTTAAAATGATCATTCACTAGCTACTGACCCAATTGGAGCGGATAAAAATTCAATGGGAAGCTAAAGAAAATTTTTTTATAATGAAACTCATTTTTTAACCGCACACTATTTTCACTCACATTAGCTAATTCTGTTTTTTTGCAGCATTTTTCTCCCAATATTCTAGTGGCGAAAAATCAAAGTCTAGTTTTGGTTCAGCAATATGTTCCAAAATGATGGCTTTTGCTTGCTCAAATGTTGACATTGCACATTTTTCGGGCCCCTGCTCATCTTCAGATGAACTTGCAATGGCTAAATAGTGCCTGAAATTTGTCAGTTCTGTGTAAATGCTTGAATTATTTACATTAGTATTAATTATGGCTTACTGAGAAAGTTTGGAGAATGAGTTTGAAGATTTATTCAAATTTTTGGACCATATTTTCAGAAAACCATTGATTTTGTTGTTTTTGATCAGCAACCATTCTAACCAAAGCTAGTTCAGCTTTGTCTTTTGCTTGAAGATCGCGGAAAGCTGAAATTATTTAATTTAGATTTGTATGATCAATGTGTGTTATATTTCAAATTTCAATCCAACTTTTTTAAATCGAGGATAAAGTAAGGATGCCAAAGCATAAAGTTTATTGTCTTTAATGGGTTTTAAGTGGAATCGATTATCATTTCCACAAAAATATTGATTCATTTTTTCCAACAATTCGTCCTTTAATGACCCCAATCCAGGAAAGTTGTCATTGTGAATTGAGTGGCGTAAAATTCTTAATGATACGATTCTTAATTTATGTTTTTCAAAAAAATTTAGGCACAAAATCTAGCTTACTTTCCTTCAGCTATTTCTTCCGAAATACAGGCGTTTTTACATTCATAGATTTTTATAGTTTCTGCAAAAATTCTTAACAAATTGGCAAGCCGCCAAAACATAATTATCTAAGGTCTGGATACATTATACATGTATTAAAATATATTCTTACCGTGGCTAAAATATCCCATTCATGGCTTGTCAAATCCTTGTTATTTAGTTCATCAATGACAACACAGGGCAGTCATACCAGACATTAAAACAACCATTTTCACAAAAAAATATATTTACCAAAGTACTGTAAAATATAAATGTGAACAATCTGTTTTTTAAGCATAAGCACCTGCATTTATTTTAACAAAAAGTTGCCCAACAATCGGCTATCGGTCGATTGTTTGACAAAACATCGGCTGATGGCAGAAAAATGCAACAATCGGCCGATGCATCGGTCCATCACTATTTGTGATCATATTGTTGAGATTGGGACAGACTGAACTGTTGCACCTAATTCTTTTCCAAACTTGTTTGAAGTAGCGGAGTCGCGATTGGGTCCGCTCTTCTCTGGCTCAACCAACAGCCCACTCCAACAACCTTCTCAAATGCAATTCTGGTTTTTGATTATTCTATTTCGCACTTTAGAGAGCCAGAATATGAAATTATCTTCCAGAAAACGTGAGCCCACAACCTCTATTACAGGTCCCTAGGCATTATGTAAGTGCGTCCCACGCCTGTCATCTCCTATTCATAGAATTTTCGATTTTTGCATTCATCATGCTCGATTAACAAACCTCACTTATAATTTCAAGAAAGTTAAAAGTAGGTCCGTACTCCTCAATTTTTTCCTCTTGTCAATATGACATCATCTCGTTTCAACTTTGATCAACTTTGACTCGGCCAACACTAATAGTACCGGGAAAGCATAAGGATCGTATTTGCCATCGTGTTTAGCACAAAGCACAGCTCCAACACGTCGCTAAGCATGTATATATGTCTTCCTGAACGTTATTCGCCATCGTGTTTTTTCTAATCATGTTCAGGAACGAATGTTGAAATGAGACTTTGGTTGAGGTTGAGAAATATAATAAAGGAATTGATATCAAAAATAAACCTAATCAGTCACTCGCTAATTCACCTAATCAGGCCGAAACCTTAGGTAGAATAAGTTTGCAACAGTTCGGTCAGTCTCAAAATCAACAAAGATCTCCTGCTTTCGTTCCAAAGAACTGCAGAAGATAAAATAACTCTCTGAGCTCAAGCAACTTCAAACCAGGGGCAAACCTAGAAGTCAGGCCGAGAACTGAGTTGTAAATGTAGACGTGCACGCTGGGTGGCACTCCAGAAATCCGGGGTCTAACCTGCGTTCCCTCTGCTGCGAGTAATCCAATGAAAGTCCGGCCGGGGGTCGTTGTATTTCGGGCGGACATTCTCCACCAAAATAATATAAACAATAAATATAAAAATTGACCTACTGGCCCGCCGATTTTTCTTTATTAAAAATAAAACAATCATAGAATGACCAAAAACATAGACGACCAACGCTTTTATGCGCGGTGTCTATGCAAATCGGCGTCGACGCGATTTGCGTCGACTTTGGCTATTTCTTCGCAACCTGGAGATAGACTATGTCCATCCCCGACACGAAGGCTAAACATATCTAACGAAAGTTTAATTTGAAAATTCGTTAAATCAAGTGAGAGCTGTTATTAGTGGCATTCAATCTCCTTCATCAATAAATTTGAGTGATGTTTTTCTGGATTTCTTCAATGAGAGTAAGGTATTCTCAAACCATATCAATGTTACAGCGCACACAAACAAAACTCTGTTCCGACTCAATTTTCTGACGAAGTTGTTTTTTTGAATTCAGTTGATTTTAAACGTTCAGAAATCGTTCACAGAGTGAATTCCTACCAATAGCTGTGCCTACAGACTTGGGCTGACTATGGGAGAAGGTATTCTGTGTGACAGGGGCCTCCTGCAGCACACCATGCATAGCATTTGTTGGTGCCTTTATTAATTTCTCGTTAATTAGATGTTTTGTAATTTTCAGTATTGTCGCCTGATATTTGAATAAACTTCGTATTGCCTTTTAGAACTTTATGGGTTGTTATCCGGGAAAACTTCATTGTATGTCAGAGGATGGCGACAACGGCCAAAAAAATCGAAGCGAGGAAATTTCGTTATGTGATAGAAACTCGAGGCTGGTAAAGAAATCATCGTTCTCAAGATTTCGTCATACAAAAGCCATTACGCTTTACAACCTATCTAAACCTGACAACCAATTGATCGATAAATCAACTTTAGATGAAATTGTCCGTTCATTCCCATTCCCTGTTCGACATTCGGACGATGCATGCGACGGCCGCAACGTCAATGAATCCGTCAATCTATCGTCATCGTCCCATAAAACAAGTGACATAAAAATTATAAGAAAGTTCGATTGGTCCGCATCAATTCCTGATGATCAAAAAGCTCACAATAACCAATGGTTCTTGAATAGATTCCAGCGTCCTTCGATATTCAGACGTAAAAAACGAAATAGTCCTCCCAAACCAAAGACAAGTGCATTCCAGTTGATGGTTATGGTGAGTATGTAAATAATCACACCAAGTCAGTGCTGAACGAATGCAAAATTTCTAGCAAGTTGAGGAATCCAAAGTTTTGGTTTGATGTCTGATTTTTAGAATTTGGGTGCCTATTTTAAGGTCGGAATTAATGC
Source organism: Romanomermis culicivorax (assembly GCA_963922205.1). Classification (NCBI taxonomy): domain Eukaryota; kingdom Metazoa; phylum Nematoda; class Enoplea; order Mermithida; family Mermithidae; genus Romanomermis; species Romanomermis culicivorax. The sequence goes on from CAWUHX010000043.1 coordinate 186,819, forward strand.
AATTTTGGAAGTTTTGCCCGACGATTTTTTGGTTCTCTAGCTTGTTGACTCCTTTGTCTAGCCGATTGAAAACATCGGCACATTTCTCAGATCTTCATCAATTTATGCAAAAATGGAACCTTTTGCTCGCGCAAGCGAACTTCAAACTTTGATGATAACTGAAGTTCAACGAACGATGTGTTCTCTGCGGCGTCTTCTTCAACCAACTTTTCTCGCCATTTTTAGAAATCCGTTGAAACTGTTGTGCCTATGGTAGTCCCTTTAGAACATTGGTTGCAGCAAAGGTTATCGAGTTGGGTTCAGCTGTCCGGTCACAAAGGTACACTAGCCAAAATCGACGGTCATCTTTTTTAAAATACTACTCAACCTTTTTGCCTTCAGGTACAATAATTCCAGCCAGCGAAAAAACTTTATGGAAGAAATGCGGCAAAGTCGGTGATAATTTTGAGGCGCAAGCGTACTGTAAACTCATGAACGATATTTGTCAACCATTCGTGCCTAAATTTTATAAAGAAGTGGAATACTGCGGCGAATGTATTAAAAATCTTCATCGTTTAGCATCACGTTTTTTAGACGACTTTTTCAGCTTTCATCGAGATTGAAGACTTGACTAGAATGTTCGATAATCCCGCTATCATGGACATAAAGCTGGGAACGCGAACTTTTCTGGAATCAGAAGTTAGTAATTCCAAGAAGAGATCGGATTTATTTCAAAAAATGATACAACTAGATCCGACGGAACCAACTTTAGAAGAAAATGAAGAAAAAGCGATAACAAAGTTGCGCTATATGCAAGTACGAATATATAACATCCATCATTTTAATTATTAGTTTTCTTTATTCTCTAAATCTGTTCCCAAGTTCAGAGAAAGAGAAAGTTCTTCGGCAAGTTTGGGTTTCCGCATTGACGGCATTAAAGTATGAATTCTTATCCATGTGAATTTTTTCTGATTTTGGAATATCTTGATTGCTTAATGACTCTAAGCCAAACATGTATTTTCGGTTCGGCAACAGACAGTGTTACTAAAACTACCCAGTAATCGACAAACTAGCACATTACTTTCAGATCATGGAAGTATCACTAGTCAACCGTGCTAAATGTGCTAATGGAACTCGTGTTGAAACCAGTGTTTTTTTGTACTTTACAAACGAAACGGTCCAGAGTACAAACGAAAATTTGGGCTTCGTTTGTACCGGTACAAACGAAAATTTTTGGACAAAAAAATTTTTTGTTACTCAACAGCTGTCAGTATTCAGTATCAATGGACTTGGTAGGACTTGTTTGTTATGCGTCTACATCGAAAACGACAAACTAGCAATTGTGGCATAATAATAAAAGCTTTTTGTGGAGTATTTCACTAGTGCATGTTATGTGCCTCTTGATCAAGTGTTTTATGTGTCTGAATTTGTAGCCTTCTTATATGTCTCGTGGAAATAGCCAACGTATTCATATTTCACAGCATGTTTGTTGCATTTTATAACAATGAATCCTTTTTTCAGCAATTTTTCGCAAATTTTGGAGTACAAACAGTTTTTGAGAGGTCGTTTGTACCAGTACAAATGGACCGAGTACAAAAAAACACTGGTTGAAACCCTACTCCTGAGCTTTTGATTGGAAATACATTTTAAACACACACGATGCAAGAGTTCTCAAGGACTGTTGGGATCAGGTGGGGGCTTCTAAAGAGCGCGTGTCCCCGCCCTGTCCCTTCGTCTCGGGCATGCTGGCCATATGATTAAGGATTTTTGAATGGGAATTGCTATGGCAATTCCCCTAACTACTTGTTATGCTCTTTTTATTCAAAAAGGTCCGCTTTCTAGCAAAAACGTTTGTCGTTGTTTTTATCTCTTGTAATAGGGATCTCATACCATATCTCCGTGCTAGCCACATTGTTATAAAATTCTAGGGGTTGTCATGTGGCTCGAGGATTTCTGGAGGTTTCGTGGACTTTTTTCCAATTATGCGTGTGTATATACTTTTAAAGTTTATCATTCTCTGTAACTTTTGCAGACAATTTCATTCACATGTTTACAGGAAAGACATCTAGGAGAGCTCCGGAAAGATTTCAAGAGATTAAAAGATAGGCAAGAAGTGAGGTGATACATTTAGTCAATATATTTTCCGAAATGTACGACACGATCTACATATTTTGGTATGTGACATTAATCAATTTGTTCCACAGCTAATAGTCGTTATGATGCAATTTCTAAATTTGGAGAAATCGAATATTTTTCTTGCAAGAGCAATCGACCGATTGAAGGAACTTCGGACAGTCGTAGAAAAGTCGCTATTCTTCGCATGTCACGAGGTATGTAAGTAAATTTTGAATTTCTCACTTCATTGAAAATGAAGTGAGAAAAAGAAATTTGTCTAGTCATATAGTTCACAGCAAAAACCCAGAAATGAGAGATTAAATTTCTGGTAAGTGCAGTTTCTAATTATGTTCTGAGAACTATTGCTCATTTTCTCAGGCAGGTGGATTTACGACTTCAGGGCCAGGTTGCAATAAATAGGATGATTCCGAGTTCCATATAATCGTGAACTTTTCTGCACACAAAATAAGAAATTTCGCAATCATGTGAAATAGGCGAAATATTGGGAGAAATAAACATGTAAGGAATAAGGAAATAAAATATAGGTATGGAAGGTTCGAGCTTTGGTGTGCAAAGTGGGTAAGAAAATAATGAAAATGGATAAGGCTAATAAATAAATAAAGGAAGTACAAAAAAAAACCAAATGACGAGAAAGAGGAATGTTGTATGTGGTCGGCTAGGTGGAACGCTGTTCACACAATAAACTTTTATTATATAGACCAAATATATGACATAAAAACGATGGGAAAAACCAACTGACGCCAGAAAGGTCCACTCCATAAGAATGTTGAGGTAACCTATTCCCGTTACTAGAAACTTCAGCAAAAGTTAGGCTCGGTCCGGGATTTGAACCAGAGGGACCTTTCAGCTACCGTCCACACGCTCCAACTAACTGAACCAACCGAGCAAGGGGAAAGGCGCTCCTAATTTGCAACATATCGTAGTTGAGGTGGTTGCTGCGACCACTCTCAACAACAACGAACACAAAATGAATGGTTAGGCAAATTTTGTGAATAATGGAAGATGAACAGATACAAATGCACACAATTTATACGAGATTAGCAGTTTTGGAAAGGTTTTAATGTAGGGGAAAATGGTGGAAAAAATGGTAGTATCAGTTTAGCTAAAATGTGGTATCATCTCGTTTACAGCAACAGGCCTCAGGAAATTAATACAGTTCTTTTTCTGAATGAATTCAGAGGGTATGCTTAAAGTAAAACATTCTTGAAGAATGTAATTTCCTTCAGGTCATCGGTAGCAGTTTATTAATTTTGTACGATGATCAAATGCTGAATATTTTTCTGATCGATTTTGCCAAAGCCATTCCGTTACCATTTCACGTTGATGGTGGAAGAATTAGAATCGACCACAGATCACCGTGGACACTGTCGAATAAAGAAGATGGATATTTAACCGGTTTAGATAACTTGATTGAAGTAAGCCGTTGTGCGTAAAATGTCATAAATCATGATATTTATAATGATTTATGTTCTCAGATCCTGGAATCAATGTCAGCCAAGTGATTTTTTATCATTCTTTATTATCGATTTCCGCAAATTTGTAGACATCGTTATTTTATTCAGGTGCCTTTTTTATTATAATTTTCCGTTTTTTTCGCATTCATTCACTTCCTGGCTCTTGTGCAAACACTAGTGAACTTTTTCATATGTAAATCTGTTGAAGAAAAAAATTTTGCTCAATTTTCAATAAAGCTTCCTGTCTCTAATACCGACGCATTTCTTTAACAAAATGTTTTATGGACCATAGAAAAATCGTCTAAGAGCCTGTTGGTGTCACAAGTGTTCACAATACTGATCACTAGCAAAGTATAAAGAGTGATGTTATTATGGAAAAAAATTGTATTACCTGTAAAACACTTCTCGCACATGAATCACTTGGCAAAGCCGCACGTCAAAAAACCCGTTTTCGACTCTGTACTATTATGAACATAGTTATTGATGGGGGTCGTGACCATACATGCACACATAGAAATTCTGCCATAGGTCAGCCAGGACAGGCGGTGGAATAGAAATTTTTTTCGTTCTTTATGACGAAAAGAGAGGTCTTCTAACATCCAAGCAGCATATTATTCGATTTATATTACTCAGACATAATTATTTGATTAGACAGTTCTTTTCATACTCTGTTTTTCTTGAATTGCTTCCAAATAATGAGTGGAAAGCAAGTACGATTTCAAACTTTTAAGATTTTCCGCTTAACCGTATGTCATACGGCGCCGAAAACCCGTGAGCATACTTAACTAAATTTTAGCTATTTTTTAAATAAAGAATTCCGGGGATCACGTCAATTTGGCGTATGACAATTTGGTGCACGACAATTTGGCGTATGCCAATTTGGCGTATAAGTCAATTTGGCGTATATGACACTTTGGCGTATTGCTGTATTATCCAACCGAGTTGCATATAATGACACAAAACCTTATTTTTTGTATGCCTGTATTGGAATGTCGATTGGGATGCAGAAGCGCTACCTAGTGCACGAGCGCTACCATAGTCACAAGCGCTACCAAATTGAAAAAATATCCTATACACTTTGTGCTGAAGTTACTCTGGTTTTATCATGCATCGTGTTTATAAAACAATGAGGGACGGTGAAAATACTTTGTGGTCCAAAAACGAAATGGTTGTGTCCAACAAAAAAATCTGACAAAAACATAAAATTCACAGAAATGGTCATCAATGCGACCACCCTGTTACAATAACAAAATGCGGCACACTTTGACACGGTATTCCAGTATAAAACAAGGTTGTATGCAAAAAAATCTGGACAATGACCTAATGAAGATGGCGATAGTAATAAAATCATCAAATTAGAGACAGAAGTCTAGGAATCAGAAAAAAAACAACACACCAGACAGTATTCCTTTACTCGCATCGTACACAATGGACTTCGGTGAATGCAATCCTGTCTTAAGTATTAAATTTAAAAAATCGATAGTTCAATGCAACTCCAACACGAATCCAGGAAGAATTTACGAATTTCGAAAAAAACGACGAAGATCCTTCGGAATGGCCAAGTTACAGAATATTGGATCTGTTTAGAATGTGAACGACTTTTGAAAAATGGCGAGCAAAATAAATCAGAATGAAAAAAGTTGTCAAATTTCGATCCACAATAATCGAATAACCAAAAATCCAGACGTAGGTCATCATACGTTTTGTACAGGTAAGTTCTGTGATTTTGGTGAATGAATAAAGCATACATATATTGAAATTCTGACGTCTGCAATACTTCAATCTTGCATTCAAATTACGACTGCTCCAATTGTAGGGAAGAGCTTCGGTCTTATCAACGCCCAGAATCTTAATCGTGAAGCACGAGAAGATTGCAAAATTGGTATGAAACGACCGCTAGAAGCACATACAAGCATGAATTCAGAGGTGGCAAAGCGGTTTCGAGATGTTGAACAAGCTGAGCAAGTGGAAGAAAACTTGCAAGACTATAAATCCATGAAATTTGGATTACGTAGATGGTCAAGGAAAGGACGTTTACCAATAGAAGACGTCTACAATCTACCCTGGGAATATCAAGTAAAAAGAATTTTGAGTTTCACACAATTGAAAAAGTCAAAAACCATTGCAACAATCAGACATCGTGATTAGGCAAACTGATCTTTTATCAAACATTTGTAAATTGAAAAATGAAAAAATACGTACCACCCTCAAAGTAGTTTACACAAAGCTTTTTTTGTCGGAATTTTTACTCAGAAAATAGTAGAGCTTAGTTGAGTAGTGTGTCAAATTCTGAGTCACATATGATATAGGAAAAAATTGTAAAAATATGAAATAGAACCTGCCTTCCATTCTTGATATTTACAAACATTTCAAGAAAAGCAGAAAATAAATACCCAATTTTTGTAGGTGACTGAACGTGGTCGATTCGCTGCAGAAGAATCGCCATTTTTTCGTGAACGGTGGCTATTGTGTACCAGCCAAGATGAAAGGGTCATTGCATTCATGTCAGATCAAGATGCTAGCGTGATTTTTGACTCTGGCCACTTGATCATGGATGGGACGTTCAAAGTTAGTCCAGATGGATTTACTCAACTTTACACAATCCATGGCTGGGGAGCATTCCAGTTTGAAGCCATACCAGTTTGCCATGCACTAATGTGCCGAAAAACAGCAGATTCCTACGTCTTTTTGTTGACTCAAATACGAAATAAATTGATGGAAAACCATAATGGTAATACATTAGTTGTGAATTACATTTGAAACTATAACTTCAATTCAATTGAATTTAAATTATTTCCTAGGCATTGGGGCAATAAGATTCATTCACACAGACTTTGAAATGGCGGCCTACAATGCGATTCAACAGGTTTTTCCCGAAGTTAGCATCAAAGGTTGCAATTTTCATTTTTCCCAGGCCTTGAACCGAAAAATTCAACAGCTTGGCTTACGCGATTATTGGAATGATGAAGGACTCGTTGGAGAATGGATCGGCTGCCTCAAAGCTTTGGCAATGTTACCAGCCTGCCTTATTCAATGTTCGTTTGAAATGATCTTGAGCAATCCGCCAGATACTGGTGATCAAGTACAAAATCGAAAATTGGAAGCCTTCTGCGATTACTTTCGACAGACATGGGTAACTGGTCTCTTTCCTTTGTCCATGTGGTGCCAGTGGGATAACCCTGGTCCCCGCACAACAAACCATGCAGAAGGTTACCACAACCGGCTCAATCTCACTGAAGTTCGGGATATGCATTTAGCTGTCAGGAATTTTTTGCACCTGCTACAGCCAATGCATAATCGTGATCAAATTCGTGTCAGAAATTTAAGACGCGGTATTTATGCCCCTAAACCTAGGGATGAAGTTTATGTCAATTTAGATAATCGTATTCACAATGCACGCTTGAATTTTATTCAAATTACGGGTAATCTTTGGCAGGTCAACAATTTTGATGTCAATGCTTTACCAATTGATGTTTTAAATTTTTTGATTCGCGAAATCCATCATTTTTTGCGTTATATGCGTCATTTAGTGGGTAAAAAATCGCGTGTTGTTTTTCACGATGATAACTTGTAAGATATAGTATGAAAAAAATTGATTTATAATCGTCCCTATTTTCCTAACAAATGCAGATGCAAAACGAGTGCGGAAATTTCTTTTTCAACACACAACGTATATAGGATGTTTTTTTTCCAATTTGGTAGCGCTTGTGACTATGGTAGCGCTCATGCGCTAGGTAGCGCTCGTGTACTAGGTAGCGCTCGTGCACTAGGTAGCGCTCGTGCACCATACCCGGAATGTCCAGGTCAAAAGGTGAGCGTGAAAATGATTAAATGCTGTCATCTGTCCGCCTAGGACACTGTTGAAACAGCGGCCGGCCAAAAGTAATAAAATTTTATGACCTTGTTTATGAGAATATTATAAAAAGATGACGGTAGAGAAAGAAAAAATAATCAGACACCCAAAGGACGACCTCGTTATTCCGCCAGAATATGGTCGAACAGACGATGGCGATGAATTTTTGATGCTCGATTCAGTTTATTCATACATATTTTTTCATTTAAATTTTCGATGCGTCACAACACATGGCATCATTCGACTTAGGTTTAACAAAATTTTTTGTATTCAGTAACTAAAAATCATAGGACAAGTTGTGAAATTCGCTGGTAGTCGACGACACTGGAAATTTTCGCAAAATTTACACCACATGGCAAAAAAAATTAAATTTCCTCCAAATTTTTAATAACTTTTAACTTTTCATGGAGAAAGCATTGGTGATTTAATTAGAAAGTTCACACAATTCCTGCACAATGAGTATGGCCACAGCTTTATGTAGGTTCTACTGAAAATAAGAATGCAAAATTTTATATTTTTGAGCCGGAATTCAAGAAGCTCGCAAAAAGAAGTACATTGATTTGGATAACCGCATTGAAACTGTGCGTACATACACTAAATTGACACATTACGCCAAATTGACTTACACACTAAATTGACATACGCCAAATTGGCATACGCCAAATTGACGTAGATTGACATACGCCAAATTGGCATACGCCAAATTGACGTAATCCGTATAGTCAAAAGTTAGCGAAAACGATTTCAACTACAGTGACAATTTTTGTAAATTTTCACCTTACAAGCATTTTATGAAAACAGACTATAGAGTTGTAATGTTACTTCTTTGGAATCCAAGTACGCTTTGTTTTAAAAGATTATTTAACTGCAGCATTATTTACATTTTTATGACGACTTCCTCTTCTCTTTTGCTCATTTTCCTCCATCATTTTCTCAATCATTGCTAGGGGTCAATCAAAATCTGCGTTAACCTCCCCCCCCAAACGCCCCTCCCACGTGCATATATGGTCCTGATCTGGGCAGAATCTTGGCGAACCCACCAGAATTTCCATTATTCAGGATTGTAAGCGAAGAGGCGCAGCAGTGAAATTATTTTATTAAAAAACATTTTTTACTAGTTTATTGGAAAATTCCCCGATGGGGCAGAAAAAGTAGAAAATACTCGCTTGGATAGTTGCCAAACTACAAAAAGGGGTGGACTAGGTTTTTGCGATCTTGGGTGAGGCTTTAAAAAATCCAGTTATGTAATATTGAAAGTTATCCTTTCTCGTTAAAAAATTTCCCATGTCTGTGAAAAAGTATATTCTGCAGCTTCATACATTCTATCCTTCTTCTGTTGAGAGTGGCCAAAGCAGCCACCTCAACTACGAATTGTTGCAAAAAGAGAGCGCCTTTCCCGCTGCTCGGGTAGCTCAGTTGGTTAGAGCGTGCGGACGGTAGCCGCAAGGTCCTGGGTTCAAGTCCCAGACCGAGCCTAACTTTTACTGAAGCCCCGAGTAGCGGGAAAAGGTTGCCTCAACACTGGTGGCCCTTGACGGTCCGTCAAACTCGACGGCGGAGGGATGTTGAGAGTGGCCAAAGCAGCCACCTCAACTACGAATTGTTGCAAAAAGAGAGCGCCTTTCCCGCTGCTCGGGTAGCTCAGTTGGTTAGAGCGTGCGGACGGTAGCCGCAAGGTCCTGGGTTCAAGTCCCAGACCGAGCCTAACTTTTACTGAAGCCCCGAGTAGCGGGAACAGGTTGCCTCAACACTGGTGGCCCTTGACGGTCCGTCAAACTCGACGGCGGAGGGATGTTGAGAGTGGCCAAAGCAGCCACCTCAACTACGAATTGTTGCAAAAAGAGAGCGCCTTTCCCGCTGCTCGGGTAGCTCAGTTGGTTAGAGCGTGCGGACGGTAGCCGCAAGGTCCTGGGTTCAAGTCCCAGACCGAGCCTAACTTTTACTGAAGCCCCGAGTAGCGGGAAAAGGTTGCCTCAACACTTCTAGCATTGTGGCAACTACAGTAAAATTTTTCTGAATGAAAATTATATGCAATCCTGCTGCTGGCTGACTTCATTCAAATGCATAGAAATGGTAAACCAATAGCATTGCAGCTCTTGACTAATTCGAAACTGTACCTCACCCTCTAGCTGACAAATAGAGATGAATAGACAAAATACAGTCATTGTGTTTTTTACAACTTATGCCTGTGATTAAAAGGGCGTCCTTAAGCACTATAAAAACCGGAGGTGTGATACATTAACCCAGCCTGAGGTTAATCTCAACATCGGGATTAAGTTGCTGATCCTCAGTTCAGTTAATCCCAATGTCGAAATTGCTTTCTTGCGGTTGCACTAACAATACTCACTTAAGGATTAACTAAATACTGAGGTTAAGTATCAAGTTCAGAAATTGCGGAAATTTAGTGTTTATTTGCCTTAGACATAAAAAATTTTGACAAAATGTTAGTACAACCCAGTGTTTTTACAGTGCAGACTTTTTAGACTTCATGCAGAATTTTTTTGATTATTTCTGCACTGGTGCAGAATTTTTTGAGTCACGTGTTTGATCACATATATTCTTCTATAATGTGCCAGTCATTAGTTCTGAACTTTAAAATCAATTATTTTTCTTATTTTAGGACGTTGAAATGTCGCACTTCTGTTATCAATAAATTACATTTAATTTGTTTTTTCCTGTGTTCACTATTGTATTGTAACAGGAAAAATCAGCAATGCAGAACCTTTTTTGGCTTCTCTGCATTGCGTGCAGAAAGCAGGGTGCGGAAAAAACAGTGGTGCAGCCTGACAGCTCGAGCTGGGGATAATTTCGACATCGAGCGCGTGATAATCCTGACGACGTTGATTTTACACCAAACTTGGAGATCATCGACATTTTAGTACAATCGCTGAAACTAAGGTGGGCATCCCTTTGTTCGAGATTGTATTGAGTTCGAGCTTAGACACCCTTAGTGCAACTGAGCTGTATGTATGTATGTGTATGAATTTGAATGGATTTGAATGAATACGAACTGTATGAATTTCATTATCAGAGCCGAATGCTTTCTGAAATTCTCACTTCGTTATTAATGTTTGTCAGATCGCACATTATCGTATGCTCTATTAAAAACAAAACAATGTAACTTTCAGTGTTTATTCGACGTTAAGCCCGGTTCATACTTCTGCTCGCCGAGCAAATTTACCCCGAGCATGCTCGGCAAGTATCTCGGAGCACAGCTCCGAGCATGCTCGCCAGGTATGCTCGGAGATGCTCGTCGAGCAGCTTGCTCGCCGAGCATGCTCGGAGTTGGTTCATACTTCGCGAGCAAATTTTTCCCGCAAAATGCATACTTATTTCTTTCCATGTATGAACCATAATTTCAATACCTACTTATAGTCTGTTTTTTTACGAAATGCTTCCAAATAAAAATATGACACAAATCAGTACTGTCGTCAAAATCGTTTACATAGAGCTCTTATTGCAAAATTTTTCACACTCGAAAAATTGTTAAAGGTGAAGTCAGTATGTTTACAAATTTCCAGTCCTACATGGTATACTGTCTATCAGAGAATCGTGAAAATCTGAAATAATACTTGCTTTCCACTTTCATTATTTGGAAGCATTTCAGAAAAACAGATTATAGTTCTTACTGAATTTTTTTGAAGGCACGGTGTTTTTTCCTAACATCCTTGTAATCAGGGGATTAAACGTTCCAAAAGATTTTTTCATCACCATTAGTTATGTTCGAATAGACATGGCAAAAATTTTACAGCAAAAAATGAAATCCCACAAATAAACCTAGCAATTAGGGATGCATCGGACCTTTTGACCAGGTATGCCACCCGATCCTACCCGATGTTTTCTGACCGGAAGGAGGGAAAAAGACTTGACCTCAGCCATTATCCAGGATACCCCTGTGCCTTGAATATCATGGGTCAAAACATTCATTTGAGCATTTTCACTGTTAGAAGAAAACACATGTCACATTAAACGAAATTGGAGCCATGTCACGTTAACTGAAAACTGGACAATCACATTGATGGGAAGAAACCCATGCCATATTAACAAAATATGGCCGTGTCACTGTGAGTGACACACTGTGACCCCGTTGGGTGGCTCACTTATATATTCATTTCGGGAACCTAACCCAGCTGGTATTGACTACAGGAAAACCTATAGTGTACCTCGGAACTGTCCTTGGGTTCTGCTGCAGAGTAATGGACAACGCCACCAGGTCAGGGGTGGCAATCCCTAGTCCCCATTCACTGAGAATGAAGGACAATGCCATTCGTGGAATAGCTTACTGTAGAGGACCCGATTGTAAACCTAAATCCCCTATTTGGCCCTGACCCAAAGGGTCCAAGGGCTGCTCTAACTGAGGGGATTGTCAAGGGGAAACCAGCTTAGGGAGGATTCCCACAAATATACCCTCAACAAATATAACCCCTGAGAAGACTCACCTAGTCCTCTTCTCAACTACTCGGCGTGGGGGCGACAGTTTCAAGGGTTTGCAGATCCGGGGGATGATGGGAGCGGGTGACGGCGATCTGGTTCGGGTTCGGTGCGGGGTGTGTACTGTACGTGGGTCGGCAAGCGATGCAAAATGTTCCACGAGGGAGCGACGGGTGATTCCTAAAAGAAGGTCGACCAGGTAACTCCTAGGCACAGGATACGGTAACGTAACGCAGTGGAGGGGTACCAAACAATATGCAAATTTATAAGGTATTGGCGGCGGATGTGTAACGACCAGTTCTCAGTGATACTTTACTTGATCCAAAAGAACGGTGGTGACGGAAAAACGTGATGGGATACGAATATAATGACAGTCAATTAAATGCGGACTCGATGATTGCTTGCTCATCAATATGAAACACAAAATGCTTGCAAATGAATAACTCACTTAATCGCTTCTAAAATCTCGCTTTGATGGGGAACCCGCTTGCAAATGAAAACTAGAATCACAAATCTGACAAAATCATGCTTTGCTTCTCTTTAAATACAGCTTCTGTGGCCACTCCCTTGGGGTCCCGGGAGGTCTTGTTTCCATCAATCTTCTTCCGCCAATCACTGCTTCTTGCTTCGTTCGTCTCGCTAGTTTGGTCACGCCTTCCAATGATTTCCTAGTACCGTATGCTTTTCGTGCTTTCCTTATGCTTACTTCCTACTTTGGGCTTAGCCACGCCTCTGTGCTTCTGTGCATGCTTCTGTATCTATTTCTCCTGTGTATACATGTTTTGTGGAACCATCACTACCTTTCCACTTGAGACTAATGTCTGGCGGGGCTTTAACTTTTTACTATGTGCAGGTGTTGTTTACGATTTTTATGAGAAATTTGTAGCCATGAAATGTGTACTTTAGTGTAGATTCTAGGGGACCAGCTGCCGATGTGCAAATTAATTGAGGCCTCTTAATTGGGTCAATAGCGGCTACTGGGGTGTGGGGATGACCAAAATAAAGCACTTCATATGATTTCACAGGAATGTTTGGGTGTGAATCCCAAACACCCTTCAGACGATAGATTAAGAAATGAATTTGTATTTATTAAACGAATATCACATAATGTACAATATGTATTTACAGTACTGCATTAGCATGTACATTACATTTACCTCCTTCTGAAGTTGAACATCCTCGTTCAAGGGGTGAGAGGGGGTGGGGGTGGTTTCAGAGGGAAGTTCTCGAGGATAAAAGGGGGTTGTCTTGTTTACATGTACCCTAAAAGTGATATTCTTATGGGGGTGTTTGAGTGTAACATTGGGATACATGAAATTTGTGACTGTATAGGGCCCATTTTGGCGGGGCAGGAATTTGGAAGTGAGCCCTTGTTTACAGGAATGATTTTTATAGAGAATGAGGTCACCTGCCTTGTAATGGATGTTCTGAGCATGCTTGTTATACTGAAGGGTATCGTGGTTTTGGGCTATTTGCAAACTTTTCTGCATGGTTGAGAGGGCTTCCGTAAAGTGAGATTTGATGCAAAGGGCATAATCATCAAGATCAACCATATAGGATGTGGGAGAAAAATTTAGGGCTGCGTCTGATGGGAGATTAGCCTGCCTACCATGGAGCAATTCAAACGGGGGGTACGAACTACTATCATTCTTGTGAATGTTAATCGAAAAAACGGCAAAGGGTAGATAAGTATCCCAATCAGTGTGATTTGAATTGATGTACATACGGAAATGGGTGGCAGGGTCTGGTTGCAAGGCTCCACTTCACCATAGGCAATGGGGTGGTAGGGGGTGGCGTGAATTTTCTGAGTATTGCATAAACTAGTGATTCGCAAAGAAAGCTCAGATACAAAATCTGAGCCATGATCACAATGAATGATTTTTGGGGAGCCATGATGGCAAACAATTTTGTTTACGAATAATTTGGCAATTGTGGCTGCAGTGGTATCAGGGATCGGAAATGCCTCTACATACTTGATGAAATAATCAATGAATACGTTCATGAATCATTTGCCATCTTCAGTTAGGGGTAACAGCCCCATGCAATCAACACCGACTTTGTCAAATGGGCCTGTCATCTGAATTCGGACAAGATTTGCGTGTATTCTGTGTGGAAGGGCTTTCTGGGTCTGGCATGGATGACAGATTTTGCAGTAATGTTTGATATCATGGTTCATTTGAGGTCAAAAATATTTTTGCCGGAGCAGGTGTAGGGTTTTTCGGGAAGCAAAATGACCTGTGAACTTGCTGCCATGATGCGATGCAATGAGATCATGTATTTGTGATTTGGAGATGTATAGTTTTGCCTGCTTGTTGATTGTATGAAAGAGAATGTTGTGGTGCACTGCGAATTTGATCATTGTAAGGGGGTGTTTTTTGGCAATTTTAGCTAAGATCTTTTTGACAGTTGGATCAGTGCGTTGGAGTTCAGCAAAATTTTTCTGTTATTCTTCTTGTTCAGTTGCTTCGGCTTCGAGAACAGTGTTGATGGCTGATATTTCAGGGCCGGTTTCTAGGTGCTCAATGTCAAAGGATTGTTTTGCTGTGTCCGAAGGGAAATGAGAGATGGCATCTGCATTGCAGTTAGCAATGCCTTTCTCAGGTCTGATGTCTAGCTGAATACCAGAGAGGGCTAGTCCCCAGCAGGCAATGGGAGGAGAGGGGTTTTCTTTCTGCAAGACTGCCTGAACTGAAGTATGGTCAGTTTGGACAATAACATGCTGCTGGAAAAGATAGAGGCCGAAATACTTTATGAACTCAACTACGGCAAGGGTTTCCAACTCAGTTATTGGGTAGTTGCGTTCTGCGGGTTTAAATGTGCGGCTTCCAAAAGCGATGGGGCGATCATAACCTTTACTGTCCAGTTGGCTTAGAATGGCGCCTATTCCAAGTTTTGAGGCGTCAGTTTGCAAAATTAACGGTTTTGTGAAATAGGGATGTTGCAGGATTGGGGCATGAATAAGCAACTCTTTGAGTTTAGTGAATGCATTTTGTTGTTCAGGCCCTCATGAAAACTTGGAATTCTTTTTGAGTAAAGCTGTGAGTGGGCTGGAAATTTGGGAGCAATTCGGGATAAATTGGCGATAATAAGAGGGTAGGCTGAGGAATGACTTGACTTCTTTGGAGCTTTGGGGCATAGGTATGTCATAAATGGACTGTACTTTATTGGGGTCTGGTGAAATGCCTTACTGAGAAATGACGTGACCTAGGTATTGGACTTGGGGCTGGCAAAATTTGCATTTTTTGTATATTGAGTTTAAGGTCTGCATCAGAGAAACAAGTGAGGATGTTGTCTAGACGTTCTAGCATTTGGGCATGGGATTCAGCAAAAACTCAGACATCATGGAGATAGACAAGGCATGTGTTCCATTGCAATCCTGAGAGGATAACATCCATTAATTTTTGGATTGTGGCTGGGGCGTTGGTGAGGCCAAAGGGGAGATAGTTAAACTGATATTGCCTGGCTGAGCAATTAAAGGCTGTTTTTTCTCTGTCTGCTTTTGCAATTGGAATGGAATAGTAAACATTTGATTGGTCAAGGGACGTAAAATATTTCATTCCACGCAGGGTGTCTAGAATTTGATCTATGCGGGGCAAGGGATAGGTATCTTTTTTTGTTACTTTATTTAGGCCTCTAAAGTCAATGCATAAACGATGGCCACCATCTTTTTTGGGGACTAAAACTGTGTTGGTGCACCATGGAGAATTTCTCTGGCTTATGACACCTGCTGCTGGGAGTTGCTCGACCTCTGCTTGTATGATTTGCTTTTCCTTCGGTGAAGTCCAAAAAAGGTGTCTATGTACGGGTTGGGATCCATTGGTGTCAATGGTATGTGAAACAAGGGTGGTTCTACCTATGTCCATCTTGGATTCAGCATATAAGGTGGGATATTTGAATAGAGAGCGTAGGAGTTGAGTTTTCCCTGCTTTCGTGAGGTCAGTTGAGGTTAAATGGACGTTTTCTTTTAACCATGTAAATGTATCAAAACGGTTTGACTGGTTTGGCATAGAAGGAGTTAATTTGGTGGCAGAATTTTATTTTGGTATGTAGTCTAAGACTGCACCGATGCATGTGCCAGGGTAGAGGGTTTGGACAGTGTCTTGTGTGTTTAAGACAGAGATTTGTATGCAGCTGTTTTGGTTTTCCGATACACAAGCTGCGAAATGAACTTTGGCATTGTGCTTGGGTTTTGGGGTAAATTCAAGTTGTTTAATTTGTAGGTATGATTTGGGCAAGGGGACAGTGAATTCGGTTACAGTACGAGGTGGTAATTCGAGTTTCTCATCCAGATAGGTGCCACCACAGGTCGAAAGGGGGCTGTAATCCAGGCTGTCACAAGGTAGTATGACATCGCCAAATTTGATGTGGGACTTCTGATTATTGATGGTGTATTCCAAAAATCAGCTGAGAAAGTTTTTCCCTAGAAGGACGTCTGCTGTGCAGTCTTTTTGGACATGGACCATGATTGTTTCCTGGATAGTTTGGTCTGTTACTGTAACAAAAGTTGTTCATACAAAGTGGATCGGGAGGTTGTTTGCTGCTTTGGGTTGAACTAGGGGGGGGGTTTCAGGTCTAGCTGCAAGATTTCTGGGATTTGTGAATCAATGAGTGAGTACACAGCACCAGTGTCAATCATGCCTTTGGTTAATAGCTTGCCATTTAGTGTGATTGGAATGTGAGGGGTATGTTTCTCAGATGTCTTTTGAGGTGACTTATTTGACCCAGATTGGTGGATTTGGTTTATAAGTTCAATTGCAGGAGTTCTGGGGGTATCAATATCAACAAGGAAATATTTCTGTTGGGTTTGAGCCCAGCGACAATTAGCTAATTCTAAGAGAGTGTGGCCAAATGATGGGGGAATGGTCTCATGCAGACATCTGCTGTGCAATGGTGTTTAGTACGCATGTTCATTAGTAACATGATACTTTGGGGAAGGGAAATATTTTCGAACAATGAGAAAGGAGTAAAAGACACCTGCAATGACTACAGTGATAAGGGCGAGGTTAATAATCATTTGCAAGGGTCCTTTGAGTAAGTTATTTAATCCGTCTGTGAGGCTTTGGGTAGTGCCGGATTTATTACATGTTGTATGCTTTGACTGGCACCGGAGAGGGTATTGCCGATTGCTTGGCCACTGCCCGAGATCATATTGTAAACTGTATTTGAGTTAAGGGACATTTGGGCAGTGTGAAAAGTTTTTTAACAACATTTTCAAGGGTATGAGTTTTGTAAATGTATTGCTTTAAGAAGAGTAAATTTGTTGATATCATTGCGAGTTGATCATGAAAAATTGCTGGTGTGTTAAAATGAAAAAGGGAGAAATTTTGGTTCCAGACAATTTCTAGAGGCAGATCAGTGACATGGGGGGATCCTGTTTTGCTGACCCACATATTATTCTGTTTGTAAAGGGCTACATGCATGTGATGGCAATTGACGGTTTGTGAGAAAGGGGTCAAATCATTTCCTCCTGGGTTTGAAAACATAAGGTCTGTACCTACAAAACTAGGTAAAAGTTTGTAGCATGTTTCCTTGATTTTATGGTTGTAAAAGACTTTGGATGCATTTACTTGTTTACAGGGCCAGACTGTGAGGGCATCTCCTGTGAATTCTGCTATTATGTCGGTCTGTTGTCGGAATGCAGGCCCCCCAAGGATTGCATCAAGGGGCAAAATTTGCCATACTAAGTCAAGATGATGCTGTGCCTGTCTGCATAATTCACTCCAGACATTTTTGAAATTTTGTATCTCGAGTCCTTGGATTTTATCTGCTAAGTAGTTTAGTTTTGCATTAATGGGTTGAAAATCATCAAAATCGTAGAGTCTAGTATGGGTTTCGTTGATTTGTGGGGTTAAAAAGGCGTTATGATGTGGGGTTCTTTTGTCTAATTGTACAACAATGCCCTGTTCAGTTAGGACACTGTCTTGTATTTCGGGGCAGTTTGGGTTGTAAAAGAGTGCATTTTTGATTGAGAAAGCACCTTGTAGTTCTTCTATTATCGTGTGGGTTTGTGTTAGTTTTATGGGATATGTATTTTTGTATTCAAAAGGGCATAGATTTTTGAATGCTGTTTCATTCCGAATAATGGACCCCTCGGCTGTTATGCAATGGCCCGAAGTTGGTTTGCATGACCCCAGGTCACCTAGTGTACCTGTCATTGATTTTCCATTCCAAGATGCTATTTGTCCTATCTCTATGATGAGGTTAGTTACAGACGTACAGTGGTCTGTGCAACACCACATGTTTTCTACACTTAGGGAGTTGTTTGTTGACCAAAATCCTGGTTTTGTTTCAAATAATTTTTGGCCATTGTGTTCCTTGTCTATAATGATTGCCTTACAAACATGCGGGGTCAGATTTTCCATTTCAGTTTGGTCGAAAACAATACCTTTTGAGCCAAAAAATCCAGTATTAGTACAAATTTTCCATTTGCGAACACTGCATTTGTATGCATCTGTTATATGAGGTTTGGTGGAGGAAATATAGATTTTTCCGAATGTCTGTACTGGTTTGTCTACTGTGGAAGGGGGCATGCATGATACAGTTTTTGGTATGCTGACCAAGTGATCACTCAATGAAGTTCCACAGAGCTGAAATTGGGCGCTACATGATGTGGGGATTATTATACAGAAAAAAGTACAACACAAGGACCAATACAATTTTTTATTGGAGGTGGCGGGGTGTTGTATTTTTTCATTCTGGCTGGTTTGGTGTGCCCGTTGTTGGCGTTTTGCAGTTTTGTGCTGAGGGGGTGGCCGGTTTGCAATCTGAACAGTCTGTAAAATTTTAGAAGTTGAGTTATGGGATGGGGTTTGGATTTGCTTACTCGTGGGGTCGGCAGTAATGTTTATCTGGGGTGAAATCTGTAGGGTTTGGGGTTGAGGCCATGTAGGAGGGACAAGAGGTTGCAGCCGGTTTTGGAGGGTGTCTTTGGGGCTGTGGGCAAAGTGGGGGCCCTTTTCCAGGGGATCTTATAAGTTGCGAGCATGGTGTGCAGTGGTTTTGCACTCTTTTCTGCCTCTGGCCTCGGGGGCAGTGACATGGCCCACCAACCCTGAATGTCCAAGTCAAGGACATATTCCTCCTGACTACGGTGATGGGTGGTCAGCATTATAGTTCCTAAAGTATGCTGGGGGCCACTAGTTATGGTGGGTAATGTTGAGTAAAGTGCAGGGTCATCAATGTCCATAAGGGGTTGGGGTTACCTATACTTAATGCAATTTTGGATATTATGGCTTTGTTGGTTGGGACAATACCTGATTGTATGACCTCTCTGCTTACATAGAAAACATTGAAAGTTGGAGTAAGGTTTTGAAAGGCAGTTATCAGATCTATGTCCTGTTTGGGAGCAGTGAATGCATCGGCTTTTGCAATCGCACGTAACGTGATTATTATGAAAACAAGTTTCACATGATTTTCAGGTCCCTAATGAATTAGAATTACGAGCTACATGGCCGAGTTGTCCACACTGAAAGCATGTGGGCTGCCTAAGACTACTGCTGTTTCTGTAACCATGATTTCTGCTGAAAGTATTGTTGTTGCTGAAACTGTTATAGTTACTCTGTTGTGGGGGTTGGGATTTTTGTTTGATCTGCAACTGTAAATCTTTTACTTGTTGTTCTAACTGATGCAAAAGGTCCTGTTGGTCAGTATTGTTGGTTAGTAAAAAGATGGGTTCAGCTTTTGGAGGCATAAATGGAATGGTGCTGGATTTTAGCTCATTTCTAAGGATTTGCTGTTCAATATAAGCTGCTTCGTCAGACATCTCTTTTAGGGTTGCGAACCTTCTATACTTAATTACTTTTCTGATTTTCTTTTGCATGCCTTCAACAAGAAGAGGTTTTATGATCATTTTTTGTGCGTCCAAATTAAAATTGGGGTAGGCAAGGGTTGCTAGGTGTTCTAGATCAAACAAAAATTAGGTGACTGTTTCTGATCGTTTTTGTTTTCTCTCTCGCAAAAATTGTTGATGTAACTCATTCTCTCCATTATTTGGGAAAAAGGCCTGCAAAGCGATTTTATACTGCTGGTATGTGTGGGGAGGGTTTTTGGAATTGGCTAGACTTTTGAATTTTGCTAATGCGGCTCCTCCCAAATGAATTTCTAAGCATGCTAACTTTAACTGTACATCTGTATCTTCCATACCTTGGAGTGCCATGAATTGTTCTAACTGTTTATTCCATTCACCAAAATGTTGGGTCATGTCGCCGGTGAATACTGTAGGTTTTGCATAGAAATTATTTGCCACGTAATTACAAATGTTTGCTGTTCTTAGATTGTCAATTAGGGTAGGGTTCACTGTATTTTGGTTCAATTGTGTGCATAGAGTACGAAAATGTTCGGAAAATAATTCGTTTATCTGTTCTCTGACAATTTCTCCTAAATGATCTTGAGTTTAGTGGGTCATTCTTGGTTTAGGCTGGGATTTCTGCTTAAACTCTTCAATTTTTGCTTCACCTGTATTCGTAAAAATATATTGCTTAATATTTCGTTGGAGGGGATTTCCAGTTTGCTTTTTAAGAATGTCTGTCCTACTGTAGGAAACAATTACTACTGTAAGCCATTAATGCTTCGGGATGCCTGGATAAGGGATGCACCTAGTGGGGCAGCGAGTTCCAATGGTAACAGAAAGGTACAGTCACCAAAATATGTAATGACCAGTTCTTAGTGATACTTTACTTGATCCAGAAGAGAACGGTGCGCCAGGCAAAGGGGACGGGGGTACGAATATAATGGTGGCCAACTAAACGTGGACTCGATGATTGCTTAGTCCTCTATATAAAACACAAAAAGCTTGCAAATAATAAACTTGCTTTAAACGCTTCCGGACGTCTCGCTTTATAAACGCCCTTGCAAATAAACACTAGAATCGCAAAGTCTAAATTCTGACGCAATCACACTTTGCTTCTCTTTAAATACGGCTTCTGTGGCCACTCCCTTGCATCGGGGGAGGTCTCGTTTCGGACAATTTTCTTCCCCCAATCGCTGCTTCTTGCTTCTTTCATCTTGCTAGTTTGGTCACACCTTCCAATGCTTTCCTGGTACTGTATGCTTTTTGTGCTTTCCTTCTGCTTACTTCCTACGGTGGGCTTAGCCACGCCTCTGTGCTTCTGTGCATGCTTCTGTATCTATTTTCTCTGTGTATACATGTTTTGTGGGAACCATCGCTACCGTTCCACTTGAGATTACTATCTGGCGGGGCTTTAACTTCTTACTTTGTGCAGGTGTTGTTTACGGTTTTTATGAGAAATTAATGTAGCCATGGAATCTGTACTTTAGTGTAGATTCTAGGGGAACAGCTGCCGATGTGCAAATTAATTGGGGCGTCTTAATTGGGTCGATAGCAGCTACTGGGGTGTGGAAGGATCAAAATAAAGTACTTCACATAAATTGACAGGAATGCTTGGGTGTGAATCCCAGACACACTTGAGAGGATAGATTAAGAAATGAAATAATATTTAATAAATGAATATCACATAGTGTACACTATATATTTACAGTACTGTGTTAGCATGTACGTTACATTTCCCTCCTTCTGAAGTTGAACGTCCTTGTTCAAGGGGTTCGAGGTTGAGAGGGGGTCGGGGTGGTTTCGGAGGGAATCTCTCGATGATAGAAGGGGTCGTTTTGTTTAACGCCAGTGCTTTCCTGCACCTGCCCTAAACTTCAGAATGACTCCTCACTCAGAGGTGAGAAGTCAAAAACAGAATACTACCTTTCCCAGAAATGCCTGACTAAAACTAGTCAGACAAGGTGACACACTCCTTGGACACAAATAAAACACTTTTCTAACTAAACATTTATTTATAAAACTTACCTAAAAATCGCCCCTTCAAAAAAACATGACGTTTTACCAGTATAAAGGCAAGGTGAATAATGCACAGGCGAAATACTAGTCAATATAAAAAGCAAGGCGCATGAGAATAATCAATAATAAGCACTGACTAATTCACAAAATTCGTCTTCTACAGTAACCATCATGCTGAGCCAGGTGGGGCATGATTAATGTGTTGTACTTGTAGGCATTTTTATGAAATTGACAAAACTATTAGAAAATTGTGAAAATCTGTGGAAACACACTACAACACCCCTCCCCCCTTGCGGTAGATCGCCTTAAGTGATCATCATGTGAACCAACAAAACAAACAAGGGGAGGGACTCTGCCACTACAGGCTGTCACCGGGGAAGCCGAACATGAAATAGGCAGTGCACAGTGGGGCGGACAGAGTCATTGTAGTGTTTTGAGCCGATTTGGCGAAGTGTAGGGTGAGACCTCCTGATGCGGTCTGTAATTAGCAAGGCTGTAAATTCAGCAACACCATGGCCCATGTCGGCACTCCGTCTGCATTGATATACTGGAGTGCACTAGCATACAAGTCCATGCGGATGGGAGGATGAGGCCGGCCACTACCTTCAGGATTCAGAGAGCAAAGGTCCGACTAGTCCGGGGGAGGATAGAAGATAGCAAAAACATAACATGGCAGATGAAAAGGACAAACTATCGATGGCGGCTTGCAGTAGAAGATTTCGGGGCAGATGAGAAAGTTGTGGCGAAAATATGACTGGCAAGGAAAACCAAGTGGCAGTGCCACGGGAGTTAAACATCCGTGGCAGAGCCAGCCAAGTTATGCTGATCTGACCTTGTGAGGAAATCGAAAATCGAAGGGGGCAGAGCCAGCCAAGTTGAACATCTTAGTTGCATGCTGCGATTGGGTGGAGGTCCATCGAAGATGGTTGACGTTGGAGAAGATGATTGATACAAAACAAATGAGCAAATGAAAGATATATACAAGAAAACAGTGAGAAATACGATTATACTATACAGTAAACAGATGAACAATTTTTTGGGGCGATTTAAAGGCTATATTTAGATGGTGAATTTGGACCAAGAATAAGAATAGTTTTTTGAAATGAGGAGTAAATTTTTGGGAAAACTAAACTGTGATCAGCTACATGTTGCCGATCTCTTCTTTCGTATGGGTGTGGAGTCAAATTTCGGGTTCCAAGTGGCGGTCAAGTTCACAAAGTGGTGTTTCAACAGCAGGAGATGGACAATAAACTGGGATGTGTCAAATCAATGGTCCAAGTCCAAACTGTCGTAGGCAAAAGGCGGCGGAACAGTCAGCAAATAAGCTGAAAGCTCGAGCCAGCTCGGTAGTTAATCAAAAATAGAGTGCATTCAAAATTTTAGAATAGTGGTGCGACACCATAGATGGGGACTATGGGGCGGCCTTCGCACACATTAATGGAATGAAATCTGGATTTTTTTATTTGAGAATGAAAAGAAAATTTTGATGGAAATAGATGGAAAAATTGTAAAAATGATATTCTCACTCAGACGGCGGTAACATTGGGCATGAAGTTCACCAAGACTGGGGTGGTCTTGCCATTTCCAAACGTCAAACTTGAGCGAGGCATTGAGAAGGAGGACTACAGCACCAGTCGAGGCAGCGGCGAATCATGGCGTCAGAAATTGCACCAGCTAGGCCATGAGCAAAAGTCATGGCGGCTGACCACTGATCTTCCTGTTTGCTGCTGTGGCGAGGATGAGTCGAGTGGGAACCCAAGGTTACGGGGCAAGTGAAAACATGCATATATAATACGGGGATAAATAAACAAAAATTAGCATGCAAAAAAAATAATTGAAACAAAAATCGTCTGTTGTAGGCATCAATGTTGTGACAGTCAGGATCAGCAAATGATTTATGCGGGGCTGTAGAATAAGATAGAATGAAGAAAATAAAAGGGGAAAGAAGAAAAAAATCCAGAGGGTCATCCCAACCAAAAATTTGCACTCTGACGTTAATGTTGCTGGGTGGCATCAATTTGTTGGCATTGTGATCCGCCAGCTTCAGTGATGAAAGTGTCTCGGGCCGGGCGTGGAATAAAAGGCTTCAATCTGGAAATGGCAACAAGCTGCGGTCGGCCAGGTGTATCCAAGGCATCAATTGTAAGGGTATTGTTATCAATATTACTGACATCGGTGACGATGAGTGGGCCTATAAAATCTGGTTGAATTTTGTTACGTTTTTTATTGTTGATCAAAAGGACGAGGTCCTTGATGCTAATTTCTCTTTTGTGGGCTTTTTGGTCGTAGTATTTCTTGCTGGCGTTGGCAGCTTATCAAGGTTCAGTTTGATTGATTGATACATTTTGAGCTGCACTTGCATCAAGATGTGCTGGTAGGCATCGTAGTTGAGCAGTAGGATAAGACGGTGAGCACAATTGTATTCAAATGTAATTCGGGGCTCGTAACCGCGTAATAATTTGAAGGGCAAATGGCACGTTGCTGTATGCGGTGTTGCATTGTAGGCAAAGACGGTGTAAGGTAGATAGTGCTCCCAATTGTCAGGGTCATCCGCGGTATATTTCTTTAATTGAGGGATAAGTGTTTGATTGAAGCGCTCGACCATTCCATTTCACTGGAGGTGGTAAGCTGCTGTTTTAACTTTTGTGATCTTGAGAAGGTCCCAAATATCGTGCATCAACTTGGACGTGAAACATCCACCTTGATTGGAAAGAAGTACAAGTGGGCTACCATGGGCGAGGACAACATTGTTCTCAAAACATTCGACAATGGTTGACGCCTTTTGATCCAGAATGGGGTGCGCAGAAACCCATTTTGTGAAGTAGTCCTGAAAAACAATAACATACGGGCGTTTCTCACCTACCAGCGGTATGTTCACAATGTCGGTGGCTACGATTTCAAAAGGATGCTTGGGTTGGATTGGCAACAGTGGCAGAGGCAGCGATGTTCGCAGTGTCCTCAGTTGGCAAATCTTGCAGGACTTGATCCAGTCGCAAACATTTTCTTCCATACGGGGCCACCAAAAATGAGCTTTGATGGCTGCTAGCGTAGGGTTGGATCCCTGGTGGTACAAAATCTTTGGGCCATGGAATTGGTGATGCGTTTGATGGACCATGGACGCGGGGACGACCAATTGCTTGATCTCTTTGATTTGGCGATACAAAAGATCATCTTCAGTGAAGAAGACGAATGAATGTTTTGTGGCATTGCTCATTTTGAGGGTGGCGATGATTTTGGTAATGGCGGGGTCAGCGGCTTGCGCTTGTTTGATTTCTTCGTAGGAAGGAAGGGTTATGGCTTCAACCGGAGGTGGTGCATAGTCTGCGGCCAATGGCATGTGATGGGAGAGGGTGGGTTGATTGATGGATTTCTTTGTCATGGCACGGGTGATGGCATTGACATCTGCATCAATTTCTGTGGGTAGCGAGGCCACTGCTGGGAGTATATCCGGTACCGTCAGGTCGGCATCCGATAATGCACCAGCAGGGCAAAAATTTTTTTGGAAAATTTCGGTGGTTAAGTCTTCGGTATTCGGAATCGGTTCGGTATTCGAAATCGGATGAAGCAGCTTGTTCCACTTCCATCAGGGTGCGGATGGTAATGGAACCTTGAACACCATTTTCAGCGGATTTTTTAAAGCTTCCATTCGTCTTTGAATTTTGGCATGGCGTTGCAATGGGCTGATGTAGTCGACCAATTTTGGTGGTGAGCGGCGGAAACCATGTTGACAGGCGCTTTCATAAAAGCCGGTGCAATGCACCTGACGCCTTTGTTCGCTTTGAGTACGGTGCGGTGGTGCATCGTCACAGGGTTCCTGTTGATGGCTATCACGGCTTGTGGTGTCTTTGGGTGGCGAATGTTTGGTTTCTTTTCAGTGGCAGTCATCACAGTGATGAGACTGGTGATGGGAACGATGGCTATCTGACTGGCGGGCAGGCGGCGTTTGCTTGGTGGGTGCTGCTCTCTTAGTGGTCATGACTTTCGGCTGCGATGTCGTGCCAGTTTGAGAACTGGTTTGACCGGCTGTTTCGCAGGCTTTCTGTTGGGCGCATTGTTCGTGGCGACAGGTTGTACATTCACTGGGCATCTTACCATGCTCTTTACGCGAAGTAATGGGCGACGGTTTTCGTCGAGTGTGCAGATCATCTGTCGTATGCCTTTAGTGAGATTTCCGGTAATCGACTTCTTCCTGTTAATTTTGTTTTCATTTCGCAGAATGTTCTTAGCAGCCGGGTCTCCGGATAGGTTGGGCATGGGGATCTAAAGCCAGCGCAGACATGCTGGCGGCCTGTGGGGTTTGGACATCCATAGGCCCCGTCAGGGGCGATAGGGTCGCAGGCGGCGGCTGAGGAGCTGGTGGCAGTGGTAATGCGGCGGGCGGTTGTACGGCTGCTTGAGCAATGACCGGAGCCAGTTGAGCGATTTGTGAAACTGGTGGGGCGGGCATCGGCTGCGGCAGCAAAATACGTTGTATCTCTTCCTTGAGCACATCTGGGTAGTCCATCCAATGATGTTCCGGGAACAACATACCAGGTGGCGGTGACGGGAAGTGATACACGGTGAGGGCTGCGGCCAAGGCTTGCCATTGAGTATCTGAAATAATTTGTTGAGAAAAATGAACAGGAGCAATGTACCTGGCGGCGGCAACAGTAGCAATCATCGGAGGTCCGGGCAAGACCGCTGGAGTAGCTAGATAGATGGGTGGGCTCCTGAGGCGCGACATCCATAGCTGTGGATTAGTCGATGGTGTTTTCCTCCAGAATATCGGTCAGCATTTGATCCGTAGTGGTATTTGTTCCAGCGTCCATCATGGTGGGCTGGACGGGTGTAGACTCGTCCATTGGAACTGGAGCTAGGGTCAATACGTTGTTGAGTGTTAATTTCAGGAAATCTGTTATTTGTCTGGCCGTCACCATAAAGTTGGTTGTGGCAGTTGGCGAGGGAAGGGCCAACACAACCCTTGATGGTGGAAGCTTCGCGATGTTCAGGTCAAAAATCAGCATATCCAAAAGCTCTTCATCCGGGGGCTCTACCTCTGTTGCTGAAGTGGGTCGATCAAGGAGTTCCTCGGCAGTGAGTGTGTGCACCGAGGCTGTACTCGGCAAAGGGTACGTATACACCGGCCTGGGGAACAAAAATCGATTCTGAAAATCGATGATGTTGAGCAAGCCCGAATAGAAATAGAACCGGCTATGAGGCTTGGCCGTGTAGTCAGATTCCTCGATATCGATTTGTTCAACGGCAGTTTCCATGTGGAAGTCTTCATCGAAGATGATTGGGTGAATGGTGAATCAATTGCACAGGTACGTGCCGGGGTTGCTGCTAAAGGATGGCTCTCTCTCTCCGGTATTCGATTCATTCAATCTGTGAGGCGCGTTCAAGGGTTGCCGTTGGCACGGTACCACATACAATCGTAGAAAGCAGTAGGCGTGGCCAGATCGAAACTTTGAGCGTGCCATACTAGCAGGTCGTTTATGTGGGTGTATTCTGCAGCCGAGCAGGGGGAAGCCAATAGCGCTGCCAATGGCATGCAAGTTGTGAGGCATCGGAACCATTCACCGTCTATCTGCAAAAGACTAAGGATGGTGTGAGGGAGGTAACGGTAATAGGTAGCCTGATAGGTCCTATCGTGGAGCAGTTGATCAGCAGCAACGGGCTCAACCCAAACGTCTTCACCTTCATGGGGAATGGGCGGCAATTGTGGGTCAGTTTTGAATTCAATGCAGTCACGGATAGCCAATTTGTACATAGGCGAAACTGGGAAATTGAGCAATTGGATGAGTTGGTGCATTAGCCCACTCTTCATGGCCGAGGTGATGGCTGCTTGAAGGCGTTTCGGGTCCTCAAAGATCGATTTTGGCTTGAGGGACTGGCCTTCCTCGTCAGACACCTCCGGCGATTTATTCCATTCATCTTTTTGTTTCTTCTTTTTCTTTCTTGGCACTTTTGGCGCAGTGAGGACCTTTGGATGTGTTGTATGTGTCAAGGTTTTGACGTCGCAAAGCCTGTTAGGCTGCGTACCTAAACAAAAAGACCGACCGTGGTCGGACGATGGGCAATCGAACATAAAAAATTTGTATGCAGAGAGAACCTCGTCTCGCATTATCACTGGTAGGGCGACTTGCTAGATAGTCGCGTACACTTTGTCATTAGCGTCAGAGGGCAAGACATCCGTGAGCGCAATGTTGTGAAAAGCAGCTATTAATGTCTCAACCAAGTGGTCAATTTCCACGGCATCCAAGGAGTCATGTGGAAATAATGCGGGGGCGTTGTACACCTCTGGAATGAAGCCCTAATGGCCGAAGGCAAGAAACAATAATATCGGATAAAAGGCATCAAGGACTGCATACATGAGGATCTCTGATTGAAGGAACAAGGTCGCTGGATTGTTGAAAAATCGCAGGGCAGCCAGGAATTTTAGCATGAGTTTGGAAACGTCAAACACCCACATGGCCGATACAGTGTCTTTCAAGGTACACTTTTGGGGTATGAAACATATCTGCCGAGCCAGCTCATACAGCGGCGGGGAGATGTTTGTATTTTAGATTACGCTGTACACATCGAAGTGGATGGCTTTGACAACAGGGTCTTTATTCTTCGTTTGGCGATCAGTCTAGAACTGGGTGCCTAGGAGTGCGTATATTCCCGCCCAGTCCTCGGCTCCATCGAAAGAAATGACGACGGTGTGGTCGCCCTCGACCAGGGAAAATAACGCAGTCCAGTCTTCCGGAGTGGCCGTAAACGTTTCAAAAACCAACATTGAGCCATTGGGGAAAGTGAGTTGAACCTATCGCGGATAGCTGGACGCCATAGAACCAGCTGGCATTGGCATGGCAAATTGGAAATTTTTCATGTCTGCGGCCATGATTGATTTGGTGTTGAAGCTGACCAACATATAGCCACGGAAATTTGGCATGGCCTGGGCCGTGAGAGCCACCCCCAAACTTCCGGGTGAGAGAAAGATTGGCGGTGGCAAGACGTTTGGAGGTCTGGCGTACAAGGAGACATACCAACACTCCAAAGGGGCAGCGCGGATGAGTCGCTTGACGTTGTTCTCTAAACAAGAGCGAGCGTGATATTCGACATAAAACACTGTGGGCACCAGATCGAGGGATCGAGGGAGCGAAATGGATTCAAAAGGTTGACTTCAGAATGAAACAGAAGGATATGGCATTGTATGCTGCACGAAAAAGGGGAGCATGCCTCGGGGAAATGGTAGCTTGGGCAGGGATGCCACTTTGACAAATGCATCTTGTCAACTGGATCGGGCTACGATAGCGAGATGGCGAGAGTTGTCATATGCGGGAGTCAAAGCAGCAGCCGGCTTTGGCGTAGAGTTTGCCACAACTTGACGATGACTGGATCGCAGCGGCTGACCATGGGCTCTGGCGTGGGGCTGCAGAGTGGAGGGTTCCCATGGGGTCTCAAGCATATGTTAGAAGCATGCAAAGGTTAAAGCAGAAAAGAAAGAGCATGCAAAATAATATGTACCGTCACAGCAGAAGCTAAGATTGTTCTGATGTGGCTGCTGTTTGCCCCATTGTATGTAACATTCATTGACGTTCAAAGATTCCCGGTATGGTGAGGGCTCATCGGCTGTGGAGGAAGTTGACGGCGTGGTCATGATAAAAAAATTTGAGAGCGGCTGGAAAATGCAGCTGTTTCGGGTGGGAGCAAGAAATAGAAATACGGTAATACAGAATAAGCCGCTGAAAGGTGAAGAAAGTGTAAAGTAAGGAAAATGCGAACTGTGATTACCACAAAGCACTACAAACACCACTATGTTAATGGGGACTAAAATCAACATTTCCCAGTTAGTCTTATGAGAGTGAATGCGGCCAGGGTCGGGCGGAAATAAACTGAATGGCCTCGCACGGAACAGAACTTAACATTAGAGAAGATACCCCCTCCTACATGGAAATATGGGACATGGGGAAGTGTGGAAGGTGATGATGTAGAGTCAGCAGAGCTTTCATTGGGGAAGTATCGGGCCAAAAAGTGTAACCCTGTGGATTACACTTAGTCTGTAGTTGCAATCTCATCAACATCATCGCCAGGATCTAAAGTAAACAAAATACAGGGGTTATGTACAACTCAGCGTGATGACCGCCATATCACAAATAAAAATTTTGAATCGAACTATTTTTGTTGTGACCTGTAAGAGGAATGCGGTCCACCAGCTTCGAGTTCAAAGATTTCTTTGGTGGGTCGCAGTATGAATGGTTTCAAGCGTAGGGCGGAAACAGTTTGCGGTTGGCCGGGTGCGTCGAGTGAGTCGATGGTGACGACATTTTCTTCTACATGAGACGCGTCGGTGATCATAAAAGGACCAATAAAATCGGGTTGAATTTTGTTTGCTTTTCGTGTATTGGTCAGGAGGACAAGGTCATTGATGGCGAGGGCGTGCACTCAGGCTTTTTGATTGAAATATTCTTTACTGACGGGGGCAGCTTTTTCAAGGTTAGTCTTGATTTTTTCATGTATTTTGAGTTGTGCCTGCATAAGGATATGCTGATATGCGTCGTTGTTGAGCAGTAACGTGAGTCGTGAGGCACAATCGTAATCGAAGGTTATGCACGGTTCGTAGCCTCAAAGTAGACTGAAAGGCGAATGGCGCGTGGCAATATGTGGCGTGGCCTTGTAGGCGAACACGGCATACGGCAGGTAATGTTCTTAATTATCCGGATCATGGGCAGTGTACTTCTTTAGTTGTGCTATTAATGTTTGGTTGAAAGGCTCGACCATACCATTGCATTGTGGGTGGTACGGCATTGTTTTGACTTTTCAGATCTTGAGAAGTTCCCAAATATCCTGCATCAACTTCGAGGTAAAACATTCACCTTGATCAGAAAGGAGGACAAGTGGGCTACCATGCGTGAGGACAATGTTCTTCACGAAACATTGGATGATGGTTGAGGCTTTTTGGTGAGGGATAGGATGCGTAGAAACCCATTTTGTGAAATAATCCTGAAAAACAATAACATATGGGCATTTTTCACCTACGGGCGATATGTTCACAATGTCGGTGGCTATGATTACCAAAGGGTGCGTAGGTTGTATAAGTAGTAGTGGCAGAGGCGGCGATGTTCGCGGCGTTGTCAATTGACAAATCTTGCAGGACTTAATCCAGTCGCCCACTTTTTCTTCTGTGCGGGGCCACCAAAAGTGAGCTTTTGATGGCTGCTAGCCAACAATTAGATCC
Organism: Romanomermis culicivorax; assembly: GCA_963922205.1. Lineage (NCBI taxonomy): Eukaryota > Metazoa > Nematoda > Enoplea > Mermithida > Mermithidae > Romanomermis > Romanomermis culicivorax. The sequence goes on from CAWUHX010000043.1 coordinate 217,679, forward strand.
TTGATGATTTAAAATTTTTGCGCCATGGAATTGGTGAAGCGTTTGGTCAACCATGGATGCTGGGATGACTAGCTGGCAGTTGTTGATCTGGCGATACAAAAGACCATCTTTGAGTGAAGAAAACTGAGGGGGTGTTTCGCAGCGTTGTTTAGTTGAAGAGAAGCAACAATTTTGGTGATGGCGGGGTTGGGGGCTTGCGCTCGTTTGAATTCCTCATGGGAGGCGATAGTGATGACTTCGACTGGCGGCGGCGCGTAGTCGGCGGCCAACGGCATGTGATCAGGGAGTGTGGGTTGACTGATGGTCTTTTTGGTCATTGCACCGGTGATGGCGTTGACGTCTGCGTCAATTTCCATGGGCCCCGAGACTGTTGCTGGTAGTATATCGGATACCGTTAAGTCGGCATCCGATAATGCACCAGCAGGGTGAAAATTTTTCCAGAAAACTTTGGGGGGGTAGGTCCTCAGCATTTGAAATCTGTGGTTTCTCGCTGTCATCTTTTCTGGACAAAAAATCGGCGCAGGCGTTGTCTTTTCCTTTGACATATTTGACTTTGTAATCATAATCTTGAAGATTGATGGTGAAACATTGGAGGCGCAAATTGCGGTGTTTTTCGTCTTTGAGTCATTCGAGCGGCTTGTGATCAGTGCGAACAATAACCTTTTGGCCATAGATGTAATGAGGGTACATCCGAATGCCATAGATGATGGCGAGGCATTTGCACTCTGTTGTACTATATTGGGTTTCGGCATGGTGAGCATGCGGCTGTTGTAAGCGATGACCTATTGATCGTTGTTGTTTTCATGGTACAAGATTTCTCGGATGGTGGCCATACTGGTGTCAGTTTGGATGACAAATTGGGCTTTACCATCCTATACTGGGTACCGCAGGAAAGGCGATGATGTGAGCACTTTCTTGATGCCTTCGAACGTAACCTGGTGTTCTTCCGTGGCCGCGTATCGGGCATCTTTTCGTAAGAGTCCGTACAATGGACTGGACAAGGTCACCAGTTTTGGGATAAATCATTTGCACCATTGGACTGGGCCTAAAAAACTTTGCATACCTTTTTTGGTAGTTGGGAATTTGTACTCGCCGATGGCTTTGACTTTATCCCGGTTGACAGCGATTCCATTGATGTTCAAGAGGTGTCCCAGAAATTTGACTTGCGGCGGCAGAAATTCACATTTGTCGGGCTGAAGCATGATATTGGCAGCGGGGGGGGGGGGCGTTGAAAACAAGTTACAAATGTTCCAAATGTTCTTCAAACGAATTCGAAAAAATGATAATATCGTCAATGTAAATGAGGCAAATTTTCCAAATATATGGGCGGAGGATTCTTTCCATTAAATGTTGGAATTCGGCGGGTGCGTTCTTCAAACCGAATGGCAAAACTTTGAACCGAAACAAACCTTCTTGGCAGATGAAGGTTGTTTTATCGCGGGAAGCATTATCAGTAGGTACCTGCCAATACCCAGCTTTGAGGTCGAGTGTGGTGAAGAATTTGGCTTGTCCCATTATGTCCAAATAATTGTCGATGTGCAGGATCGGGAATTTGTCACTGGGCGTAATGTCGTTTATTCCACAGTAATCGACGACGGGGCACCACGAACCATGCTTTTTCTTTACAAGAAAAAGCGGTGCGGCTCAGGGTGAGCAGGATTGTTCAATAAAGTTGTTGTCGAGCATTTCTTGAATATGGCGGCGTACAATTGGTCTTTGTTCCATTGCTGCGGGGTAATAATGGCCGAAGACTGGCTTCACCATGCCGGTGTCGATACTGACAGTCAATTCATTGGTGAAGGTTGGTTTGTCGCTGGGAAGGCTGAAAACATCGCGGTTTTGGTGTAGCTTGCCGAGGGCTTTTGACTTTTGCGCGGCGGTAAAGTATGTTTTTGCAGTCATCTTGTTCAAAGCGAAATCCAATTTTTGTTGGTCAGTGTGACAAGGGAGCGACTTATCGAGGGCAGTCGGTTCATGGTCAGTTAAATTGCGGTCTGCGGCAGTGGTCGCTACTTGACAATCGATGGAGGTTTCGGTAAATCCAAGCACGTGTTTTGCCACTGCAAGTAATTGATTTGGGTGAAGCTTGATGCTGTTGGGCATGTTGTTGACAAATACGAGCGGGCATTGGCTGTTGGTGATGTTGACGACTGTGGTTTCAATTGGGAGCTCCGTGGCTATGCTGTTGGTGGGCAATGGTTGAACAATCACGTCGGGAATGGTAATGGTTGTTGTGGGAAAAACAGTGCTGGTTACCCATTGCTGGCAATGTGGCGAAATGGAAACTGGTACTTGAGCGACGAGAAAAATTGGTTTGGCAAGTTCTGTAACCTCCAGCCGCCGAGGGAGCGGTTGGTGTGGACTAGGTTGTAGATGTCATACCGCTTGTTCAGCTTCGATTTCTTCGGTTTGGCTGAAAGTATCCTATTTATCATCATAAAAGCTCACTCTTTCCTCCTCAGGGATTTCTTTGAAAACATTATTGTTCGGGGCGTTCAAAAATAATTCCATTTGCGGGCGGATTCAGGCAATTACCTTGAGCGGTAACTTCATGTCTTGAATTTGGGTGTAATTATCTTTGAAATTGAGGATCGCGTGAATGTCGGGATGTGCAAGAAAATTGGTGCCAATGATACATTGATCATTATTGTCGTCATCGAGAATTACACATTTTATCATATGTTCACCGAATGCGGATTCCATAGTGATGACCACTGGGCTGTGGGTGTTGACAACGGTGCCATTGGCAACTTTGATTTTGCCACATATTGGGAGTTGGAATCATTGATTGTCAAATGCGCGTTTAACGAGGCCTGAGGACAATACCAAGCATTGGGCCCCAGTGTCGATGAGTGTGTGTGCCTTGACAGCGCCGATTTTGATGGGGATTTTGAAAGCTCGTGTGGAGGCATATTTGCAGATGAATGTCTTGGATGACGGTGTAATGTTGTTGATTTGGCAAGCTGATGAGCAGATGTGACAATGGTCGTTGGAAGCGTGGCTTGTTGCGTTCCAAAAGATGATTCCTGGGCTAACAATCGGTGTGGCAGACACTATTTCCTTGGAGGGGATAACCATATTGGCTGCGGAAGTTGATTGGATGAGGGCGCACATATCCAAAGTAGTTGCGGAGACGGTTGAGGATGACGGCAAAGTTGGAAGGGCGAGCGGGAGTTCCAAGGACCGTGAGCTGGCCGGTGAGGAGTCCATGGGCGTAGTAACGTATGGGGCTGGCACGGCATTGTAATGAATGTGTTGTTCCCACAGCGGCGGAAAAATTGGATTCGGATAGAAGGCGTAGGTATTCTGAACAAAATCATTTGGATGAGAAAAAGGATTACCTTCGTAAAAATACTTTGGTGCGCCGTGGGAATGGTTTGAATTTCTACGGGGGGGCTGCTCCGCGGCATGGTCTCCAATCACGTTTGCCGCGGATATCATAAGAGTTGTTGCAAAAATTGGTTGACAGAGGCTGAGCGGCATGAGGTTGACGGCCAAAATCTTGGTGGTTATTTTGTTGGGCATTCTGCCGTTTGAGCCAGATCTTCGGTGTTGTGAGTGCATGATTTGTGAGCATCGCACCATAGGCCTGTTGATTGCACGGGATGCGGGCAGTTGCGGCTTGCAGATCCATCAAAGCAGTTGTTGTAACTACATCTGGGTTGAGATTGGTGGCAGGGGCTTAGTTGTCTGTTACTGGATGGATATTCTTCAGGGCGTTGCCTTGATTTATGTTCTTCATGATTGCGGTCATATCATTGGATCAATTGTTCCAGGAGCACCTCCGTGCGTGGTTGCGATTGCGGAGGCTGTTCTAGCTGCGGCGGTTGAAAGGAGATGAATTTGTTGGGCTGCAGTGCCGAATTCTGCGGGTGGTGGTCAGTGGAAAGCGTAAGGTCATGGTAGCGGTCTTGTGATCGGTCCGTACTAGGGTGGCAGTCAAAACAGCGATTGAACGGCTGCGGCAATCTTGGCACGGGCGTTTCCTGATCAGCTTGGTTGACAAGGATTGGGCGATCCGCGGTTTCAATTTCGGCCCTATTTGCATTGAGGATGCTGCGGGCTTTGGCGACAGCGTTGGCCAATTGTTGGACATTTGTAAAACTTTTCGCTTGCACTCCGATAGTTAGTTGATAGAAAACAGGCATTTTTGTCAAAAATGTGTCAATCACTTGTTTGTGCCCAAAGTTTGGTCCTCATCTTGATATAGCAACTGTACATAAGTCATTACCTTACTCAAAAATGCGGTGGGTTCTTCTCCAGCTTCGGGGGTGATGGACGAAAGCTTGCATTCGAGGGTCATTTGGTTGCAGTCTGGAGCCAATTGGAACATGAGGAAATTCTTTGCATCTTTGTATCACGTCATATCTTGGATCATATCTCTCAGCATATCGTGGGTAAGGCGGTGAAGTGCGCTCATCTTGACGTGGTTTGAAGCATCATATCCAAACTCATTTTCTAGGCGAATGAAGAAACCTAGGAGGCGTTTGTTAGTGGAGGCTCCGTCAATGGCAAGCGGGTGCATGTTGTTGACAATGGTTTTGATTCAACTATCTTCTTCGCGATGGGAAATGGGCGACAAGTCGTACCATTGTTGCGGGTGTTCATAATAGTCGTCTGGTGGGTAATCCAAGAAACCAAATGGGTTGACGGCCAGGGTGGGCGTCGCTGAGGCGCGGCCTGGGAGGCTTCGGGAAAATTTGTGATTATACAAGGTATCAGTTGACGGTGCCTCTGGTTTAATGTGTGCGGGTGGCCTGCCGAAAGCCAAATCCTGTTCAGTTTCACGGAGAGTTTCATTTGGGATGTAGATATCGCGCATTTCCTTGCTGTGAAACCGTGAGGTCACCGGCTGTGGTCTTGGTGTAGGTGAATTACGTGCTACGGCCATGGCAGTTGAAATTAATTGTTGCATTTGTTCAGCTAGGGCGGCAAAGCGCGCATTTGTTGATTGCACCTGTTCTTGGATTTCCCATTGAACACATAGTTGTTGAGCTTGAAATTGATCGGAGATGGCGCGGATAATTTGATCAATTGTTTGGACTGTTGGAACGTTGTTGGTTATTCGCGCGGCGGTGGTACTGAGTTGTTCTAGGGCGTCGCATGCTTCAATTGGAAAGTTGTGAACTTTGTTTGCATTTGCGATTGCTAAACTGCTGCAGTGGTCAGTTATGGGTGCTCGGGTGGCGGCAGGGGCCTGCCGCGGGTCAAGATTGATGAAGGAGTCCGAAGAATTGGTTCCGAGGACAGTTATGCCATTGTTGGCTTGTGAGGCAGTGCTGGGCGGTGGTATCTGAGATATGGCCAATGCGCTAGCACATATGGCGGCGGCAGTGGTTGAATTTTGACTTAAAGATGGCGGCGCGAGTGAATTGGCCTGTGCAGGTGCAGTGGAAATGGGCAGTACCTGGGCTTGTGCGGTCCCGTCTACCATGGAGTTACTGAAAATAGACAAGGGCGGATTAGGGGGTGGGAGGCTTACCGCAGGTAGCACTGATGATTGTGTAATATTTGTATTTGGTGGCGGCATTATTTGGTCAAAATTCAGGGTGCAGCGCACGGCCATGGCTGGGTTTGGTGAGCTTGATCGGGATGGGAGGCGTATATGATCAGGCGATGTGTGGCTTACTTTTGGCATCTTTTTTCGATGGGTATAAAAACCTTTCTTGTAACCTTGGGCACAACTATGGTGTGGTCGAATTTTGAAATTGGGAACCATACTCGGATGCAGCGCAGCGGCATGGAAAGGAAGCGTGCAATCCAAATGGTCACCAATGTTATATTTGAAAATAAGTCGGGGCTTTGAGTATTAGGCAGGAGTGGGATCCCAGGATTCATCCTGAATGCACGTATTTCCAGTGCCCAGGCTTACCGGATTGACTTAATTAAATGTACTTAAACCCGACACTAATTACCCTACAAATTAAGGAAGAAGTAATTCCTTAACTTGTCTCTCAATTAAAAGTAAAGAGAAGACAGGCGACCTTTCTCCGATCTTACCTTGCACACAAGTAAAACACTTACTATACCGAACGAGATGGGGTGAGAATAACAATCACTCCCACGCACTGTGAGAAATACACTAAAGAAAAGGAGGGCGCGCTGGGAGGCGACGAGTACGAGTAACTAATGATAAGTATACAACAAAACAATATAACACCTACTCAAGAGAGCGACCAGAATGCACACGTACTGACGTGTGCTACAGTAAGACGACTGTCGATGGTCCGCATCGCTCACTCCACTTGGTACTTGCGGGCCTTATGCGCCAATCGACAAAAACGACAAATATATAGCAAAATCGGCGGAAACACACTACAACAAACTGTCGGAACGACTGGTTTTTTAACTCGAACATAATTTCGTTTAAATATTGTTATTTGTTATTATTTTTAAATATTAAAAATATCCGAAAGCCCCCTTTTCACATAACGATGTCACATCGGCGTGACAGATAGTGGTCAAAACGCAGCGGAAGATGAAATGGTGTTGTGGCTAAAACGCGTGTACCAAACTGAACCGCCATGTTTCCATTGAGATTTTCGCACAAACGAATTATTCGAGTGATAAATCCATTCGGACTGATTGATATTCATAATTAAGCTTAATGATAAGATTCTATTCGGATTATTTACCTAACGCTAAAAATCTTTTTTCACGATAGAATTGCTTCTGAGCTTCGTTAGAATTTAGTGTGCATATTTCTGTGAGTGACAAGTAGGTGTTGCTATTCTCTCAGTTAGAATCACGAATTCATTGTTCAACTGTATTTTGAACTTGCTGGATCGAGAAACATCCCAGCCCACTGGTTTTTTTCCACATTTGCACTCATACCTGTACTTGGGGGGGACCCCCCCCCAACTTGGCCAACCCAGTACCCAAAATGATTTTCCCCCCAACCCCCCCCCCCAGTTGGAAAAAAATTAAAAAAATTTGCCAAAAAGTGTATATGTTTTTTGGTCTTTTTTGGGAAAAATTTCGACTTTTTCCTACCCCCCCCCCCCCCCAAAATTTCGGATTTACCCCCCCCCCCCAACTGGTCGGAGGTCTTACAGGTATGTTTGCACTATAATGTGGAAAAAAAATCTGGAATGTGGAAAAAATTTTAGAGGTCTTTTCACAAATGTGGAAGAAAAATTTGGGGTTTTCATATTGAAAAGATGCATTTTGGTGCATTTTAGGAGGTCCGAATCTCGCAATTTTCCGGCGCTGCGCGCCGGTTATAACTTTAATAATCATTATTATTTATTACCAAGCTCAGGCGCGGCTTTCAGCATGTCTACCTTCACTTACCATTTCATCTTGAATAGTTTTCATTTTCTCAAACGTATTATTTCATGTTTAATGGGTAATCTTCGACGTTTTATCATAATATATAATGAAGATTCACATTTTTTCCTTTTGAGAAAGATCAATACGTCAAGTCTCTATGCTTTATGATGCGATTATTTCTTTGCTAACGTGAAATCAATTCAAAAGCTTCATGGAAATATCTTTCGGAAATTTATACTCTTCTTACTCATATATTTTCGACCAAGTTCATGAGAGTTTACAAATAAATTACAGATTTTAAAATTTTTCAAGTAAAATTCTAGAAATTACGACTCTTGAAGACTAAATTGGAATCTAATTCTTGAAATAAATGTTCGGAAAATTGATTTTCCAGCATCCCAGAATGTCAATATACCCTATAAATTTTCCGGCGCTGCGCGCCGGAAAGATTCCCATCTTTTTTGGGCTTTCACTTGTCATCATAAGGACTTGACCGTCGATTTCTCATGCAATTCAAAGTCAATTATGCTCTTGGATAGTTTGTTAGAAAATTTGTTCCACAATGCTTGTTGGTTAGGCTTTAAAAGCGAACTTTAAATTTTTTCTTCAATTTTAATGAATTAACGTCTCTAAAAACACCGGTAGGCTTGAAAAAGCTCAAAAACAGTGCGATAAAGCGTCTGTGAGCATTTTTAAGCCAAAAACGAGGATTTTAAGACGAAAAAAATTTTTTCCTCATGTGGAAAAAACATTTGACCCCTTTCCATATTTGTGGGAAAATGTTCGTGGAAAAAAAACAGTGCCCCAGCCAGCGTTTTTTTAGAAAGCATTGCGAAGCGAGATCTGTCATCATTTTGATTGGTCGAAAAATTGATTTTTACAGTGGTTTTTGTCAAATAGGCGCTTAGGCTCGTTTTTTTTCCTCAAATGGGGGTCTTTTGAGGAAAGAATTTCGAAATGAGGAAAAAAATTTTGGGTATGGTTCTCATTGAGGGAAAAATTTTGGGGAATTCCAAACCGAAAAGATGCGTTTTGGTGGACTTAAAAGGGTCAAAATCTCAAAATTTTCCGGCGCTTCGCGCCGGTCACGGGTACAATCTTGACTCTTTTCTATCGGGCGCGGCCATTAGCATATCTACTTCGACTTACTAATTAATGCTCAACAGTTTCTATCAATCAAGTTAGTTCGTTTCATTTTCTAATCGTTAACAGTCAATTATGTCGCCCAATATTGAGATTTTTCATCGATTTTCTCAATTTTTTGTCTCGGTGTTTGGAATTTTTTAAACGTCTGCAACCTGAACTTTTGCGTTTATTGAAGATAGAAATTGAAGACATCATTCTAGACTGCGATTTTAGAACTTCTGTTTATGAATATCTGTTGGAGAGATTTATTTTCCAGCGTTTTAGAATATAAAAACTGAAAAATTTTCCCGGCGCTTCGCGCCGGAATGGGAAACAAATTATACTTCATGAGTCGGATTTTAATTTATTTCCCAACGTTGTGAAGGTTCAGTTTCCAGCGTAGTAGAAAGTGAAAATCCAAAAATTTTTCCGGCGCTCTGCGCCGGACCAAGAACTAAATAATATTAGATGATTCTAATGAGAGCCATAGAAATGTTAATAGCGGATAAATTCCTGAGAACTCTATCGTTATTCGTTAACATGCTTCACCTGCTCATGTAGAACACCAATATATTCTTCATGAGCTCATTTTGGCTAATATAACTGGAATTTTCTCAATTTTATTCTCATTTTTGCAGGTTTCTGACTCCAAATACAACAAAATGCATGGGTATGCTCCTAAAATGCATAAAAAAGCGTCCGTAGCCACATTATAAGCGATTTTAAAAATGTGGAAAATTTTTGGAAAATGAGGAAAAAAATTTTGGGTCCGGTTCTCATGTAGAATAGAATAGAATAGTTTATTCGTCATTAGAAAAAATACATTCACAAAAGAATAAAGAAAAAAATATTATCACGAGCTTAAAGGCGATTAGTATCGCGCGGATATAAGCTCAAAAACACAATGCATCGTTTTTTAAATACATGAACATTAACGGCAGATGTAACATGACTAGGTAACATATTCCACATATCAATTTCAAGTAATCTTGTACGAAATTTTGTCTTATATAATTTATATGGATTGTTAATACGATAATTAAATTTACTGTAATACAAAAAAATTATTTGAGTCCAGAATGCTGTTACAGATTATAGAATAAACATAGCATAAATCAGTTATAGTTCTCCTAAATTCAAGAGAATGCAGACTGGCGGACTCCAATCTTTCTTGATAATTCCTGGAGTTAAAACCATATAATCGTTTTGTGAACCACCTCTGAACTTTCTCTACCCATTGTGTTTCACCCATGTGGAAAAAATCTTCGAGGGAAAAAAACGGTGCTTGGGCCCACATCTCAAATAGTTATTAAATGCCATACTCTGATCAAAGTCGCCGCTGATGAAAGTCACTCCCACTTTACTTTACTGAAAACTGCGGAAAAGCTTTGAGCCAAATTTTTGATAAAAAGTCAACGTTTGCTTACGCATTAATTTTTTATGAAATCGTGCCAAATCTATTTTTCAGCTAACCATATCAGTGAGATAAGACAACTGTGCAAGTAGTCCACGACGACTCGAAAAGAAATGGAATGCTGAGAAAATTTGAATAACTCTATAATTGCTCACGAAGTTCAAATTGATTCAATTTTCAACTACGGATCTTACCCTTATATAAGAACAATGTAAAGACTAATGAAAATAAAGTCGAAAATTGTGTAAATTTCCGGTCGGAACAATGTACTATTACCAACGATATCGAATTTTCTATTAAAATGAATCAAGCTCGTATTAGGGACTGGAAATGCAAAAAAAATTTCGGTGCTTCGCGGACAAAAAGTAGGAATTTCAGTTTTAAATCCGAATGTGACTGAATGAACAGAATATCCAGAATTTATTTCCATTCATCATTCATTGACAGCCTATAAACCTTGCTGCAACAATGCTGATACACTGTTTGAAGAGAACTCATGGTGCTCGGGTTAACGTCAAATACGTAGATAATATTTATTTATTGACTCGGCGCGAAGCGCCGAAAATTTTTTGCATTTTCCGTCCCTAAATCGTCTGAAAATCAAGGAAATTTAATATTTGAACAGCCAAAAATTTTGTGCCAATTGGCACAAACGCTCAAATTTTTTTGTGCCATTCCAAATTTTTGTGTGTCAAAAACCATGTTTTGGCACAAAAAAAAACACTGATTACGAAGAATGCGGAGCACACTGTTTTTTCTTCACATTTGCACTATAAAGTGGAAAAATAATGTACTATGTGAAAAATTTTTTTTGAGGTCTTTCCACAAATGTGGACAAAAATTTGTGGTTTTTATATTGAAAAGATGCATTTTCGTGCATTTTAGGCGGTCCAAATCTCAAAATTTTAACCGGCGTGAAAATAATCATTATTATATATTACCAAGCTCAGGTACAGCTTTTAGCATGTCTACCATAACTTACCATTTAATCTTTAATAGTTTTCATCATTTTAAACGTATTATTTCATGTTTGATTGGCAATCTTGAATATTATATCTTTATATTTGATGAACACCCGCATTTTTTCCTTCATAGATTTTTTGAGAAAGATCAACACGCCAACTTAGTAAACTTTTTAAAGCGCTATAGAATATCAAATAAAAATTTTCTTCCGGTGCTAAGAGCCGGAATTAATTACCGATATTCACGTCCGAAGTAAAATACCTATCGCGGTTTTTTATTCTTTAGATTGTTTGAAAACAATCTCTTCTGATAAAAACTATGATTGGTAAATTACTCTCTCCAGATATATTAAATCGAAAATAGGGGAGGAATGTTTGACTTCTTTCGCCAACCAAATAGTGAAAAGATCACGATCGATCATCGGTAGTTGCAGTAGAATGTGCTGAAAAAATGAATTCCCGCCGAACATCTTTAGCCAGCCCTTTGATTTTTCCTCCAAAACTCAGAAAATTCAGTTCTGGAACTGACGCGAAGTGAGTGAAATACAAGGGAAGTAACTTCTATTCATTTTCTGATAAAACACATGTGCAACCAATTTTTCCCCCAAGTTGCAGTTGTGCAAAAAACTCTGATGATTGGTTTGAATAATGACTGTTCTAGTATATTAGCCATAATATTATGCATGTGATTGAGAATGTATTCAAAACTGTTATGTGGGCTTCTACTGTGATTTTTAAGCGTGTTTTTGGGTAAATTTGTTGAAAAAAACTGTTTTTTTACTACCGCATTTGTTTACAAACTTTTTAGTTTTGGCTTGTTGAAATTCGGATTGTCCAGTAAAATCTTGGCCCTATGAGCCTATTGGCCTGATGAGAAAAAATGAAAAAAAACCTGCATAGAACATATGAGGACTGAAATATATAAAACTCCCATTCATATGTTGAAATTTCGAGCTGAGAAAATTAAAAATCTTGCAGTTAACAATAAATTAAGAATATTAAACTCAGTCCTATTTCATAAAATTTCGATTATGATTTGGATGTCATCCCGTATGGTAGGAATACATTTTACAAAAGATTTAACCCCTAACTTTTTTGTTTGTGAGCAAACTACAGCAAATTCGGCTCATGTACTGAATGTGTGCTTGCTTAATGAACACATGGAGTGTCGGTTGGTTTATATATCTTTTTTGTACGAATTCTATCATAAAAATACTACGACCTACTTTGTAGTGAAGTCAAGTGACTTAGATAGATATCAATACGTGCATAGTAGACCGACTAATGTGAAAAAACAGTCAAGTGTAAATGACTTTTTTTCGAATCGAATAGTTCATCGAGCAAATTAGAGGAAAACCCGGCTCATTTTTGTCATGCCCGGACAAACTCTATCGGTTCATCTGGTGTCGGCCAGCTCAAAAATTTGGCTGGTTGTCGAATCGTTTTGGTGGTTTTCAAGCCAAACAGTGGTAGGCAACCAGATGTATAGTACTTTTATCTTGTACAAAATAGACATAATGCAGCCGAAGTTGATTTTTGGACGTGCCAGTGTATCTAGCAAACCTTGAAGGTCAGGGGAAAAATTATGCTTGGAACCATAAAAAGTCAGAGAATTTTGAAAAAATTCACTCTGATTGCGTTTTAGAATTTCAAAATCTCAAAATTTTCTAGTGCATCGCATTCATCGATTGGTTGATTTCCTGATTGGTTCATTTGTTGATTCCCAGATTTGTTGGTTGATTTCCTGCTTGGTTTGTTGAATCCATGGTTGGATTCGGTGGTTGGTTGATTTCATGATTGATTATTTCGCCAATTCCCTGATCGATAGGTTGATTTCTTGATTCTATAGTTAGTTGGCTGATTGATTGGTTGATTACCTGGCTATTGATTGGATGGTTGGTTGATTTCCTGGTTAGTTGGTTGCTTATCTGATTCTCTAGTTGGTTCGTTAAAGCAACCAGTGCCTGGTTGGCTCTCTGATTTGCTGGATAATTTTCTGGCTTAATTCATCGATTTTCTTTTTGGTTTGGTTAGTTGATAAGCTGATTGCCTGGTTGATCGATGGATTGTTCCATGATAAGTTGGTTGGTTTATTTCCTAGTTGAATGATTATCTAGTTTTTAATGGTTGATGGTTTATCTCCAAATTCTCTATTCCGTTTTTGCTGTTAAAATCGGTTCACACAGAAAGAAATGACCTGGTGCTGAGAATTAAGTCATCTGGTACCGAAGTCGTCTCATCTGGTATCAAGTTGCATGCAGTTGTATGTACAACAGGTATAATTTTCGTGGTTTTTTGTAGATGACGTTTTGAAAAACGTTAATTACTGATAGTACTGAAGAACATATTTGACACTTCAAGCTTACAGCATTTTCTGGTATAATGAATATCACTTACAAAATGCTCTTCAATTCATCTTGCTACTCAAGTGCAACAAACGAAGCAGGCTCTACTGCATAGAATTTATAAATAAGTTGATGAACAATACACAGCTGTTTGTAAATTGTGTGTAACCATTAGAAACTCAAAAATTGGTCCCCAATTTGAACATCACAAGCTACACGTTTCCATATATGGAAGAAATTTTTCAACAATTTCTTTCCTCCATTCATGGAAAGATAAAAATGATGATTTAAGAATAAGTTAAGAACCTAAATGTAGCTATGTTCTCATTCACTTCGAATTAGATTTTTCTCGAAATTTTTCACGTAGGATGGGAAGACTGACAAAAATGACTTACAAACGGTCAAAAAAGCGGTTACACGACGAATTTTTTATCCAATCTCCGGATAGATTGAGGTTTTCGCACAGTGTCTAGAAAATTTGCTTTCCCCTCCCTAATTCTCTTTTGCATTTTTCTGTACCATTGACTTTCTACGTTTTTTAGGGGATGGACACAAACGCTGCCTATATGTATTGTTTCCAATCGATAGATATGGCGACGAGTTTGCAGCAAGCGCGAAAAATGGTCACAGATTTGAGTCAGGATAACGTTACGAAATCTCACCAAATCGTTAATTTGACTAAAGATCTGGAATCCGCTCGTGCTTCTAATCGAGAATTGAGCTACAAATTAAGCGAAATTCAAGCCATGTTAGACCAACAAATTAAACAAAATTCTTACGAACGAAAAAAGTTTGAGGAACAAATGTGTGAATTGACGAAACAACTAGACGACCCCAAGAAAGAAATGGTCGAAATTGAGAAATCGAAAAACTTGCTAAAAGATCAGTTAGTTGTACAAAATCAACTTTTGGCTAATTTGACGGAGGAAAATAAACTTTTAAAGAAAAATAAGAGCAATTCTGTGGCATATAATACAATTCAAAGGAGCGTTACACCGAATCGGCGTCCATTTTTACTTCAACGACCGTTAGGTATAGGTAAAAATTCAAGTATCGTTATGTTTCAACCCTGAGATGCACGAGTTTGGGGACCTGGTACAGATTTAGTCGTCGTTTGATGAGTTTTACAAAATTAACATATTATTATAAATTTAATGTTACATCGACAAAATTGGGGTTCCATCGTGGATAAAAGTCCCTTACTCATGCAGGGGAGTGCAATTTCGAGGAAAACTATTTTGTTAATTGATGTGATAGAATCACAGTAAGTCACTCATTTCCCAGTCGAGCAAAACAAACCGCATAACTTTCAATTTGGTTTAAGAGACACAAGCTGTTTTTTAGGACCTATAGTTATTTTTTGTTCACAGTTCGGTAGACCAAAGTAAACATTCAGAGAATATTTTTCTCATTAAAACCCAGTAGAATTACTGTTCAATAGATGGCATAACAATGATAATGATAACAGATGACAAGTCGTAGTACTCAGACGTTGGCAAAATCCTGAAAATGGGCAATGACGAATATTTTTTGGCATATTTTAGAAACATGTCAAATCGTTATTATTTATTCCCAGAACATAAAAACGCGCAAAGTGACGTTTCCATATGTGCAGATGAAGTATGCCAAGTTTCATCGCTCAAAATGAAATATTTACAGAGATAACCACTGTTTGGTGCTTACTTTTTCACGTTTTTTTCAAGACCCATGATATATATTTAGATCTATGAATGAAAAGTTTGGTAGTTCTGCGTGGAAAACGAAATGAAAACGTAGTTAACGAAAGTTATCACTTGTTTCCTTATGTCCACTTCTGTTTAGCATTTCAGCGAAGAAAATATCATGTATCTAACGTAGTTGTGAAATTAATCCTTCCAACTTTATCATAATCAAAATTTCAAACTTCTCCGTATCATGTTCAATTTTTCTGATTTTAGACCCCGCAAAAATTAATCGGTTATCCATATCCATAAGTTGCGAACAAGCCAGCTTGATCGCGAAGGAAATGAAACATCAATTATCAGTTTTACGAAACGATATTCAAGACATGAAGAAGTTATTTTGTAAATCTATGCAAGACATCCGCGTAATCGTCGATGTAAATAAAGATAAAATTATTACGCAAAGATCTGTTATCGAAGTGAGCATGAGCACAATCGCTTTTAATATTACTCTGTTATTATATATTATCGTCTATTTGAGGAACAACTGTCTTGCAATAAGAATTCGATAAATGGGAAAATTTCACCAATAAAACAGGTATGGCCTAACAAGTAACAAAAACTATTTTATTACGGAAAGCAAATCATGACCACTTTCAGTTAGTCTGCTTTTTAATGCTCGTAAATAACGTAGAGGGCAAGTTAACTTTTATGCATATAGTAAATCGTTGTCATAAAGAACTGAAAATTCGGAAATCCACTTATATGTTACTTATTCCTGTATTTTTTAAATTTGCAAGCTATACAAACGTGCTTTATTTCCTTGCGGCTGAACCACATTTTCTTGCTTATGATGGAATTCAGTACATGAGGAAATAATTGAAAAAGTTTGATAATCTCATTATCAGTGCAAAAGTAGTGACTCCTAAAAACTATGACACGTATACTTACAGAACTTGAGTGTTTATCATAATCTAAAAAAGTACTTTTTTCGCATCGTGAAAACGCCAAACATGACCGAATTTTCTCATGGAACTTTGTGTTCTCAATTTCTTTTCCAATTTTCGATATTTATACTATTTTCGTTTATTTCTAGCAATTAGTCGACGAACTTTGTCAAAACGTGACTAGTATAGTAAATTCGATGATGCTAGATGTGAAAGAATACTTCTCCTGACAGACCAATATCGAACTTTTTGCATAGCGGCCTTGCCTTGCGAAAGATCAATGAAATTGTCGCACTGTACAAAATTTTTTATTTTTTATTCCCGTGTTGACTGTTCCGTCCATTTTCAAATGACCTCGGGATCAGATATGCGCGGTAAAGATTTTCCAGTGGGGTGAGTTCTGGGATTTTTCATCGTGAAGGGGTGGGAGTGAATCAGCAGAAAAAACGAAAAAGCTCCATTAGCATGTTTATCATGCATAATATTCATAAAAGTAATCGAAAAAACTGTCTTCAAATAAATTAAGGGTTTTTTTCGGGCCAGGGTGTCCCGGGTCTAAGGCAGGTGTGTTTACCCCCCCCCCCCCCATCCTCCATGTTTATGCATCCTCGGAATGCAAAAATATGCAAAGAAATCTGTAGACACGTCGTAACCGCGCATCGTGAGCCAAAATTTTCTAAATTCAAGTTGTAGTCGTAACTGCTTTAAGCCGCATTTATACTTCATGGCCACAGGATCCTGAGGTCGTGTGGGGGTAACTGTTTTCCCAAAATTTTAGGGGGAGGGTGAAGGAAAAAAATCAATTTTTCCCCAAAAAAGTCCGAAAAACGGTTCAAAAAATAGTAATTTTTTGTTTATAAAATCGTGCAAAATGTGTTCCTGGTGCGCAGACCTGTAGCCAGGAACTTTTCCGAGGGGGCACATATTTTTTTCTTTCAATTGACTGTAAAATTAGCATTTTTGACTGGACTGAAGAAAAAACGAAAGGTTTCTCTTGCACTGTAAAAATGGGGGCATGCCCCCCCCCCAACCCCCTCCTGCTAACAGGCCCGATGGCGGGAAAGGTGAGAAACGTTCTTAACTATTATTCGACATTTTTTAGTGTTTCCCGACCAAATGTATGCGGGTCCCCATAACTGCCATATGGTAGCCACAGGATTGGAAAATCCTGGGGAGGGGGTCGCCCAACGACTAGCCATATTGCTAGCCTTCCCCCCAATTACATGTATGCGCTAATATGTTAGTTGCTGCTCGTCAAGGGCACTGAAATTCGAACATTCATGGCTGCAACCGTGGCCATGCCGTGAAGTATAAACGCGGCTACTGAGAAAATTTCGGCTTGTTTATTTTTCCGAAAACGCAGGTTGTTTATAATTTGTATATACATCTTTTTTTCTTCCCGAGGTTCATTTGGGAAGATAGAATACGGGGTCGAGTGTTTTCTTACGTTTCCTTTATTTATGTGTAATTTCATGAGTTTTATTGTAAAAAAATTTCTGTGAATATTTAGCAGTTAATACTTAAGGGGTGTACACTTCATTTTGTTGTATATTCAATGTTCAGTTGTACCAAATAATATTGATCTTCGGATAATTTTCAAGAATGTATGTAAACAACGATTGTTTCTTCATTCCTCGAGTCGCTGTTGCACGGTACAATACACACTTGTGAGCAGGTTGTACAGTTCATAATATAGTCTGTCTCAAAGAATCATGTACTGTTTTTCTTTTACAATGACGTCGTGTTCCCATTTTGGTCCGTGTACTGATGAATAAAAGTGTTGATTTGCGACTTATTTTACGCTGTACCCATTCTTTAGCAATTTATCGTGCGTTTTGTTCGAAAAATTTGAGGAATAGTTCCGCACGGACTTTGAACCTAGAGATAAATAGACGAGTCCGAGATAAAAGCTTCGAATGCCTCCTGCGCTCCGATGAGAACCAAGTCGGAAATGGGCTAAGATCTACTAGTAAGATTCTAAAATGTATTGTTGATAGACTACAGCGGCATCCCTTGGGGAGCAACCAGTCGGGGGCACCGTGTTTTGCTCGGATCAGTGCATACCTATAAGACCTCCGACCACCGTTTTTTTCCTCGAAGATTTTTTCCACATGAGAACCGGACCCAAAATTTTTTTCCTCATTTTCCAAAAATTTTCCACATTTTTAAAACGCTTATAATGTGGCTACGGATGCTTTTTTATGCATTTTAGGAGCATACCCAAGCATTTTGTTGTATTTGTAGCACCGTTTTTTTTTTCCTCGAAGATTTTTTCCACATGAGAACCGGACCCAAAATTTTTTTCCTCATTTTCCAAAAATTTTCCACATTTTCAAAAATGCTTATAACGTGGCTACGGATGCTTTTTTGTGCATTTTAGGAGCATACCCAAGCATTTTGTTGTATTTGTAGTCAGAAACCTGCAAAAATGAGGAAAAAAATTGAGAAAATTCTGGTTATGTTAGTCAAAATGAGCTCATCAAGATTATATTGGTGTTCTATAGGAGCGGATAAAGCAAGTAAACGGTAGAGTTCTCATGAATTTATCCGCTATCAACATTTCTGTGATTCCGATTAGAATCATCTAATTTTATTTAGTTCTTGTTCCGGCGCGGAGCGCCGGAAAAATTTCTGGATTTTTACTTTCTAAAACGCTGGAAAATGAACCTTCATAACGTTGGGAAATAAATTAAAATCAGACTGATGAAGTGTAATTTGCTCCCCATTCCGGCGAGAAGCGCTGGAAAAATTTTCGGGTATTTGTATTCTAAAACGCTGAAAAATAAATCTCTCCAACAGATAATTCGTGAACAAATAATTTAAAATCGCGTTCTAGAGTAATGTCTTCAATTTCCACCTTCAATAAACGCAAAAGTTCAGATTGCAAACGTTTAAAAAATTCCAATCTTCGAGAGAAAAAATTGAGAGACTTGATGGAAAATCTCTATTTTCAGCGACATAATTGACTCTAAACGATTAGAAAACGAAACGAGCTAACTTGATTGATAGAAACTGTTGAGCATTAATTAGTAAGTCGAAGTAGATATGCTAACGGCCGCGCCTGATAGAACATAGTTATAATTATACCCATGACCGGCGCGAAGCGCCGGAAAATTTTGAGATTTTGACCTTTTAAAGTCCACGAAAACGCATCTTTTCGGTTTAGAGTTCCCCAAAATTTTTTCCACAATGAGAACCATACCCAAAATTTTTTTCCTCATTTCGAAATTTTTTTCCTCAAAAGACCCCATTTGAGGAAAAAAAACGGTGATTTGTAGTCAGAAACCTACAAAAATGAGGGAAAAAAATTGAGAAAATTCTGGTTATGTTAGTCAAAATGAGCTCATCAAGAATATATTGGTGTTCTACAGGAGCGGATAAAGCAAGTTAACGATAGAGTTCTCATGAATTTATCCGCTATCAACATTTATGTGTTGTGGAGCAATTTGACGTATTTGTAAAGCTCGTGTCGTTTGCGAAAAAGATCGGCAAGTTTGATTTGGAAAGATCGTGACGAGACCACCGAAGAGGCGTGGCTACAATGTGAAGAAATTATGAAAGTGTTCTTTCTTTAGTTTGCGTTGTACTGTAGCCGAAAGGTTGTGTTTTTGGTGTTTGTCTGAAAAGTGTGTGGCGGCTTTGTACATTAGTAAATTGTGTGAAAAGTCTGTTCTAAGTTAAGTCAAACTATTTGGAAAATAGTTTGAGTAAGCGAGTGAGACTCCTAAGCGAATAAGATTGTACGGCGCGAGTTTCGGCATCCGAAAACCTTTGGCGACCTGAGCGAAGATCCCTGGATAAAATTGACACAGCGCTCTCTACGAGCCCGTCAATCTCCTGCGTTCGACTATCGTTGCGTTGATTTCGTAAAACACTCCGAGTGTTTCGTCTACAGCGTTCCGCACGCTCTTCTACGTTCCGTACGTCTTTTCTAAAACGCGCGATAAATCGTCGAGCTACACAGCTAATTTCTCATCTGCGTTCCGTCGTCTATCATCTTATTTTCCCACGCAGGACATAATTTGGTGACCGTACCAGCTCGTCTAAAGGTTGAGGAAACGCCGAAATTTGCGAAAAATCGAAAATCCGAAAAAATGGAGGAAAACCGCACGCGTCGCTCTACTGCGCTCGGTTACGAAAAAGGTTTCTACAAGAAACTAGCGAATCCCGATAATCTAGAAATCGAAAATTTCGACTGCGAAAACGCGAATCTACCGCTTCTCTACGAAGCAGATAAGCGTAATTTCGATCTACCGGAAACGTCCGCTCCGCTAAAAACGCGAAAAACCTCGCGATCTCTATCTCCGAAAATCGTCGAAAACCGAAAATTCAACTTTCTAAAACCGAAACCGAAGGATACCGATCCTCGAAAAATCTTCGATAATGACGCGTACATCGACGTAATGCAAAAATGCGATGCCGAAATGATAAATTTTCGTGGCGACGCTACTAACGCGTTAAGCGAAATCGTAACTATCGCGACTCAACAGCGAAAACTTCTCGATGAGTTTAAAACCGAAATGGAAGCGATGCGAGCTCAAAAAGAAGAGCTATCGAAACCGAATGTTCCTGAAATCGAAAATATCGCGAGACCTACGAGCTCTTACGCTCAGTCTCAAAAATCGACTAAACCGAAAAACGTCACTAGCGATCGAAAAAGTCAACTTAGTTTTCGTGGAATAATCGACGATGACGATGATCTGATCATCCCGACGCAAACGTTTGACCGCTCTAACGCGCTAAACGCGCTAAACTCTCAGATAAATTTTCCGTCTATCCCACCTTCTCAGGTGCATAGATCTTTCGCCGATGACGAAACGAGAATTAAAACTATCTGTAAAAAGATAGCGCCGCAAAAACTAGATAATTCGACCCGAAATCAACAAGTGTTGAAATTTTTCATTGCGCTCGAAAACGAGTTCGGCCTTGATGCGTCTGAGTATGTGAAACTTCACACGTTGCGTCGCTTGACTTGCGATGGTGCTCTGAACACCATACGAGACGTCCGATCCTATGATGAAGCGAAACAGATTTTGATGTGTATGAACGCACCGAATTGCGACCAAGATACGCTCCAATGCGAGCTCCAGTCTATCGCTCCTTTTGAAACTGAAGATCCGTCAGCCTTCTTGAATCGAATCAGTACCTACGTACATTTACTGTACTATGACAGAAGCGCTCAGTATCGCCATAGAAAAGTTATCACAACTTTTCTTTGGAAAATGCCGGAAATTTACAGAGTCTCGATTGACGCGAGTACTCTAGAAACGATCACTGACTTAGCTATAGCCGTCGCGAAAGTTCAGAAAATCCAGCGAGCGAATAAACAGTCAACTGTCAGAGTAGAACAACCTATACTGGTTAATACACTCGAAAATCGGTCGGAAGAGCAACCAGCTCAATCGTGCTTCAGAGATGATTCGAAACCTCGTTTCAGAGATAACTCTCAATCCCGAAACAGAGATGGCTCTAGACAGCAAAATAGCGTGAGGTTTCAAGAAAATTCGACTCTAGCGAAAACGAAAGAATTGGAGGAAAGCATAAAACGAGTCCTAGAAAAGTTCGGAATCCGAGAAAATTCGCAAAACGCTAATAATTTCGAAAATCGAAGATCGCGATTCGATCGCGGGACGAGTCCGAACTTTCGGAATAGAGAAAACATTCCTATACGGGATTTCTCTCAGAATCGAAACTTCCAACGAAATCAGTCACGTGAACGACCCGTAAAATATTGTACCTATCATGGTCAATGTAAACACGACAGCTCCGAATGCTATCAATTGAAACCACAGGCTTCTCAGCCTCGGCAACAGCAACCGAATCATCAATGGCAAAATAACCATAATTGGCGTCCTCGTTTTCAACAAAATACGCGTAACTACACGCTCAATCAGAATCAAAATTTCGACCGAAATAACCGATTTTTCAATCCCGATAATCGAAACTATCAGAGAGATGTTGCAAACATTTCTCTCTGCGATTCCGAGTCCCGACAGGAAAAGATAATCGAGAAGCACTACTACTATCCGATGAATAACTCACAGTCTATACAGACTCAGCTAACTTCTCCGAAATCTTCGCAACAAGTTTTGTCATCAGAAACCAAAACGGTGATTAACTCACCTAAAACTTTCGTTCCCATGAAACCGACAACTAGCACAGCTAATATGCTTGAACCGACAGAAGCTTCTAAAGCTACAAACTTCTTCGTCGCTCCCGGAATCACTGATTTCACAATCGAAAAACCTACTGAACCGTGGATCGCGAGATCTAGCGTGTGTCGAATCGAAGAATGTTCGCAAAAGGATATCAAACTGCTGAGCTTGTACGCTCCTACTCGTGCTTTTCATATCGATGCCGAAATCGGAAAAACCAAAACCAAAGCGTTAATCGATACCGGTGCTCAATGTTCAGTCATTTCCTCATGTCTAGCTCAACGCTCTTTGGGGATTGACTATGATACTTTGGAAACATCCGCGCAGATAAAAGTAGCCGACGGTGCTATCGTCGATGCCAGAGGTCCGATAATCTTCAAAATCAGTTCATCTTTCGGAACGCATCTAGTACGATGCTGGATACTACCTACTACAGGAGAGCAATGCCTCCTAGGAACCGATTTCCTAGTGCATCCGAGCGTTCGAGCCGTAATAAACTTTCGCGAAAATTTCATCAGAATCGGAGACGTTCAACAAGAACTAAATCTAGTTTTGAAACCGATCGAAAAAGCGCCCTATGACGAAGTATTTTCAAATACTTCCACGGGACAAAGTCAAACGCAAATCGTAAAAATCGACAGATCGCTACCGATTTTGAATATCTCGTCATGCTACGTAGAACCGAATTGTCAAACTTGGGTAAACGGAAAAATCTTTCCTTTCACAAACGAAAGCTTCAAAAGCGTCATAGTTCAACCCGTGAACTTCGGAAATGAAAACTGCGAATATCCGATCGAACTTGCGATAATCAACATAACCGAAGGCAAATGTCCACTATTATTCGTCAATAATAGTGCAAACGGTATCCATCTACAACCTAACCAGCTCATCGCTGAGGTTAAATTCAAACTCGAAGAATCGAAAATGACCGTCGCGTCGCTAAGCGATCATGAAGAAGACTATGAGCCAGCAACGTTGGTTAAAGATCAGTCAACTATGTCGGAAGAAGAAAAACTTCAACTCGCTCTCGAAAAAATGACCGAAAAGTCAAATATCGACGATGAAGATAGAAAAATCGCTATCGAAGTCTTCAAGCAATATCGCGATGTTTTCAGTCTCCCTGGAGATCAACCTACTCTCACTCACGAGTTAACGGTCTCTATAGACACCGGTGATGCAAAACCAGTCGCGAAACACTACTATCGTGCGCCGATTAAGCAAAGACCAATGGTTCGTCAGAAAATCCAAGAAATGCTAGAAAAAGGCCTCATAGAACCTTCGCGATCACCGTGGGCAGCGCCTATGTTTCTGGTAACAAAAAAAGATGGAAGTTGGCGACCCGTAGTCGATTATAGAGGTATAAATGAAGTTACTCCTAGCGATAAGTTTCCGATCCCAAGAATCGATGACTATCTAGATGCTCTAGGCAATGCAAGATTTTTCTCAACTCTAGACTTGAAAGCAGGGTATTGGCAAATCCCTTTAGACATCGCTTCACGCGATAAAACTACTTTCGTCAGTCAAGAAGGCTTGTTTCGTTTCAAAGTTCTACCTTTCGGTTTGAAAAACGCTCCCGCTGAATTTCAAAGACTAATGGAACGGATCCTGCATCCATACATCTGGAAAATCTGTTTGGTATATATCGACGATATCATAGTCTTTTCGCAAACGTATAACGATCATCTAGCACATATTCAACTGATCTTTGATGCTCTTCGTGACGCGAATCTAACGCTAAGACCAGATAAATGCGATTTTGTACCGAAACAAATAAAGTTTCTTGGTCATTTGCTAAGCGAAAATGGAATCTCGCCTGATCCCGAAAAAGTTTCCGCGATCGTAAACTATGAAATGCCAAAAACGGTCAAAGATCTTCAAAGTTTTTTGGGCCTAGTCCAATGGTGTAGACGATTCATACCGAATCTTGCCACTCTTTCGCGACCTCTTTATCAACTACTACGAAAAAATGCGAAATATGAGATAAGCGAAGAACATCGAACAGCGTTTAACGAGATTAAAACATCTCTAACCTCAACTCCTTTCTTGCGATATCCTGTCTATAACGACGAAAAATCGAAATTCATCATTCAAACTGATGCTAGCACAACTGCTATCGGCGCGATTTTGTATCAAGAAAACGAAACTGATCAATGGGTCATCGCGTATAATAGTAGAGTTCTGTCTGACGTAGAAACCCGCTACAGTACGACTGAACGCGAATGTCTAGCAATTGTAGAAGCTTTCCGTTGGTACAGACACTATGTCTATGGTCAAAAAGTAACGGTCAGAACTGATCATAAACCTTTACAATGGATCAAAGAAGAAAAACATCGAAACTCGCGACTTCAGAACTTCGCAGTAAAGCTTCAAGACTACGACTATCGCGTTGAATATGTAAAAGGCAAAGAAAATGCTTGTGCTGATTTTCTATCACAAAATGAACCTCGCGCTAAAGTAAAGCCAAAGACCAGCGAAGAAGTAACAAACGAAATATTCAGACCGACGTTTCGCGAAGAGAAAAAGACTGTCGCAGCGGCTATAACAAGGTCAATGACGAAAAAAGAAGAAAGAAGTAAAGTGCCGAAGTTCGAAGAAGACTTTCAACAGCCTGAGAAACGGCTAGTAACTATAGAATCGCCAGAAGAAATCAGAGAGGCTCAAAGAAAAGATCCGTACATCGCGAAGTTGATAAAAGTCCTAGAACAAAACCAAATCTCTACGATTTCATCTGCTTTCCATACCGAAAACGAAATAGTGTACCGAACATCGAAACAAGCTAACACAGCTTCCGCGATAGTAGTTCCGACTACTCTGATTGAAAGTGTTTTGTATCAATTTCACGGCGCAAAAATTTTGAGTCATCAAGGTCATAGACGCACTACAGCGATGATTCGTCAGCATTTCTGGTGGCCGAAAATGGAAGAATCGATAATAAAGTGGATCAAAACATGTAAAATTTGTCAACAAACAACTTCTCAGTTGCCGAAACCTCCTCCGTTGATGCCGATACAACCAAAATATCCATTTGAAATCGTCGCGACCGACATAGTAAACATATCCCCTCTGGGTGAGAAAAGATCATACGTCATCGTATTTCAAGACTACTTCACTAAATGGGTAAGCGCTCATTTGATTCCGGATCAAAAAGCAGCCACTATAGTCGAAAGTTTTGTAAACAACGTAGTTTTGGTTCATGGCAGCCCGAAACATCTTCTATCAGATCAGGGTTCAGGATTCACTTCAAACTTAATGAAAGACATCGCGAAACTACTAAAAGTCCAGAAAATCAATACCACTGCGTATCATCCGCAATGTAATGGAATGGTCGAAAGATTCAATCAAACGTTGATTTCACAACTCAAAAAATTCACCGCTGAAGACCCCGATAATTGGGAACGATATCTACCTTTCGCGACTTTCGCCTATAACGCTGTTCCTCACACAGCTACTCACTTTTCTCCGTTTCGATATTTGCGAGGGTATGAACCCAGAATCGCTATAGACTTCGACTGCGCGAAAAGTCTGTTACCGCTAAACTACGATGCGTATCAGTATATCTTCACGCAAGCGCAACTAACGCTATATAACGAAGTTTCCGAAAACTTAAAAAACGCGTCCGAATCGCATAAACGATACTTCGATAAGAAAGCGAAAGAGCAGAAATACGATCTAAACGATCTCATACTGTTGCTTAACAACAAAAAAGCAACTAAAATCGACAAAGACTATATCGGACCCTTCGTAGTGGTCGAAAATTCCGAAATTTCGAAAAACGTCATAACGATCGATAGTCTAGATTGTCCCGGACAATCTCAGAAAGTCTCACTTTCTCGCGTAAAGCCATACATGCCTCGCACGGCATCAGCAATCTTAGAAACGGAAGACAACGGTCCTCCAAAAATTTGTAAACATTAAAATTAATATTTTTGATATATTTTAACTAACACTAATTTTTAATTTTGATAAATAAAGTCTAACTATTTAATATTTTTGAGCAAAGCGATGAGTATAAATTTTCGGATATTTAAAAACGCGCAAAACGCGCTCATCCAGATTCTATGTGGAATGAATGAAAGGAATGCGTGTGATATTATTATGTGATTTTGTACTTATTCACGTCCATTTCGAATAAATTGACCTTCCATAAGTAGTTGCGCAGAAGAGAGATTGAATAGAAAGCGCGCGCTGTAGGAAAAATCTTCCTCTGGTCCCACCCAATCTGAACTTTACACTTTTCGCCATGTGCATGAAAATTTAAATTTGTGGTTTAACAACTTTCCACTTTACACCTTCATTTTTATAGCAAGATAGTTCGGCTTAAATTTTTCATTTCGCAAAATTGAAACGATAGAGAACGGTCGCATCGAATTTGAAATTCTTCAAAATTTTCAAAGTTGAAAGATAAAGGCGATGACGAGTGAATCGGAGGCGACGGCGTCGCAAGAATCGGCGATATCAACGTCGCTTATAAATCCGCCGCCGATATTTCGAAAAGCTTTCAACAATCAAGACCGATACGTCGCGTATCAGAAAAAGCAATACCGTCAAGACGACAGATTTTTCTTTGCTGATGGTAAGTTCTGCACTGCCATATAGACTAAAGTCTTTAAAAAAGAAACTCCGGGTTTCACTTCCCCTGGGAAGAGTAAAGTATCGATCCGTCGATAAGAAAATGGGAGTCGCGGTAACTTCGCTAGAAGATTTGCACGCCGCGATTCGAATGAGTGACGTTTCCATGCGAAACTACATCTCACAGAAATTAATCGAAATTTTATGATATTTTTTAGAATACAATATCAAAAGAATGATCCGAATCACGGAATTCGAACGTTGGTTCGAGACGGTATATGCGAGACCGCTCAACGTGCTACGCGACCCTCAATACGTTGAGAGCGGACAATTGAAAGGCGCCCTATCAGCATACGCGAAACCGAACTTCCGCGGCCATGTGCTAGTCGGATTTGACGTCGAAAAGATCTCGACTACTCAACTGTATATACACAAGAAAACGAAGATGAATATAGTGAACCAGAACGCGACCCACGTCGCTCGGTTCGTCCAGCTGGGTTTTCCCACTGGATACACTATAATGTTCGACGCCTTAGCGGCGACATCCGAGGATTGGACGGCCTTCTACGAGTTCGTGTCGGCCCCTAAAACGATCGTAATCGGATTCGATCAAGCCGACGATTGGAAATGTCTCAAAGACATGCACGGACGAGAATTTTACTCATCTGATGCTCGAAAAACGCACTCTAACGTGCTCGCGCCTAGTATACTGGTCGACGTCCAGATTATACTAGAAAATATCGAACGCTCACCCGAAAAGTGGGAGAGAGCTCGTCTGATCGGTTTGTGCCCCGAAAATAAAAAATTGAAAGGAATCGTCGCCGACGCGTTCGCGCTAGACGTAGAACGCTACACGTTGTATTTTCCGCAAGCGAACGATCGCATCGCCCAAGCAGGCAAACCCGACGATCAAGTTTTGACGTATTCGATTCTAGATGCGTACTATCCGATTCTAATGTTTTTGGCGTACGGGCGCTACGGCTTCGTAGACAGCGTCTACGACAGCATTCAAATCTTTCCGCATGATTTCTTGCCGCCCGAATACATCCACATCGCTGCGCAAAACTTGTATGATAACGCGAACATAGATCGCGAAGGCGATGAAAAGGGCGCTTTCGGAGTCGTAGATCCGACGCTCTCAAAGAGTATGCTGCATGCGATCATGCGCGACGAAATCTTGGCGTTAAATCGAATCATATACTACGACTTTAACGTTCCGAACATGCGATACTGTACGTATAATCACGTAAACGTGGAGCACTCCACTAAACCGCTCGGATTGAAAATGCATCCGACAAAACTACCGACGATAAAAGGTAGCAAAAACAACACGTCCTCGTTGACCGACGACGGAAAGATTGAACCGTATGACGACGCCGCTGAATGCGCGAAAGTAATTGAGCGAGCTCTACGCTCCAATGACGTAGTTAGCATCCATCATGCAGTCGGCGCACCTATGTCTTTGCTATTTCTTTCCGAAATAGACCAAAACATGGTGACAAGTGATGACGCGAAACAAATAAACTTCGAATTAATCGTAAACGATCCGTTCACCACCTACGGTCCTCCAGAAACGTGGCCGATCTACGATATAAAATGCGACCATCAGATCGCCGAAAAGCCGGCTCTAACGCCGCTCTACTCGGTTCCGAACCATCATCAATGGATGAATGCTGTTCGCGGAACTATGCCGCTAGTCGCTCACGTCTGCTCCCCACACTCCGAAATGGAACTGCGAGCAATCCTCAAAAATGAGATCTCGAAACTGTTATCGAAAAGTGACAGTATCGACATAGATCTTATTTGCGAGCAAAATTGGGTGAAAAGAGACGGCACGTTCGAATTCGAACTAATGGAATGGACTAGTCGTCTGCCCTATAACGAAAAGAGTCGCGTCGACAGTAAAAAACCGATATACGCGAATCGATATTTTATGCGACAAATCGTATTCAAGAACGACTGTTTTCCAGTCTCTAACGAAACAGATCTCGTAACGAAAAAGAAGTACAGGGAAAACCCCTATTACTACTTTTCTTACAATTCACCGATTTTAATGTCGAGAAAATGCGAGCAACTCATTTGCTTTCCGCCGAGTCATACTCTAACAATGAGTTCGAACTTGCCCGTAATACCGACCGCCATATTGTCGGGAGAAAGTCCCACAAAAACGCCTACACAGGCTCCTACACAATCCACCGCGGAAACCGAATTCGATGCGGAAACGGCGATGGCCGTCGATTCGTTGCTCAAACAAACCGCCGAAGAATCGTTCGCGGTAAAAACAGAACTACCATCCGAATCCGACGTCATACAACTCGAAAGCGAAGAAGAAGACGTATCCACAGCTGATACTACTGCACCTGTAACGACGACTAAAACAACGTCCTCGTTCACTCCGTTATCCAAAAACTTGTCGAGCAGTACATTCGAATTGGAATCGGAGGAGATAAAGAAACGAAACATACAAGAAGTAGCCGCGTTGGTGAAAACCTCATCAATGTACGATGTTTCGCGTATGGAAGAGGAAGAAGACGACGAATCGAAAATGGTACCTCCAAAAATCATACCTACGCGATATCGGATACCGAAGAAAAACGAGGAAGACACCTCTACCCCGATAAGTACCGAAACCGCCACTCCAGTTTTGGAGGTGAAAGACGACCGATTGTGCGACAAACACGGCGTACCTATTCGCAACGTTAGAGCGTATCAGTTTTCACTGTTTCGCAGACGAAATGCCATCGATAAACAGTTGCGCACAATACAGGATTACCTGGATACGCATCCAGAAGATCCTAATTACGTGCCCCCATCCAAAAAACGCCGCGAATCACGAGAAGACACTCGTAGTAGAGAACGAAAACAAACCGAATCACGATAACGAGAACGACCCTCGCGGTCTACTGCTCGCAAAGAAAGCGACGATTATGACAGTCGAAAATACCGACATGGTGAATACGCGTCGAACGAGCGTCCTAGAAAATTTCACCGAGACCGCGATTATAGACGAGAACATCCTAGCGAATCGAAAGATCGACAAAAAAGAATCGAATGGGCTAGCGCCTTGAAACGCGATCAATTGAAAAAAGAACAGTTAGAGAGCCAACAGCCTCCGACGGCTGGCTCCGAACCAATGATCGAGGAACCAACAACGTCGCAGCA
Source organism: Romanomermis culicivorax (assembly GCA_963922205.1). NCBI lineage: Eukaryota > Metazoa > Nematoda > Enoplea > Mermithida > Mermithidae > Romanomermis > Romanomermis culicivorax. The sequence goes on from CAWUHX010000043.1 coordinate 247,291, forward strand.
AGCGGAAGCGACTAGCGAACAACAAAAGCCGCAAAGAACCGTTCGAGAATACAAAGTTGCGCATCGACGACACGGTAGACAGCGTACACCGCCGGAAGAACGGTACCCTAGCGTACCTACAGCACCTATTACGGCTCAAATCCAACCGAGAACGACCGATGACGTAATTATCATTAATTACTTCAATCGTGCTCATTTGGATTTTGATCCCGTAATTCTACGTCAAGCCACCGCGGCTTCGCAACAAATAGCGCAGGACTTTCCTGACTATTTTCAAGCGCGATACTTGCGACGAGATCCGCATTGCACTGAAGAACTCACTGCAGTTCTTCTAAGTTGGATGTGTGATTATTATAAATATTACGGCGCCGAAAACGCAATCGTGATAACGCAGCTCACGCTGTTCCTCTTCCACGCCAGGCAAGCCTACGATTACAAAACTACCGATAATTCGTACTCGATGGCTCTACGCTACATCTTGCAATGTCTCACCGACACGCGAGCCCCGAACTATCCGGCAACGGAAGAAAGAAAGAGTATCATTCGAGATATACATCGCGAGTATCAAATTGAAATGGACAAGCGAGCCGAAGAAAAGAAAAAGAGAGACGCCCAAGCCATGGCAAAAGCGGCCGTACCGCCAAAATACCAAATGACACCGGCTCCGATCATCACTATGGCAACGACAGCAACAACTCAACCGTCGATGGTTGGAGTGCGAACCTCACTTGGAGCCGCGCAGCGAGCTTTGGCCCCGCGAGCACCGACCACGAGCCAATCGATACAGATGCCCCAGCCGGGTATTCTGAAAGCGGGCAAAACCCCGGTCAAAGTTTTGCCTAAAGGTCGCGGATTTCCGCCGAAATGAGTCGAAAGGGATAAGTATCACGATGCTAATGCATCTCCTTTTTTTTCTTTCACTAGTTTATTCTTTTCCACTAGAATCTTTTCTTTGAAATCTCTAAAAATTTTTCTAAATTCTCGGTGCTAAATACTAGTTTTCATTTGCTCATCACGTTGTGCCGTAACATTTTTTGTGATAACATCGTTTAAATTTTCTTTGTTTGTGTAGTATGTGCCGCAGAGTAGAGAAACGGACAAATCGTCGAAAGAAAACTTGCCCAAAACGAGCTAAACGCTCTCATTCAATCAATACGCAAATTCACCACGACACGTCGAAATCGCTTGAGGCGATTTAGATCGAAAGGGGGAGGAGTGTTGTGGAGCAATTTGACGTATTTGTAAAGCTCGTGTCGTTTGCGAAAAAGATCGGCAAGTTTGATTTGGAAAGATCGTGACGAGACCACCGAAGAGGCGTGGCTACAATGTGAAGAAATTATGAAAGTGTTCTTTCTTTAGTTTGCGTTGTACTGTAGCCGAAAGGTTGTGTTTTTGGTGTTTGTCTGAAAAGTGTGTGGCGGCTTTGTACATTAGTAAATTGTGTGAAAAGTCTGTTCTAAGTTAAGTCAAACTATTTGGAAAATAGTTTGAGTAAGCGAGTGAGACTCCTAAGCGAATAAGATTGTACGGCGCGAGTTTCGGCATCCGAAAACCTTTGGCGACCTGAGCGAAGATCCCTGGATAAAATTGACACAGCGCTCTCTACGAGCCCGTCAATCTCCTGCGTTCGACTATCGTTGCGTTGATTTCGTAAAACACTCCGAGTGTTTCGTCTACAGCGTTCCGCACGCTCTTCTACGTTCCGTACGTCTTTTCTAAAACGCGCGATAAATCGTCGAGCTACACAGCTAATTTCTCATCTGCGTTCCGTCGTCTATCATCTTATTTTCCCACGCACGACATATGTGATTCCGATTAGAATCATCTAATTTTATTTAGTTTTTGGTCCGGCACGGATCGCCGGAAAAATTTTTTGATTTTCACTTTCTAAAACGCTGGAAAATGAACCTCCATAACGTTGGGAAATAAATTAAAATAAGACTGACGAAGTGTAATTAGCTCCCCATTCCGGCGCGTAAAATTTTCGGGTTTTTATATTCTAAAACGCTGAAAAATAAATCTCTCCAACAGATAATTCGTGAACAAAAGTTTCAAAATCGCAGTCTGGAATGATGTCTTCAATTTCCACCTTCAATAAACGCAAAAGTTCAGATTGCAAACGTTTAAAAAATTCCAATCATCAAGAGAAGAAATTGAGAGAATTGATGAAAAATCTCTATTTTCGGCGACATAATTGAATGTAAGCGATTAGAAAATGAAACGAGCTAACTTGATTGATAGAAACTGTTGAGCATTAATTAGTAAGTCGAAGTAGATATGCTTAACGACCGCGCCTGATAGAATATAATTATCATTATACCCATGACCGGCGCCAAGCGCCGGAAAATTTGGAGATTTTGACCTTTTAAAGTCCACCAAAACGCATCTTTTTCGGTTTAGAGTTCCCCAAAATTTTTTCCACAATGAGAACCATACCCAAAATTTTTTTCCTCATTTCGAAATTTTCTTCCTCAAAAGACCCCATTTGAGGAAAAAAACGGTGCCTCCGACCAGTTGAGGGGGGGTCGAAAAAAAGTCGAAATTTTTCCCAAAAAAAATACACTTTCTTTGCAAATTTTTTCAATTTTTCCCAACCGGGGGGGGGGTTGGGTCGGCCAAGTTGGGGGGGGGGGGTACAGGTATGGATCAGTGTTTTTTGTGTGCCTAAACATGGTTTTTGGAAAAAAATTTGGATTGGCACAAAAATTTTTGAGAGTTTGTGCCAGTGTTTTTTTTGTGCCAAAACATGGTTTTTTCACGAAAAATTTGAAATGGCACAAAATTTTGGAACGTTTGTGCCAATTGGCACAAAATTTTTGGCTGGTCAAACATTAAATTTCGTATATTTTCAGACGTTTTAGTTGCTGAAAACGCAGAAAATTTTCGGCGCTCCGCGCCGAATCAATGTAATATTAATTAAGATTTGACCCAAGCGCGAACGAGTTCTCTTCGGACAGTGTATTAATATAGTTGCAGCAAACTTTAGCTGTCAAATGACTGATGAATAAGAGCAAATTCTGAATATTCTCCGTTCATTCAGTTGGATTCGCATTTAAAACCGAAATTCTTTTATATGATTGAAACATTTTGAGTGTAAGACAATGCTAGAAATTCATGCCGGTTGAACCATCCAAATTATTAGTCGCTTGCCTAGTTCATTAATTTTAGTTTGCGCGACTGGAAATTCATTAAATTGGCTGGAAAATTAGATGTTCTGTTTGGGAAATAAAAGCTGGAAAGATTCATTTTCCAGTGTTCTAGAATATCGAAACTCAGAAAAAAATTTCGGCGCCACGCGCCGAACAAGTTACTCTAATCTAGTTATGCTAACCTTTTCATTTTCTCTCCAAAACTCAGAAAACTGTGTTTTAAAGCCTAACCGACGCAAATCGGATGAAATACAAGAAAACTAGCTTGGAATGGTTTTTCCGATAAAATTAAGCAGGCAAGAGAGCATCCAAAAATTTATCTGTGTAACCAAAATTTTTCCCCAAGTTGCACACTGCAACGTGGCCTGTGCAAAAAAACCTTGAGCTGATGAACGCGCAATAAATCCTCAGCTGATGATTTACAACAGTTGAAAACATATTTAACGATAGAGTTCTCATGAATACATCTGCTATTAATATTTCTGTAATTCTGACTAGCAGAGGTCCACAAGGTCAGATTTTTCAGGTAGGGGTGAATTTGAAAATTTGCGGGGGTAGTGTAGCCAAATGTCCACTAAAAACTTTATTTTGCCTCAAAATTAGGCACCCAGTGATGAATTTTTAGGACCTTAGGTAGGGATAATACTCCCTCATACCCCTCCCTCCCTTTGGGGTTGTCTGCTGACTAGAGATATCGCATTTTATGTATTACTTAGTCCAAAAATTTTTCAGATTTTTATATTATGAAAAGCTGGAAAATGACCTTTGCAAGAAACATTTTTGAATGGAAGCTCTAAATTAACAGTAAAATGATGTTTTCAATCTTTATCGTTTAGAAATGCAAAAGATCACGTTGAAAACGTTTCAAAATTTCCAACCCATTGAGAAAAAAGTGGAGCAGATTGATGAAAAATCTCAATTTCCGGCAAAATATTTGACTGAAAATATTGACTTTTATACTCATGACCGGCGCGAAGCGTCGGAAGACTTTGACCTTACGTTCACCAACAAGAGAACCATACAGGCCTGTAGGCAGGGGGGATTGGGGGCCATGCCCCCCCCCCCCCCCGAAATGTTTGAGGTGTTAAAAAAAGACTACCTTTGGTTTTTTTTCCAAGTCAAGTCAGAAATGCCAATTTTACGGTAATTTGTGTGAAAAAAATGTGTGGACCCTCCCCCTCGAAAAAAATTTCTGGCTGCAGGCTTGGAACCATACCCTAGTTTTTTCTAAAAAAACCCTTATTTGAGGAAAAAACGGTGGTCGGGCCCTCTTTTTCAACATTTTTAAAAACGTTTATAATATGGTTAAGGATGCTTTTTTCAGCATACACAAACATTCTGATGTTTAAGGCGTCTGTAACCTGCAAAAATGCAGAAAAATAGATAAAATTCTAATCAGGTCTGTCACACTGTTCTGATGAACAACACATTGGCGCTGTTTTTTGCCAAATCGGTGTTTTTGGCGAAAAATTTGGAAATGCGCGAAAATTTTGTGCTCTTTTGCTAAATGGGGAAAAAATGGGATTTCTAAGTCGCAGTGTGTTTGGTCATTCATGTAACGAGACCCATGATGTCCGGGTGGGTCAGGCGACTTTTTTGGGGCAGGGCGTTACTGATTCCCCAAAACTTTAGAGGAGGTGTCAGGGTTTTTTCCGTACCGGTCGTTCCGCATCTATTTTTTCGTTAAATTAGGCGTTTATCTGACAATGTGTTCAGCTGTACTGAAACTGCTCTCGCTTGAAGCTGGGATCGATAAAATTATTCATGCAACAATTATCAATTTGGAAAATTATTTGGTTACTCCTCGACCCATCTAAAATATCGTCAGTTTCGAATTTTTCGAGATATGGTTACATGTTTCTCGAATTTACTAGCACAATCAATGGTTTCTCCATCACTTTGGTACTTTTTGAACATCCAGGCTTTTGTCAGCAATTTTGCTTAAGAAGATCTCGGTGAAATTAATGATTGTTCTCTCTTTACCTTTAAGGGCACTCCGTGGTCTGGGGAGTCAAACAACTTTTTTGAGAAGGAGGTCCATCGATTGCGCAAAAGTTTGGGGTTCTTCAAGAAATAATTGTGATTTTTTTGTCCATGAAGTCCAAAAAACGGTCCAAAAAAATTTTTTTGTCTGAAATACCGCAAAGAATGTGTTTATGGCCCAAAGTACCGAAAAATTGAAATTTTTGACCGTTTTTTTGTTTGTTCAAACTTCAATATTTTTCATCAATTTTTCCGACCAAAAGTATGAGGGTCTCTATGGCTACCATATGGCTAGCCATTATGATCAGCATATCTTGAGGGGGTGTTATGGCCAGCCATGTGACCGTCGATTCCTGATGGGGGTTCTTATGGCATTCCCTTCAGCACAATTACATGTACCTATGGTTCTTCTCAATTTCAATCTTGAAAATCACCACCAATACACTTTAACAACATTTTATTTCATAGCTGCACCCGACAATGTAATCGAATCAATACTTGTTCGTCGCTATTTCGAGAAAAATATTGATCAATTTAGTGATAAATTTCCTGATGTCGTTAACAAAATAAAAGAGGAAAAAGCGGCCAGAGGCGTTCAGTCAGTCAGCAAAGATGCTGAATTCGCCGCATTTCCTTTCGGCGCTTTCGCATCGACAAGTTTCCATGATAATTCAGAAGTTTCGCGAGAATTGCCGTCATCTTCTGTTGAAAAATCGGCACGATTCGTCACGGATCGCGGCTTCTTTGTTAATAGCGAAGCTCACAAGGATGAATACGTGATTGGCAGTTCGCTAGATTTACCACAAGATAAACATTTCGCGCTGAACAAACACGATTTATTGTTGAATAGTGACGATAGCTCGAATTCTAAGAAGAAAAAGAAACTTTTGAAGAGATTTGGTGGTTCGGACGCCGTGGAGGAGATCGAATTTCAAGTAGTCATGACATATTTTCATCTGCAGATGTTCTATCGTCCAATTTCTCGCAGAAAAATGTGATGAAAAAATTTTATGTGCGGGAAACATGTTGATTCTGATACACATGCTCCGCATTTTGTCGAAATTCCGTTATTAGCGCTCATAATCATAATCTAAGCATAAATTATTCGTAAAGAAATAGTCAGGATTATTTTTTGTTTTGATTTTTTCACTATTCCCACAAGGTACATTTTAGAAAGAGAAGAAGAAAGTTTCTAGACTTGTATTGTAAGAGTTGATTTGGTTTAGCTGCCCCATCAATCCACGAAAACGGAAATTCATGCCGACACCGGTGATACCGAGGATTGGGCCGTTAAATATGGTACAGCTGATCCGGATGTAGCAGCCGCACCAGCCGGCGTTGACTGTTGCGGTTGTGGCGCTAGATTGCACTGCCGTCATACGGGTCTCCCTGGATTCTTACCGTTCGAATATTTCAAAGACTTGGCTGCTTCGAACTTCACTCAAAATAAAGTATGTTCTCAATATTGGTTATTATTTTCTACGATTGAGCATACGAGTTGGCGTCCGAATCAGTGAAAAAAATGTGGCGAACGGAGTTTCAAAAATGTTTTCCTGTTTACAAGATCGTATTAAAACTAGCTCGCCCTTCTTCACAAAATGTGGATTGGCCTGCTAATTTTTTCGTCGTGATTAAGACGATCTTCAACTGTTGAAAAAATGTGTAGTGATACAAGGTTTCAATCGATGTCGACAAAAATCGTTCGTTCTAACTTCGTTCATAAGATAACGTCTGAAAAAAATCGGCTTCTTCGTGACACGAAAACACTTTATTGTGTTTTGCTTTTAATGGCAGCATTTACCATCATGTTTTAGCGCTATTCACTGCTCGGAAACGCCACTAAACATGACTACTTTTCCAATAGGTATTCACCATCGTGTTTTAATACTAAGCATTTCCAAGAGGGATAACTAAACATATCTAGGAAAACAGTATTCGTTATCGTGTTTTAGTCTAGTTACGATTAAAAATTGTCTTCGTTTAGTCAGCGATATTTAAAAAAAAACAAGTGAGGATATTTTTAGTGATTTTTTTAACTGCACTTTTAACAATTTTCTGTGATTGTATGAAAGTGGCTTTGAGAGTAAAAGTAAGGAATTCGCAAGTGACATCCTCCCAATCATACTGAAAAAAAGATTCGATTATGAATTTCAAACAAAAAAATTGCATACTCGTCCTCTACTCTGTGTTCTAATTGTCCTCAAATCTGTAGATCTCTACTGATGAACTAGACTGGGGCTTATTGTGACAAAAGAAATTTTAATGAAGAAATTGGTTGCTTCTGTCAAAGTTTAATGCAGAGGTGAATATACACGACTGTGTTGAGTTTCACTTCATATGAAAGTACAACTGGCGGAACAGTTGCATGCGCATACATATAACGGAGTCTCGAGAAGCTGGGGGTCACCAATTCCCCGAAATTTTAGGGTGATCCTTGAAGGAAAAAACCCGATTTTTCGCTGAAAAAAATCCGAAAACGGTTCAAAAAATAGTAATTTTTGTCTAAAAACGTAAGAAATGTATTCATAGCGCTTAGCGCCGAAAAAATTTACATTTTTGGCCATTATTCTTCAAAGATTGACATTTTTCAGTATTTTTCCGACCGAAAGTATGGTTGGTCCCTATCACTACCATATTTCTAGCTATAGGATTGGCAAATGCTGTAGGGAGAATTTTCCAAGGGCTAACTGTATGACCGGTGATTTCTGGGGGGGGGTCCTATGGCACTTCCCCTCAATTACATCTATGAAAATGCAGACCAAAAAACAAATTTTATTCAAATCCGGAAATAGTTAGTTTTGTTCTACTTTTTCTCCTTTTCCGTCGGCTTAGTCATGTCTAAAACTATTTTTCCCAAAACAAGATTTTAAATACAAATTAGTACTAATCATAACTACCGCTAATCATCATCATTTCAACTCTGCCTGCTGACCTTAGACATTCTTAATCCAAAACATGATGGTGAATACGGCACTAATATTTTTAAAAATGTTTTTCATGTTCTGACTGCGTTTCTGATTAAAGTTTTTTTCGGATTGGAACAACCGACGTTATCTAAATTCCAAAAATATTAATCATGATTCATCGTGTGCACCGCGAGTTCAAAAAAAGGAATGAAGCCGTAAATGTAATTGTCGGGTATCTGAAACGCCCTAAGACCAACACTAGCTACATCACACATCATAGTATCGGTGAATCACCTATCATGGGTCGACAGGATACCTGCTGAATTTAGTAAAGCAAATCAGCTTTTCGAACTATCATCCTTATCAGACCAAAATGCAAAAAAATTGCCAAAAATGAATAATTTTGATTAAAAAAGTGTGAAAAAATCAAATTTCTTGCCTTTTTTGGACGTTTTAGAACTGAAACACGCACTTTCGATATATTTTTAGCCATTTTTGAGTTCGAAATTTGATTTGTTGGACCACTTCTGATCCTCTCCCCCAGATGAACCGCATCAACTGATCCCTTCATCAAAAAAATTTCTGACCCCCCCTAGCACAAGGGAGTTGTAAGATGTATGAATTGAACGAGAATCAATCCGAAAAAGAGCTGTGCTTTGACGTAATTTGATCCCAAAACAAATGAACACCGCATTACATTTCTGGCTCATCCTTATCATCTATAATTGTTTGTGGTTTTCGATTTCGGCTTTAATGCTGATATCAGTTGGAACTTGGAACATCCAGTTAACTACAAAAATGTATTTTGCAGGATAGCGACGCTTTACTCTGCCGTAGATGTTATCTGCTTAAACATTACAATTTTCTACTCAACGTAAATGTCACTCCACCCGAATACGAACGTATGCTCGGCGCTTTGAGAAACCGACACGAAATCTTAGTCGTTTTGATCGTGGACATGCTCGATTTTCCTTGTTCGATTTACCGAAATTTGCCCCATTTAGTCGGCGTTGGAAAACATTTGATTGTCGTAGGAAATAAGGTTTTTATTGAATAGAATTAGCATTTTTACTAAATTTAAACTAGAGATTAATTTTTTCTCCGAAGATTGATCTGGTCCCGTGCGACTCGAGTCCCAAATATTTAAAACATTACGTAAAGTGTTTGAGGCAGGCCGTCGTGGATCTCAAGTTTCATGAACATTTCAATATAATGAGCGTTCAACTGATTAGCGCTAAAACAGGTTTCGGCGTCGAATCCTTGATCAACAAGATTTATCATAATTGGCAAAATAAAGGTAAAGTTTTATTCGCCCACCATGATGCAGCTAAAGTGAACTAATACTTTGCGCGTAGCACCAGTGCTTTTTTGCACAAGCCTCTTTTTGTACTTTAAAAAACCACGACTTTGCAGGTATTTTTGCATAAACCCTCTTTCAGATAGCTTGAGCTTATGTCCTTCATATATAGCACAAAATTACACCATATTAAAGAATGCAGCTTCAGTTCTTTCTTATATTTCCAGTGCGTAGCGTCAGAAAAATTTTTAGGTTCCAACAATCTGAATGGCTGAAAAATCAATTTTCCCATCACTTATTCAAGAAATATAAGGTTCAAATTTTCTGTTTAAAAACATGTCTATAGAATTTTTGCAAATTAAAACATATACGCATACTTAAGTTTGAAAAACATCAATTTAAACTTGAAGTTTCTGGAAATTACTTCCATGGTGCTTCTGAATTCAAGGTCGGCATCATGTTGAAAAGTATAGTTGAAAAGTTCTAAAACTAAGATTTTGACATCAGACGTGCACGGCAAGAATTTTCCAGGGGGGAAGGTCCTTGAACTTTCACCGAGGGAGATAGGGTAGGTCGGCAGAAAAAACAAAAAAAGCTCCGCAAGCATTTTATTTTATACAAAATGTGCATAAAAATCATCAAAAAAACTGTCATCGGAAATGTTCATGGAGGATTGTTTGACGAATCTTTTCCAGCCAAGGAGGGGTGTCCAGGGTCTCAGGTAGGAGGGTTTACCTCCCCCTGACCTCCCTATGTGCATTACGTTTGACGTCCTAGAATGCACCAATTTTTTTTCATGACAGACTCTCAACATTTTTCCTCTTTTTCGAAGATTTTTTCTCCAAAAACCACGATTTGAGGAAAAACAGTGGATGAACCAATCCGTGGCAGAACAAAACAATCTAGCGCTCCGCGCCGGAAAATTTTTCAGTTTTTTGGTTTTAGAGAGTGAAAAATTGATTTTTGACCAGGCAGTGTCGAGTCGATATGATACGGAGCCAAAAATGTTTTCCCGTACAGAGGAAAAACAGTAAAATATACAATGAAAAAAGTCTCAATACAAAGGGATGATCGGAAAAACGATCTATTCTACCTAGAGATACGTGTAATGGTGAACGAACCAAGTATACGATTGATTTTTTGGTATTCCTTGTCATCTTATCCGATATTTTTTGCCAGTTTTTGCCCATGGATACACGAAAATCTTGGGAATTTAGAACAAAATGCTTCAAATTCAAATTTCGAGTAAGCAATTCATATCATTGGAATCAGCAACTGCAATTGAGAACTAAAAGTTCCACTGCGTTCCGTTTTACTGCAATTGAAGCTTTACTTGTTCATTCGATGAGATGGGGATATTTCAATTCAAATCTCAATTGACATTTTTAATCTTAAATCGTGACTCGAATTGGAAATTTCAATTTTTAAAAGAAAGCTTTCTGCTGTCCGAAATTTCTTTCATCCTGAGTTTGGTTAAAATCTGGTTTGCTTATAGATTTTCCGTTCTTATTCAGGCGATATCTATCTAGTCGGCTGTACAAATTCTGGTAAATCTACGTTATTCAATGCTTTGCTTCAGTCGGATTTGTGCAAAGTCCGAGCTGTGGACCTCGTCGAAAGAGCAACGGCTTCCATTTGGCCTGGTAATTGAAGAATTTGAATGATTTCTGCTCAATTCTATGACAACTCAATTACCTCTCGAATGAGACGTCATGAATTATTCTGTGTCTTCATAACTTTATCCGTAAAAATTATCAACAGCTGACGCTCATTTTATTTGTTTTGCAGGCACTACGCTAAATTTATTGAAATTTCCTATCATGAACCCCACGCCAGCTAAAATTATGAAAAGAGAAGCCAGATTACGATTAGTAAACAGAATAATAGAAAAAGAAGAGCAACATAGAAAATTGTTATACGAACAAACGGGCGACCAGCAGTACGCGGTATTGCAAGGTAAACAATCTTTTATTATATTTTGATTTTCATATTCCTGTTGGTTTCACAAGATGATTCTCGTAAATCGGTGAAACTTCAATCACATATTTTTATTAATCATGAAGCAAGAACTCATTTTTCAGCTTGAAAATTAAAATATTTTAAGGCTATATTGGACAAACTTTTGCCAATCCCGAAGGAATACCGAGCTCATTTTTGACTAAATTAGCCAAAAATAAAAACAATGTTTTTCGGTCGAATCACTTCATGCCCAATCCTTACGAACAAAAATCCAAAGCCGATAAAAATGTTACTTTGGCGAATACACCGGAATTTACAATGGGTAATTGGTGCTATGATACGCCCGGCACTGTCAATAACGACCAGGTAAACAGAAAAAAGACTTTCAAGACGCAAATAATAGTCATGTTAGTGATTCTGAGAATCAATAACAGAACCTTGAATTCCGTATGAACTGGTATCCGAATATTGATTGTAATTCACCTTTTAGCTTTACAAAAATGTGAAAACTTACTAAACGCATAATGATCGTTTTTTTTAATTTTCAGATCATCAATCTTTTAACGCTAGAAGAATTGATCAAAACGTTGCCCGGTTCGTTGATCGATCCTAAAGAAGTAACATTGACAAAAGGTCAAACCTTATTGATCGGCGGGTTAATCAGGGTCGATTTTTTGGAAACATCTACCAAAGCGTGTAGACAGCTGAAATTCGCCCTTTACGCAAGCGATAAGTTACCTTTTTATGTTCTGGACGGTTGGGAAGTGTCAAAATTTTACGCTAAATATTTTGGGACCAAGGTTTTAGAGGTAAAAATTTAAATTAATTCAGTTTTTCTTCTATTGCAATCATTTAGTTTGTACTTCTGTCGGCTCCAATGATTCTGGCTAAGAGTAGTGAAATATTGCAAAAAATGTATATACATACCCAAAATACAACAAATACTAATTTTATGAGTCTTCTGTAATTTTAAAATTTTAAAAATTCAAACAAAAAATATACTGGGCAATAGGGCTGTTGCGATTATTCGAACTCGATTAAAACTCGACAATTTTGGCAACTTGAACTCGAAAACCTCGAAATTTCAAACTCGAACTCGGTTTTTTCATCCATTAGCTATTATATAAAAAGGTGTAATTGGTGTGGTATATAATACAAACTGCGTTAGTAGAGTCAGAGTATCTAGTAGAAATAGAATGGACTTCTATAATACAGCTATCCCTACACATTACACAATACTGAATGTTATGCTAAGAAACTTGACTGTGTAGGTATCTGGTTCGTTTGTACCGCATAATATATTCACTAGCATTTATGTGACAAAAGGAACGCTTATATACAATAGTGAATTACTCGACTCGGAAAATTTTTGAAACTTAGATCGGAATTGAAACTCGAAAAAGCAAAAGTGGTCGAACTCGAACTCGACATTTCTAAAATTCTCTGATCGGAACAGCCCCACTGGACACTAACACCAATATAAAGAAGTGAGGGAAATGGAAAACGTCAAACATTGAGCTGTAATTTTGGGTTGTTTTGTTCATTGTCACAGTATTGTCAAGTCTACTGCCCCTGCAAGTTTGGTGTATCTCTCTCGTATTCACTCTTTTCTTGTAGAATGTGAAGAAGATTTTCTCAATTTTTTGATTTTGACATTTCTAACTAACTGTATTCATTTTTAAATGAGCTGCAGGAAGCAAAATAATTCGTAGAAATCTTTCAGCAAGGAAAACCTGCATCGTAAGGTTCTCCTTGCTGAAACCTTGCATACGCAGGTTGTTTATTATTTGCATGAATATCTTTTTGCGCGCCGAAGCTCATTTGGAAAAATTTGATTATACGATCTTTATTTAGCCTATTTTTCCAACTATTTGGCGTGAGGTTCCGTTGTTTCTTTTCATTAAGGTTCCGTGCGGCGACAGTGATCGTTTAGCCAAATTTCCGTCGTTATCGCCAGTGTTAGTCGAAATTCACGGTGGTCAAACGACGTCGTCGAACATCGCCGCCAACGACGATGAATTTCAAGTCGACGTCGTTTTGTCGTCCGTCGGTTGGTTGTCGTTGCGCACTTTGCAAAAAACGGCGGCGCTTCGTCTGAGAGTGTGGACTCCGGGAGGCTCGGGCGTATACGTTCGACGACCGGCTTTATTGCCCGGCGGTGTCGATCGCAATAGCGAGCGAAAAACGGCTTCTCGTAAAATCGAATATAAGCCGATGAAAGAGAAAGAAAAATTGAAACGAGATATTTAACTTTTTGTAACAATTTATTATTTTCACGGAAAATAAAGTTGTTACGCGAATAATTTATTGTCTTTTATTCTCGCCTCTTATTTTTCACGTTTGATTCTTTTTTTTAATTATTGTCCATGCATCTCGTTTTGCAATTACGATTTTCATTTCTCTATCTGTTGCTTTTTGGTTTTCTGCAGGTATTCTATTCATTCTCTGTAATCTTGTTAAGATTGATGGTCGTTCGTATTTGTTTATTGTTCTTCTACTCACTTCCCTCCATGTTGATTGTTACTCTCAAAAGGTCTATTCCCAACCGAGCGAATTCCCAATTGGGTGATGCCAAACGAGCAATGGAGAATGCAATCACATTTTCCTTCTTTAACTTATATTTTTCATTTCATTCTGTTTGTCGCAATTATGTTTTCGTTTACGTATGTTTTTGCATCTTTACCTTTTGTCACTGCTTTCTTTTATTTTATTTCTTGTCATATACTTCTTTATTTTTTGCCCATGAAACAATACATTACAAGTTTTAAGTAAGCATTGTCTCCAAATTTAATTGTTATGCAATTCGACACGCTCTATTTCCTATTTAATTTTATGTTTTGTGATTTTTTCTTCATTCTTATCTACTTCTCATGTTAGTTTTTGCTTTAACTTCTATATATTTATCTTTTTCTAATCTCCCGATTCTTTCTTTTTTGTTCTTTTTCACATTAATTTTTCCTCCTTGCGCTTCTTCTACCTGACACTTTTTTTATGTTTTTTCTTTTTCTAATGTTTTTTCATCTATTTTCACATATTCTAACTGTCTCCATTTTTGTTGATGTTTCCTTTTTCTTTATGTTTTCTTCCTTTCTGAATTCTTTTGTTTATGATTTTTATGACGATTTTCACACTTACAACGATGAAAGACTCAAGCATGCCGAAATGTTCAAGAATTATACGCGAGACACGATTATATAAAATGACAACTCATGAGCAAAAATAGAAAAACTTAGATCACGACAGGGAATAACATGGAAGAAAGCACAGGCAAAAGATGAAAATGTAAAAACGTACATAAACGAAAACATGAGCAGTGCACACAAAAGAAAAAAGAAATACGTACAACGAAAAATGTAAGGTAAAGAAGAAAAATTCGAAGAAAGTGTTATTATATTCTCGATCGCTCGTTTGGAATCGCCCAGTTGGGAATTCGTTCATTTGGGAATAGCTCACATGGGAATCCCTCAATGGAGAATTCGCTCATTTAAGAATTCGCTCACTTGGGAATTCGTTCATTTGGGAATCGCTCACTTGGGTATAGCTCACTTATGAATCGCTCACATGAGAATACCTTCTCTCAAAATACTATATTTCAATGCGACCTAATTGAAATTACAAAGACTGTGTCAGCGTCGAATTATTACTCAAAAAATTGCAAAAGGTTAGCTTGTGCTCATAGCACCTAATGAGGGGGCCTAGGTAAAATCCGAAGCCGGCTCATCCGGGTGGACAAAACCCAACGCCGGATCCAAAGATTTCTGGGCTAACCCGCCTTTGGATCCTATGGGTGAAAGTCGGCGCTGGAACTTGCGGGTAAAACTAGAAAACTGGCTCTGAACCTGGTCTGGATCCGGGTTGGTCTGATTCAGTACTTTCTAGCCAAGATGCTGTCCTTTATCCGGCAATGATGCCGTGTGACCATAATATGCCTATCCATTAATGTTCTCAATTGGGACAATTTTTAATATGGTTACAGTCTCGAATCATGTCATTTCTTAAATTAAAGATTTGATATAGTGAATAATAGGTGGTCATCCGGACACCGGAGTGCCCCTGGTGACTCATGTGTTCTTCTGATCCAAAATCATTTTAACAGCCTCCTGAAGGTATAAAGGGTCATTTATAGTTGCCTATTCGTCGGAACGGAACGGGTTGCCAGCTTGAAACTTACAGCCTGAAAATCCACTTTCGGTCGGAAAGGATAACTGCAATTTTGTGGAAAACGACCGACGGTAACCTTCCAATCGAACCGAATGGAACGCAAATTTCTATTTCGTTCGGTAACGTTGTGTCGATTGCATTCCGTTTTGTTCTGTTCCGTCGGAAAAGGCCACTATAAATGATTCTTTAGTTGATGGATCGAATGAGGGATGCTCATCTGAGTAGCCACTACCGTAATCAGGTATCGTTCGAACAGCCTCCAAGCGTTTCTGTTACTATCTGACGTCATCCCGAGTTTTATGGCTGATTTCTATTAGTGACCATTGACCCTAAACCAGTTTCTCCCAGATAATCAAAATATGGTTGTTGTCTCGGATGCAGGTTGGAACCATGTTATGATAAGACGGTCGCACAGGGGATATGTGGTCATACGAACGGATGAACCTAGTGAACACTGGTCGCTAATGCAACTTTTTGATCAAAAATCGTTCAAATATAGTCACTAGAGGGTTTGAGCGACCATTTGACGTCATACAGAGCTTCATTCTTTTTATTTTCTATTCTCTGTGTTTCTTTTTTGCCATCATTTATTTTTCTTCTTGCTGTCTATCTCTAAACACACTTCAGATATATTTCGCTCTTTGCGGGTGAGACCGCGGGTTTCACCTATCGGGATCCAGTCTGCCTTTTACCTCCACTTCTATGGGACGGTATTGCTCTGCAGAAAACTGCAAAAATGGAATGGTCGTTTGCCAGTTTTATTTAAAAGTATTTGAAGAAAAACAGGCTGTAATAATTAAGATAAATACTGAAGAACTTTTGGTTCGATACAAAATATATATTTCACACCGAATCGCAGACACACAGAGAAAATACAACCGGAGTAAAAAATGGTCAAATTCACGCAAATTGTACACACAATAATCTCAAGCGAAAAAATCATGTTATATACAACAAAATGAAAGAAGGAAAAATTGTATTGTTTAAGCATCCAAATTCGAACAATGATGCGTGAAAATTTTCCACGTGCAACGTTCGCATCGAACTTTGCAACAGTATTCAAATGTACAATTGCAGCTTTCCACCACTGAAGTTTCCACGGCGACCACCCGTTTGCCGCAGCATAATTTTTGGCAGGAGCCCCAAGATTCTGCGGTGCCGGTCGTTAAGCATTGGCGTCCTACCGGACTCAAAATGCCCAGTGAACGATTAGGTACACAAAAATTCGGGGATTGTTCCGTATAGACTAAATTTCCGACGTCTTTCAAATTTGGAACCGTATCACCAACAATGTGCGGCATCAATATTCGGCGATCGGTATCTATTGACCTGAAAAAACTCAAATAACAGTGATCAAAAAGTTCGAGTGAAAACTAGGAGCAAAAACAAGATTCTAGAATCCTATAGGATGTATAAATAAACAGGTTCGTGAAAATAAATATAGATTCCCTGCTATTTTCTGATACTCGTTCGTCCGTTCCATGTTCTTGGAAGTTTCTAAATTTTTGAACTCATTAGTTTACCGTAAAAGATCGATCAATTACTCTTTTTGTATGAAACATTTGTTGTGGCAAACAGTTTCGCAATAAAGTTTCATGAGATTCATTGATCGCAGAAAGTCATTCTGTACAATGAAGTGCATTCGGCTAAAGCTGCAGTAAAGTATCAACATGTTTGTGATCACCGATGCATGTTTATTTGCAGTAAACCCCCGTTTTTGTGTAAGTAATGATTGAATTCAAGTCTACACCAAATCTGAACCTTAATCAGTTTTTACACATTAAGATGGATAAATTTTATTTTTTTCATAACGGCAAACTGTCTAGATGTGAACCGGCTGATTTATGTTCGTCAAGACATCAAAGAGTCAAATTTTATAGAGTTAAACTGCCCCATGGGCAAGGGTATCAAGAATGTATTGCCCCACCTGTAGCCCTAAAAATTGATTGTGCCTGATTTTAGGGAGAAAATGAGCGATCGGCACGGGATCAGAATCGGTCTATGAGTAAATTTTTTCGAAACGAAAATAGCACAACCTATCTTTGATATTGTACTTAAACGAATCTTCAAGCTGCTATCTTCATTATTCACAGTAATATTCATCATCAGTTAATATTTTATAAAAAACCTGAATAATCTTTTCCGTCGATCACTTTAAAATTTTGGTTATTGACAAAATTTATTATATAAATGAAGCGATTTTGGCACAAAACAGAACCCGATATTATTCCAAATTTTTGTGAAATGTCATCGACCCAAAAAAAAATAAAAATTAAAGTTTATATCTCTTCAACTATTTTGTAATTCTCAAGTATTGGTGGTCAACGTCTGTATTCTACACAGAATTCGGTCATTAATATTTACCTCACTTTCCTATATTGCCGACCGCTTTGCTGCCATCTCTGATACTTATTACTGCGTAATTTAGCTGGACGTTGACGATTTTGCTGACGAAAAAGTTTGCCCCCGTTGTGCGGCGCGACGGCCTCGGCGTTTTTAAATTTTTCCAACAATAAATCGCCGCTCGCTCGAAATTGAGCGACCTTTTTGTAGCAAGTAGAAATTTCGCACGAACCCGACAATCCGTGGCATTTACATTTTTTGGTCACTAAAACTTTGACGGCCTGGAAGATAGAAAAATGAGCGAAAAAAACAAGAGGTACAGAATAAAATAGTAAGAAAAAATATAAGGACCGAAAAAATCAAAAGATGAAAAACAATTATGGAGAAAATAGAAAGCGAAATCAGGCACATAAAAAATGAGAAAACAGAAAAACGAATTCTTCATACAAAAATCAGCTTCACCTGGCACCCAACATGATAATTGTGCCTCGAAATCTGCGCTTCAGTATCTCTAACATTTCTTTTGCTAACCAATAAGAAAGCACTCGATTTCCGGCAGCCGAAGTCGATATTATCGTCACATCCTGCAAAACTGAGTTTCAGAAAATTATGTGATACAGAAAGAAAATAAGTAAAGTGAGTCAAAAAAGTAGCACCAATCCACATTTATATAGTGGATTACTCGTGCTACTTACTCTACGTACAAAACTGGGACGTGGTTTATAGCGATCTGAGTTGATTTCCACGTGCTATGATTTAGATTAAAAAAATTTAGATACCATGGTCTTTATCGGAAAGATAAAATTCTTCTGTGGTGAACATCCTTTCGGGAAAAGGATGTTCACCACAGAAGAATTTTATCTTTTCGCTAACATGAGCCAGAAAATTCTAAATCATAAGGTGTTCGACTCAAACTAAAGAAAGCAGAAAAAATAACGCGCAAATCAGTAATAAAGCGAAAAATTTCCTAAAACAGTTCGATTTTTTACGGTGTTTCGAAAAATGATGTCATACAAAGTTATCTCGAATTTCATTTCTCATTTCACGAAATTGATACCACTCGATTGATAAAATTGATTTTCCGTTAAGAATGTGAAAAACAATTTAAAAATTTACGTGGGACAAAAGTTATGACCTAAAACCTGTGAAGTGTTTTTCGTTCACGCTGTAGCAAATTGAACATTACAGTAAACAAAATGAGCCAGAACGATGCAATCAGTTCGATTCGCAGGGGTCGCACTGCTAAACATCTGCTCCAGTTGAATAAATCGGCCAAAAAATTACGCACGAATGAAATTTACTCATCTCAAGTTTCTATACTCCATTCAATCTGAAATGATCGATGCAGCGAGGTCGCAGCCAAGCTTTTATTCGAGATTATGGAAGGCTCGTTGACTCTGTTCATTAAATTTTTCCTTTATGATACAGGGTCTAGATGTTCGCTCTTTTCAATCATTGCAAGATCATCGGGATTGATTTCCCGATCTCTAGTAAGGCTGCGTTTACCAAAACTCCGACCGCTGCGTCGATCATTTCAAATCGAATGGAGTATAATCATGTGCCCAAGTCCCGACTACACGTATGACTACAATCTTAAAAAAAAATTCATTCTTCGTTTCTTGATAATTTTTCTCGACAAATTTAGCATATTTTCGGTATTGTGATAAAAAGGAACATAGAGAATTTCTCACCGTCCCATTGAAAAGTTTGTACGGCGTCTGCGCTCGCTTGCCGCTGTTTATCGTGTTTGCAAAAACAAGACGAAATTTGGCCTTTCCGGCAAGCCTGAGCAACTTGAAATGATATGCCGGCCGATGTTATGGCCTGCACGAAGGCCGTCTCTTTTGTACCTGGAAAATGAGAAAAATATGAATTATGCAAATTTGATTCAATATTTAAGTAAATGAAGTTCATTTTTATTCTATGGAGCAAAATAGTTGCTTTTATATGATAATTTGGTTCTCTTATAGGTAAAAGGCGGCAAATGAGTGCTGTGGGAAGAGAAGGAATCCACCTAGAAATTGCAGCAATATTACGAAAAACATAAACTTTGTGACGAAAATTAGAGAATATACAAAATGATGTGAAATTAACAGTGGAAAAATGAAAATATAATAAAAGAATAAAGTTTAGCAGAAATAAGACAAAAAAATCGGCACAATGAATTAAAATAAAATTGGCAGGAAGAGCCACAATCATTTTTTTTTAATTTTTGAAATAAAATTGACTCTATTCAGATCAATAAAGAGGAACTTATTGCAAAAAATGTAATTTCCAATGAACATATTTGATCTGCGCCAAACGATGTTCCTCAGTTAAATTGTCTTTGTTATCCTTGCAGCATTTCATTAAAGAAATCTTCCTGAGAACATAAAGAATTCCGGTTTCAGCTGGAAATTCTAGGTCTAGTTCTATGGCCCTAAATAACGACTCCGATTTTTAATTACTTGATGATAGTTCAGAAAAATCGAGACAAATAATGGAAATATACGTAAAAAGTTAAGAAATTTAAATGGAAATAAAGAGTGAATTGGAACATTTAAATGAATGATATAAAAGGCGACGGAGGAAATATCACAAAAAATAAAGAGAAATAAAACAAACAAAGAAATCAAAGAATAGCAATATATAAAGTCGAGTCAATAAGAAAAGAGATAAAGCAGAAAAAAAGAAAAGAAAAGGGTTATAACAGAATATTCAGGCCGTATAATTACATAAATTGATATAATTAAAGTAAACTTTCATTCAAAATACCCCAGGGCACGCGACAATATTCCCAATTTTTTTGATGTAAATCATCCATTCATTAAAGAAACGTACATTTACGTTGTCTGAGTAACATTACGATATTGCGGAACGCCAAGTTTGTCTATGGTCGTAAAATTTGGAACACTTTTAGTACAACATGTACCACATTCAAAAACAGGTTTTTCATACCTTACTGTAACAAAACTTGGGCGTGACCCGCGAGACTAATGGAAAGAAAAGAAAAAGATTCGTGTCCCTTTTGTCTTTTATGATTCATTTCCTGTAATCTGATTGGTACTCTGTTTCCATGGAATCCTCGTCAATTCTAACAAACTGTAGGTTTGGAAGTAGGTAGTATGTGTCTTCGAAATTCTTTAAACATGGATTTTAATATAATATTTCCCGAATATAGCGTGTTGGGGCTAGGCGATTGAACTCAAAAATTCAAATTCCATAAGACATGCACATTGTAAGGCGAAATTAAAAATGAAAAATAGAGCACTCACTTCTGGTCATCATTTTGCCGATCGATCGATATTTTTGGCTACAATTCCACTGATGAAATCGCAACTGATGGCCACATTCTTGGAGACCCATTTTGACGCCGTCCATAATCTCCTTAACTAATTCGTGGCTAGAACATAGTTCCGCGTGAGCCTTATGACCCGTAGTCCTGGCAGCGCGGCATATCTTCTTATGATCCAAATAGAGCATATTACCGACGCTCCTGTAAAAAAACATGTCTCAAAATTTAGAAATTTCTACTTTTTAGAGTTTCTGCAATTGGGACACATATCACCATCAGAAGCTTTTGAGGATCAATAATCAGATGTTTCTTGAATCCTAGTGAGATCGCGATTTTAATTCAAAATATTGAAGAGTAATTACAAAAGAAAAGATGAATAAATTTCAGAGAAAAATTTTTGAGGAAGAAAAAATTCGGTAAATTACTGAGAAAATGATAAACAGAAGCATTTAGCCAAAAAATTTTATCACGCTACGTGGTCTCAGTAAATATGAAAAAGAATAAATTAACAATGATCCATATATCGGACCACCAGCCAGTGTACCATTTCAACCTGGTGCTGCAGCTACTATTCACTCATTAATGAGACGGCTCGCAATTTTCACTCAATACGGCAGGCGAATAACTCAAAAACGACGATTTCATGAGACCTAATTGATTTATTTGCCTGAACTTTTTTGCATTCAATTTTTCCGTGAATTGAAATATTTCATAACTACTGATTTGATACGGCAGCGAGAAGTGGCTGAAATGAAATATTATCACAGTAAAAGAGGTATGCGTGTAGCGAAAATCTAGAGTCAAAGATGATCGACAAGGTCCTACATAATGAATTATGAGCTACCAAATTTGAGACTAGTAGAAGGAGTTAGAATTATCATTCAACAAGGCGAAAATTCGAAATTTTCGTCCTGCTACGAGAAAACTTAATTTTAACGGTTGTCGACAATTTTTCGATCCACTAATTTATTTACTGACCAAACATTCCGACTTCAGCTGCCGGAAGTTTATAGTTCTATTGTCATGGTTACTGCAAAAATGTTGTCACAATTTTTCAAAGACAGCAAAAGGCTCAAAAGACGAAAATTTTATATCAATCGACATCTATCGACAATATCTATCCAAAAAATGTGGATTTCGTCACCGAACGCAAATCCTCAAAATTCAAAGCTTACCACCAAAATCCAGAAATTGATTTAGGTCTTTCTAGAGTCAAAGAAAATATGAGCGATAAATAAATACCGTATCGATAGTAGCAAAAGTTCATGATTTTTGTGTCAATTTTGGTGATCCGAGGAAAATCCACCGCTGCTTTTACAAATACGGAGGATTGCGACAAATTTCGACGATAACAATAACAATAACAACAACAAAATCGACATTAGTTGCAACATTGAGCCGCGATTTTTTGGCATTATGCGAGTAAATGAAAGGAAATCCGACATTATTACCACTATAAATAACGGTAAATGGAGGCAAAGAATAACAAAATGGAAAGAAAAAAAGATTCTCACGATGACTAAAAATACTCGAAATCGCCCAAAAAGAAGAAAAGGGTCGATTTCGAGGGGTGGGCGAGGGAGGAGAAACAACAATGGGTGTCGTACAAAAACGGACGGGAAAAAAGGAAGACTGCTGCATAACAAAATAATAATAAAGAAATAAATATTATAAATGTGCGAAAAAAATAAATTATACGGGGAGAAAGTCTTATATGTCACTTTTGTATGTAACCTAAACTATCCGGTTTCATATCTATTCTTAAAAACGAGAGCTTAAAACTCGTAAATCATTCAAAATTAGTCGTAAAATTTTCGTCGTTCAGGGCTATTGTCATTCTTACTGTAGAAAAATTTTATGACTTATATGTCGTAAATCACAATCCTGAGGCTACTGTAGTCGAAGCTGCTAAACTTCCTAGGACATATCTAAGTTAATAGATGTACTGTAACTGTTTGGACGCGTTTGTACGACCGCCTATAACACACAATAAAAGGTTTAGAAAAAATACATTTTACGACCAATTACAAGAGCGAAACAAGTTAATTGTTACAGTATGTTTGGGGGACATCTGCCCATCCTGAAAATTTACCCGTTAATTACTTTGTAATTGAGATAGTGTTTTAGGCCATACGTTTTTTATCGTTCGAAGAAATTGTTTATTTCTACGTCTTATACAGTAATCTCGGAAAATTTGTTACATTTTTTGTCCAAAAAGCCGAATTTCCGCCTTTTATGCGTCACGTTTAATGCGAATATGATTCTCTTTTAAAACATAATTGGTTAGGAAATGAGATTTTTGCGGAAAAAAGACACTTTTGGGGTTTATTTACATAAACGTCGAAAAATGGGACGTCGATTTTATTGAAAAATTTGACCATTGTCGAAAATAGTATTGCTAATCGGGCTTTTAGCACATGAATTTGTACGGGATTAATTACGACCTTTGATGATCTTGAATTTTCGATTCTTCATGAAAATTTCACAATACATTTACATTTGGAAAAACTGTGGATTCAGTACAATTACGGATATTTTGACGGTCATTTTGATTACAAGTTTGCTGTAAGTTTATTGTAGAATCTTGATATAATCAAATTACAAATATAGAAGTTAATAGACTGATCATCCTTCCATATTCCAACAGTCTTCATGAAAGTAAGTATTTTAAATCACGTGATGCATTCAAATTGATGACATAGCATTGTTTTATACTGTTGTTTATTCAACAAAAAGTTTTAACTCATATGATTAGTTTAAATCTGATTTTTCTTATAATATTTCTGAAACATTTTAGAATCTGTTTTTCCCAAAAGATTTGTACTCAAGTCAAGCATCGTTTCTCAACTACCTGTCTTTTTTCTGCTAAATCATAAAACATAGGAGCTTTAGAGTTCGCGACTAAACTGATAGTCAGCATCTAAAAAATATCAAGCGAAGAACTCTACAGCAAGAATTGAAGCAAATCATTTCGAAGACACTATTTGCTTTTTACTATTTCACATCCACACATGTACAATGGAAAAATACTTTAGCTTTCGCCCCGCTATATTAAGTGCATCACGAGAGCAACCTCGTTTTGTAAGATTTAACATTAACATTAATTGTAACAGAAAATATGCGTTTCGATATTCCCAGGGGAAGTTAAGCCACATTGTATTAAATAACTTACTGGTAGCCGATTCTAGCAAACTCGGACGACATTGGTTATCCTAAACCTGTGCACATATTCGTCATCGCTCACTTTAATGATATATCTGAAAATAGAACGTAAATTCGTTTTGAGTTCTATCAAACACACACGCTCTTGCGTGTAATGATTGCCAACAGAATCCAAAATTTTTTGATTTTTGAATGGGATTAGTATGCTAATATTTTTGCAGTTTTAATTTTCAAAAACTAAAAATCAGTATAACTACAGTGAAGTAATTTTTATATTCTCGAAAACATCGTGTCTTTATCGTGCTTTCGAGGAAATCAGTAATTTCAGATAATTTTTTCAGTTATAGCTTCATTTTTCACCAAAATTTATAGAAATCTTTGTCAATAGTTGAACCCAGGAAGATTTTCACTACAGTATTGTATATTTATGGTGTCTAGATAGTTTTTCAAAAATTCTATTGTTAGATGGAAACGTTCATTTGAAAAAATTGTGAACCATTCTGGAAGCCAGAACCCACGAGCATGTAATAATTAGTTTTAGAAGTTAAACCTTCACACAAAAATAAACTCTGGTCAGATTAATTGATTACAATACAAAAGAATTTGATTTATCGCAGCAAATATAGAAAATTTTTTATGAAATGCAGTATCATTTGTATATTTTTTCTGGGACTTCGGTACAGAGTTTATAACAGAAGAACATCAAAACTCATATTCTTTAGATATTAGCTTTACCTCAGTTCGAGCTGTTTCGAGCCAAGAAGGTCGAAACATACATGTAATAGAGAAATGGAACGGGTATGGCTCGCTGGCGTGGGTAGGGTTCAGAAGCGCAGCGAAGATTTCAAAAGCGCATCACGTGCAAAAAGTTCAAAAGTGCAGCAGCGCTGGCCATACTTTAATTCTAGAACATTCAAAAGCGCAGTCCGCTTTACATTTTCATATGCTATGTGCTTCATAAAAATGTATTATTGAATTTAATTTTTGTTGATTTGACGAAGTAACCTGGTCAGTGATACTCGTACATGTATAATAGTCATAATGTTTTCAAAATACATGTAACGGAGCCCCGAAATCTGGGGCGTGGGGTTGGACGACTTTTTTTGGGCCGGGGATCAGTAATTCCCAAAATTTTTGGGGGAGGGGTCTCTAAAAAAATCGATTTTTTTTTCACGAAAAAAGTCCGAAAAATAGTTTGAAAATAATTTTTTTCTAAAGAGACCGAAAAATGTATTCATGGCGCGAAGCGCCCAGAAAATTCACATTTTTGACCATTTTTTTCAAAAATTGACATTTTTCATCAAAAAATTAACATTTTTCAGTATTTTTCCGACCAAAAGTATGAGGGTTCCTACGGCTACCATATGGCTAGCCATAGGATTGGAAAATCCTGGGGGGGCGGTCGCCAAATGGCTAGCCATGGGGTCGACGATTTCTGGTGGGGGTTCCCATAGCACTGCCCCCAATTACAAGTATGTTTTCAAATATCAATCAAAAGTGATCGTATCTCATTAAATTTGAAAAAAATTTTCAAGCGACTATCGTGATTCCGAAAATAGATAAATGTACAACTTTATGCAAATTAAACTCTCCTTTTCGAATTGAATTTTCAAAAACTCAGTCGGTTAGAGTACTGTGAACACCTTAAAATGACTTATCAGATTAAAGCCTATTTATTTTAAGATGACACATGCAGCGAGAACCAAAAAATTAGATCAATTTGATACGTTATTTTCAAAGAGACGAAAGCTTCATACTGTAGAAAAACGCTAAGTTTCTCTATGATAATTGGAATACCGAAATAATAAAAACCAGGCTTTTTATCTACTTTTGATTTCTATGGAACTGTGTTTGACACCCGCTGTTCTGTTTACTGCTCATGGACGTGAAATTTTCTTCATTTATTACAGTAATAAGCCTTACCACTTTTTCAGTGTTGAACTTACTTTTATGGGATGGCTGCATCGATCATTTTAAAATGAATGGAGTATAGTAGGAGGTAGATTACGGTAAAAACTAGGGATTTTCTTTTTTTATTACCATTAATATGTTTTCTATTAAATTATATTTACGTCCCTTTTCCCGTCTAGCCTTATTTCTGGTTCATTTCGTCCTTTCTCTGCTTTTTATTTTCTGTTTCATCCTTCTGCATCTTTTTCTGAGTAACTACAGACCTTGATTAGGTCAAAATTTTGCGACATTCTATGCAAAAAACGTTTTTAAAGCCTGTAAAAAGAGTACCGAAAAAAATGTAATTTAAAAAGGGCGGCCCTGGGACATTCCTATAGTCAAAACCACGTCCAGTACAGAGCTGTACAAAAAAACTGAATGACAGAATTTTACAAGCTTCTATATTTATGACATTAATAAGTCGTCTTTAAGACACCCTGTATCATGAACTAGTAAGTCCAAAACGAACAGAAGACAAAAAAAGGATCAAATATATACTTGCTGCGCTCTCGAAATTTTCGGCTGCGCTTTTGAAAAGGCTGCTCTAATGGTTGCGCTTTTGAACCGGCAGCGCTTTTCATTCCCATTCGTTGCCGCAGTGGGTGTATTTTTATCATTAGGTATGTTATGTACAGTAAAGAGTTCATTACCGCAACGGGTCAATTGCCGCCACAAATGTGGATCTTTAGCCCATTCGTAATCTGAGGAGAATGTGCAGAGAAAGAGACAATGCAAAATGATTGAACTCAATATTTATTTTCATTCGCTGCAATCGAATTTCTGAAGGGTAGAGTAGGCTATTTTAAAACACGATTTTGAACGAAAGGTTGTAGGAGTAAGAAAGTTGTCCAAAATGACATTTGACTAATCGTGAAAAAACCCTGCACATGACAACGGTTGATCAATAATTTCATTTCAGAACGCGCCTAAACATTCTCTGTTGCATTCTTTGCAACATCGTTTTACTATTTTTTATTTTCTTTATCGTTTTGGAGCTCATACTAAAGGAATATGCTTGAAACAGTCTTTCTGACTCAGATTCTATAACTCCTCAAAAACCATATTTTTTTAGAAAAATTGTATAAATGAGAAAAAACTTGAATTGTATTCACAAATTTGCATAAAGATCAATTAGCCGGAACAGCCAAGTTTCTCAAATGACTATTACGTTGAAAGAATGTAATGAATAACCGATTTTTGAGCGTGAAGAATCATGTATTTTTTGAAAATCTTCAAAAATCCAACATAAATTTTAGGCATAAGCTTTTTCTCACCGAAACAAAAATACGGCCAAATTGTTATCATCAATCGATGAATATCAATGAGGTTTATAAGTATTTTCATGAAATTTTCAGCATAATTTTTGAAGCAGCGATGGAAACAACTAAATTTTTACGTATAAGGTGCAAGGTTATAAATTATGAAGTGTATGGCTATGAGGTGTCATACTTCACTGAATTATTTTCAGTCATAGGCACAAGATATGATGAAGATCAAGCGAAAAATTCGTTCCGCAAGCACCATTTTAATTTTTTTGTTCCGAAGAAAAATTTATTTGGTTTGCGGTAATGGGCTTGTCGCGGTTATGGGCCCATCGAGGTAATGAGCCTTACCCATCCAATACCCTCACCCCCAATTGGGCTGAATGGAATAATTTCAAAATGATTAAAAATGTCTGCATGGAGTCAAACATCAGTCGGAATTTCGTAACTCCTATCAGTAATGTCTGATCTGCTATTTTTGAAACAACATCTTCAACAGGATTTTCGTTTTTAACTGCATGAAATCTGAAGATATTTGGCCGGGCAGGTTATTTTCTTTTCTTCTTTCCGGTTGAAGAACCGACATTTTTCGGCCAAGGTTAAAAAAATTTACAGAAGTGCGGTGGCGTTGGATTTGAAAAGCAAATAAAACGTTCAATAACCTGGCTTTAGGGTGTCATAAACTGGATGAAAAATGCGTTATAACTGACTAAACTATAACATCGTTTAGGTAAGTAATAGTAAGGTAGTAAGGATATTAGAGTCGGAATACATTTATGGAAAGAGTTTTCGGAACTCATTAAATGAACAAAAGTTGGAAACGAGAGGTAGATACAGAAAAGGAGAGAAAACTATGCCGCGAAACAGGTTTGGAATATTTTTCGGTTCTACCCAAAAACAGAATATTTATCAAAGCAAAGACTTCTGGCCACTTAAGAAAGCCTTCAAAACTTTCATACTGAAATCCAAAGCTAATGACGACCACATTAAAAGTGTCACTTTTATTTTATACATCTTTAAACCTATGCACTAGAATTTTATAAAGTAACCTCGTTAATTTACAACACAATTTTTGTATTATTAGCGCTTCAATAATTTAGTCGAATTGATTTCTCACATTAGTTGGGAATAATTTCGTAATATAACTTCCAGGTTTTGCAAAACCATCATTCTTCACAACTCTGTGTTGTAGACAAATGTTTGATCTCCGTGTCGCCGTCAAAAGTCCAAGTTAGGTGAGGTCGATAGGAACTTTTGTGGTCAAATTTAACAGTACCTTCTCCAGTCCAACGTCTCAATAATTCTTATTGATGGCTCGACCAAAACATTTGGCATTGCAAGCAAAAATGTAAGAATTAATCGTGCACCTTTTCGGAAAAAAGGCGTCAAGATCTTAAATTTCGATTGGAAAAGTTGTCATATGTAAATTCCACTATTGTTCTTTTTATATATAATTTTTGTATAATCAAATTTCGATGCTTCTCTATTTCAAGGTGGTGCAATAATTATATTCATCTTTCATTGATTCATTTAACCCGACATTTTCATTGCCATTTGGTTTTCATAATTTATTTTTATTCTCATGAAGTTTTCCAAGTACTCTTTTTTGGAGCTTCTTCATGCCACTGTCATATCTAACGGCAGTCTTTTCGGCTCAGCTACAGCTTTCAACAATGGGAGAAGAATCTAAATGAGCCAGTATCGATTGTTCCACAGTATCGATCGTCCCGAAAAATTTTAATTAGGTGTACCGATTGTTCCATCTAATTTTAAGCAGGCATATCGATCCTGCCACTATTTGATAATGAGGTTTACCCATTGTCCCACCCAGTGTTTCTTTTTGTACTCGGTCCATTTGTACTGGTACAAATGACCTCTCAAAAACCGTTTGTACTCCAAAATTTGCGAAAAATTGCTGAAAAAAGGACTCATTGTTATAAAATGCAACAAACATGCTGTGAAATATGAATACGTTGGCTATTTCCACGAGACACATAAGAAGGCTACAAATTCAGACACATAAAACACTTGATCATGAGGCACATAACATGCACTAGTGAAATACTCCACAAAAAGCTTTTATTATTATGCCACAATTGCTAGTTTGTCGTTTTCGATGTGGATGCATAACAAACAAGTCCTACAAAGTCCATTGATACTGAATGCTGACAGTTGTTGAGTAACAAAAATTTTTTTTCAAAAATTTTCGTTTGTACTGGTACAAACGAAGCCCAAATTTTCGTTTCTACTCTGGACTGTTTCGTTTGTAAAGTACAAAAAAAACACTGGTCCCACCTCATGTTTCAACTGTCACAAATCTCGAGTGCACATGAAAACTGATTGAATTTTTTGAAACTATAAGATTATTGAGCAAAAATTTAAAAAATTTGCAAATTAGTCAAGCTAACTAAAATGAGAAAACTCAGTAAACGAAAAAACTTGAAAATTACTCAAGAAATCATGTAGTATTCAAGCAATCATGTAAAATCAACAATTTTAGAAAGAAAAAAGCACGTTAATTTATATGCAGCAAAAATCATTTGTCCTAGTTCAGATATGAAACATGAAGATGGGCTTGTCTGTAAGTAAACCTGTCCAAAATTGCAAGCATTGATCAGCGCCCGTAAAGAATGATTGTAACGTAAGCTTAAATGACAACTTGTCTCAACTAATATTCATGCTCCTGTCAATTAGACGTGACGCTTATGAAATTTTACAGGATGATGTTTCATTTCACTACCTTGAAAGCTGTTGGACTTGAAGAATCGTAAGTTCAGTAAGACGAAAATAGCCGTGCTTCAGAGAATAGAATAATGTAGTTGATAAACGGAACTGCACTTTTATCTATTCCCGTCCTAAAGTTATGCTGATTCAAAGATGATGCTGAATTTCATACTAGATCAATAGTCGACCTGGTGTCAGTTAATCCATCTAATTGGCTAATATGTCATTAGTGGTGCATAGTACAGAAGCGGTATTTCTCGATAATAGAAGACTTTCGTGCTTGGGAATTTTTATGTGCGGTGCAGGTAGGACACTCGTTCACTTAATTAATATTCGGAGAGACAATCGTATAAATCGTCTGAACAAGTGTTCACTTGAAACAGAATTTGAAAAGATATGCTTCAAAATTTCTTCAATATTTTCTGAAAAATGTTCAACATTTCAAAACAGTTTGGTTAAAAGTGCTTGCTACGTACATTAACAAAGCCAAATGTCGTTTTCTTCCTTCCTTCCACCTCAGAATAACTTCAATTTATGTTTGCCAAGCGCTGATTTTTTTGTTTTCTTCGAAGCGCCAACATATTCCGCAAAAATATTTTGCAATACTTTAATTTTTGTGAATTTTGAACAGAATGCGAAGATTCTGAGCTAGCCTGATTGTGTTTGTGACTGAAATATAAAATGTTGTGTAAAATTTTCCAAGTTTTTCAGGAAACATTTTTTTCAGTATCCGTAACATGCAGCCACTTATAATGAAACGTTAATAATTCAGCCTATAGATATTGTATGTATATGTGAAACTATTTTCGCAGTAAGACGGCCCAATTTTTCAAATTAGTTTATTTGCAGACAGATCGATGAAAGCAATGAAGACGTCCGAAATTCGGTTCGGAAGAGAATCATTAGAAATTTTCTCGAAGTAGAGTTAATCGGTCAAAAACATTTAAATGGCACTTTCCAGAAGTTTCTTTGAAATAATATTGTTACAACTATTCATGTCGAAAAACTCGAACGTGCCCCATGTGCCCCTTCTCCTCAGGCTACGCCTATGATTCTTGTGCCGCAGCCAACGAAGCCAGAATTTCTGTATTCCGTTCCACAGACGTCTTCTTTAATTTCCCGTCTTCAAATTAAATGCGCAGGTCTAATTAGAAACCAAAGAGTTGCACTCAAACTTACACTGCCTTTATAGCGTCAATTTTAAAATTATAACTGAAAATGAAATAATCTATAACTTATGTCACTTACGTCGTCAAACTTTATATTCATCCACATTGTAGGAATGATTCCCATTCAATGAAAACTCATCGAACCAAAGGGAAAAAACATATTGTTTCCTAGATGCGGTCGTTCATTTAATTTTCTGTAACAAAATCACGTTCTCAAAGCTGCGGTTTTTCGAAATTTTCGATATCTATACATATACTTTCCAAAGTTTTAAATGATAAAACAGATCTGATTTGAGTAAGATAAAATCAAGTTATTGTACAGGAAGATTTTTTCCGCTACTTTTCAGCCCAAAGTAAACATCTAACGATTCAAACTAAATCTTTTTAAAAAGTAATGAAAGGCTGTTACAATTAGTGATCTTAATGCGGTCTTGCTAGAATTCCGCTTTTAAGCAGGTCGCCCTTTTTCGGGGCAAATATCTATGTCTCACTTTATTATACAGCGTTCTTCAACTCCATGGAGCCGAACATTTCGGCGTCAAGGAATTTCACCGTCAACTGATTCAACAGCAACATTGGCGACATCAAAAATCGTCCAATAATAATAATCATAATAATAATAATATTGGTCGAGAAAGATTTGCGGCGATCAGGAGACCGAACATTTGTTCCTATAATAAAAAATTGACGTTTTTATCGAAAAAATCGAAATCGATTAAGATTTTTTTTAATTTGTGCCGAAGACAACCGGAGATCGCCCATGCGGCGTATTTGGGTTTGGCCGAAGCGGCCGCTCAATGCAAGCGCCAATTTAAATTTGGCCGTTGGAATTGCACGCTGCGGCCGACGTTGAAAACTTTCGGCCTCAAAGCCAATCTAATACACGAACCCTCTATTTTGAAAAAAGGTGCCTTTTTGAGAAAATTTGACTTTCCGTGCTTTAGTAAAAGTTCAATTTATTCGAATTGCAGTTTTTCCTGAGAAAATTTTTGGAAGACCACACATAAGGATCCAAAAGGAGGAAAAGGCATCGTTCTGGCAATGAGTGCATTTGGGGAACAGGTTTTACCACAATTTGCAAAAAAACTATTTTTAATAGTTAGACTTATTCAGATCCAGATTAAGCGAAAATGACGGGTGAAGAATTCCGCAAAACTCGATGTGATGGTTAGAGAATAATGTGACGTACGAGGACTTCTGTTGAAAAAATTCAACGACTCAAAGACCCTTACTTAGACGGCAAAAGTTTCTATTGTAAATTTATTCAAAAATATCCCTTAAAATTTTTTATATTTACTTTTGATGTAGGTCAATTAGCTCACGATGATTTCTTGGAATATCCAAACTCAATTTCATGTTGATTTCTTCTTGACGCATTTAGAAAATTTCAAGACGATGATGCATTCTAGAAACTGACTTTCTCAAAAACTTTTCGAAAGCTATAGGATATTATTTGATGGATCAAAAACATAATTTTGAAAGGTCTTATTCCACAAATCCGAAGACCATATTTTCGCTTAACAGCCAGCAAATTTAGCACCACTTGACAGCTTTAGTCTACAAGGCGAAAATATCATTAGAGAAATAGTTCTCTCATTATTACATGGAGTTGAGTGAAGAAAATTAGATTGATCCTAAGAAATTATCTGAATATTTTCCGACAAAGCTTTTTAGATCAAAATCACACAAAGACTTATTAGACGGCCAAAAATATTCATTGCAACATTTCTAATTTGTTATAGTTATATTGTTTTGACCAACCTTATGGGTCAACAGTTCAACTTTAGATTGAACAGATTCAGATTCCAATTTCGGATTTGAGTCATCTCGTCTTTTTCACATATGCTTATCGGTAAAGCTAAATTTTATTATTGGTTATCTAAAGTGCAATTTTTCACAGGCTACAAAGAAACAGCCCTCTTCGTGGCTTTGTCATCGGCGGGCGTCGCGTGGAGCGTCGCCAAGGCTTGCGTCCTAGGTGCCTCGACCGCATGTAAATGCAACATCGAACAGCACGCCAGCCACCAAAATTGGGAGTGGGGAGGATGCTCCTACAGTGTAAGAGAAGTTTTAAATATTTTACAGCACAACTTATCAAAAATTTATTTTCAGGTAAAATACGGCTTGACGATGTCCAGGAAGTTGTTACTCCATGCTCGACCACGCGATCAATATTCCAAAATTTATAAGCATAATTTAAAAGCAGGGAGACTAGTAAGAAGAAAAACTAAAGCCGCATCCATACTTCTCGACATGACCACGGCCATGGCAGCCGTCCAATCAAATTTCAGTGTGCGTGACAAGCGCAACCAATCATATATAACGTCAATTTTTTGTAGTGCAAAATTTAAAACCTACAAAATCTACTGATAATTCACATTGAAATCATAGGAATTCACAGAGCGCCCCTTTCGGGTTGGTTAAAAATAGTGGCACTTTAATTTTAAATAATACTTTTTTGAAGAAATCGTAGATTCATCGACAGATACTAAAATTCGTATGTTCTGGAGCAGAAAAAATTTGGACATTTGATACAAACTCTCTTTGATATTTTAATTGTCTTGATCAAAAAATGTCACAAAAGTAACACATTCCAAAAAGGCTTATTGTGATGTAAGTGATAATTTTTTCACCAGCATGCTTTCAATGCTGGCAACAATTTCAAACACACTGTGCAATAGGGAGGGGTATGGGAAGCATTACCACTACTCGATGTCCTAAAAATCAATCACTGAGTGCTTAATTTGAGGAAAAAATTGCATCTTTAGTGGATGTTTAGCTAACCACCCCAGAAAATTCTTGACTTTAACCCTACCTAAAAATCTGAACTTGGGGACCTCTGATTTCGAACCTGCAGCATTATGCCTTTTCTGTACCAAAACGTATGCAAAAATATCCTAACTTATAAGGTCGAAACCAAAATTGCATTTTGTTGAATCATTTGATTCCAAAGATCTTGAAACTTTTGTTGATTCGTGTTTGAAATTGAATCTGTTTTATTCAGCTACTCACACCTTTTCAGAAAACGATGACGTTTACGATTACATGTTTCACAATAGCTTTATTATCATCGTAGAAAATCACCATAGATGACATGGCACTCGGCAGTGGAAAGTAGACGTCTTTTCTTTCTCAGCCTCATAACCTCAATGTCTTTTGGAGCACAGAAAAATTGTCGTTATGATCAAGTGAATTTATGTAAAGCTTTCAGCATAATTTTCTAATGTCTACCAAGATTTTGTGAATTCAATCTTTCTAACAGCATCATATTTAGATGATCTAAAAAACTTTGGAAATTTTTTTCGGCTAAAACTACCTCCTACATTTCTGCTCATATAAAAAAACATACTGGAAATTTACAAAAAAACGTACAAAAGTCGAATAAAAAGAACATGATCCACATTATAGATAAGTGTATTGTGGTGTTTCCTAATCCAGTTACAATTTTTTAATCAACAGGCGGTCAAAAAAACTTTGGCTACAGCTTGCAAGTGCCATGGCGTTTCGGGGAGTTGTCAATTGAAAACATGTTGGAAAGCGACCGCCGATATGAACCAAATCGGTTCATACTTAATGAAAAAGTACCGCAAGACCGTCAACTATGTGACGTCAAATTTAAACGATCAAAATCGCATTGAAGCAGATAATTTCAACACGTAATAAGAATACATTTTTAAGATCTCGAACTAAAATGGTAGGGTACTTCACACAAAAATGTGAAAAGCTGATTGACACCATGAAAATGGCGCTATGCCGTTAGAACGCAAAACATTAGCATGCACGGACATTTGGACGCAAGGACGTTGGCATGCAGGAAATCTGTTTGTTTCATATACAACAAGAAAATTTTCCTTTGTAAGCCAATGCTGTAGTACTTTTTTGGATTAATGATCTTCCCATGACGTAGTGTAATTTTTGGTAAATCGAACGCACATGTGAGAGGAGGATGGATGGGGGAACTCCAATCAAGGTTCAGCTATACCCTACGATTTCAGGACCCCACTATAATTCTAAATACCCCTTTTTTACAGAAAATAGAGCAATTTTTTGATTTTCTTCGGCTGAAATTAAGCACTCAGACCACAGCCAAAAATGATCACAATGCTCTAAAACTTTATTTTTGAACGTTTCTCTGCATGCTTCACTATTTTCAACCAAAAAATTAAACTGTCTTTGAACAGATTTCCAGATTTTTGCATTTTATTCAATTTGTAACCTTCAATGCACAGAATAATACTTTTTACTAAATTTTTGGACAATTTTATGACATTCGTCATGTTGGGAAATTTTTTGAATGGTTGGAAATTTTCCGAAAAAATTGTGATTTTAAAATTCAGTCAGGGTTCTGCCCGGGGTCAGAATCCTCAGCAACCCCGCCAAAAGGACATGTAGCCATATCCAAAGCGCAAGCCGCTGTTATCCATAGTTCTCCGGTCTAATGTATGAGTCTTAATGTCCTGCGTACTGATGTCTTGCATCCTTATGTGCTTGGGTCCTGATGTCCTTACTCTTAACGTTCCTGTGTACCAATGTCTTCGCATCTCAATGTCCTGCGTCATAATGTCTACGTCCTAAGGTCTGCGTGTAATGTCATTGCTTTCTAATGTCATGCGTCCTAATGTCCTACCTCCTAATATCTGCGTCTAATTGCCTGCGTCCTATGTCCCACGACCTAGTTATGCTCACGGTGAAAATAAAATAAGAATGGCACTAGATTCAAGTCAATGCGAAAATTTACTGCATCAAAATGAGCTGAATAATTTGATTTACTGAGAAATACCAGTTTACTGAAGTTTTGTAGTTCGATATGTGCAGAAAATCCAGGAGAGATGAAGTTTTCCATTCCAAACTAATGTGGAATTCAAGTACTTCAAACCCAGGACGAGACGAAAATCCTCGGAATTCCAAACTAAACTCGGAATAAGAATTTGCCTCGATCTGAGGCATCCTGAAGCTTGGGCGAAATTTAAAAAGTTCTTGTCAAGGTAATTAAATTTTATTCGTTTGATGTTTCCTTGCAGATTTCACATATGCATTTCGAAGATGAAATGCCACCGAAATTTCACAATGAGCCGCGCAGAGTATTTCTGAATTTTCAGAAAATTTCGCGAGGTATCTTGAGGATAGAGCAGAATGATATGATTTAACTTTCTATTATTGTAATTGAGAAGTATACATTGCCCTGTATAGCCGACCATCTGCGTTTTACATAAAACGTGAAGTATATGCCCCCGGTTTAATGTGATATCTGCGATAAAT
Organism: Romanomermis culicivorax; assembly: GCA_963922205.1. Taxonomy (NCBI): domain Eukaryota; kingdom Metazoa; phylum Nematoda; class Enoplea; order Mermithida; family Mermithidae; genus Romanomermis; species Romanomermis culicivorax. Next base: position 283,889 of record CAWUHX010000043.1, read on the forward strand.
ATACAAAATTTACTGAATCTAGAGGAAGTACGTTTTCAAGAATTACACATAAAGTATAGCCCATTTTGAAATGGAAGATTTTTTCAAAAAACAAAGATTCAACCGTTCTAAACACTCAGTCTACAGCTTCCTGGTTTCAAAAAATCTATGCAAAGCCTCCTTCCTCTGTGTCTGTATTTCAAAATGAATATAGAATGCAAAATCCGCATTTTGCAGAATTCAAAATTTACCTCAATCGGAAACGATAATTCCCCTGAGCATTCTACCATTTTACAACGATAAAATCGTGAACGACGCCGATGAAAACGTCGCCGCCGCTGTCGCCGGAAAAAACCACCGACGGCAATCTTCGGATTTGGCCTACTACGAAAAATCGCCCTCGTTTTGCGATTTGACTCACGGGCGTCTTTGCGACGTTCGTAATAAAACGCACGCTACGTCGGGTGGTGACTGCGTCCATTTGTGTTGTCGTCGCGGCTACGTCGAAACAGTCGAGCGGTATGAAGAAAATTGCGATTGCGTTTTCAAATGGTGTTGCAGCGTCGACTGTAAAAAATGCTCGAGGATACGATACAAAATGATATGCAAATAGCAACGTCCATAATTGCTTGGTGTATTGCTTACTGTAATTAAGCGATACATGATCTCTCTGACGATTATTTAGGCTTCTGTATCTGTTTCCTGAGTGATATATGTCGGTCAGACAGAATCCTGGAAACTTATGGGTATTCTACTCGTGGTTTTATCCAATGAACATCTATGTATTTCTGACTACAGTGTGACAAAGCATGTTGTACTTTTTCACGTGCCAAAAAATGTACATGGTAGATCTGTTTTTTTCACGCCTTGCTCATCAACAAGATTTATTATTTTGTAAGACAGAACAAAATATAGTCGACCCATACATATAATTGAGGGGAAGTGCTATGGGAACCCCCCCCCCCCAGAAATCGTCGACCATATGGCTAGCCATTGGGCGGCAGCCCCCCAGGATTTTCCAATCCTATGGCTAGCCGTATGGTAGCCCATGAACCCCTATGCTTTTGGTCAGAAAAATACTAAAAATGTCAATTTTTTGATGAAAAGTGTCAATTTTTGAACAAAAAATGGTCGAAAACGTCAATTTTCTCTCCGCTTCGCGCCATGAATAGATTTTTTTCGGTCTTTCTCGGAAAAAATTACTATTTTTTAAACTATTTTTCGAACGTTGTTCCTAAAAAAATCGAATTTTTTTCCTTCAGAGATCCCTTCCTCCAAAATTTTGGGAATTACTGACCCCAGCCCAAAAAAAAGTGGCCCGACCCCCTCCAGACCTCGGGGTCCCGTTACATGTGTGGTCCGACCACAATGACTGCTTCATCTCATCAGATACAATATCCGTTTGATATTTTCAGTTTTGTTGAAAAATATGGTACAAGGTTCGTACAGAAATTCGAATCACTCAATACCCTCTCGTGATTGACTGGAATAGCTTTCGATGCCTGATTGTCCTTTTTTTGTAAGGTGATATGCAAAACATCGTTTGATATTTTAATGTATACATATATATTTTTTGAATGATTATCATGCTATTTATTTTGAGATTAAAGCAATGAAATTGCTAGCAATTTGTAGTTTTATATTTCTTGACGCTTATTTATGTTACGAAGCACCTGTGCAGTTTTGCTTCTGATTTTTTGTCCTATGATGAAGCGAAAAGCTGAATACAACTATTTTTACGTTATCTAATTTTTTGTGATGCTATATGTCGTCGTTCGAAATTGCACGAATTCTATGAAGTGCCTAAAAAAATTAAAACAAGAAATTTTTCCGATAAATATGATCTAAATTTAACATCATTGAGAGGGAAATGTACAGCAAAACCTGTTTTGGAATTGAGAAACAAAGAATATGCTGACCAATGATTTTCCAACTAAAAGCTCGGCACATGCTAAAAAATTCAAGCGAGTTGACAAATGTTAGCATTTTGGTTTCTTCTTTGACCAAGTACTAACTATTCAAACCCATTCTATAGAAATACTAACTATTCAAACCCATTCTATTTCTCTTAAATCCCAACCAAAGACCTGCACAATAAACAGCGAATTCTCAATGCAATCAAAGCGGCAGGGTTGCATTTAATTTTCAAAAGAAATTTTCTATTAAAAAAATTTCATTTTAAACACCTTGAAAAAAATCAAGATGTCAATGTGGCATGCTGCATTAAGATCAGTGATCGGCCACGCTCAGTGGATTTCCGAATGTGATACCTCAGCAGCTTTGAATTTTTCTATACTATAAAGAATAGAATATTCAAAAATTCTTCAAACTTTGCAGTCTTTGATGGTTTGCAGAAAAGCAGCACGTCACAGACCTAATAAACAACAGAATATAGTGGCTACTGTTGGGTGACGCAAATTACATAGTTACATCACGTGGATATATTCACCTTAGTCAAGCTGTCAGTATAGATGTAAACTCGTCAGACTAAACTTTTGAGCTCATTTTGTATGCAATGTTACGTATTCGACTACACAATCTATTTTCTTTGAGATAGCAGATGCAGCGATCAGCATGCATGCACAGCATGGAAATTCTGCTGGGGGTCGGTCAGGACAGGGGTGGAGATTGTAACGGTTCTCGTACACTGGGTGGTAGCAGTTCTACCGCCAACTGCACAGAACTGCATCGCCTGTCGAAGCTACAGCAGAGCCCGTGAAAATCCAAGTGTGGGCCCATGACTTGAATATGCAAAATCAAGTCTACGGGTTCAGAGAAAAATGCACGAACGTACCCCGTCACAGGATATTTTTTTCTTGATAACCAGAAACAGGTTTTCTAACATGCAAGCTGCAAATAATCATTACATCTATATTAGTCAGATGACTATTCGATTAGTCAGATCTTTTAAAGTTTTGATCCTACTTTTTTGGAATCAAGTTCTTTGTTCAAAAAAATTTTCCTTCATAATCTCATTGATCAATGTTGGGGAGTAGAATCGGCTGGGGTCCGTTAGAATCTACTGAGGGTCAATCAAAATCTGTAGGATGTCCAGACCGCCCAAACTACACATGCGCAATTGTGACGAGTCCACATCTCTGTACTGATACACAAAAGGTTGAACATGTGAATTAGCCCCACTTCAAAATGTGATAATATGTAATTGACATCACTCAACGGTAGTCACTATCTTCTATCGCTTATTAGGTCTGTGACGTGCTGTTTCTGCTGCTTTTCCAAGACATAAACTTTGGAGGACGTTTGAATATTTCATGCTTTATGAAAAAATTGAAGGCCACACCTGAAAATATATAGAGGGCGTGCGCAAATTAAGGTCAGTGGCCTCCATTACATAGAAAACATAAATTCAGCTGGCGTTCAGCCAAGACAGGGTGTGGGATAGAAATCTTTTTTGTTTCTTAATAACGGAAAGAAAGATCTTTTAACATCCAAGCGACATATTCTTCAACGTTTTCAAATACGTGGAACCATTCGCTTGGTCAGTAGTTTTTGAAGTTATAATTTTCCGTGCTTCTTTGTAATTTGGAAAGTAAATGTTTCATTTCTTATGACGACTTTCTCTTATCTCCTTCTTATTTTCTCGATCATAGCTGGGGGTCAATCAAAATCTGCTGAGGGGTCAATACACCCACGTGTCATGGCTTGTGCTGGAGATCACTAATCTCAATTCGTGATGAAATATTCATATTTTTCAACATACCGTCCGTACATATTAATGTTCTATGAACAGAAAATTTCTTCTGAATCTGAAATTCAATTCAACCTTGCTGTTCTTATTGCCTTGAGATTCACTGTTATGGGAATCGCCAATTTGGGGATTCGCTGTTCATCGGAGAAGCCTCCACAACAAGAACTTCAAAAAATTAAGATGTTTGGCTCGAGATATCTCGAGATGTCATTACTTGTTTATAAATCTGTTTATATTTTTAGTATTCAGGGGTTCGTATTTGAAAATGAATGTCGAATGAAAATGTTTTCTTTTGTCAGAAACAGTCTCACGGCTTACAAGCACGCCACTGAAAAAGTTTTTATTGCAAGGAAACTTTTGAAATATCCTCGTTAAATATTTGCAGGCGGACACATACCGAGGAAAGACAAAACTACAATCTAATATGTATACAAAAATGTGCATAATGATCACAATTCCACAATGAACCGAAACTTTAAATCTTTTATATATCCAAAACAGCAGACCGAAATCAAAATTAAAATTCACTTTTCTAGCAAGCATGAGCGATGCAACAGGTAAGAAAAATATTCCTCATTAGACACAGAACTTTCAAAATGACGAACAAAATTATACCATTAGGTTTTTACGTTATATAATTATTATTGGAAAAAGCAAATCGAAATTTTCTAACCGATTCGTATATTATTTCTTATGGGCTGGAAACTCTGCTGAATATCATTTTATGTGCTGCGACTTCGTAAAAAATTTTAATAAAAAATAACCCTTCAAAAAATCACGGCTCGGAAAAGTCGTGTTGGACCGCGTTTTGGTAAGTACCATTCGATAAGTATAAACGTCTGACCATCAGAAAGAGGATAGCAGCGATTAGTAGCCAAATGACAAAATTTACTACGACGCTATTATTCCGCGGCAAATTTTCCGGTGGGAGATTGGCAGAGATTGGCCTTTCGTTGCGAGTGTTCGTCTCTAAGCCTTGTAATCGTCGACGAACAGTTTCAATTTCTTGGCTAGTGTGTCCGAGGTCAGCCAGTGCACTATCTAAAAATAAAAAAATCACAAAGTTTACGAAAATCAAACATCAACAAGATCTGTCGCTCAACACAGGGTTCGTGTCATACATGTAGTTAGGGTGGGGGAGTGCAAAAAGAGTCTAACCCCCAGTAATAATCAACCATAGCAGGCCACGTAGCGATCCTCCAGGACTTGCCAATCATATGGATATCTCAGGACAGGCGTATAGAAAATGGCAACACTACTCTTTCGAAGTGATAAGTGCCAATGTTTCAAAGAAATAGTAATTTTCGAACACAAATGATAAGTCACTTTTTCAGCGCTTCGCTCCATAAAACTACGCTGGCCCCCACCCTGATCTTTCAGCTCTGTTATGCATGGGAAGTTCAATTCTTTTTAGGGGTAGTACATGGGAGAAGTAACGAATTGAAAAAAACTTAAATAGAAACGATAACGGTTGTGTTTCTCAATTCCATTAATTATGGGAGAAAAAAGATTGTTTACCGCACTGCATATGATAATGTAACGATTTTACTAGAGTTGCCGAGCTTTTGGTTGGTATATCCAAAGCATACATGTACAGGGTGACTGACACAGACATGAACGACAAGAATTTACGAGGGGGACGGTCCTTGGACCTTTTATCGAGGGGAGTAGGGGGGTGAGCGAGCAAAAAAACAAAAAAAGTTCTGCAGGCTTGTTTTTCATACAAAATACGCAACAGTCTCCTGGTTCTTTCTACAACATTTGAATTGGACAAATTTTAGCACAAAGATTGTTAAGTTTCAAAAATTGATACGTTTTCTTTTTGCATGAAAATTTTCTGTCCGACGCTGACTACTTTACTAGAGTGTGACCATCAAACTATTACTGGGCTTGGTATCTTTTAGAGATGTTTCGGGTACAAAATTGTGAATATATCGGGTCCGGGTCCAAAATTTCAAGAATATCAGGTCCGGGTCATACATGCACGGGGGTCCCCATACCTAAGACCCTGGCCCAAAAAAATCGTCAAACACCCCCCTTAACTTTTTTCAAGACAGTTTTTTTGATAATTTTTGTGCATATTTTGTATGAAAAACAAGCCTTCAGAATTTTTTTGTTTTTTTGCCCACCGACCCCCCTACGCCCTGGATAAACAGTCCAAGGACCCTCTCCCCTGAAAAATTCTTGCCGTGCATGTCTGGTCCGGGTCAAGCAAAATGGTCGTATAATTTCGGGTCTCATTTCGTTCCTGGTCCCCGATACATGAAGTAATATATCACGGGCATCAGTTAGCATCTTAGCAATAGTGCGGCGAATCAGTAGGTGGGCCTAGTCCATTATGAGGTAGGGAGCCGAACAAATCCTGCTTTTGAAGCACACGCCAGCCTGCGGAATGCGGCCTCCACTAGGCGGTAAAAAGCACCCAAAGAGCACCTTTCAATTCATATAAGGTGGGCACTTATATGACCCTAAAATCCTCTAAAGCCTACCTTTCCGGCTATAGAAAAAATGGGTAGGTATACCCGAAAAATTAAAAAAATATATTTCACGGGCATTGATCATTAAAAGTTGCATAAGTCATAAAATACGGGTAAGTTGTGATAATTGGCATGATATATTGTCATTTTTATTATCGCCTTTTCAAATCTAATTTTCTCGACAATAATAGTGTTGTTAGAATTGGTTTTTAATTCAGTATCATTAAATTAGGTTTTGAATCTTCTATCCGTTGATATATTGAGTCCGACTTAGTGATTGTCTGGAGATCCAATTCCACCTCCAGGCTAAGTTATCTTCAGCTATGGCTCCAGTCGGAAGTTTGGCATATTATTTGATCCCGAGGTCATTGACCTCCCAATACAATGCATAGAATGGTCAAATCAGCACGGTTTAAGAATTTTAACAACGCTAAATTATACGACACACACTCACAGTATCAAAGTCATTGGAAAACTCAGATAATATTAGGCAACAAGTGTTATGAATTTTCGTGCCTATTAAGCGGATAAGCTTCTATAGTTGACCATGATCTATAGTTTTTTGGACAGTTTTATCCATATAAGGAAAGCAGATCTCAGCTTGAAAGGATCAGATGCTACTACTGAGCAGAAATGCAGTGACATGATGCAAAATTTATACGTTTCAACGCTACAATTCGGCCCAAAAAAGCCTAGACCAGATACTCTTGGGAGCAGAAAAATCATGAATGACATTTAAAATATGTAAAGAAAGTGACTTTTAACTTTTTTTAACACGCGTGTTTAAATAGAAGTCGGAGAGTATCGCCTCGTTATTTTTAGTAGGTATGTCATAGTACTCATTGCAGGTGTAAGGTTAGAATGCTTGTTCAGGAATGACTTATTGGAAAATGAGATTTCTCTTCAACGACAATACCAGCGAACGCAAATGCCCTAGCATGATCTGTTCTATCATGCTAAAAATATACCGTAGTAGATAACACACGTCATGTGAATCATGGTCGTCTAAAGATCATGATACATACTTGCTGGACAAGCCAAGAAAAGCATCAGTTTCTTTCTGTATTTCACCTTGCAAAAGAAGTTTTTGACTGAAAAAAGTAGCTAATGTCCATTACATTTGACCCAAGAACTTTCAGCGTTCGGCCATCTTTTACCCCCTCTCTGTCCCGGATTTTGCTGGGGCTCTGACCGATAACTAGTCCAACCTCCATCTCTTGTCGATGACACCCCAGCAAACGGTTGTTACCCATCCGGTAGTAACGGAGATCGGAAGTCTGGGGTGTATCTGCCGGATTTTTAACGTTTGGATTAGAGTCATGAGAAACCCAAAATTTTTGTAAGCAGAAAAAAATCGAATTTTTAAATGGTAAATATTGTCTAAAAACCATACAAATTACTTCATGGTGCGAGCGAAGCATGAAACACTGACGTTTTTGACTATTTTTTGTTCAAAGATAACTAATTTCTACCAAAAAACCAAAATATTAGTTTTCTGTCCAAAAGGATGATGTTCCATAGCACTTCCCTCAATTACATCACAATTACAATTCAATTACAAATTACATTGATGGAGTTAAATCAATTAGAAAATTGTAGATCAAATGTCTAATGTATTTAGAACTTTTGTTATTTTGATATTTCGAGTCTTTTTTTGAAGTATTGGCTTAGATTAACTTTTCTGTTTACTTTTCACAAAACTTCAAAATTTTTGTATGTCAAAATTTCTAGTCTCAGAAATTCTCAACAATATCTCAGAGCCACGAATATGTTCTCTGTGATTTCACACATCAATGCGCGCTTTTGATAACGCACATTAGCTAAAATTACCATTTAAAGAGCTGGTGGACACGTTTGTATGCAAATTACTAGCGCTAGCATTATCTTTCAGTACAATGTTTTGGTCATTGTTTTTAGGCGATTCTTCTTTGAACGAAATTTGATTGGCTAACTCGGCCGCTTCTGCCCGAGTTCCAACTGACGCAGCGGTAAGCGGAAGTAAAATATTTTTCATGGTAGTATTACCACATTGAGCACAAATCCAATTCTGTGATCTGAAAAAATAATGGTCTTATTTTTGAGATTACGCAAGTTTTTTCTCGCATTAAAATTTTCAATATCTCAGCGGGATCTTTTATTGGGTGAGGGGTCACGCACGGGTTGCTCAAAAGCTCAAAATGTATATATATATATGTCATACAAATGATTTCAGAAGAAGAGTTTAACATCTTCGCTTGGAGTTGGAAAAATAATTCAAAGAATATTTGTGTAAAAATGCATAAAAATTCAATCGCCGATTAAATTAGAATTTTCGCGCAGTACCAAAAACTTGACATTTTTCATTTTTTCACCCGGAAGGATGGCTAGACAAGATTACTAGGCTAGACTCCAGTCCTAAGGTAGTCGCGAATCTCGGGGGGATTAATTTGAATGCCTCTTAATTACATGTGTGATTAATAGTTAAATAGACAATAGTAGGACTAGGAACATTGGATATCAGCCAACCAAACGAATGCATGCAACGGAGTTTCGAGGTCTGGGAGGAGATAAGGCCATTTTTTTCATAGGTGGCGTTATCGATTGCTCAAAAATTTTAGGGAGTTACTGGGGAAAAAATTATTTTTTTCGATAATAGTTTGAAAAAGTAGTACAAGTGCGTAGTTATGGCGTGAAGCGCCGGAAGAATGACATTTTTGACCATTTTTTGTTAAAAGCTGGCTCTTTCCTAGCAAAAAATGGCATTTTTCGACCAAAATAGTGGCGTTCTGTTCCCATGACGAAATTATTTCGTCAGTAAAATTTGAATGGCCGATAATTTCTGACGGTTAAGTTCGTATGCCACTTCAAGTTACATAAGTAAGATGTGTCAATATCTGTAAAGCATTGCATACATTTCTAGTATGTAAACATCATCTAGGAAACCACAAACATCGTTCTTATCCTCTAAGTTAAATGTGACTAGTTAAACGCATGATTGAAAAACCGACCCCATATTTTTACACTAAAATTCAAAATTTGATTAGCCCGTAATTATTTTTAGGTTTATTACTTTTCTGCCAAAAGCTTCCTTTCATGAGCCGTGAAATCTAAAGAACCTAATGCCCCATTGCCGGGCGTCGGCATGAATCCGATTATCGCTAACAAGGCTGTACGTACTGTAAAGAAATTTAAAATCAATCAATGAAAGTCAGGTCATCTAAGATATTGAAAATAAAAATAATCTCACTAGACCAGGACGGTTGCCACGATTCAGGATGGTACCCTGATATACTTAGACAAATTTTTTTGTTTGTTTCGAATCGACCATTGGGCTGAAATGGATAGATATTCAACAAACATTTTTTCATGTAAGCCTAGAATTAATAACATACTGTTAATAGCATAATGGAGGGCGGCTTCATAGGATATTCGGGGGGCAAAGTTATTCGTCCGTGATATATTCCATCTGGAAAATATTTTCCAACGCCACATAAGTAAAAAATAAATTTAATATATCGAGCGTAACTCACTTGCAAATTCAGTATCTGGGGGTCCTCTCACCGTAAAATGCCATTCGAATAGGTTTTCCTGAAAATAAATATATTAATTATCATATACGTAAAACGGTCGCTCAAATGCACGAGGCAGGCGTGATCGATAAAGTTTAAAAATTGGACATGATGACCTCACAAAAATTATAGCGAAAACTATTGACATGAGCAACAAATTCGCGAAATTAAGAATTCAAGAAATTGAACAAAAACGAAATTTTCCGAATGACTTGACTTTCGAAACTGCAGCCATTGATCAATCGAAACAAGACTCACCGATGTGCGAATGCGACTACACTTACTTCAAGTGGTTTTGCATAATACAACTCTGTAGGCGAGCGAAGTTCTGTAGCCTCGCGCATCAAGCGCTTCACCGCTGAAAATTCGAAAGAGTCTATAGAAAATGTAGAGCCGATATAAAGTTTTGAATTTTTAGTTGAACACTTCAGGTTGTATGCACCCTGATTTCAGCTGAATACACATTCGTAAATTTACACAGAACGACGTAAATGATCCCTAACCGTAGTTAGGGGATTAGTACGATCCCGTGACCGGACATTAGAGAGCGGGACAATAGAACGTAGGCATCAGAGCGCAGAGACACCAGAGTGAAGACATTAGAGCACTTGACAATAGAGCCCAGGGACATTAGAGCGCAAGGACAATAGAGCGCGGGGGCATAGGGTGCATTTGAAAAAAATTGTTTTTTTTCAACCGACGTTCCCTGATCTGCATTGAACGCGAATTTTAAATTGTTTTTGAACATAAAAAAAAGAATGCCAAGCAAGCAGCTTTATTTCAAAAGTTGACAAAGTTTTCCTGTAAACTGCGTATATTATTGTGAATGAGAGTTAGAAATTCAAGATGAATTCAAAAATAACAAAATGAAGCAATTTGATCCAAAAGTTTAAAAAATGGAAAAAATACTCCATGATGGAAAATGTATTGAAATGAACTTCTCCACAGTCATGAATAAAATGTGAGGAATCAGCATTTTTGAGATGAAATATAGTTATTTTTCAAATTATTTCATTGTCGGATTTTTTATTTTGCTCCGATCTAATGTTTCTGTGCTCTATTGTCCTGCGCTCTATCATCCGCGTTCAATTGTCCCTGCGCTTGTCCGGGCTCTAATGTCTCGGTACCATGTGATCTTAATTCGATTGTGTATTACCGGTCGAAAATTGCCCGCAAATGGCGCCTTGGATGTATTTTCGTTCAATTTAAGCGAACTTTTTTCTAACTAAAGATGTCTAGAATCGATTACTTCTGACCAAGATTAAGTCGAGTCAATTTTTCCATTTCATCAAACATCAAAAATAAGAATTTTATTTCCCAATCGCACTCAAAATAAATAGAAGAAAATCAAGTTTTCTATTCATTTATCGGCTTTCTATTCATTAATTCATATTCATCAAGTTTTCTATTCATTTATTCATGAATCAAAAAGCATGTTTTGACACAAAAACACTGTTTGGGAACATTGTTTTTTCCGCCCAATACGTGTTTCAGGTGAAAAAAACTTTGAACTCTTTCGTAAATATCAATAAAAATGTTGGAGGTACTGGTACATTTTAGGTCAGAACGAAATCGTCATTCCTTATGGCATTTAAAAACTTGTGAATTTTGTGAACAAGAACTTATTGCATTTAAGAAATGATAGGAATCAGCATCATCAGTGCGGGACATAAGAAGTTCTTGCAGGTTTAAGGATCCAAATTTTTGATTGCCGATTGATTTTTGAATTTTGGTAGTATGGTTTCAGTACGATTCTTGCATTTTGTCCGAATATGGAAAACGATTGAATTGACTGGAAAATTAGACCTTCTATCCAGGAATTAAATGTTGGAAACATTTATTTTCCAGCGTTATAGAATATCAAAACCGAAAATTTTTCAGCGCTTCGCGTCGGAATTATTCTTTTCTTCCCGTTTTGCACAAATTTATCAAACACCGTTGATTTCTAGCTGGTTAGATGATTGAAAACATCTGCTCAATGCCAAAGTTTTAACATCATTCTAAACTCAAAAATTAAATCTTAAGTCATAGTATAGATGTTGAAAAGATTCATTTTTAAGCGCTCGAGAGCATCAAAATACGATATTTTTTCCGGAGGTTCGCGCCGAAATGAATGATATATCAAATGCATTCACTCCGAACTGATCACATATATGTCAGCAGTCGAATTTCTAGACAGTTTACGTTTTGGAAATGACTATTTTAGCTGCTTTTTTTTTCTAGTAGTTACATGCTTGAATTAGTCTGCAAACGTGTTTTTCCAGTGCGGAAAAAATAGCAGAGTCAGAAAAATTGGCATATTCCGAAAATTCCCAAAATTTATATGATTGTCCAGTTTTTTGTTGCACCTTTTTCACATTTGCTTTCCGATCTAAATGTGTGAAGTGAAACGAAGTTGATGCAATTTGTGACTTCACAATGTTCGCCTTTCCGTCGATCTAAGTGACAATAGCCTGACGATCAGAGGTTTTCAGAATCTTTAAATCGATGACCCTGACTTATGGTCGACTGTCACTTCACACACTAACAACCTCCTCGCCCCACGCTCCAGACAGAACAAAGCAGGGTGGCCAAGCGGTCCCGCTGACTGATGGAACCAGTTGAGTGTATGCAACTACAAATGAAAAAAAAAAATTTTGTCGGTTTAGGGAAACATAGATTCTTCCTGTTTCACAATAAAAAATTCATAACAATTTTCAGCGCGATGTTCGGATACTTAATCTTTCTCCTAATCGACGAGGCACGAACACTTTAGTTTACACCGAAATATAGTGGAACGTGAGGCATAAAATTGAAGAGTCGAAACATACGTGTGTTCGGTCGACTTTTCTGCAACACCGCTGTTAATTGAGAATGCTCTGGGTTTTAAGTGACACCAATCATCCCGAAATGAAGCTTGACCCGTCTTCTTGCTTTAATTGTTGTTGCTTTTCACTATCATTAATTTCGATACATTCCTATCATAATCTGACGTAGAACTCATAATTCCCGCTTGTCAAGTTTCAGTAAATTAGTGAATGCAGAAGCATTAGAATGTTCGATTAAGCTCAAAAATACACAAATAAAGCATATGTGGGTATTTCGAGCGAATCAAACGACTTAACGAAAATGACGAAAAACATTTTGACGTATTTCGCCAAATGGTGAAAAGGTTCCTGGAAAAAAGTTACCTGGATTACGTTGATTGTAAGCAGACAAATCCATTTCCGCATAAACTTTGTCCTGAAATGTTGAATTATTCGTCGACGAGTTGTCGTCGTCAGTCACAAAGCACACACGTTAGTTTCAGACCGCCGTTTTCTCTCAAATCGGGTATCTCAAAGAAAAACATTTACCGGAATGGAAAAAATTTTTTGGCATGATTTTTTAAGGAAGGAAGAATTTATTGAATGTGGAAAACAAAAGTAAATGCGAGAAATAAAAATTGGCTGATGGACATGCTGACAGCACGTGCGAATTGAGGTTAAAAACGAATCAATTTTGATAGAAAAATAGGCATATTTAGCTCGAACAAATAATCTCATCGGGTAAAGAATTCATCAATATAGAGATTACAAGTGTATCTCTATATTAATCTACATCTCTATACTGATGAATAAATTCGCGAATTTTAATGAATCAACGGCTCTAAAAACACCAACATACCTGTAATTGAGGAGGGTTTGTGGAGACTTCCCCCCCCCATCAACTTGGCCAGCCTTTTACCCAACCCCATCCCAAACTTGGAAAAATTGGAGAAAAAGCGTCTTTTTTTTGGGAAAATTTTCGACTTTTTTCGATCCCTTCCCCCAAATGATCGGGCCTCTTATAGGCAGGGTTGGCGAAAGCCAAACTTTTTAAACATCGACTTTTTGGTTTTTTTTGTTTTTCTATGGATTTTTTTCTGGTTTAATTCTTTGAAATGTTTGGTAAATCAAAATAAGTAATGTAAAAAACTACTGGAAGCTTCCTATATATCATCTTCAACTAGTTATGCAGCCTCCAAATGGCAGCTAGAAGTATTAATCTTATTGGAAGTGTCATAACTTTATGCCATAGAAAATCCCTACTATAACAATAGGAATACAGTAATAGCGGGCACATAAGAAAGGAACAATGAGTAAAGAACATAAAGAGAAATAAAAAAGTAACAGGGCATGCGATATGTGAAAGGGAAAACTCAATAAAAAATGACAAATAAAGGGAAATATACAATACGTAATTTTGAATAAATTTTCCATCAAACTATCCAAGAGCATAATGACTTTGAATTACATGACAAACGATGGTTAAGTCCTCTATGATGACAAGTAAGTGCCGAAAAAAGATATTAATCTTTCAGGCGCAAAACGCCGGAAAATTTTTTGGGTATTAACATTCTGCGACGCTGGAAAATCAATTTTCCGAACATTTATTTCAAGAATGAGATCCGAATTTTGTGTTCAAAAGTCGTAATTTTTGGAATTTAACTCGGAAAATTTTAAAACCAGTAATTTATTTGTGAACGCTCATGAACTTGGTCGCAAATATATGAGTAAGAAGGGTATAAATTTCGGAAAGACATTTCCATGAAGCTTTTGAATTGATTTTACGTTAGAAGAGAAATAATCGCATCAAACAGCTAAGAGACTTGACGTATTGAGCTTTCTCAAAAAGAAAAAATGCGAATCTTCACTAAATATAATGATAAAATATTGAACATTACCAGTTAAAACATGGGATAATACGTTTAAGATGATGAAAAATATTATAGATTGAGTGATAAATGAAAGGTAGACTTGCTAAAAGCCGCGCCTGAGCTACGTAATACCATACCTGTACTTGGGGGGTTGGGGGGAAACCCCCCCCCCCAACTTGGCCAACCCTGTACCCAAAATCATTTCCCCCCCAACCCCCCCCCCCCAGTTTGGAAAAAATTTTAAAAATTTTCAAAAAAGTGTATTTTTTTGGCCTTTTTTGGGAAAAATTTCGACTTTTTCCTACCCCCCCCCCTCCCAACTGGTCGGAGGCATACCTGTAAGACCACCGAACAGTTGGGGGGGGGGGGGGAGTAAATCCGAAGTTTTGGGGGGGGGGCAGGAAAAAGTCGAAATTTTTCCCAAAAAAGGCCAAAAAACATACACTTTTTTGAAAATTTTTTCAATTTTTCCCAAACTGGGGGGGGGGGGTTGGGGGGGGAAATGATTTTGGGTATAGGGTTGGCCGAGTTGGGGGGGGGGGGGGGTCCCCCCCCCCAACCCCCCCAAGTACAGGTATGGTCGGAGGTCTTACAGGTATGCGTAATACATAATCATGATAATCAAACTCATAGCCAATCGGAGCGCCGAAAAATTTTGAGATTATGACCTTCTAAAATGCACCAAAATGCATCTTTTCTGTAATCCGTTCCGTTTCCACATTTGTGGAAAGAAGTTCGTGAATAAAACAGTGACTGATGGAGGGGGAACCACCGTTTTTTTTTTCCTCGAAGATTTTTTCCACATGAGAACCGGACCCAAAATTTTTTTCCTCATTTTCCACAAATTTTCCACATTTTTAAAAACGCTTATAATGTGGCTACGGATGCTTTTTTATGCATTTTAGGAGCATACCCAAGCATTTTCTTGTATTTGTAGTCAGAAACCTGCAAAAATGAGGAAAAAATTGAGAAAATTCTGGTTATGTTAGTCAAAATGAGCTCATGAAGAATATATTGGTGTTGTATATAGAATGGTCCGGCGCGGAGCGCCGGAAAAATTTTTTGATTTTCACTTTCTAAAACGCTGAAAAATGAACCTTCATAACGTTGGGAAATTATTTAAAATCAGACTGATGAAGTGTCATTAGCTTCCCATTCCAGCGCGAAGCGCCGGAAAATTTTTTGGGTTTTTGTATTTTAAAACGCTGAAAAATAAATCTCTCCAACAGACAATTCGTGAACAAATGTTTTAAAATCGCGGTCTAGAGTAATGTCTTTAACTTCCACCTTCAATAAACGCAAAAGTTCAGATTGCAAACGTTTAAAAAATTCCAATCATCGAGAGAAAAAATTGAGAGACTTGATGAAAAATCTCTATTTTCGGCGACATAATTGACTGTAAACGATTAGAAAATGAAACGAGCTAACTTGATTGATGGAAACTGTTGAGCATTAATTAGTAAGTCGAAGTAAATATGCTAACGGGGCAGGGGCTACGCAGCGCCCCGCGCTCTATAACAATATTTCATTATTTTTTTTATTCAGCGCCCGGCGCTGCATAACCAAGCATTATGATTTTTTTATTCAGCGCCGGGCGCTGAATAACCAGTGGCATGACACACGGTTATTCAGCGCCCGGCGACGATAACTACAGTAATCGAGACTCAAATCATTATATGCTGAAGATACTAACCTAATCAGCGATAGTGAACGAAAGTCAAAAGTAATAGGACCGCTTGCACCAGTGATTATACGTGTAAGAGATCCGACCCGTTGGGGGGATCCCAAAATTTGGGTGTGGGGGTCGAAAAAACGCAAAAAATTTCGAAAATTTTCCCAAAAAGCCACTTTTTTCCCAACTTTTTTCAAGTGTGCGGGAGAGGGTTGGGTATAGGGTTCACCAATTTGAGAGTGGGGGTTCCGATGGGTATAGGGTTCGACCAAGTTGGGGGTGGAGGTACCCCCAGCCCTCCCACAAGCACTGGTATGCCAATGCCAGTGATTCCTGAACTATTCTAGGAGTTGCCTATGGATTTCCGTATTCATGAAACTTTGAAATGAGTGATTATAAGACGTAACAACATAATTCTCAAGGCTGAAGTTCAACGAAGAGGCTTAATTTGATAATTTAATTTTGTGGATTTTCATGTGTGAGCTTTGGATATTGTATGTCAAAATGAACTGAGATGACCATGTTAGCAAATGACTAATCATGGGCGATGTACTGATGTTTTCAATCAGCCAGACACTGCGGTCAACCAACTGGATAACAAAAAAAATGAGCTAGAAATGGGCAAAACGGTAAGAATCACATTTATTTTGGATTGATGATAGACAACCGAAGATCAGTGATCTGGCCCCAACCAAAAATCTGGATTCTTCAATGAGCATGAACTTCTCTCATTGTTTAACACTGCGCACGACTCTAACATGAAAGAGCATGCCACCATAACAATCGCATATACTTGCAAAAACAATATGGGTTTATCTGTAGTCAGTCCATACAGAAATTCGGTTGGTTCTCAAATCCTCGCTGTCTTTGCCAAGCCAAATCAGGTTAGAAAACCGGCTGTAGTACATTTATTTTGAAGAAAATAGACAAAATACAATCAAAGTTGATTGTCGGGCTTATTTCAGATCAAGAGCTCCCAAGGTCAGATTTTCAGATAGTAGTGAATTTAATAATTTGCGGCGGCAATGTATAGCTAAATGTCCAATATAAATGCACCAGCTTTGACAAAACTAGCCACCCAGTGATCAATTCTTAGGACTTCGGGTAGGGGTAATATCCCCTCGTACCCCTCCCTATGGGACAGTCTGGACACTTTTGAACAAAATAAAAATGAAATTATCATGTTGAACATAATTCTTTTCTCTGTACCGTTAGCCAGTTTTCCAATCAAACTGGCCCTGACTCAATTTTTGATCTGGGGCTACTTTCACAATTCACAAGTACGGTGGTTGAGTCGTACCTCTCACGTGCTCAGTGGTGTCAAGCACAAATACAATTAGTCGAAATTACAGTTTTATGGCGCCTAGTGCAGGAATATATGTTGTAATTCTTGGGATTGGAAAATCCGCTGTTTTTTCGAAATTATGCTTATTTGGGAAAAATGTTTAAAAAAGCTGAAAATGTTAGATATCGACGCACGAAAAACAATATTGGTGCGTTTTCTAACGTGAGCATCTGAAATTGGCCAACGAAGTGGGAAATAGTGAGTTGTTTTTCGAACATTGCTCTACACCTACTCTGGTTGTTAGTGCATAAATTTTGAAATTTCTATAGCTCATTGGCGTACATGAAAACGATTATCTATGTGACCATTGGAAATCTGCACAATAAAGTATCACTGAACCGCTACATTTTGGTGCAAGCAAAACCTTTATAGAGGTGCCCTGAACTCTTCTAAAGGTTCAGTGGTACCTATAAATAGAAGTAGGTGCAAGAGAAAACGCCATTCAATTAGTTCAGTTCATTATTATTTTCTGTGGTGCAGTGTGTATCAGTTCTGTGGTGCAGAGTTTGGTATAGGTCAATTTTTACGCCACTGAATCAATAGAATGGCTCAGATGCGTTTGGTACATCTAGCCCTTTGTCTGGTGCCGATAACTAGTCCGTTTGGTAGTTGGCGTTGTATATATTGCGACGAAACTAATGAGGATTAGATTAAATTTATATTCCTTAACCACAAATCACTTGAAAAAATCCAATAGCCGGACCGACTGGAAGTGACCAGTCGTAGTTTGATCGCAGTTCAGAGGGGTTACCCGAATCTGACACTCACGTACTTCGAACCAAGCCATTATGGATGATGGAACTCATATTTTGATGAAACATAAACTCTACGGGTGCAACGCGAGAAGTATATTGTAACATAATAGAACCGGGCGCTGAATAACCAACGTAATGATAAAATGTTATTCAGCGCCCGGCGCTGCATAAAAAAAATTAACATGCTTGGTTATTCAGCGCCGGGCGCTGAATAAAAAAAATTAAGACGGAAGGATATTCAGCGCCGGGCGCTGAATAACCACTGCCATGCTAACGGCCGCGCCTAGGGTTGGCAAAAACCAAACTTTTGAAATTTCGACTTTTTGGTTTTTTAGTGGTTTTTAAATGGTTTTTTTAGTTTTTCTATGGTTTTTTTCTGGTTTAATTCTTTAGAATGTTTGGTACATCAAAACAACTATGTAAAAAACTGCTGGAAACTCCCTGTATCATCTAAGACTAGTTAGGGAGCCTTAAAATGGCAGCTAGAAGTATTAATCTTATCGGAAGTGTCATTATTTTATGCTATAGGAAATCCCTATTAAGCAATAGAAATACAGTAATACTGGGCACATAAGAAAACAACCATTAGTGAAGAACGTAAAGAAAAGTAAAAATGAAACAGAGCATGCGATATGTAAGGGAAAAATTCAAGGAAAAGAAGAAAAATTACAAATAAAGAGAAATATACAATACACAATGTAAGTAATCAAAACTGAAAAGAAATCAACTACAGAATTATATCAATGCATCACATATATACATATACACAGAAAAGTTGAAATGACACAATACCGTTTTCGATAAGAGGGTTTTAAATTGATAGATTATTACATATGTTATTAATATTACAAACTGCAGTTGAAGGTCACACATAGACATTTCATATGTTTCCAAATTTTTGCTTTTCAAACCTGTCTGCGAGCTATAAACTACAGCAAATGGGTCTTATTATATATACTATTCTCGCTTGCATGATAGATATACATATTTTTGCACGATTTTTTCTACTTAGTAGCAACGTCAAAACACATAAAAATGAGCCACTCAAAAGCTCTTCTCTTTGTTAACCTACAGTATGCTTAACTGATCTGTATAAAATTTTATTATTGTTATCTGATTTATATTTTGAAATTTCGAACTAAGAAAATTAAAAAGCTTACCGTTACAATGAATTCAAGATATCAAACTCAATCATGTTTTATAACATTTTGATGATGATATGGATCAATGGATGTCACCCCGAATGATCGAAGTACACTCCACGAAAGATTTAGCATCGACTTTTTTGTGAGTAAATTATAGCAAAGTTGACTCATGTACTAAATGTGTGCTTGCAAGATGGATACAAAGGAAATTGATTGATTTATATTACATCTTTTGAGTACGAAATGTATCATAAAAATACGACTTTTTTCTACTTTGTAGTGAAGCCAACTCAACTAATTTAATTGTTTTGTTGATTAAGATAGACACCAATACATGCCTAGAAGATCAACTAATGTGAAAAAACAGTTTCCCAATGATTTTGGAAAAAAACCAAAAAAACCAAAAAACCAGAGATTTTCCAATTTTTTGGTTTTTTTAAAAAACCAAAAAAACCAAAAAACCAAAGCCTTGCCAACCCTCCGCGCCTGATAGAATAGTTATAATTATACCCATGACCGGCGCGAAGCGCCGGAAAATTTTGAGATTTTGACCTTTTAAAGTCCACCAAAACGCATCTTTTCGGTTTAGAGTTCCCCAAAATTTTTTCCACAATGAGAACCATACTTACAATTTTTTTCCTCATTTCGAAATTTTTTTCCTCAAAAGACCCCATTTGAGGAAAAAAACGGTGGGGGGGAACACTAAGCATTAGGGACGAGGTGTTAGCCCTCTTCTGATTGGCCGAAAGTACCGCCCCCCAGACGGTTTTTCGCCTAATATGAATTTTTCATTAATTTTTCCTTTAAAATTTTCCTTAGGCTTAGGCTTAGGGTACAGCCGCCTGCGCCCGAAGGGCGCAGTGCTGTTGAGGCTCTTCCAAATGAAGTTGTTAGTTAAAACCATTTAAAACGCATATAATGCATTTTCGACATCTCAAAAATTTTGACCAATCAACAAGGGGACGGTAATTTCGGTCAATCAAAAGAGGGCTAACACTTCGCCCTAATGCTTAGTGAGGGGGAACATCACGGTAGAAGTAGGACACAGTAAAATTGGATTTTCAGTTGTCAATATCGATAAAAGTAAACCCTTACTTATAATTTTCCGAGTCATACTCCTATATATAGAAATAAAATTATGCGACAATTTGATGATCTCGAAAACATACATCACATATCATCAAAAATTGCAGGATGATTCTGATTGATTTGATCAGCAGACTTCAGGGCGTAAACAGTCTGTAGACCCCTACGATTATCAGCTCGCCCGCCTATCCCCCAAAGCAGACTTTATTTGCACATAGCAACCAAATTGCGGGCTGTGCAACCAATTTTTCTCTGCAAAGTTGCACAGTGCAACTTGAGGCCTGACTGCTCTTTGATTAGGTTACAGGATTTCCAATCCGGAGATGCATTTATGCGTTCGAAAATGGAAAAAAGTGAAAATTTTCCGGCGCTTCTCGCCGGGGTTCAATTCATTTATAATTTTTTATATTATTCTAGTGCGCAGTTAGAAAATGTGATTCTTGTTAGTGCTTATAGATTCTAATTCTCAACATATTATGGATGAATGCTTGATTCTGTAAGTTCTTTTGACGAATTTGATGAAACCTAACATTTTTCTCGGCTCGGTCATTTTCCCAAAATTTTTTGTCTGGCGATCTTCATAAAAATTCTGACTTTCCTGTGATTAAAACATTTTGAGTGTAAGGCAGTGCTAGAAATTCTTCTCGGTTGAAAGCTTCAAAATCTTGGTCGCTTGCCTAGTTTTTTAATATTAGCCTGTCCGACTGAAAATTTATTGAATTCACTGAAAGATCAGACCTTCTGTCTGGGAAATAAAAGGTAGAAAAATTCATTTTCCAGCGTTCTAGAATATTGCAATTCAGAAAAATTTTTAAACCTTTCATTTTCTCTTCAAAACTCAAAAAATTAGGTTTTAAATGCCTAAAACCGACGCGATCGAATGCACAAGATAACTAATTTGCGATGGTTTTTCCGCTACATTCGAGCAAATTTATTTATTTTAGAGTGAGCAACCAAAAAGTTATTTTTGCAACCATAATTTTCCCCCAAATTGCACATTGCAACGACAGTGGCTAGATGCATACCTGTACTTGGGGGGGGGGGGTTGGGGGGACCCCCCCAACTCGGCCAACCCTGTACCCAAAATCATTTCCCCCCCCCCCCCAACCCCCCCAGTTTGGAAAAAATTAAAAAAAATTTTCAAAAAAGTGTATGTTTTTTGGCCTTTTTTGGGAAAAATTTCGACTTTTTCCTACCCCCCCCCCCAAAATTTCGGATTTACCCCCCCCCCCCCAACTGGTCGGAGGTCTTACAGGTATGGCTAGATGGACTTGAGTCCATTTAGCCAAAACCCGCAAAATGGCTAAATAGACTCGGGTACATCTAGTCAAAACCCGAATAATGGCTAAATGGACTCGAGTCCATCTAGCCAAAACGCACAAAATGGCTAAATGTTCTCGAGGTTTCTTGTTGCAGATCTAGAGCTTCGAAATATCTATAATATTAAAATTCATGTGTCCGTTTGTGTGTATGTGATTCACAACACTATGAGTGTATAGAATGTTATAAGATAGCTTTTTTTAAAGAAGTGACTGAAGTGAAATGACATTTCAAGGTTTTTGGAGTTTTTCGTTTTACGTTTAGTTTTTAGTTTATTTTTCACGGCTTGGTACCTATATGTTTGATGTTATCGTTTCAGGAAACTTACCTGAAATGCAAAAGGTTGAAACTTGGTTTCATAGCTGGTGAGATAGCGAATAGCAAGAGGAGTTTACAGAGATGTTTTCATCATTCTTGCCGATGTGACGAGGAAAGTCGATTATCGGATACTGTTTCAATAATAATAATAATAATATTTTATTATTCTATTTTATATCACCTAGGTATTCTTTCTTTACCGGATTTATGTTTGTTACTTATGTCGTCTAAATTTGGACCGAGAGCTGCCGGAAGCGACGGCAGTGATTTCAAACACCGACAAAGAGTGGCTAACCACTATAAAGAGAGGTGAGATGATAAACTAACGAGTAGAATCTTCAAGTACTTATCAAGTTTAGAATCATTGGTCGGTTATGTAAAAATTCAAAATTTTTTTAATGCAGGACAAATTTTCATATTCAAATATCAATTATTTCATTTCTAGTAATAATTACACTTATATTCCGCTTTCAGTGTGGTGAACAAATTTCGACTGAAATGCGTTTTGATTCTGCACATTTTTTTGATCGTGCTGCTGTTTTTCCGAGTTTCCGAAGACATACTTGATCAATTCGATTTAGACTGGGCTCCTTTGGAACGTTTGAACTTACCAACACCTCATTTTTGGGAATATTGGTGGCTCTTGAGTTTCGCGCCAATAATGCTGGCGTTTTGGTCTATGCCGAAAAACAATAGCCGCCTAATGACCCAAAGTTATTATTGTTTTTTCGCTTTGGCCCTTTTGCCTATAGCGTGTGGCGCCGGTTATCTTCTACCATCGTTGTACAAATTTATCTACGAACCTAGCAGCCAAAAGTTCGACCTTTTCATCAAATTCCCCATCATTATTTTAGAATACGCATTTTTTGCCGTCAGTTTTCAAGTACATATATTTACGATGTATTTCGCCTCGCAATTAATAAAAGCGTGGCGACCAGTGACTGTTATTCAGAAAGACACCGGAAAAATCAACGCAATGACCGAAGCGGAAGCGTTAGTGAATAAGAAGTTTGATTAACTGAAATCGATTGATTATTTATGAGGAAAGTTGTTTTAGATTTGTTGAAATTCCGGGAACTCACTATAATGTGACGATTTTAATTACCGGCTGTAATAGACGAAATGCATAAAATCGTCAGAAATATAATATTTTCATCACTTGATATGCTTAACATAATTTACCTTCCTAGAATTTCCTTCTCCACGTTAGGGATTAATTTTTTGCCGCTTAATTTAGTAATTGTCGTTTTTACTAGTTTTTCGAATGAATTATTTCTTATGTCTATTTTTCATTCGTAACTTTAAGCGATCCTTCCATTTGACATTTTTGGTCATTCTGTAGTTTTCATTGAAACATATACAACGTTAGCTTTTTCGATCTTTCCTAGACATTTGGTCGTTGATTGTCATGGTGGTTAATTTGTTATGCTGCCGGAAACCGAATACAGAAAAATTAGTTCGTCTTTTAAGCCGGTGTTTGCATATCGAAAAATCTACTTTGAGTTTAGACGGAAGAAGGCTTAAAGTAAGTGTATAACTATGCATTGTGCGGTTTGCTACGCCCCCTAAAAATTTCGTTTTGGAAATGCATGCCACACAGTTTTATGATATTTCCTATACTGCTTGACCAAAATAGATTTTCGACTAGATTTATAGCATAGTAGTTTACACATCGGATATAAATTTTGAAAGTTAATAAGGAGCAAGTAATCCATTCTCAGTTGTTATAATGGATCAACGTATGCAGAGGTCCCCAAGGTCAGGCTTCTCAGGTAGGGGTGAAGGTGAAAATTTGTGGGGATAATGTAGCTAAATGTCCACTAAATACGTCATTTTGTCTCAAAATTAGGCAACCAGTGATCAATTTTTAGGATTTTAGGTAGTGGTAATACCTCCCTCATACCCCTCCCAATGGGGCAGTCTGAACGTATGAATAAAGCCCGTCTTCAGTTTGAATCATAAAATATCGGTAGTTTTTCTCTCTGGTCTACCTTTCAAAATTATTTACCTCTTGTCATTTTTTGTTGTCCGTTAGATCATTTTACCACTTAAGACAGCAACAAAGCTTCTCATTCGTCAAGCTGGAAGGAACCAAAAGTTCTCCGCCTTAATAAACGACTTGACCAATCGGGTATGGTCGGCTTTACTTTTGACTGACAGTCAATTACCGAGGGGATTCGGCAAATTTGGCGGAAAAAAGTCGTCGGAGAAACAGGAAAAGAATGAAGATAAGAAGAGTATTGAAGGTACATTGAAACTTTATCGGAATTCTTAGCAGAGAACAATTTTCGGTGAAAATTTCGGAATCTTTCATGGTAAAATGCATTCGATATCCCCAAGTGAGTTGAATAATGATACACTGAGTGTCCAGTAACCTGGAAATCTTGGAAAAGTCAAAGAATTTCGATTAGATTTATTATAATATATTTGTTTTTATTTCCAGATAATTAATCCGGTTTTAAGCATTAGTATCATTATTTATCTGAGTGTGATTAAAGTGCTGTTCTTAGGAATTTTAGTACCTTTGCTCAATTATAACGTTTAATTGTTTCAGTGCATCTGTATTTCTATCCCGTCTCTAACTATTAATTAATGGTTTTTGAAGAGTAATTAGGATTTCAACTTTTCTGCTGATATTATGTTTGTCAACTTGATAATTGTTGTAATGTTATTATTGATTAACATCAGACAACCCCATAGGGAGGGGCATGAGGGGGGTATTACCCCTACCTAAAGTCCTAAAAATTGATCACTGGGTGCCTAATTTTGAGACAAAATTAAGTGTTTAGTAGGCATTTTGCGTCACTGCCCTCGCGAATTTTCAACTTTATCCCTACCTGGAAAATCTGACCTTGGGGATGGGGACCTATGATTAACGTCAAAAAAATTTCAAAAGCTTACTTTTAATTACGATGTGCAGAAACTGGGACCTATAGTCTGTTTTTCTTGAAATGCTTCCTAATAATGAAAGTAGAAAGCAAGTAGTATTTCAAATTTTCACGATTTTCTGATAAACAATATATCGTATAAGACTGGAAATTTGTGAGCATACTGACCTCACTTTTAACAATTTTTCGAGTAAAAACTTTCACGATAAGAAGTCTATGTAGACGACTTTGACGACTGCACTGATTTGTGTCACTTTTCTATTTGGAAGCATTTTATAAAAAACAGACTGTAGTAATGCAGTAAGATTTATTGTTATGATCGAATAACGTCTAAATCATAATACTCCTATGAGAGATGCTTTGTGTAACATTCATTTCTTTGTACATGACGAAATTAGAACCATTTCATTTTCTTTGGTTTTGACAATTTTCCATGTGAGTAGCATTGCATTGCAAAGATGCGTTTATGTTATGTTTAGTCTCTGCTAAGGTCAGCAATATAACTAAAGAGGCTATTAGCTTGTACACAACTTATTGCTTGAGGTCACTCAGTAGAGTTTCCTATTATCAACGGTTAGTACACTGTAGTGGTTCTTCAGCAGCTAAACACAACCTTCAGTCGCAGCGTAACCTAAATTTGCTGGGACCAGAACTGACACTATCAAAGTGTAGTAATGATCAAATCCCCTTTTTCTGGCCGCATTGTGGCTTCGCCCAATGACCAATTTTCATAGACGTGGTGTGGGGTGACTGCTACCGTAAGTACATACCCAACATTACAGAGTAAGAATAATAATATTAATCGCAGCAGTATTACAAAAGGGAAAAAAACATTAGTAAAAGGCATGAAAAAAGCCAATAGTGAGCGGTTTACAAATGAATCGGTCAGAAATGTCATGCCACAATTTTATATATTGTAGAACATGGTTAAAAAGGTCGTCAATTTTAGATTTGTTCCAAAATCAAGGTTTTCCGATAAAGCTTCAAATACAATGTTATCACTGGCGAAAACTATATGCTAAGCGTGTTTGTTCCAAATACTGACTGCTCCGCCCATAAAAGAAAATTTTTCGGTGTAACTTTCAATTCAAAGTTGTTTTGTGATCTGGTAGTCTAGTGCGTGAGGGCGCAGAGAAGTCTTTCAACTTCATATCATTTTTTAAGAAGATATTTTATATAACAGAGGGACTTATTTTTTCATAATTATCTTATTTTAGAATTGCTAGTCCTTGAGGATAACAACAATCTGAGGCGTTAACGACACGCTTTGAGAATTTTTTTACTTTTTCAATCGTTTTAATTTTAGCTAGTGGCGGAAGGTGACAGTTGTAGCATATACAAGTTAAAATCTCACATAAACTAACTTCACATGCTTTACTACATAGAGTAAACATTTTTACTAACAAAACTTTTGAGAATATGATGATGTCTAGAATCAGCCTTTCTACTAATGTCCTTATATTTCATTAAATTTCCGATTTTCCGATGACATTACACTCAAATCTTTGATTCAATTGTCTGTTTTGAGCAAAGTTTCATCATTAATCCTGTATCTATATTTCAGAATGCAATTGATGACAGATTCAGTTCAAATTCTCCTGACCATTTAGCCACTAAATGTTGAGTGCACTACGTTGTAGACATACATGTAACGGAGCCCCGAGGTCTGGGGGGGGGTTGGACGACTTTTTTTGGGCCGGGGGGTCAGTAATTCCCAAAACTCGGGGGGAGGAGTCTCTCAAGGAAAAAAATCGATTTTTTTCACGAAAAAAGTCCGAAAAATAGTTTAAAAAATAGTAATTTTCTTCTGAAAAGACCGGAAAAATGTATTCATGGCGTGAAGTGCCCAGAAAATTCACATTTTTGACCATTTTTTGTTCAAAAATTGACATTTTTTATCAAAAAATTAACATTTTTCAGTATTTTTACGATCAAAAGCATGGGGGTTCCTACGGCTACTATATGGCCATCAGTGTTTTTTTTGTACATGACCCATTTGCACATGTACAAACGAGTAGGCAATTTTCATTTGTACATATTTGTACAATGAAAATATTAGTTTTTTAAGCGATTTTGTTTGGGTACTTATTGGTACAGATATCGAATCAAATATATTATGATTTTAGAAGAAGTGAGACCGCTCTAAATAAAATCAAAAAAATACTCAACAACAACAAAATTTATTCAACACTGGGCAGGGCCGCACGTCGAAAAATCATTCAAGTAGAGGAAGATCTTTCTCAAACAATTTTATTGCATCTTCTTCTTTTGTAACATTTGTAACAACGAGTAGCCATATTATTATCAGGTCAGTTCAAAGTAAAATAACAGATTTCTATAAAAAGGAGTGCATGAGTAAGTCATATTTAGCACCTGAAAAAGTGAGCAAAATTGCTTGGTGGGAAGAATTTTAAAAAAATTTTCCCCACTTGATATCTGAAGAATTGCGGGTGAGGTAAAAACTAATAAAAATTGACAACGACAACAAAGTTAAACCTACTGATTTATCTAAGTACTTCAATTCAATTAAGACTCAATTTATTATTTCCATCCAAAAAATTCCAAAATTTTCAATATTTGGAAAATCATAAAATTTATACCACAGTAATAAGGCGCGGTTCACAACATGCAGCACAGTTCCGCTGAGACAAGCGGAAATCTCAATTTTTGTTACAAATTTCGGCAAAATTTTGGATTCTTCTCGTTTGTACATGTACAAATGACGACTCAAAGTTCATTTGCCGCTAGAAATTTTCATTTGCCGACGGCAAAAAAAACACTGATGGCCATATGGTCGACGATTTCTGGGGGGGGGGTCCCATAGCACTCCCCCCCCCCAATTACATATATGGTTGTAGATAGGGCTGTTTCGAGTACTCGAACTCGATTAAAACTCGACAATTTTGGCAACTCGAACTCGAAAACATCGAAATTTAAAACTCGAACTCGATTTTTTTCAACCATTATTTCGAGTTCTTTTCGAGTTTTAACTTTAAAATATAATGGAATTAAGAAATCCTGCTTAGTGTTTAAGATAAAGATATGTCATAAGTAACATAATTTCCCAAACATTTTATTCATCTAACAAACCACATTTTTCATTATCAATGAATCAATACTTGAATTTTGTTTCAATCAAATTCAACTTGCAAAACAATAGACGTTCTGCTTGATTACCTAATAAACAGTTTCTTCAAAGCTATCCCAAATAATACTTTTTCTAGGCATTTTATTAATGATGTCAAGTCAAATATTGCTTGAATAGATAAAACGTATAATTGGTGTGGTAATAGAAAATAATGCATTTGATTAAAAAATAGGATCTGCTTCAACCTGGAAGTATGACACAAATAGTGACTGCATAAAATTCTATACCTAGTAACTATGACATATGCTAAACAGTTCTATGTAGTTCAGTTGTACCAGACCAGGTGCATAATAATATTGACTGGCATTTATGTAACAAAATGGACGCTTATATACAATAGTGAATTACTCGAACTCGACTCGGAAAAATTTTTAAACTCGAACTCGGAAAAGCAAAAGGAGCAAACTCGAACTCGAAATTACTAAAATTCTCTGATCGAAACAGCCCTAGTTGTAGACATACCTTTAACGTAGTCTGAAGAGCCCAGCGACTTTTTTGGGGCCGAAGGTCACCAATTTCATAAAGTCTTAGGACAGAGGTCCCTGAATGCAAAAAAGATCGATTTTTCACCAAAAAAAGTCCGAAAGCAGTTGAAAAAATAGTAATTTTTTGTTCAGAAATTGACATTTTTCATCAAAAATGTAAGTTTCAGTATTTTTCTGACTAAAGGTATGTGGGTTCCTATGGCTGCCATACGGTAAAATCTTGGGGTGTCACCCAATAGTTATCCATATGGCCGACGATTTATGGATTGATTCCAATGGCACTTCGCCCCAATGAATGACATGTATGGTTGTAGATACTCTATTCGTATGTGAAGATCCTAACATTATCAGTAAAAATAAGCATTCTAGTATTAATATTGTCTTTTAATAAATCAGAAATGTCATTTATGTAGAGTAGGAATAAAACATGTCCTAAAACCCTCCTTCAGGTACTTATGAGTATATCACTCAAAACGCTAATGTCAATACCAGGGTTTTATTTTTCATTTTTTTCTCCACAGGCCAATTGGCTCCTAGGATCAAAATTTTACAGGCCAATCCGAATTTCAACGAGCCAAAACTAAAATTTTTACGAACTAATGTGATAGCAAAAAAACAGTTTTTTTCAACAAATTTATTCAAAAACACGTTTCAAAATCACAAAGCTTTAAAAACGCTTCAAATTCACAGTAGAAGCCCATAATAATAGATCAAGCATTTTGATTACACACAGAATAATGGGACTCACATATTAGATTAGTTGTTATTCTACCAATAATATGTATTACAATTTCAGTTAAAATATTAAATCTTATAACGAAACACTACACGTTCTATTGTCTATTCTTCATCTAATTGAGCAAAATGTTGAGGTAACAATTAACAACGTAATGCAACTTTTTAGCTGTACTGACACCAACTCAGCTTTTACGACAAATAAAACATTGTGCATTAGCATGATTCTACCGGGAACAGGCGAGTCCGATTCTGCAATCACTTCTATTTTAGCTGTTTCGAATTCCTAACACCTCTTTGGTGTTATTTTACATAGGTCACACGACATCACCTTGTTGATTCGACCGAATGCAATTTGGGTAGCTTGAAGTCATCAAAATCAAATCAATGTTTCATGTCTAAGATACATCGAGCTCTCATTGTTGCGTGATTGAACATTTGATGCAACACATCTGATATACACAACTACAGTGTCACAGACTAAAGGCCCTGTCATACTTCACCGCACGGCGCCGCACGGTACCGGCCGGCGCCGCGCGGCGCCGGTTGTCCTATTCATACTAACAGGCGGCGCCGGCCGGCGCCGCGCGGTACCGCCTTTGAAGTATGAATAGGTTTTTGTAATTTTTGTGGCGCCGCGCGGCGCCCTATCAGGTTTCAACTAAACCAATACACATTTTTTGAGAAGAGCAAAATCCAAAAGTAAAAAAGCGGCGCCGTACGGCGCCGCGCGGCGAAGTATGACAAGCCACCGCACGGTACCGCGCGGCGCCGTGCATTGAAGTATGACAGGGCCTTAATATTTAAAAACATCAGGTATGCACTGATATAATTCCGCAAAGCAGCGATATTTTTCGAAATTCGAAGCTGAAAACACCCCTAAATTACGCCAAAATTTATAAACTTTTACAAGCCAATTTGGCTTGTGCCAGTAAATTTTTAGGAGCCATGGCTCCCAATCGGACAAAAAGTAAAACCCTGGTCAATACAATGAATATTCGTTACCTTAACTCGCACACAAATAGTAACCGTATTAGCTTTTTGAGCAGAGAAACATGTTGTAGAAATATTTTAAAATAAATTTAATAGAAATTCTTATTATCATGTCTGCTTTATAATGTTGTACGCGTTTACAAATTTCGGCCAGTAATATGCATTGACAGATGTCCTTGCTGCATTTCTCAACTTTGTAGTTGGTTGCCTGATTTCTTAATTTAGTTTGCCTTTTTCTGTCCAACAACGATTTAATTTCTGTTGTTTTGAGTAGTGGTTGATTTCTAGCTGATATTTTTGAGTTTACAGTTTGTTGGCGGCGCCATCTAGCTGATTGAAGAAGTCGGCACGGAATTAATGATTTTTACGTCGAAAAAAACTGGAACATTATGGAGAATGATCTGGAAAATCTGAAAAAGTCACGGAATTCCATTTCAGAAAATTCCTAGACACCCTGGTTAGTGGTTACACTAATCGTTCGTCCCGGGGCACCCTATTTGCGATTAAATAGACATGTACTTCCTAATACCTGATCCCATCAATCAAAGAAGCGTAGGAAATAAAAATGCATTCGGTCGGAAGGTCTTTCTGCAAACTTTAATATTGTTCGCTTGATCGACTTCCCGCCCGTAATATTCTCCGAGATATTATATCAGTTCAAATTTCAGCAAAGTTTAAACAGCTCTTGATTGGTAGCGTTCGTGAATTACACTGAATTATTTCTTAAATCTCCGCCTGTTCCAAAACATACTCAGCTCGCTTCGGGCTTTCTTTTTTCAAAGAACTTCCACGGGAAGCCGTTTCCTTCAAATTACAACTACAGAATTAAAGTGCTTTTCCAGAACCACCAAATGATGAAAAGCCAAAAGACGTCAGTGGAACGTCCAAATCTCCCGGTTTATCATCCAGTGGCGGTAGCTCAAAAGAATTTAAATTCGAATTCAAATTCCCCAAGTAAATGCTTGAACGTATAGTTGCATGTTTCCCGTATTCCTCTTTCTCTAAACTTACGTATATTCTTCAGACGATTAAAAATGTAATCTTCGTTAATTTTTGTCAATTCATCAGTCTTCAACCTTTCTGTCATATATTTTCGTCTTTCGTTTTTATCATTGTAGTAAGGATGGCGATGGGCAGAACAAATTTGTTATGTATGCTATTTTTGCCGTAATGGCGTCGCTAACGATGATTGCCCTTAGCCAACTTAACTATAAAGAAATAACGTGGCGAGATTTTGTTAATAATTATTTGGCTCGTGGGATGGTAAATTTATCAAATTTTGTAAAACGTCCGAGTATGCTAATACTTCAGCATTTCTTCAGGTCGAAAGAATAGAAATTATAAACAAAAAATATGCCGTCGTAGTGTTGCAAGCGAGTAACGTTGTAGAAAATGTAAGTTGATAGTGTGATCCATTATCTGAGATGAGTTCACAAAATTCAAATCGTCAGATTTTCTCAGTATGGGGTCGATCGGATATATATCTATACTTTAACTACTGTTTCAGAATGTTTTATGGTTTAATATCGGAAGTGTCGATTCATTGGAAAGAAATTTAGAAAATGTTCAGGAAGAATTGCGAATAGAACCTAGGAATTATGTTCCGGTTATGTACAAACAGAAAATAGAATTGTAAGCATATCGACAAAGTTTATCTATATTCACAGTATTGTTAACCATACATGCACATAGGGGGTAGGGGGTAAACCCTCCTACCTGATACCCTGGACACCGCTTGGCCCGAAAAAATTGTCAAACATCCCCCTGAACTTTCTTGAAGACAATTTTTTCATTATTTTTATGCGCATTTTGTATAATAAGCATGCTCGTGAAGCTCTCTTTTTCTTTTTTCACTCTCTTTCCCCCTTGAAAATTCTTGCCGTGCACGTCTGTTGTTGACAAATTGTACTAAAAAAATATAAAAAAATAATATGCACGTTTTTTTCGGATCAGTGTATTTTGATTAATTTCATTGATTTAAGTAATATTGAAATTGCAAAACTATTTTTTTCTCGTAGTATAAAATGTGCTGAATCAAACAGAATCGGTAATTAATGATCATTTTTAAAAAGCTACGAAAATTTTAATCAGGAAATCCTGTCGAATGTAATACTGTGCCTATTTATTTTGAAGTGACCGATGCAGCGAAGTTGCAACACTAACTTCTATTCAAAATTACGAAAAGTTCATTGACCTATTCAAGAAACTTTTCCTTCGTAATGCGGATTCTTTGATTATCATCTGTTTGAACCATTCTAAGATTATCGCAATTATTTTCCTCATCTTGGGTAAGGCTGCGTTCGCCGTAACTACTGCTGTGTAGATCTTTTCAAAGTAATAGGGATAGGCAGGATCCACTTTTTTGGCTACGTTGGATCCAGATCCTAAAAAATTGTTCCATCGGATCTGGAGCCGTATCTAAAAAACCGCACTCACCAGATCCGGATCTAGGAGAGCAGATCCGGTCGGATGCGTATCGATTTGGATCATGTGTATAGTATATATATGTGAATAAATAATCGTGTATATATGTCTGTCTAATTATTCAATATCAAGTTGTATGAATTCATATTTCTTCTCAGTTCAATATTTATTATGATAAATAAATAATTGAAATGAGAAGCAAATTTGAGCAAGAGTTCAAAATCTTCAGATTGGGTCTTTTTTGCAAGCCTCAATCTGCACCGTGCAGAAATGACCAGATAAATCCTGCATTGAACAAGTTTTTCCGGCTCCAAATGAATATAAATTGGTAATATCTTTGGTTTTTATATTTTTAATCAGGATATGATGGTATTAAACAAGTGAAGGAGGAAGCATGAGAAAAACCAATACATTCATGTTCATCCCAACCGGAAAATGTCATTTTTCACTATATTTTCATAAAAAGTGTCGAGTTTCATTTACTTTAATAATGAAATGACACATAGAAAATTCATGGAAGCAATCATGGATAATTGATGAATATGAAACTACACTTTTTTGGCCATGTTTCAGTTTAGTTGTACTGAATGCTATAGGTTTTGACATTGGCGGCAATCGCCAAAAAAATTGAGATTTTGACTTTCTAAATCGCACCCGAAATGCAACTTTACATCAAATTATTCCTCGCTCGACCAAAAAAAATGAACATTGTGCTGAAAAATTGGCTCAAGCACAGTATTTGTATTTGCTTATGCCACAGTTAGATTGGTGAAGTTAAAGTTAGCATGTGATCAGACAATTTTGGATTTTGACCTGCTAAAAAGCCGAAAAATACACCTTTTATCGACTCTCTCAGTAGAAGAAACGTGCCGAAAATGCTTATGAATTTTTCTGCACGGTCAAAAGAACAGTGCACTGCGCATAAAAAAGCATACTTTGAACTATTATTCCAATCAGGATTCAGGAAGTAAAAATACATCTCTAAGTCAATAACTTACGATATAACATGTTTTTTGCAGACAAAATTAATCACAGTTCACATTTACAGTTCTGCCAGAAATTGTCTTACTGGTGATACAGTTGAAAAGTTACTGTTCGTTAGGGTTGGGCCGGATCGATTTTTTTTGACGATCCGGCCCAACCCTAATTTTTTGACGATCCGGCCCAAACCCAACCCTAAATTTTTTAGGTGATTTTTTTGACCTAAAAAATTTTGTTCGGCGGATCCAGATTTAAAAAAATTTGCTTCAACGGATCCGGATCTTGAATGAACAATCCGACCGGATACCGATCGATTCCGGATCTTATATGATAGCATATAAATGTGTATATGCTCATACATATGATTACGTTTAATTATTCTAAAATTAAGTTCTATGAATTTATATTTCTTCTGTGTGAAATTATTGATGATATATATGTTCAGATATTTAGACAGTAGAGAAGTCAGTTCATTTGTTGAAGCTTTGCAGGTAAACATTGATCTCAGATTTTGAAATCTCGAAACGATAGAGTAATTAAGAAATGGAAACAATATTATATAATTTGAGAATACATTTCTAGTTTTAACAGAGAATTTATGATTGCTACTTTTATTGATCCCAGGTATATACAGTACAATGACAAATTTTTCGGAAAACCTGGAACATTGTCAGATATAGTTGAATCATTGAAAACATTAGTTAGTAATCTCAATGATCGAAATCAGATCATAATTTCAGTGCCAGCTAAAAGGCAAAAGGCTGAAAATGAGCGTGAAATTGGTTCATTTAATGACTTTATAGCCAGCAGCACTCAGCAATGAGGATGAAGAAGATCGAATTGAACCAGAGGATATAAATATAGTTAACAAGGTATTTTTTGTATTGTCTGCTTGTTAATTATGTTTATTGGTATAATTGATAGGAAATCGAAATATATATCAAGAAGATGAAAAGAATTTCACCACCTAAATTAAAAATC
Organism: Romanomermis culicivorax; assembly: GCA_963922205.1. Taxonomy (NCBI): domain Eukaryota; kingdom Metazoa; phylum Nematoda; class Enoplea; order Mermithida; family Mermithidae; genus Romanomermis; species Romanomermis culicivorax. The sequence goes on from CAWUHX010000043.1 coordinate 318,535, forward strand.
GTTGCCGAACCTGTCATTCATGGCCAAAAAAGTTTTGTCTGCACCAACAACGATTATCCCCCCTTATCAGTTATTCAATGGTGCTGGTCAAATTTATGATCCTACCAGAAGTCGTTTGAAGGTTGATACCAGAGTTTTTTAGCACGGTGATAATGGAACCAGAGCCGTGCTAATGGAAATTTTTTGATGTTAGAACATGTGCTAATGATCAAAACAGAGGAATTGTCGAAAAATTCTCAAGGAGAAAGTTAGATGAAACATATCACGAAATTGTAGTGAAAAATCAAAAATCGTGGTTTTCACAAATAGCAGCTTCGTATCCTCATGCTCTTCATGACTTTTGCTTAGAGAACGACAGGAGCTGGCATTGGAATCAGGTTTGACTCTAACCTTCTGGACACTACTTAATTAATTTGAAAACAGCTGTTTTGACATATGGTGAAGTTTATGCACATCAGTAATGGTGGGTAGCAAATATAATTGTATATATGTTTTCTGAAAAAATCAATCAAGAACCGAAGTTGAAGTGCAGTTTCAGACACAATAAAAAGAAAAAGCACGTAATTAGAATTGACAAACTCACGCAGTAATTTGAGACCAACAGAGTATCATTTGTCAACCATGCTGACTGTGCTGACCATACATGCACGTAGGGGGTTAACCCCCATTCTCTGACCCTGGCCAAAAAAAATCGTCAAACACCCCTCTGAACTTTTTCCAAGACAGCTTTTTTCATGATTTTTATGCATATTTTGTATGAAAACCATGCTTGCAGAACTTTTTTTTTGTTTTTTTTTGCTCACCCACCCCCCCCCCCTACCCCCCTGGGAAAAAGTCCATGGACCCTCCCCCTGGAAAATTTTTGTCGTGCGTGTCTGGTGCTGAAATGTGCTAAAAACCCCTGGGTGATACTCTTGAGAACTTGCTGTTTGTCAAGTATAATTTAGCTACTGTTGGCTTGAAATCTTTGTGGAACTTAATGAACATTAGAATAAATAAAGATCCGATTATGACCGGGTCTCAATCTTTGACAGAAGCAGTTCCGGATCCAAAAAAATTTCGTTCCGTACATCCAAATCGGATCCGTACCCAAAAATTTAGGCGTATAACCCGCGGATCCGGATACCCGACCTACAGGCTTTTTTAGTCATTTTAATGGCCTGGGCCCCTAAAAGTGCGGAAATGGCTCCTAAAATTTCGGAAATGGCATCTAAAATATTAGGTTTTGGAGCCATTTTGGCTCATAATATTTTGACTTATTTATTTATATTATAGTGAAATGTATTTATTTTAATTCAAGTTTAAATTTAAAGTGAGTGTTTTACAGGCTCTAGAATCATGAAACATCGAAAAATTTCCGGCGCTTCGCACCGGATCTCATTATATAATTTTTCAAATTAGTCTACTCACTGTTTTTCTACAAATTAAACTTTCTTGGGAAAAAAATTCTGGACAAAGGGAAAAAATATGGTGGTTGGACATGGAAAAGACGAATTTTGGATCAAAATCTCGATTTTTAATTTTTTGTAACTATTATTTTAAATAATGGAGCCGAGTTATATTTTAGTTTGTAAAATGATATATACAAATGTTTTCGAACCTTGTATGTTTATCGAATAAGTTATCTTTAAATTGATTTTCCAGCATTTTAGAGTGTCAAAATCTAAACAAATTCGTTGCGTAGCGCCAAAAATATATAAGGAAACCATACATGTAACGGAGCTCCGAGGTATGGGGGGTTGGAGCACTTTTTTGGGGCCGGGGGTCAGTAATTCCCAAAATTGAAAAAAAATTCGATTTTTTCCATGAAAAATGTCCGAAAAATGGTTTAAAAAGTAGTAATTTTTGTCTAAAACATGATAAAATATGTACTTATGGCGCGAAGCGCCGAGAAAATTGACGTTTTTGACCATTTTTTGTTCAAAAATTGACATTTTTCATGGAAAAAATGACATTTTTCAGTATTTTTTCCGACTAAAATTATGGGGGTCCCTAGGGCTACCATATGGCTAGCCATAGAATTGGAAAATCCTGGGGGGTCGCCCAATGGCTAGCCATATGGTCGACGATTTCTTGGGGGGGGGTTCCCATAGCACTTCCCCCCTCCCCCAATTACGTGTATGGAAACAACAGAACAATGAAAACAGAAGCTGTATTTTCAAAACCCTATACTTATGAGTCCGAAGGAAATGAACTTAAATGCTATCTTGGAAGAAGGTTTGCCCAAAAATGAATCGAAATATCGTGTTTTTTGTGGGATACCGACAATTCTCCCCTGGTAATTTGCCCCCACTGCAGTTCGCCCCCAGTAATTGGCCCCCAATTCACTGTTTTTTTAATTTAAAAAATTCAGATTTAAAAATAATTCCACTAGGTTGTTAGCAGTTATGTAGTAGCATTTGTACTCATCCATACACTAAACCTAGAGATTTTTCCCAGCCGAAATAGCATGTTTATTTATGAATTCTGCGTGCAGAGTGCAAGTATCATGTACAAGAAGAAAAAGGTCTACAGCAATGTTCCAAATAGAGGTCCACAAATAATCTTTTTTTATTTTCTTTGAATATACGGTTTTTTACTGGTGCGGTTAGTACCAAGTCAGTATGAGTCATTTTTACTCTTACAGTCAGCAATACAGGCGTTTGAGCACTGGTTCCCTAAAATTGAAGTGGCCGGTTGCTTTTTCCACTTGAAACAAAATGTGTGGCTTCGAGTTCTTCGAGTTTATGTGACTGAAAATAATCAATTTCGACCAAAAATGTGTGAAAAATCTCAACACTGGCAATTTAAAAATCCATATTTTTTCGGGTTTGTAATGATGGTGTCCTAATCCCCAGGAACCATGCCAAATTTTAGTCTGATGGCGTGAATACCCGGGAGAATTTACGCAGAATTTTAATGTGTAGCACGGATTTCATGAGCAGAATTGCGAGTCATTCATGTTCTTCGATCTGCATGTGTTTTTTGTTCCTTTTTCGTTTAATTTTCTTTCTTGTATTCCTCTTTTTTGTCTTTCATCTTTCTTGTCTAGTTTCTTCTATTTTTTGATTACTTTTAACTCATTCTCCTTTTCTTATTTTTTTCCTGTATATTTCTCTTCTGTTTTTTCTATTTTTATTTTTTTTGTTTTTGGTACACCGCAGGGGTGTCACAAAAAAGATAATGAAGAACACGATAGAGTCACACGTAGAATAATTGTGATACTTTGTCATAATATTAATTTCTCTCCATAGATCACGATAAAAAGTTACATGAAATGAAACTGGAAAAAGAATATATGTATGCAACCAGAAAAGAAAAGAAAAAAGACAATGTAAAAAAAGAGTAAAAAGGAAAACATAGAAGACAGGGCGAAGTGAAAAATCATCTTTTCATCTCCTTCATGCTTCGCATAAAATATGGTTACCTAATAGGGGAAATGTCCGGAGATATATTACATAATATATCATGGAGTTGCTTTTTAATCACCTAGGTACGTATAATACTAGGGGCGAATTGTGTTGGAGGCGAATTGTCCTAGAACCGTTTTTTGCATAAAAAATTTTCTTTGCGCAAAGATTTCTCGGCCGATCTTTTTACATGAACATAGAAAGAAGCCTATAACCGAAAACGCTGGTTTGAAATCAAATTTTGAACAGTAACTTTCTTAAACTCGTATCAACTGATTGAATATCTATATAATTCAATTATATAGTACGTTCTACAGTGTGTTACAAGCCCGTTTTTCGATATTCTTCAATTAAAAATTTTTGGCTTCCAAAATTTCAATTTTGCTTCTAAAAATTTAGGCCTTGGAGCCATTTGGCTCCTGGTTTTCGAACCAAAAAAGCCTGCAGGTCTCTACTGCTCTATCTACTCTACGGTCTGAAGTCTCTACTGTTAAGTATAATTTGGGTACTGCTGGTTTGAAAATTTTGAAAAAATCTATGCAAACCGAGTGAATATAGTTCTCATTATGACCGGCTCTCAATCTTCGACAGCGCCGAATCCTAAAAATTTGTTCAATCGGATCCCGATTCGGATGTTGAAAATTTCAATAATAGGATCCGGATCGGATGTGTATCCAGAAATTAGGGCGGATATCCGCGGATCCGGAAACTCGGCCCATACCTACAAAATAAATGTAATATATAGCTGAAGTAGATCGTATTTGTTTTTTCTTACTTTTAGGACCGACGTCTTCGCTCATCTCCCATCAATTCTGATTACCGGTTTTCTTCTCTTCGCCATGTTCAAAGGAATGGGCGCGATGGGTCGCGGCGGGCTGAAGATGGGGCGCCGTGGCGGAGGTCCAGGTGGCATGTTCGGTTTCGGTGAAACGACGGCCAGATTGATCAACAAAGATGAAATCACCGTTAAATTCAAGTAAAAATGGCACTTAACCGTTATTCTCTCTTTGTGAATATATATTAGAATACTAGAATATTCTCGATAAAGTTTGTCGCTAGAAATAACGTTGCCTTTTCAGAACTTTATTGTCCTGATTTACAATCGATATTTGCATTGGAAATCTGGAAAAATTATAAAAGTGCTCCAGCCTCAATTCCACCTTGAATTTCATTCATAATCATTCTCATTCTCGTTTTTCTTGTCATTCCTGCCAAAAATTTTTTTAGAGACGTAGCCGGTTGCGAAGAAGCCAAAATAGAAATTATGGAATTCGTTAATTTTTTGAAAAATCCTCAAAAGTATCTTGATCTCGGCGCCAAAATTCCGAAAGGAGCGCTGTTGACTGGCCCGCCCGGTACTGGTAAAACGCTTTTGGCCAAGGCGACGGCCGGCGAAGCCAACGTGCCTTTCATAACTGTTAGCGGATCGGAATTCTTGGAAATGTTTGTTGGCGTCGGCCCTGCTAGAGTGAGCTAATATATACCTACCTAGCTGTTAACGAAGTTTTTATGCGATTCTTCAAAAAAAATTTCGATAATTTCTATGAAAATCAAATTAAAATTTTATTCAGGTGAGAGATATGTTCGCCATGGCGCGGAAAAATGCTCCTTGTATTTTGTTTATTGACGAAGTTGATGCCGTCGGCCGTAAGAGAAGTGGTCGATCTTTTGGTGGACATTCGGAACAAGAAAATACGCTCAATCAGTTGCTAGTCGAAATGGACGGTAAATTTTTTGCGGCTTATGGGGCAGAATTAATTCAGATTTTTTATTAAAACTTGAGCTATGTATAATTCATACAAGTATATAAAATTTTCACTTTATTTCTCACAGATCAATTAATAGTTTTTTCAGTCAAAATTCCAGCTTCATGTGGCCATAATTGACGTAACATAATCCATATTTAAAATCACTCACATTCAGGGTTTCAAACCGAACAGGCCAACGTTATAGTTTTGGCCGCAACGAATCGATCCGACGTTCTCGATAAAGCTTTGATGAGACCGGGTCGTTTCGATAGACAAATTTTCGTTCCTCCGCCTGATATCAAAGGCCGGGCTTCCATTTTCCGCATACATTTACAACATCTGAAAACAGCTTTAGACAAAATAGAATTGTCTAGGAAATTAGCGGCATTGACGCCCGGTTTCACAGGTTAAAGCTTAGTTTTTTTATAGCGAAATCAGATTGCAGGTTTTATCTTCAAATTATCGTTAGAATCAGATCTCCATGAAGTACAACGTTTTCTTGGATACACTGACTAGCTAAAAATATTTCCATCCTTTTTCATACAACTTTTTCAGGTGCCGATATCGCTAACGTTTGTAACGAAGCTGCATTGATCGCCGCTCGCGACGCAAACAACGATATTGGCCAAAAAAGTTTCGACCAAGCTATCGAAAGAGTTATAGCCGGCATGGAGAAAAAGTCCCAAGTTTTGCAACCGGAAGAAAAAACGACAGTGGCTTATCACGAAGCAGGTCATGCCGTGGCTGGGTGGTTTCTTGAGTACGCCGACCCGCTACTGAAAGTAAATAAATGTGGACATCCGGCGAGCAGGCTAATTTTTATGCCTATTTCTTTATTTATTTTTAGGTTTCAATTATTCCGCGAGGCAAAGGTCTTGGATACGCACAATATTTACCCAAAGAACAGTATTTGTATTCGAAGGAACAGGTAAGAGAAAGAGCTTCTTGAATCGCGAACTGTCTACTTCAATAGCAGATTTTTATTAATATTGTATGAGAGATCATAATCTCCATCTAAGACAAGTTTCACAAAAGATGCATTCTCATCGTCAGTAGAACTCAGAAGTAATATCACTAAAGCTCCTGTTATACTCCGCCGGTTACATAACATTCGCTGTTATACTTCATCCGGTGCTGTCCGGTAAATAGCACGTTAAAATAAGTCTAGCAATCAATAATTTTTTGCATCGTATGTTATAACATTGCGCCGGCTAGCGCAAGTTTAGAAAATTTCGATTGAATCGAAATTGGCACCGGCCGGCGTGCGCAAGACGAAGCGTAGCAGCTCGCAACCGGCGCCAATTTTGAGCTGCTATACGAGAGGCCGACGAAGTATAGCAGAACTTTAAAAGACTTGAATTTTTATTTTGGATTTCAACTCAGTACGCCGACGTGGAAAAAAACCAAAAATATAGAAACTTGAAAAAATAGGGTATTTATGAGTCCCCTAATGTTCTTTTTTCCCACTTGAAATGTCACAATAATAGATCTCATGCGGGATTATTTTTACATTAACATAGGGGGTAAAGTTTGTAGTGCTACACACTTTAGAGATTTCAGGACACTCTGGTACAATATGCAAGTAGTTGAAAAGTCAGTAAACGAATGCATCCCATGGAAATTTTAATAATTTAAATGACTGTGTTTAATTTAAATAACCTTGCAAAATGCATAGAAACCAAAGTTAGGACGGACTAATAGTACTTTTTATTCAAACGAACGTTGTGCTCTTTAGCGAATCGTGGTGGCTTGGCCAATCATCACAACTATCTGACGAATCCATTTCCAAACTGGCTATCTCGGTAATTTTGAGTTCTACTGTCTCTACTGACATCGTCAATTTTTATGCCTCTTCGGTCTTATACTCAATGCGTCTCCACATTTTTTATTTTTTTACTTCTGTATTCGCTACGAGGCAAAGTTTCTCAAAATCCTTTTCATATCTCACTGCCGCGCTGCATTGTCAAAACCTATAGTTTTTCGTTGCAAAAATACGCGACAATGACTTTTTGTGGACCATTTAAGCGGCCTTGTTTAAACCGTTGGATAGATCCATGCACTGAACTAATAAAGGAAAATACGTTCATTTACTGCAACTGCACATAAATACAAGTAATAGTATATAAATATTTCGTTTATACAATATCTTGTAGAGATCCGGGTAGCACCCGGGTTTCATTTATAAAATTGACCCGTATACCCGAAATAGCCGAGTATCCAGTGTGAATCACTAGTATTACCCCTACCTTATGTGCTGAAAAACCATTTATACTGCTGCCTTAAAATTGTCAAAGATTTATGAGTAGTGATAAGTCAAAGCTCAAGCCACGGCCTATTTTTCGATCTTGGGCTGGTAGAGGGCTAAGAACTAGCCGGAGGTCTTTTGGATATGGTATTTACCTTTAATCAGTCGAAAAACGTCTCTTGAAACGCGAAATACGTCAAGGAACTGATATATTTCTTCGCTTGTCCATAAAGAATGTCATGGCCACAATTCTAATAGACTACGCCATTATCTATGATGTTTTCTTAGCATGATACATATAAATTCTACCTTCTGACAATAAACTCGCATAAATAAAATGTAGACAGACATGTAATTATATTATATTTTTGATAAACTATTTGTCTCGAACTGAGCTGAAAGAGTATGGAGTACGATAATATTCACGACAGGATAAATCCCGTTTTCAAAGAAATCAACCTCAACAAGTATTTCAGCCTTACACTAATAATTAGCTACATGTAACGGGGCCCTGATATCTGGAGGGGCCGGGCGACTTTTTTAGGGCTGGGAGTCACCGATTCCCAAGAAGGGAAAAAAATTTATTTTTTCACCAAAAAAGTCCGAAAAACTGTAAAAATGTATTCATGGCGCGAGAAAAATCACATTCATGACTATTTTTCATCAAAAAATGATATTGTTCAGTATTTTTCTTACTATTTCTAAGTATGGAGGTTCCTATGACTACCATATGGCTAGCCATAGGATTGGAAAATCCTGGGGGGTCGCCCAATGGCTAGCCATATGGCCGACGATTTCTGTGGGGGTTCCTATAGCACTTCCCCCCACCCAATTACATGTATGGCAATGATGACCTACTTTGAACACGATAAATTCCAATTTAAATGTATTCGTACACGAGCTTGGTCAAAAGACGCTGGATAGCCAGCGTAATGGCGCCGAAATCTTCCAGTTTAACTTTTCGTTATATAATATTTCAAATGATACAACAATGTCATTCGTAATTTCGTTGCTATCAAGAATTATCGAGTTTAAAGCCGCATTTATACTTCATGGCACGGCCAAGGTCACGGCGGCCGTGACCAATCGAATTTCAGTACACGTGATGTGCAACCAATCATATTTAACGTCAGTTTTTCCTGGTGTAGTTTGATTGGTCACGGCCGCGGTGGCCGTGCCGTGAATTATAAATGCGGCTTAAGCCTTTCAAGGCCATATTGGAACCACGGCATCTTAAAATAACAATTGTCTTAGAAGTCAATTTGACTTGCAAAAACTTTAACGTTTTGTAATCTTGAAACTTTCCAAGCAAATCAGTTTTCGTAATAATGGAGCCCCTATTATCAGTTTTCAACATTTCGTATCGAAGCTCGCTCGATTCATTGTTTTAGCTTCTCGATAGAATGTGCATGACGCTTGGTGGACGAGTTTCTGAAGAAATATTTTTCAATCGAATCACTACTGGCGCCATGGACGACTTACAAAAAGTTACACAAATGGCCTACTCCCAAGTAAAAACTTCTATTATCAAGTTTCATGTCTTTATCAATATTTTTGGAAATCGTTCCGTTACTTTCAGGTTGTCAGGTTCGGCATGAGTGAAAAAGTTGGTCCCTTGTCCTTCGATCAAGGCGGAAATGGCGAATCCGCTTGGCAAAAACCGTACAGCGAAGCAACGGGACAGTTGATCGACGAAGAAGTGCGAACGATTGTCGATACGGCTTTACAAAGAACCCGAAATTTATTGAAGGAGAAGAAAGCAGAAGTCGAAAATGTAAGAAACGCAAAGAACGATCTGAGCTCTAAATCTTCCGCGCCGAAAATAGAATTCTGTTCTCTCAGTTTTCATGTTTTTCTTTGAAAACGAAGATACAGTTATTGGTTTCAGGAGCGAATTTGTGCTCCACGAGCGAGAAAATTTCAAAATTTTAAAGGTAAATTCAATTCACGACTTCTAAGAAGCGTGGAAAATCACCAAAAAAATTTGAGTAAAATCTGAATTCAAAATTTTTGGAAGATCTTAATTGAATATCATTTTCCAGGTGGCCAAAAAGTTGTTAGAAAAAGAAATCATTTCGCGCGAAGATATGATCGAAGTTTTGGGCAAGCGACCATTCACCGAAAAGCATACTTATGAAGAATTCGTCGCCGGCACCGGCGGCTTAGACGAAGAAACTCAATTGCCCAAAGGTCTAGAAAACTGGAACAGAGAACAAGAAACTGAAAAAGCCAAAGAAGAAGGAGGGGAGAAAAAGCAGAAAGAAAAACTGAAAAAATAAGCTTTCCTAGATGAGAATGGCATTTTTTGTTTGTAAATTTTTTTTGTTACGGAATATTGTTTTTAGTCAACAAAAGTTAAAAAAATTAAATTGTCTATTTTGAAAAAAATCAAGGTGGTCTGTGCATCCAGAAGTGAATATTCAAAAGCTGACTAATGAAGGGGTGTTCCTCCGCCTCGTATGTTAATGACGTAGAGGAACCTTTCCAAGATTTCCAGAGTACTTACAAAAGGGCGATAGGCTTGACTGATAATGTTATAAAGGAGAACTTGGTGAAGTATTAGTTTTCCATAATTTTTATCTTCCGAAATATGGTAGACAAACGTCAGAAATATCTGGTTTTCACGGAAAATTTTTCCGCGGAATGCGTCGGAAAACGATCCACGATTTTTTTCGACTGCTTATAATGAAAAACAAAGCATTTTCGATGTTTTCCTTAGAAATACCGGAAAATCATAATTATTAAAAACCACTAGACTCCCCGTGCGAAATAAACTTTCTCCTTTGTATATGGCATCCTCCGGATATCTACTCTGAAGCGTTCCGGTTAAGAAACTTTGATTGATAGTTTCAAAAATTTTCATCCTTTAATTTGTCACCTATTCCTTTCCAGCTATCATTTTGAAACTTATTTGATAAAATATTCATTTCATGCGAGATGCCGTCCTGATTTCTTTCAAGATACCGCACGACAAATGATGAGATCATCCCAATTTTGATGATTATTGTGGCCGTTACATGCTACATAACCCCATCCAAATTTACGCTCATCACCTTATATTGTCCCCAAAACTGTTGTATTTGTAAATGGGTCGGGCGTTGATGAGTGACCGGCAGGATTGGATTCCAGAGTTCGTCCTTAATGTACGTGTTTCCCACACCCACGTTTACCCGATTAACTTAATTAGTTGTACTTAAACCCGACACTAATAACCCACCAATTAAGGAAAAGAATATTTCCTTAATTGTCTCCCAAATTGCGCAAGACCGAAAGGAGAGAATTTTCTACCTCTATATATTATGCAATAAAAACAAACGAAAACTTAGGTACAAAACGAAAGCAGGCGAGAAAAGTAAAAATGATCAACTCCCACGCACTGGGACGAGAAGAAGAAGGCTGGGTGGTGGGAGGCGACGAGTGGTGAAGAATAATAGTGGCCGGGGGGGGGGGGGGGCGCACACTTAGTATACAAAACATACGATAATAATGAAAAACGAATAATAATCGAGAGAGACCAGCGCACGCGTACCGACGTGCGCTACAGTAAGACAGCTGCAGATGGTTCGCGTTGCTCGCTCCACTTGCTACCTGCAGGCCTCATACGCACTTTGACAGAAATAACGAAAATCGGCGGAAAACACACTACAACAAAACTACATTACGGTACATCTTATGGACATATCATACGGAATGTGATAACCTGTAATACTTTATGTGATATGGTGAGACTTGATCTGAACCAATAACTCATTCTTTGAAACAGGTCCAGATTAGATAGTACCTCAGAGCCGAGGATTTTGAATTAATTTTCAGCCTCAGCTTGGAACTCGACTCCATTCATTTTGAAATTGATGCCGCAAGATCGTAGTCAAACTTTCATTCAAAATTAAGGATGGCTCGTTGGGTCTAATCAGTAAGCTTTTCATTCGTTATACTGGGTCCTTGATGATCACTTTTTGGATCTCATCTCTAGTAAAGCTGCGTTTGCCGAAACTCCGCCTGCTGTATCGATCATTTCAAAAGAAATGAAGTATAGTCGAAAAAAAACACATAACATCTTGTAAACCAGCATGGTGCAGTTTAGTTTATATCAATAGTGCCTGTTTCATTCCTCATATGTATAAGATTAAACAATATTATCACTTATCAACTCTTTTCTGTCTCTGTACATGCTTTATGTCTCACAGTATATCCGACCACACCATCAACAGACCGTGATTGATCAGTTTTCCATTAAAGTACTTGGTCAATTCACACCTTCACACGAGGATAACGTATTGTATAACGTCCTATACGCAGCATGCCATAAGGTAAGAGAAGATCAATATAATTTTATATCTAAATATCCATGGCCTTTACTTTATTGGCCCAAATCAACCAATTAGCTTACATATTGATATATTTGCGATTTGAAATGTTGTACACCAAGTTTGAGTGATGATTTGTCTAATGAGTCTAATGATTTTAAAGACTTTCTAGAAATTTTTGAAGCAATTGACATTGATCTGAAAACGAGAACAAAAGTAACTGAAAGCTAAGTAGCTTGAATAAATACTGAATGGTCACTGGGGTCAGAGATCTAAGCAAGCTAACGTCTCCGCCCTCTTTTAGCTTTTAAGCGGTCTCATCGGCAGTAGTTTGAGTTGATAAGCAAAGGTTATGTCGAGCTATTTTTGCTTAGCAGAACATGCAGTTTGTTCACTTTGAAATTCTTGAGTATAAATCATGTGCTGTTCATACTTAACGATTTCAGCTGAACCATAAATATATACCGTATTTATTCGGATAAAAGGCGCCCTCAAATAAACAGCACCCTCTAATAAACGGTGTGCCGTTTATTAGAATCATGAGTATCCTTAATGTAAACTTGATATGCACTGTTTATTATAGGAATAAAGCCCAGTTCAGAAATGCAGTCGCCGACTGTCTGAGACAAAATCCTAGGATTTTTTTACTTCTGAATAGGGCTTAACATGCTTATTTTAAAGTACATTTTGACTGCAGTGCGTCTCTGTGAAATGCAGTCTTTAGATGAATCTGTTACAAGTCGCGAAAATAGAAAGCAAGCCAGTTTGGATTTCAAGGTAAAACTATTGCAGCAGCAAAAAAGAAGGAAACCGTCCAGTTGCTAGCCGCCTCAAAATAAGTGAATTCAGGGTGTTATTTTCCATTCTTTTTCTTTTAATCTCATTAGTTGTTTTTATTTTTCCTTTTTTTCCTTTCATTACTTTTGTTTTCTCTTCTTTCCTCTTTTTTGTTTTCGTTTTTTTCCTTGGTGTAGAGAGCTATGCTATTTGCTTGATGATGAAACATTATTGTTCAGATTCCATGAAAGAATAAAAAACAAGTTTGGATTGAAATGTGGCCTGATGAAGCCCAAAATTTTAATAAACGGCGCCCTCGAATAGACGGCGCCCTCTAATAAATGGCGCATCAAATGAACCCAAGAAAATAATATACGGCGCACCGTTTATTGAAATAATTACGGTAGTCTATTTTTTATAAAATGCTTCCGAATAGAAAAGTTGCATAAATTAGTACTGTCACATTTTACGCCATGTCACGTGTATGACATGTTTATTTGGGAGAGCTGGGGAGGTTTGGGTATCTCATCAGGTAATACCGTGTTTTAGACGTCACATTGATGGTGAACCATATCAGATTGATCCTATTACAGTGAGTAATAGGCTGTGACTCCTGATGGATACTGGCATTTTCCCCAGGCTTCCCAAGTTGGCATTGGGGCCTAACCTGGCAAATGGTGGCTATAGAGAGGTCTATAGTTGGTTCTCTTGTGTTGTCCTTGGGGTCTTGCTGTAGGGTAATGGACAACGCTGCCAGGCTAGGTGCGACAACCCCCGAGTCCTACTCAGTGAGAGTGGGGACAGAGTCACCCGTAAAATGACCCAATTTGTGGGACCCGATTATGAACCAGACAGCCCCTTTTTAGCCCGAACCTGAGAGGTGGAGGCCCTACTTATCTGTGGAAACCTTGGGAAACCGACTTAGGAAGGATTTCCCAACAAATAACCCACAAATAACAATAATCCCCTGAGAAGACTTACCTAGTCCTGTTTCTCAAGCGATTACGACGCAACGGGGGGCAAGTCCCTGGATGCTTTCGGTCTTCTGGCACTGGGAGCGGGGGATGCAATCCTCAAACGTCCTAGGCGGCGAGCGAGAGTGAGCGGCGGCGTGCGGGAGCGAGCGGGAGGCGAAACTCCAACGTTTAATTCACGAACCGGGGCGGTCGGACACCTGGCACTGATGGGCAGCGGGGTACTGTTGGCGGTAAGTGGCGGACGCAGTGAACAAGGGTAAATTTATGCAAATTTATTGGTAGTAAGGCGGCGGACGCACGGGTGTACAATAAAAATATGCAAATTCGACGAAGAGCGGCAGACGCGGAGTTACAACCGGACGAAAGCTTGGTGAACCCAAGAATGAGCGAAAAACTAAAGAAACATGTCCTTTTAAGGACATGTTTGGCTACAGCTGCAGCTTGGGCGGAGTTTCTCGGCGCTCAAGCTAACTTCTGCAGCTAGACGCGATGCAGAAGATGCCTATGAGCACATAGACATTTCTTCATTCACATGCGTTTAGCACTGAGGCCGGCTGCAGTGCCTATGCTAAGCATATGAACGTCTTTAGCTAAAACTTCTTAGCTAGTCGTTTTTGCGTAACAAAAACGACGCTAATTTTGATGATAAGAGGTGCGTGAGCGCACCAAAAATAGCCATGTGCTCGTGGAGCACGACTGGCGGAAGTTTTTAGCTAAAGGGCCTACTGTAGCCCGCGTTTGTAAAGAAATAAAAATACAACAAACGAAACATAGAAATGCATGAAAAATATAAAAACGAACGCAAAATGCATGTGTAAAAATGAAATAAACAAAAGCATGATCGAGTAATAAACGAAGCATGAAAAATAACAAAAATGTCGGCATGATCAGGATCACGTGACGTTGGAGAATTGAGCGGCACGTGACACGGCGGTCCTTCGAAAAAGGGCGTCCTCGTCCTTGCAGTGGTCAGTAGTGAGGTTTTGTAGGGCGTGTCCGTGGTCGTGGGTCATTCCAAGGTGTGACGGCGGGAGTGGTCGAATAGGTCCGTTGGGTTGTCGGCAGATGAAGCCTTCTTTGATCGTAATTCGTTCGGCGGTATGGTAACCGGAGGTTGTTGATGCCGGAAGTTGCCGACATTGAATATCCTGTGCGAAAGTCTAGAACACAGAAAAGAAAAAAATTTTTCAGGGCAAGATGTAGGCTATCGCAGCGGATGCGCCCAGTGAGGTACAGATTGTCGGGCTATCGCAGAGGATGCACCCAGTGAGGTGTAGGCTATCGCGTGAGGATGCGCCTAAGGCGTGACGCTTGGGTTGCTGAACGCTCTCTTCTATCCACTAAGATCCAGCATGGACAAGGGTGGATACTTCGTGAGGGGCACGGCGGTCCTTCGAAAAAGGACGTCCTCGTCCATAAGTGGGGACAATGAAGAGAATGCATCTTGAGTTACGGGTCGGGGACCTCTGCATCAAGATGTGGGTCAATCAGATTTGGTGTAAAGTCCCGGCTTATTGAGGGATACAATAAGGGTGCCGAACCTGTTGCCTGTGTAGTGGGAGGTGTATCCTCTGCTTCACTCGGTTGTTCAGGGGACACGTAAAGTCAAAGCTGGTTGACATGTACAGTGTCTTCCTGATCCATCTCGAGACGAAGTGTGACATTGGGATATGCCACACTTGTTACAAGGTAGGGCCCATCGTAGATGGGCAGCAATTTAGGAGTGAGTCCACGTTTGCTGGAGGTGCGCAGTTTGAGCACCTGATCCCCTACTTTGTACGAGACATCATGTGCCTTCCGGTCGTACGACCGTGCATAGGCTTCCTGTGCTTTCTCGATCCGACTCTGGATTAAGGTTAACGCATTCGTGAAATGACGTTTGACCTCCATATCATATGAGGAGACATTAATGATATGGGCCGGAGGGTTGAATGAGAGCGCGGCATCAACAGGGAGCATGGGTGTGCGACCGTACATGAGTTCAAAGGGCGAGTACCCTGTTGACTCATTCATGCTGATATTGACGGCAAACACAGCGTATGGTAGGTGTTCATCCCAATCGGTATGTCCTTGATGAACATACATACGTAGCCGTGTGGCTAGCGTCTGATTAGCTCTTTCCACTTCGCCGTTGGTCATTGGATGATAGGCGGTAGAGTGGATTTTCTTCGTTGCGCAGATCGCAGTGATCTCAGTCATCAGTTTTGATGTGAAATCAGTGCCACGATCTGACTGAAGAATCTGCAGTGCCCCGTGCCGGCAGACAATTTGCGTTACAAACAGCCGGGCTATGGTGTGTGCAGTGATGTCCGGAGTAGCAAAAGCCTCGACCCATTTCGTAAAGTAGTCGATAAAGACTACGATGAAATGGTTGCCAGCTTCGCTAGTGGTCATTGGTCCCATACAGTCGACACCTACCTGGTGAAACGGTCCCGTGATGGTGATAGGTTTCAGGGTCGCAGTGGTTTTCTGTCGAGCGGGCTTATTCCGTTGGCAAAGATCACACCGCTGACAGAAGGACTTGACATCCCGACTGAGGGAAGGCCAGTGGTATCTGCGAGCAATGAGCTGCGCAGTACGTTTAGCACCAAAGTGTCCAGCTAAGATGTCATCATGATGAGCCCGGATAATGGTAGTAACCATGGATCGGGGTATGACGATCTTATTGGACTCGCCTGTCCATTTCTGAAGAACGTTATCCAACAGATGGTAGCCCCGCACATCATTCTGGTCGCCCAGAGGCTTAAGGGAGCAAATGATGTCGGCTAAGTCCGGATCCTCCAGCTGAGCAGCGAAAAGGTCGGGGTGCTGCGCACCAACCGATATCTCGGCATAAGACTCTGATCGTACCGGGTGCTCCGCGCCAACAGTGATCGGTGCTGAATTACTTGAACGCTCCAGGTGCTGCACACCATCGGTCAAGGTTCTTGATCTCGCCAGGTGCTGCGCACCATCGGTGATCATCATAACATGCCCCTCAGGTCTGTAGAGGGGAGTATCATCAATACTCTGACCGGTGAGGGAGTTAGGATCCGGCAGGCGTGATAATGCATCAGCATTACCATTAGACTGACCTTTTCGCGGCCGAATTGTCAGTTTGAATTCGGCGAGCGCGAGTCCCCACCGAGCGATCCGAGCAGAGGGGTTAGGCTTCTCCAACACTGCTTTGACCGCGGTATGGTCAGTCTGAACAACCACCTCGTGCTGGAAGAGGTATGGTCGAAAGTGCTTGACGAAATGGACAACAGCGAGAGTCTCCAGTTCTGTAATGGAGTAGTTTTTCTCGGCCGCTGTTAACCCTCGGCTGGCGTACGCGACAGGATGGTCGTATCCATGTTCGTCTAACTGGCTAAGAACCGCTCCTATCCCCGAAATACTTGCATCAGTTTGAAGGATAAAGGATTTCGAAAAGTCCGGATGGCGCAGGATAGGAGGGTTGGTCAGCAGGCGGCGGAGTTCATCGAACACCTCCTGCTGAGGTTTTGACCACTGGAAAGTAGTTTCCTTCCGTAAGAGCTTGGTGAGTGGCTCGCTGAGCCGGGCACAACCAGGGATGAAACGCCTGTAGTAAGACACGAGGCCTAGGAAGGACTTGATGTCTTTGGCGTTTTGTGGAATGGGTAGGTTTTGGACGGCGGCCAGCTTGGCTTGGTCAGGTTCTAGACCGCTCTGTGAGATGCGATAGCCTAGGTACTCTACCTCTGAGTGCGAGAATTTGCACTTGCTCAGTCTGAGCTTCATTCCACCCCGGCGAAGACGGGCGAACACATCTGCCAGGCGCTCAAGCATTTGGGTGTGAGAGTTCCCAAACACCAAAATGTCGTCGAGATAAGTCAGAACCGTGCGCCATTGGATTCCAGTAAGGAGGAGGTCCATAAGGCGTTGAAATGTCCCTGGCGCGTTGCATAAACCGAAAGGCAAATAATTGAATTCGTAAAGTCCAATAGGCGTATTAAAAGCCGTCTTTTCCTTATCTGCCTCGGCAATCGGGATTGACCAATAAGCGTTAGCCTGGTCAAGGGTAGTGAAATATTTCATACCCTTGAGTGTGTCGAGAATGTCATCTATCCGTGGGAGAGGGTAGACATCCTTTTTCGTGACCTCGTTAAGACCACGAAAGTCAACACACATACGGTGAGAACCGTTTTTCTTGCGCACCAGGACAGTATTAGTAGCCCACGGAGACGTGCTCGGCCGAATAATACCTTTCTCCTGGAGCGCCTTGACCTCTTGCATGATGAGATCCTTCTCCTTAGGTGAGGACCGGTAAGGGAAACGGCGCACTGGGCGGGCATCGCCCGTGCTGATTTCGTGCTGGACGAGATCAGTGGAACCTGTGTCCTTTTCATCAAGAGCATAAAGGTCGGTGTATGCCACCAGCAGATCGAGTAAGGCTGCCCGGTCCCGAGGGGAGATGTCCGGTGAGATTACAGCATTCGCCTCGACCCACTGATGGTCGAGGACGGTGTCTGAGTCGACCGGTGATTCCCGTGAGGGCTCACTATGCATCTGCACATGACCGATGGTCGTGTGCGGGTAGAGAACCACGGAATGAGTACTGGGGTTGACTACCTGAAGTGGTATGTGACCGTTGGTCACGCTACTCACGCTTCCAGCAAAATATACGTGTCTTTGAGATCCGGTGAGGTGCTTCGGAAAGAAGGCCACCTCAGGCACGTTCGTATAGATTGGTGGGACAGGGACAGTGAATTGTGTCAGTGAGCGAGGCTCTAGAATTACCAAGTCCTTCAGGGGCAAAGCGCCGCGGGCAGAAGGTGGGCTGTGGATGAGACCGTCACAGGGGATTCTACTTTCTTTGAACTGGAGGAAGGATTTCTCCCAGTTCAAGCTGACACAATTGAACCGGCCGAGGAAGTTGGTTCCAAGGACCAGTTCAGCTGAACAGTTCTCCTGTATTTGGACCTGAATCCGTTCAGAGACATCAGCCACTGTAACTGTGATGTAGGCTGCTCCTAGCAGTGGGATCGGGGACCCATTGGCTGCGATAGGGCGTGCCCTGGTTGGTGATAGTGACAAGTTGGGCAGCTGGGCCGCTAACTTGTGGTCCAGGAGTGAGAAAACAGCTCCTGTGTCGACCAGTGCCTTCGCTTCTACCCAGTTGTTGAGGAGAACTTTGATATGGGGTGTCCGAATATCATTTGGGTAAAAAGCAGTGACCACATGACCGGAATCAGGTGTGGTGGCACCACAAGTGTGTTTGGTCTTACCGGACCGCTTTGGAATCGGCAGTCCCGTACGACGTAGTAGACCTACCAGAGCGTATCCGACGGAGGGTTCCGGGTCATTCAGAAGGGTTGACTCATCCTGCACCATTAGTACGTGGTCTGAGTGATCCTTCGGGCTCTGAGTAGCTCCTAGTGATTCAATCTCGGTGTCCGATAGCGGTGGCACGTTTGGCACGGGTGATGCCGGAGCATCTGAATCACTTGGCTCACGGTATCGGCCTTTCTCTAGCATGACTGGAGAGGTTCCAGGCGGAGGTCGAGGGCAACCTGACCCGTGCAAGGTCGACAGATGACGACTTGCCCGTCTAGAAGAGGCCCGGGATCCCCTAGTTGACCCACGTGATGAGGCAACTGAGGAGGCCCGTGAGTGTGGCCGAGAGATGGACCAAGCCCTGGACCGCGATCGTGATCCCGACCTGTGTGAGTTTCGCGAGAGAGCACGGGTGTTCTCCCACCAGGGGTCGATCTGGTCAATCTCCGGCGTGGTCAGCAGGAGGGGTAATTCTACCGCGTCCAGCCGACAAACATTACGTTGGTAGTCAAACATAATGTTCTTGAACTGTTCTAAGAAGTCCAGTCCGAGTATGAGGTCAACAGGTGCCCAGAAGGGAGACGTAGTCTTGCACACATGGAGATGTATATCGATCCGTGTGTTCGGCTGGCGGTTTCCGGGCAACATGATTTCATATGGTCCTGAGAGGATGGTATGAATGGCTTTACCATTGATGCTCATCAATGGGTTAAAGTCGTGATGTTGCTGGAACGCCATGACCGCCTTCGGACTTTCTTTAGCCAAGGCCTTATGAAGGCGTTGGCTAATGATAGTGCAGGGGCAACCCGTGTCAAGGAAAGCAGGAGTTTCCTTGGTGTCCAGCAGCACGACGAAACACAGTGTGATTCGGTCAAGCTGGGAGGGCACATCGTTTTGCATGTAGTGAAAACCAATCCAGCGTTGGACTTTGCGGTAAAGACCCAACGGGGAGAAACGGCTAACAAACCTGACCTGTTTGCTCCGCAGACGGTAGCTGAGATAATAAGATACACCAAGATAGGCAAGGTATCCGACACCGATCAGCACGGTCAGGGTAATTAGGATGTTAAAGATCAACTGGACCGGCCCGCTCAAGACAGCATGCAAGTGTTGGGCACCCTGTTGATGTCAATTCGTGTGGGGAAATCGACATGCAAATCGACGACAGGGACGACCAGCGGCGCAGACATTTGCATAGAATGGAGCGCCAAAGAAAGACGAAAAGTGAAAGTGAAATCATTCTTCACTTTGTATTGTTTTTATTATATTTCTTGACATTTTTGCTGGCGTCCCCAAATACAATTTTCCCAGCAACTTGTGTTTCTTATGAGTATTGCACTGTGGTATATCCACATTCTTTTTACATATTGCATCGGACTTATTGCTATACATATTCGTTTATTTATTTAGATAATTCGCGTCGACGAAGGCGGAGGGCCAGAGGCCCAGGCGCCGGCTTACACCAAGTAAGTTTTGGGAAACCCCTTTCGGGTTATACCCAAGTAAATTTATCCCTGAGGGGATTCCTTGTCTCATCTAGGAGACTGCGGAGGTCCTAGGTAAGGCCCCCGTATTGAGAACAAAGTTTATCTTTGTTGTTGTAGGTCTGGGGACAAACGGACTGTTGCACAGATCACCGAGGCTTAGCCAAGGTATCAGTTCTAACAGGTCAGTTCAGACCCAATCTTTTCTTACGCCTCTTAAGGAAAGACCTGCACAACAAGTGGTGGCTTTTAACTCCTTACCACGGAACTTCGTAGTCAGACTAGGAGAAAAGAAAATCCTCCAGGTTTCTACAGAAAGTTAGCAGGATTTAAAATGCCTAACGAAAGGATACCGAGAGGTAATACTTTACGTAGATCACCACCCAGAGTGGCGAGTGCTGGGAATCTAGTCAATTTGGGAGACGGAGAGCAGCAACGGCAGGCTGCTCCGGACCCAGTGATCCCAGATCAAACTCCCGCGAGGGTTCAACCATTGCAGCAGAATGCAATGCATTTTACGCCTCAAGATGCAGGCGTACCAATGGACTGACCACCAGCGATTGCCATCGATCCGCAGGAGGCAGGCCCGGCGAATCCGAACCCAGACGCCGATGGACCGCCACAGCAAAATTTCAAAAGGTCACCGCCACCAAAGGTCCAATTAGCAGGACCAAAAAGGGACGTCGTTACGCCCGAAATTCGACCAAATTTCGAAGAAAGGGACCCCGAAATCGATCGAAGATTAGAGAGGATTCCCCACGAACAAGAGCGATTCCAACCGCAGGAAAGAGCTCCCGAGATGTCCAATCAAGAGTTGGCGACGCAGCTACGCGAGTTGAAAGGGACCGTCGAAGCCTTGTTCGACATAATCGCAAATGCCGCCACAGAGGACAACAAAAGGGAAGCCGACAGGCGCCGACAGGAGCCGGATAGACAGGTTAGACCATGTAATAGGGGTGCAGAAAGAGACAACCGTCTCGCTGCAGAAATGAATGCAGGCGCAGGGCCTAATAATAGGCCTGATATTGATGAAGGGCAAAGGCTTAACTTTGAGCCCAAAAGTTGGAGAGGTCCAGCTAGAGATCTTCGATTCGAAGGAGCTGAGCAATCGGCAGACTTCAGGAATCAAAGTCAGATAGCTTCGCAGCATCCAACTTTAACTAGAGTGGTCTATGATGGTAGAGGAAATATAGTTGATCCAAATACCCTTAGACCAGATCAATTGGCATGTTTCCCATATAGGGATTACAGGTTTGACAAAGACAATATGCCATCACATCAAGGAGGTGTACCACCTCAACGAGATCCAAATAGGGTTATGCTGCAATCCCTGAACTCTGATCTTGATCCAGTATTAACAGCAGCTTATGATCAGAAGGAGGTGCCATCAAATAATTTGGCACAAGAGATTGTAGTTAGGAATATCGTTAAAGGTGTGTTACCCAAACTTTTAGATGAGGGTATGGTAAATCAGCAGGTGCTTAGCTTCTTAACAGCACTTGAAGGGGAATTCCGTAGGGATACACCCGAATCAGCTAAGTATGAAGCACTGCTGAGGCTTTCTAAAGGTAGACCGAAGGCTGTTGCAGGAGACAACATGACCTATAGGGAGGCCAGGAGAGCCATTATTAATGTCTTTGCACCTGAGTGCAACCTGGAAATGTTAACCAGGGAATTGTTTGAGATCCAACAAAGACCCAATGAACAGGCCGTAGAGTTTTTAAAAAGGGTCAGTATATTAGTGGAACTAGTCAAAGGTGATTTAGACTACCAGTCTAAACAGAGACTGATCATTGACACCTTCATATATAAGAGTGACCCCACGTTCCAGTCTGAACTTAAGAATTCAAAGCATACCTTTAGGACTTGGTATGATCTAGCAGTTGAAGTTCATGACATTGAACGTAGATATAGAAATGCCTTTCAGAGATATGGACCCAAGGGTACACAACAGGATCCTATAGTAATTAATGAAGTAGGTATGCCTAGTGGGCATGATCCTGAAATTGCCGTAGTTGCTAGGAACCAGTCAGAAGGATATCAACAAGGCCAGAGGCAAAGGTTTCGGCAACCATATCAAACCGTAGGTAATCAGGTACAGGCCCAAACCCAAAGGTCAAGGAGTGATTCTCCTGAAATAGAGGAGATTCCAGTTCGGGAAGCCCCTAGGGCTCAGACCGAAAAAGGTAAGAAAGAATCTCTTCTATTGAAAATCTCAAAAGAGATGGTACAACTGGTCGAAAGGTTCGACCAGCTCCAGCAAAAGGTTGATAACAGGCAAACGGAAAATCGGTTTGATGTGGCCATACCTAGTACAAGTCAGGGAGGTCAAGTTTCCCGAGATCCGACTAAGCCATGGTGTGAGTTCCACAAGAACATAACACATAATACTGCAGACTGCAGGACATTGAGAGTATTGTCCGAGCGCAGGAGCAGAGGTAGAGCCAGCTTCCCTACCTACAACAGGGGGGGCTTCAACACTTTTGCTCGAGGTAACTATAGAGGTAGAGGAGGTTACCCAAGTGCCAACTTTAATAGCAGAGGTAGAGGTGCGTACAATGTAGGCTATTCAGGTCATCAGGATAGCCAGGAGATTTATTTACAGAACTCCGATTACAATGAGTTTCTGGAGTTCAAAAGGCAAAAGGAGCTGCAAAAGCAGTTCCAACAAATGCAGCAATACCAACAACAGGCTGCAATACAGCAACCTCAGCCACCTCAGGCTATTATGGGTCCGACTCAGACTCTTCAACAGGGTCAATTCACAAATCAGCCACCTCAGAAGGATTATTCGAGTGTTATGGTTGCAAGGCAATCTCAAATGAGTCCTTTAGGTGAAGTAAACCAGAGAGTGAGCTGCCCAAATGTTGTATTAGGTAGTATTGTGCAAATGAATGCAATTGCACCACAACCTATAGTACCATCAGTACAAGTAATAAGGAGAGGCACACCAGCTAGTCCTCAGGAACAACATTTGCTGGATACGTACCCCAGAACAGCCCCATTCCACATTGAGGTTGTTATAGGAGGTCGTAAGACAATGGCTTTAATTGACACAGGAGCTCAGTGCACTGTCATGTCGGCTAAGTTTCTGAAAGAAACTTTGGGCCCCGATTACACTGAATATCCCAGGATATTAAATGTTACTGTAGCCAACGGTAAGACAGTCCAAGCCCATGGGTATATCCAATTTAGGATGGATACATTGTGTGGACAGTTCCCCATTAAAGCGATTGTAATTCCTGAAGCAGGTGAAAATGTTATTGTAGGAACAGACTTTTTGGCTCATCCTCAGGTAGGAGCCATAATAGATTTCAGAAACAGGACGATGACGCTCAACAACCGTCAACAACGGATATACGTGATGCCGGACCAGCCCCAATCGAATTGCGGAGAGGTCATGACCATGAGTGCCACGGAATCCACAGCGAGCGCCGCCGACCAATACCAGCCAAAGATTTGCCTGCTAAAGGTTTCGGTGCCAGTGGTGAGTGTGAATCCTATCTACTTACCTAGTGGCACTGATATACTTCTGAGAGCAAAGCTTTGGGATAAGGTAGGCGAAAATCGCCTTAATGGAATCATAATAGAGTCTGAAGACAATGAAGAAAGGTTCCACATCTATAGTACCATAGTAGATGGTACAAAAGATGATTTTGTTGTTATGGTATCCAACAACACAGGATCAGGATGCCATTTGAAAAGAAATCAAATAATTGGCCATACTAATTCAGTGTTGTGTGATACTGATAACCAAGATCAACTTAAGGGGAAGATAGTTGAGGATTTGGAGAAGCTGCAAACTTGTGCAGTCCAGGCTAGACCTGATTCGACTCAAGTGGATGAGAAAGAGTTCAAGGAAGCCTTGTACAATATGCTAGCTAAATCCAACATACCATCTGAACAATTGGAACAAGCTTTACGGTGTCTCGCAAAATATAGAGACGTGTTCAGCTTGCCCAGTGATCCTCCAACTACTACACCCTATTTGACCTGTAAAATAAATACAGGGGATGCAGCCCCTGTGGCCAAAAGGTACCACAGGACCGCTATAAATTTACGGCCACATGTTCGTGAGCATGTGCAAGATATGCTCAAGAAGGGTGTAATTGAGCCATCAAAGTCGCCTTGGGCAGCTCCGTTATTCCTGGTAGGTAAAAAGGATGGTACCAAGCGACCAGTAGTGGACTTTAGGGGTATAAATGATGTTACCAAGGATGATAAGTATCCCATTCCTAGAATGGATGACTATCTAGACTGTTTAGGTAAAGCCAAATTTTATACTACCCTAGATCTCAAATCAGGATATTGGCAAGTGCCAATGGATGAAGAAAGCAAGGAGAAAACTGCTTTCATATGCCAAGAAGGGCTTTATCAATTTAAAGTCATGCCCTTTGGCCTAAAAAATGCGCCAGCCGAATTCCAGCGTATGATGGAAAGAGTTTTGCATCCATATGTTTGGAAAATCTGTCTAGTCTATATAGACGACATTATTGTGTTCTCAAATACGTTTGAGGAACACCTAGTTAATCTAGAGCTAGTCCTGCAAGCTCTAAGAAAGGCTCATTTGACCTTGAAGCCGGAGAAGTGTGAATTCCTGCCTGAGAGAGTTCATTTTTTAGGACATATCTTAAATTCGGATGGAGTTTCCCCAGATCCGAAAAAGGTCAAAGCTATAAATGATTTCCCATTCCCAGAGTCTAAACGTAAACTGCAAAGGTTTTTAGGTATGTTGCAGTGGTGTAAAAAGTTCATACCGGGTTTGGCTAAACACGCTGAACCATTGTATAAACTAACTGGGAAGAACTGTGTTTGGGAAGTCACGGAGGTTCACCATCAGGCTTTTAGGAGCCTGAAAGAAGCACTATTGTCTGTGCCATTCCTTAGGTATCCGGTTTTGGACGGGTCTGCGGACTTTGTCCTTCAGACAGATGCCAGCGGAACGGCACTAGGAGCAGTCCTTTACCAGGAGACCAAGTCAGACCGCTGGGTAATTGCTTATAATAGCAGAATTTTAAAAGCGGATGAGAAAAAGTGGTCAGCCACGGAAAGGGAATGCTTGGCAATTGTGTATGGCTTGAAGTTATACAAGCACTACTTAGTGGGTCATAAGGTGATCATAAGAACTGATCACAAACCTTTGTTGTCAATGAAGGTCAATGCTATGACCAATGGTAAGTTGAAGAGATGGTACTCGTTCATCTCTCAGTTCAACCATAAACTGGAGTATGTGCCTGGAAAACAAAATGCCATGGCAGACTTTCTGTCCAGGATGGATGAACCAGACAATCAAGCGGAAAAGATACCGCCAAAATGGGAACATATGTTCTCAGAGGATAGACGAGAGTCTGGAAATCTGAAAGATCTTGAGGCACAGCTCATTGAGAAAAAGCATCTCAATTTGGTAAAGAGATTCAGAATTCTGACAGATCGGAATCCTGAAGACGGTACTCCGTTACATCCGGAGCCAAAAGGTAAGAAGAATCAGAGGACTGATATGAGTCCGAGATTCACCCAGATTTATCCAGAAGATTCTGAGGGTGATCCAGAATCAAACTCGCCTGCAGACTTGATAAATGCCGTAACTACAAGGAGCATGGCGAAAGAAGCGGACAAGAATAATCAGGCTCAGATCCAGCCTGATGGCAATCAGGTCAACGAAAAGGTAAGTAGGGGAAACCAAGACAAAGGTAAGGAAAAAAGAGTAACCTGGTTATACCCAGAAAAGGAACAGGAGTTTACTTTGGCAGACCCCAAAGAAGATGAATTGCCAAAAGGGCTAATTAGAGATGATCTCATGGCCCTCTTGCAGAGAAAAGATGAGGTACTACGACCATACTTTGATAGATTGGGTCCAAATGGGACAACCAAGTATCATAGTGGATTTTATATCCAAAATGAAGTGTTATACCGCGAAGCCGGACAGGGGTCGGACGATCAAGTGGTCGTCCCATCCTGCCTGAGGGACAATACTTTGCACCAGTACCACGGTGCCGTAATGATGACTCATCAGGGGTTCAAGAGGACCCTTGCTATGATTAAAAAACGGTTCTGGTGGCCTGGAATAGAAAAGGATGTCATGCACTGGATAAAGTTTTGTCCAGTTTGTCAAATGGCTAATCAGGGAAACACGGAAATTCCTCCACTGATACCAATTATTCCACAGGGTCCATTTGACGAAGTATCAGTGGATATCGTGGGTATTTCTCCACTCAGTGAGAAGAGACCGTATGTCATAGTCTTTCAAGACTATTTTACAAAGTGGGTTGAAGCTGAACTGATCCCGGATCAGTCAGCTAGCACCGTTGTAGATACTTTTCTACAAGCCATTGTATTGAGGCACGGGACTCCACGGAGACTGCTCAGTGATAGAGGAGGTTGTTTTACCTCAGATCTAATGAAAGAGATCTGCAAGTTATTGGAGTGTCAAAAAATTTTTACAACAGCCTACCACCCACAAGGAAATGGTATGGTAGAAAG
This sequence comes from Romanomermis culicivorax, assembly GCA_963922205.1. NCBI lineage: Eukaryota > Metazoa > Nematoda > Enoplea > Mermithida > Mermithidae > Romanomermis > Romanomermis culicivorax. The sequence goes on from CAWUHX010000043.1 coordinate 345,219, forward strand.
GTTTAACCAGACACTCATCAAACAGCTCAGAAAGGTGGCCATCGAGGAAAAAGACAACTGGCCAAGATACTTGAGAGCCGTGGTGTTTGCATATAATGCCACACCCCATGCAGCCACGGGGCAATCCCCATTTTCGTTGCTTAGAGGTCATGAGGCAACCTTCGGGTTAAACTTATCGAAAGCATACGATATTGTAATGCCGGACAGCAATGCTGAGGCATACAAATTTGTGTTGACAAGTCATTTAGTCAACCTTTACGAGGATATTGCCAAAAATATCTAGAGTGCTGCCGAAAAATCGAAGAAATACTTCGATAAAAAGTCCAAACAAAATGGATTTAAAGAAAAGGATTGGGTTCTGCTCAAAGTAGACAAGCAGAAAAAACTAGGACTACCATGGTCCGGTCCGTTCATAGTTACGGACATTTCGCGAGAAGCAGAGAACGTTGTCACCATTGTACATTGGGACAACCCGCTAAATCGCCAAACAGTTTCAATCAGTAGGTTGAAACATTTTCGTTACGAGACCACTAGGGTCTTGCCGCGAATAGCGCGAGCCAATCAGGACGCGCCACGTGACGAAAACAGGTCACTTTCCAATATGGCACAAACAGTTACGACTGGAGCGCCGATTCAAATGAAATCATTTGAAAATTCGCTCAAGGCGAATCTATGCGCGATCTCGCACTGATTTTTTTTATTTTATGTACATATCTCGCGCGTGTAAGTACTAATTTTAATTAAAATTGTATTAATTTGTAATATTTATCGTGTTTATGTAGTATTCGTATTAATTTTGTAAATTTTTCATATTTATCTCAGACTTTGGGAAAAATTCTTTGGAATTTTAGACCAAAGTGACAACCCAAAAAATTTCCGACATTTTTTCCAAAAAACTAATTTTCAAATTTTTCATTTTTTCTAAAATCAAATTATAGCTGCCCCCGCTTATCTGAATTCTAAACTTCCATCGGAAGGAAGAATTAAAACATTCCCCGAACTGCGATATAAAGGAAATTAGCAGAACTGCTAAATTAAACTTTTTCAGCGTTCAATAAAATTTTAAAATTTTATAAATTTATCCATCGAAAGAAAAAATTTCGAAACGAAAAGAGATGGGAAAAGGCGCACGGAACCGCCAACAAGCTCCGTCGCGCGAGTGGTCGCACACAGAGCGCCACGTTGAATATGGCAGGGCCCAGCACCGCCAAGACAACCGTTTTTTCTTCATCGACGGTAAGTTTCGAACTTATTTTTTATCAAATATTCTTGGAAACCGCAGGTGATGCCCAGAAGTCACTGGAAGACCAGCTCGGCGCCCCAAAGGGCAGACGAGGTTAGAACTTAGAGGGAACGAAAAATGGGAGTACTGAGAAGCGGAAGCTTGAAGCCAACCAGGGAATTTCCAATTTGGAAATATACCTGATACCACCGAGAGCTATACGATTCAAGGGAAACCTAGAACCTTGGGTTCAGCCCGTTTCAAAGTTTTATCATTCAAAAATTCATCAAAAATTATTTATTTTCAAATCAAATCAAATCATATCACTTTTTCGATATCAAATTCATTAAAAATTATCAATTTCGAGCGCTATAAAAATTGTAAATACAGCGCCATAAATGGAGCGTAGTTGGTCGCTCAAGCAGCTGGTCAGAGATTGGTGTCCGATCAAGTGGTGGACAATCGGATCAGGTCTACCCTCCCCAACATATAGAGGTAGCAAGGGTAAGATTTGGTAAGGTGTTAGTTGCCTACCAGCTCAATGTTTGTATATCAGTGGCTCACCTAACAACCTGCACTAAACTTAATTTTCTGCGAAACTTAACCCGCTTGGTGTTGTGGTGCTGGTGTAGTATAGACCCGAAAATGCGCTGAAAAAAGGGGAATAAAACACTAAAATTAATAGTACTTTATGTTTAGATTATAACGTCAAACGGGCCGTACGAATCCACGAACTGGATCAGTGGTTTAAAGCCACATTTGGGTACTGGCCGGCCAATCCCAAGGAACCTCGAATGGTAGACATCGGGAAGGTCAGCCAGGTACTCCATTTTATCCGAGAAGTGTCAATCTTCAGAGGACAACCAGTTTGTGGTTTCGACGTTGAAAAAGTCAACCAGGATAAGGTCGCCGCCTTGTTCAAAACAAGGGAGGTCGACAATCCAATGGGAAAGCAGTTTGCCCGATATATCAGCTTCGCGCTAACGAATGGTCAAACTTACGTTATTGATACAACGTCGATGATGCTCAAAGAGTGGACCAGCCTCCACGACTTCTTGAACTCCGACATGCTCTTCGCCGGATATGCCGTATTGGAGGACCTGGTGAGTATCTATAACGTCTGTGGCGCAGGGCGAGATAATAAGGACAGGGACAAAACTGTCCCCTTACGGGAATTTCTAAGAAAGACCAAGGGTCAATACTTTGACTTAGACCGTTTCGCCCTCACCATGGTAGGAGTAAACCTGGAGAAAAAATGCTTTCAGACAGGTATATGTCCCGAAACCTTTCGGTTAAAGGGACTGTTCACGGAATTTTATTTGATAGACGTGGGCCCCTACCAATATGACTTTTCGTTAAAAGCGAACCATGATCAGTTTGCCAAAAGGGGTATATTGCCCGAAGAGCTCAGATACGCCGCTCTAGACGCATACTACTCCTTATTAGTCATGTTTGCCGCCATTCACTATGGCATGGCCGATCAACTGCTTATGCAAATGCAGATTTTGGACCATGACAAGGTGAATCCCAAACAGATCAACACCATTGCCCTGCATTTTTATCAACAATATCTAATGATTCCGGGCAATGTGAATCGAGAAATGGGGCTAGGTACCCCAGTTATGGAAACCGATCAGGTTCAACCAAATATGGTCTATCACATGATGAAGTGTGAAATGTATAACCATTGGGTGGTACAAATGCAGGGAAATAACACAGGTTATTATACCGCGCCCACGGAGTGTAATCCAGTTCGTCCTCAGGGAGTTCAATTGCCGAGTGACTTCTATCCGCTGCTTCCAAGAGATAACAAACCAATGAAGGATGATGGATACACTACAGACAGTGATCCCGACGAAATCCAGGACGTCCAGATACCAGACTGGGTTAATATTTTGAAGGATATACTGGAAAATCTCAAATCAGGTGCAACCTATTGGGATTTAGACGGTAAAATTTCCTTGACGTTATACGAAAACGCCAAGCTATACTGGCAACAAGCCGGGAAGCCCAATACCATTCCACAAGAGGTGTTTTCCTCTAATAACCACTACCCAGTGGGTATCGAGGGCCATAGACAGGCCTATAAGACCAATTTTTATACGCCAAACTTGGCAAAAATTTCAGGTATGCTGGATGAGCGAAACTTCCCGGAGTTAGAGGTCATCTGCAAATTTATGCCATTGGCCTATCATTTGGCATGGCCTCATTCCAGAGCGGAGTGCGACTATGAAACTAGCGCTCTGCTAAACTATAACTTTCTAAATAGTTATACTAAAGAAGGCCAGGAAATGATAAAGAAAATGTCCTGGAAGTCAGGCGACCGCCTGGCTTACTATTTAGAGTTAGCAGCGACGCTACCACCGTCGGAACCCCGCTTTCCATCTAAAAAAGGGGTATACGCATGGCAGAATCGGTTCGGTTTTGTCCCGCTACTATTTCGAGAAGCCGAGGAGATCCTACAAATTGGCGACGACAAATCGTTATTGAAGGACGGAGCCTACAAGGTAAATCCTTATTTTTATGTAACCTTTTACTACGTAGGCTTCGAGACTTTAACGCCGGGACTGCGGTATCCCATGATGGAAGACGCATCGCCAACCGACTACCCGATTACCTACGCACCAAGAAATCCGCTCGAGCTCAGACCGGAGTTTGTTAGCAAAAGTTTCCGGGAGAGAACAATCGCTTCGGAGATGCCCGGGTATACATTAACATATACCCCAGCCGGTGAGTTAATATCAAAGGTACCGGTAAATCGTCCCTCAACTTCCCAAACGGCGCAAGCCGGAGGGACGGGACAGGTCAAAGCGCAGCCGCAGGCGCTAGCGCCAGTGGTCAAAGCTACACCAGCTTTGGACACTGCTGCTACGCAGGCAGCTGCAGTAGTTGTCGTGGTGCCGCCACCAATCCAACCAGCGGTGGCACAGCCGACTCAAGTACCTCAAGTACAACAACCGGCCGAGCCTGAGCCAGAGGTTGTCACCATAATGCAATCAGTACCTCCAGCACCAGCTGTTTTGCCAGCTAAAGTAAAACAGCTATTGCCGAAGATACGAAATTCAGACTCTGAGTCCAGTTCAGAGGAGGATGTTGAAGAAGAAGAAGAGGGTGAAATCCTCCAATCTGAGGGCCAGACATCAGAGAATAAGGATGCGATGGAGGCCAAAACTCAGAAACAGGCTCTTGAGGAGGAAAAAATACAGACTCAAATTGACGAAGCAGTCACCAAAATGTCAGGGATCGATGTCAGACTGGAGAAGATGCAGGAAGCATCCCAGGAGATACCTGTGAAGGCCAAGGATCCTAAGGATCATGACCGACAAGCGAAGCAAGAGGCCCTACAGGCCAAAATCCAAGAACAGAGAAGGCTGACGCAGCAGGAATTCCTGCGTCAGAGGGCAATCCAAAGGAAGCTGAAGGAGCAGGCACTAGCCGACGATAGCTCAGATTCAGCCATTGCAGCGACAGAGCTGATGAGGAGGGGAAGAATTGCCGAGGAAGGTATTCCTGGAATTTATTCCCCAGACAAAGTTCAGCAGATGTTAGCTGAAGGTATGTCGGAAAAATTTATCCGACACCTAGCCAAGGAAAAGGTAAGGCGTAGAAAGAGGATAGGTAAGGCCAAGCGACGCAGACTTGCAGCTCAGGGACAGCAGCAACAAGGAGCGGCCGCCACCGGATCCGAAAACGACGCCTATGATACGGCCAAAGAAACGACGACCCCACAATACTCGACGAGCCAAAAGTCGAGATCGGAGACTTCAAAGAGTCAGACGAGAACGGAGACTTCAAAAAGTCAGACGCGAACGGAGACCTCCATAGGCCAGACAAAATCGGATAGGACAACAGGGTCCACTGCGACAACTTCGTACACTCAGACGCGAACGGTATCGAAAACCGGCGGAGAGGTTAGTACTTCTTCTGGCAAAAGTAAATCCGTGCCCTCCAGCTATACCGCAAGAAGTAGCAAACCTGCGGGAAGCGTATTGGTGAAGCCCGATCTTGGATCGGAGGAGAAATTGATCAAGAAGGTCAAACTGAATGTGGTAGCTACTAGACCCGAAAGGGAACCACAGCAGTTTGTCACTCCTGGTCAATTAGCCGAAACTCTGATTGATTATTGGGAGTGGCAACGGGAACAAAGGCGTTTAATTGGGCCGATCTCATTTGAAAATCCAGAGGTCGCCAATTATTTCGCCTTTGATCGGCAAGAACGGCCGATAATTTACAGAATGGTCAATGACGCTATGGCCGAAATCCATGAAAATTACCGCCAGCAATTCGAAATGCAGGGCGGATTTATGTTTGACGGAGAGCGCATCCCTGAGGAGATCTGGGAATGGATAATTTTAATTCTCATCCCCAGATGGCTTCAGGACTACGATGCCTCAGACGTCTTTACGGCCATTAGATATGTGACCCTAATGATTTTTCTTCAGTTGGACTTCGCTCCGATCACGCCAACGGCAATCGGTAGGTGGTATGCCCAGGCGTGTTCGTTTGCGAACAGACAACTAGTCGTTGAGGCCCAGGGAAACCGCGTAGACCATGTCTACATTGCAGCCTTTAATCAGTATATTTTTATGGGCTCGCAAAGGTTAAACCAGATGGGTGTTAAGAGGTAAGCACCAGGCGATGACAGGTCGCAAGCTGATAAATTTCAGCGAACGGCTGCCAAGAGCCCGAGTAAGTTTAAAGTGCCTAGACTCCCTCCGGCTAAGAAACAACCGCCGATGATACAACAATCATCGGCTAGGACCAGCCAGAGGTCATATAGTGAAGCTGCTAGCACTTCTTACAAAAGTCCGCTTTCTCGGTCAAAATCAATTTCATCTAAATCTCTTAATTCAAATTACCGGACACAAAAACCACAACGCAGCAGCTCCACTAGCAGTGGTCAAAGGCAGCAGGGGAGAGACGACATGTTCTCAAACCCGGCCCCATACAGGGCTAGACCGGGGTATGACCAAGGTCAACCCAGGGGAGGCTTCAGAGGGCGCCCTCAGCGACCTTACAGAGGCCGAGGAACCTGGCAACACCAAGGTCAAGACCCGGATGCTCAATTCCATAATCCAAATTTTATGCCGCTAGGTAGACGCGGCGGAAGCCAACAAGGCCAAAATAGAGGCCAAGATGGAGGTCAGACCCGAGGCCAACCAGGTCAGAGGGGGTACTATCAAGGTAGACCTCGAGGAGGCTACCGAGGCGGCGGGCAGCAGTAATTTTGGCCCAAAAATTTCTTTTTCGTAAACACATTTTTACTTATTTCATAAAACACAAAACCCAAAAACACTAATAAAATCACAAAAAATCCAAAAAAATCAAAAAACAAAAAATCCAAAAACATTATTTTCGGTGCTGCTGGCCATCAAAAATTTCTTTTTTGACAAAACCGGTGCAAAAACGCAACCGTAAAAAATATTTTTAAACTTTTGGCAACATTCTTGCTCAAATTTTTTAGCGCATTTTAAATTTTGTGATATCCGTACATTCCCGCGTCGTCTTTTTGTATCGCCATATAATCTCGTATTTTAGTTTAATTTAGAAAAAATAGAGACGCGGGAAGTCGATTTGCATGCGGTTAGACCCACGGCCAACGAATTGACACAGCATGCAGACCGAGCGGCCAAGCCCGAAGCCGACCACACATCCGGCACCGACGTTTACGTCATACTCCTTAGGGCAGGAGGTTATTCCATCAATGCCGAGGTCAAAATGGACGTCACTTGCCAGCCATTGCGGCGAAGCCCTTGGTATTCGTTGTGTCCAACGACCAGCACAGGAGTTCTATTAGGACAGACTGTGAAACGGGAGTCTGGTGAGACAAACTGTTTATCAGGAGTCAGCCGGAGTTGTAGATTTTTTCTTTTTTGATTAATTCTTTTAATGCCGGGGTAACCCGGCCAAAAGTTTTTTTTCTACCTCCCGTAGGTCGGTTTCGACGCGCGAGGGATGTTGGGCACCCTGTTGATGTCAATTCGTGTGGGGAAATCCACATGCAAATCGACGACAGGGACGACCAGCGGCGCAGACATTTGCATAGAATGGAGCGCCAAAGAAAGACGAAAAGTGAAAGTGAAATCATTCTTCACTTAGTATCGTTTTTATTATATTTCTTGACATTTTTGCTGGCGTCCCCAAATACAATTTTCCCAGCAACTTGTGTTTCTTATGAGTATTGCACTGTGGTATATCAACATTCTTTTTACATATTGCGTCGGACTTATTGCTATACATATTTGTTTATTTATTTAGATAATTCGCGTCGATGAAGGCGGAGGGCCAGAGGCCCAGGCGCCGGCTTACACCAAGTAAGTTTTGGGAAACCCCTTTCGGGTTATACCCAAGTAAGTTTATCCCTGAGGGGATTCCTTGTCTCATCTAGGAGACTGCGGAGGTCCTAGGTAAGGCCCCCATATTGAGAACAAAGTTTATCTTTGTTGTTGTAGGTCTGGGGACAAACGGACTGTTGCACAGATCACCGAGGCTTAGCCAAGGTATCAGTTCTAACAGGTCAGTTCAGACCCAATCTTTTCTTACGCCTCTTAAGGAAAGACCTGCACAACACAAGCCCTGGGCGAGGGTGTGTTGTTGACCCGTAATAACATGGTTTGCTGCCAAACCGACACCTTCCAGAGAGGCCTTGATGTCGGTTCCTACCCCTGCAAAGGCCTGGTAAATGGCGTCTAGTTGCAGGGATAGACCAGCGGTAAAGTTTACCAGCTGGTTAAGTACCGCTTCAATTTGCTCAGTCTTGTAAACGTACTGTTTAAAGAAGGCAAAGTTTGAAGGGGTCATCGCCAACTGGTCATGGAAGAGCGCTGGTGCCTCGAAGTGAGTGATGTTGAAACGCTGCTTCCAGAAGAGTTCCAGTGGGATGTGGCTCACATGGACCGCGCCAGACTCAGTAAACCAGCCCGAGCGATTTCGGAAAATCCCGGTAAAGTGGTGATGACACGGCACAATTGGGCTAGATTTAATTAGATCCGGACCACCGGGGGTGGCGAAGTAGATGGTGCCGCCAACCTGTACAGGTAAGTACTTGTAGCAAACGTTCCCCACCCGGTACGAGTGGTAAACGTAGATGGCGTTGACCTTCTGACACCGCCATATTGTCAGCGCATTGCCTGTGAATTCCGCCGTCAGGTCATTCCTCTGGAGGAATGCCCGGGCACCCAGGGTAGGGTCGAAGCGAAGCAACTGCCAAGTCAGATCAAGATAGGGTTGAGCGTGAGAGCAGAGCTCAAGCCATGTGAACTGGAAACCGTTAATTTCCGACTCCTTGATCTGCTGAGCCAGATAGTTCAGTTTGGCATTGACAGGATTGGGACGGCTGTCCTTTGCCACTCTGAACAAGTTTTGGGTCAAATTGTATCTCCCGTGGATGCGAAGGAGAAGACCCTGATCCGTCCGGACTGTGGTGGAACGTAGTTCTCGGCACAGTTGGAAGACGCGGGAGTTTCCCGGGATCTTGAGGGCAACCTGTAGATCATCGATGATGACGTGGTTCCCTGACATGGACGCAGTGTAATTTCCCTTGGGGTGATAATGACACCGCGCCGTGAAGTTTTGTGCAGGCCAGACAATGACCCCGTCTAGAGTAGTGCACTGACCTGCAGTGGGACTGCATCCACCTACATCGCCTAAAGTGCTTAGGGCCGTAGTGCCGTCCCACGAAGCGACTTGTCCCTCCTCGATGAAGAGGTTAGTCACTGTCTTGCAGACGTCGCTGCAGCACCATTCGTACATCACTTCCAATGTTTGGTTTGTGCTATAAAAGCCAGGGCGAACGCCAACAAGTTTTTGTGAACCAAACATCTTAGTGCGATGTGCTAGCATGCATGCCACAGGCGCTAAGTGCTGAGTGGTGATGACGTCTGCAGTGATGCCCCTAGAGCTGAAGAAACCAGTGTTGGTGCAGACTTTGCGAGAGCGCAATGTGCATTTCCACGCTGTGGCTGTGATGGGGTCTGAAGTAGGGACATACACCGTAACATTCATGCGCCGCGGGCTCCATGAAGATTGCGGTGGTTTACACTCTACACGCTGGGGTAACTCAAGTGGATGTCCGCTTCTTGAGAGACCGCAAAATTGATACTGAGCCGCCGGTGCTGACAAACTCACCCCTAGAAACAGTGATGCTACCAAGGTCAATTTTATTGTCAAAAACAACTGTACAAAGGTAATTTGTAAGTGTTCACTCAATTTCACAAATCTGGCCTGAGAGGGAGTGTCAGATTTCTTCTTCGTCGCTGTCGGACGAAATTGGCTCCTGGCCGGGGAAATCGAGGACCAATCCACCGCACGGGTGGATTTCCCGGAGGATACCGATTTTTGGCGACCGTGGGGCGACTGCCGTTGGGAACGGAGATTCCTCAACGATGCTGACATCTTCGTTAACCGGACGTAAGGTCTCGTCGACAGCCATGTGTTCGACGACGGGCGACTTGGTCGCAGCGGTCGGAGATGTCGTTTGGGCTGGCGCCGGCGATTTGGCTTGGGCTGTTGCCGACGATGTATTCTGGGCTGTTGCTGGCGGTGTAGGATCATTTGCGGGTTCCTTGGCCGGGGGCGAGGAAGCAGTAATGTCCATTTTTGTTGGCGATGTCGCGGCAACAGGTGGCGCTGCTGCCGGTGATGTAGCGGCGACAGCAGGCAGGAGGATCCGACTGGCCTGTTCGACTGCTCGGCGGACGGCATCGACTGAAGGCGAGGATGGCTCCCCGTCCAATAAGAACTTCTCGACGGGCGAGATTGTGATAGTCCCATTGGCAATGAACTCGAGTGCCCGTCGGGCGACGTCGGGTCGTAAGAGCCGCATCGAGACGGGTGCTGCAAGCACGACGTCGGCGGCCGTGAGCGCTTCGACATGCGATGGCTCGTTGAGCAGAGTCCACGGCAAATGCGGGTATTTCTTGGCCAGGTCGACTCACCAGATGGCCAACATCGCCTCTTGGACGGGCGATGGCGCTGTGAACAAGAAATCGATAGAGTCGTGGACTGAGATAGATTTCTGGTTCCTACTCTAGGATCACCTGAAGAAGAAGGTAGTATACCTGACAAATTCATGGGCTCGACCTGGTCGAGGACTTCCGTAGCTGAATCCGTGGGGATCGAAGGGGGTGGTCCTGGAGGGACGATGCGGGCCGGTGGCGCCGAAGACGTCGTATTCGCGGCTGGAGTTGGCTCGGCAGTCTTAATTTTAGGAATGCGATACGATGCGAGGATGTTAGCGTGGCCAACAAACTGCGGTGTCGTCGAGGGGTCCAGAGTGACCAGCATCGCATACTTTGGTGGTGGTGGTGGCAGCGGTATGTCCGATACATTTATCAGTACGGGTACCTGGGCTGCTTGGACCACTGAAAATCCAATACTGATTACGCAGACAGGATAACACTGTTGTGAAGAATCTGTCAGGTGTTCAGCAAGTGCCTCATCATCCAGGTCAAGAGGATCTGGATGAGGAGGGCCATCGGTAGCCCCAACGGCGTTGTTGCGACGTATGGGCTGCCGATATTGGTTTCCCATCCCGTTAGGAGGGTGATAACCACTTCTCTGATGATACACATTTGTCCCCTGGGAAGAATAACCAGTATCTTGGTAGACATTCTCACCCGTGTTTGCCGGATTGCGCTGCGGACAGGCAGTTGATCGGTGCACTCGCACTCGACGACAATGAGGGCATGGCCTATCACATCGGTCCGTGGGGTGGGCACGTGTACGGCAAAAATAACAGCGACCACCATTAGCGGCGTTGTTACCGGGAGCGGCACCGGTGGGACGCTGGGCCCGGCAGTCGGCGTCGCTATGTGTACACAGTCCGTGGAAGGAGCACGTTTGAAGGTGTGCTCCCGACGAGCGTTGCCCGGCGGACTGATTTGGTGTCGACGGCTGTGGAGGCGACGTCTGTTGGATTGGCGCGGGTGCACGTTGCTGGGCCGTGAGCTTCGCTATGTGGGCCGTGAGCCTGGCCATTTCCTGTTTCAAGCGGCGAACCTCATCGGCGGAGGATGACGACGTTGGAGCGTTGCTCTGACGACCGTTTGCGCTTCTGTTAGGCATATCGGGATTATATCCCGCGTGTTTAGGTTCTGAAGAGAAAACGGCATTAGATGGAGCAGTGTACCGGATCTTGTCCCGAAAGATTTGGGATTCTGCGTAACAGGCTGCCTTGAGTGTCTCTTCAAGAGTCGTGAACTCCCTAAACTTGATACTATCTCGGAGGACCGGCTTCAGTCCTCGCAGGAAGATAGGTTTGATGATAGAATCCCGGACATCCGTCGCGAGATCTGGATACGCTACCCTGGATAGTCTCTTGAGGTGCTCAAGGTAGACTATCGCGGACTCTGTCGGCTTCTGCAGTCGATCTTGGATCAGCTGCTGATGCAGATCAGAGTCGCGCCCTACCGGAAAATCTCTCCGTAGAAAAGCCGTAAACTCTTCGTAGCGGTTAGGTATTGGAGTGCTGCTGCTAAAGTCCCGGTAGGAGGCAAGAGCAGGACCCGTGAGGCATGACTCCAGAAAGGCGATTTTATACGCATGATCCGTTTCGCTTACACCCTGGAGTGTAAAGAAACGAGTAAGATGCGACATAAAATCGGTGATAGACTCACCAAAAGCACCGGAGAAGGTGGGAGGGGCCATAAAGCTGGACACGGGAGGGTGCCTCCGACCATTCATGGCCTCTAACTTTTGGTTGAGGGGTCCAAGAGCATTCTCAAATGCTGCCTGGACTTTGTTCTCGATCTGTGAAGGGAGATCAGCTTCCGACTTCATGTCCGAGGGTTTGTTTTCCCGTAAGGTGGTTAGAACAGACGTCCTTGCCCGTGAAGCAATTAAGTCAAATTGAATAGAGAGTGGCTCACTGGTCTGTACAGGCTGGGTACTGAGACGGCAGGAACGACGGGGTGTCTCTATTGTGTAAAATGAAAGTGAGTACTACTTTTGAATTCGCGGCGAAAGAGCGCGTGAATTCGGGAAACGCGTGCGCGACTGCGTTTGTGACGTAAACTTGATTTAGCTTAAGACTAGCGACCACGAAAAGGGAGCTAGAATGGAATAGGATTATAAGATGTAAGATCAGAGTACATCAGGGTGACGCAGAAGGGAATTTATCTGGTCGCCCGTGATGGACAGAGGCATGGCCTGAGGTATGGGGGAATCGATCCCGACCAAAAATGTAGAGTTGGGGCCTGGACCCGGCAATGGCAATAGCTGAAGTGGACGGATGATCAGAGATAAGAGGGGAGAAGAGGCCGTTTTTCCTGCCGAAAAATAAGATGACGGATGAACCCGCTCAGGAGGGATTTTTCCTGGAGGTTCGACCGCTGTACTAGTTTACAAACCTTGGGGCGAGGCGGACTCGTGGCCGGCAAGATCCTACTCACCAGGAGTAGCGCATAAAGTGGCATAAGGTGAAAAGGATGGGGTCAACTGAAAGTGAACTTAAGAGGGAGCAATAAATAGGGACAAAACTAATTTACAAACCCAATTACGCAAAGGGGTCCCGCAGTTACGCAACGGGCCTCACTCGCCAGGAGCGATTGCGATCTCCGCATAGTGAGATGGACTATACAGGAGGTTCCGTGTTGGACGACATTCGCAAGTAACTTACAGCCGTGTCCGAAACGGGAGCCCGCATTCCGAACAGAACGGACACTCTCCAGGAGTATTATATACAGCTGGTGGCCGGGTTTGCCGATCACTGAGATGAAGTGAGGTTCGCAGGTCACACAGTAGAAGAGGGAAGGAGCACGGGTACCAAGGGTGCTATTCTGACACACTCAGTCAGTTAAAATGACTTACTCTGGATGTTTTGAGGGCGCACCCGAAAACATCTAAGGGATCATGGGTACAAGGTGTCCCTGATTGAATATGAGTGTAAAATATGTATCGAGGCGTACTCAATACCTTCGCTGAGGCGGACTCAACGGTGCCTACTACTTTACATGACTGACAGGGGTGGACCGCGGAGGCGGACTCTGGGTCAGTGGCGACCCTAGCGCGGGCATCGTTAAGCCAGTTAACGAAGGCGTTCGAGTGAATGGAAATACAACAGGGGGTCCTATACACTCTAGGCCCAACCGGAGGCTGTGCCGCGGTCCCTTGGGAACCACTACGGCGGGGACACTAAAGAAGATCTATGAGATGAAAGAGAATGAGTGAATTTAGATAAGAAATTTACAAGAAGATTGCGGAACCCTTGCAGACGTCAGACACAGGCAGTACCGACTGCAAATGCCTGCTGCCTGCCCGAGTCAGACAACCAACCCAGCTGAGGCCGAGTGTAACTCGTTCAAACCTGCAGTTAAAGCTTGAAAACAGCCACGTGCTGATCAACAGTGCCGCTACCCGGGCGGACAACCTGATCAGTACGCAGGCTAATGAGCATCTCAGGTGGTGTATGTATGTGGACTGATGTTTCCCAGGCATCAGCCCCCAAACACACACAACCCTAGGACAAGAGAGGTAGGTGATAGGACCATGCGCCAGCGACCACCTACAACTCAAGTGGAATACTCATAGGGCCGACAGTAACCTGGTGCGGACGTCAAAAGGTAGGGGTATGAACCAACACATGACCTTGGTGCTGACTGCAGGTGCCTGGGATAAGAGTATTCAAGTATCATGTCGCAGTTGCAGACGCCAGGGGTGAGTGCCTAAGGCCGACAGAACCCCTGCAGTAGCACGTAATGTTACCGTTGCGGACGTCAGGAATAGGATCATGTAATCTCAATTCCTACTGCGAGAACATGATACATTGTCATTGCTGACGTCAGCAATAGGGCCCTGAAGCCAGCTATCCGTATACAGCATCACGTGATGGTGCCGTTGCTGACGTCAAAAGGTGGAACCGAGGGTCTGATACCTTAAGTCAATGACATGAGATGCAGTTGTTGCAGACGTCAGATGTGGCACCCGTAAGACCTGCACATCTTTGAATAGTGACACGGTGTGTCACTATTGCTGACGTCACAGATGGGGTGCAGAGAACCAGCCGAACCTGTTACAACAACGTTGGCTTCACCTGTTGCAGATGTCAGAAGTCATTACTGCTGGAGTGTTAACTTAAACAACAACACGTAATGTCGGTTGCTGACGTCAGGAGTAGAACCCGGAGGGCTACCCACCCCTTAAAGCAACAGCAAGTGAAGCGGCTGTTGCAGACGTCAGTGGTTGCATCCGTGAGGCTGAACCACACAACGACAACCCGTAACGTTGTTGTTGCTGACGTCAAGGAGCATGACCCGTAAAGTCTATGGTCAGATGCAACAACCCGAGAATAGAAGAAACAGAGACCTTACAGTAAGTAGAAATGAGAAAGAGAGAGAAACTTACGTAAGGTTGTCATACTGTAGCGGTGGCATCAGAAAAACAAAAAATTTTTTTTTTTTTATTTTTCCTTTGACACCGCTCAGATGACCTGAGGGAAGAATTGGAGGGGAAGATAACTAAAGACGGGGAATACGAGATTTGGACATACGCGTGTTAAATGTGTAAACAGTAGGTGTAAAATTTTTGGGGCCGGAAAAGTGAGCAATTCCGACAGTTTCCGCCGACATACAAAAATACTGTACACAATTAACAAATCGCAGCCACGTATGACGTCCAGAATCATACGTGGAGGGTGTACGGTATCATGGGGTCACGGACCACCAACAGTCAGGAGAGGCCGTAAACCCCTACAGCTGTGATACCAGTACCCGCGTATGGGTATACTGTAGTTACGGTACCGGAATGGGCACAGGCGTACTGTAATGGCACCCACCCGGAGGGCTACAGTATACCACCCAGGATTAGGGAAGAGGGGGGGAGAATAAGGGAAAAGGACCAGATAAGGTAGTTTACAACACAGATTAAGTATGCGGAATGTACAGAATAAATCAGAGGAGAAATACAGAATACTCGATATATAACTCAACTCTGGGGACAAATTAACTCGACTCTGAGGAAAAATAACTCGACTCAGGGGGAATTTATTACTCATAGGGGTTATACACACGCATGAGATAATTATTTACACATATAGATCACATTTAGATCACTCGTAAGGGCAAATCCCGTCTTACAGTAATTAAATTCGATGTTCAGGGATAAATTCCCGACCTACAGTAATAACTCTCGGTGGCACAGGAAAAATTCCGACTTACAGTAATAATATGCGACTTGAGGGGAGGTATCTGACCTACGGTAGCGGTAATCCGAAATAAGGGGCATTCCCGACCCGTTAGGCAGTAAACCCGAATTTGGGGGGGTCTCCGACTTATTGGATGGCTAGTACCCGATTTTAAGGGGGCTTGTCCGACTTAAAATGGGAATTGACCCGACCTGGGGGTAGTTCCGACCCAAGGGTAAAGTTTTTGCACTTAAGGGCGAGTGCCAGACTTAAGGTCGATTTTCCAGCCTCGCCATGTCACATTTTATGCCATGTCACGTGTATGACATGTTTATTTGGGAGAGCTGGGGAGGTTTGGGTATCTCATCAGGTAATACCGTGTTTTAGACGTCACATTGATGGTGAACCATATCAGATTGATCCTATTACAGTGAGTAATAGGCTGTGACTCCTGATGGATACTGGCATTTTCCCCAGGCTTCCCAAGTTGGCGTTGGGGCCTAACCTGGCAAATGGTGGCTATAGAGAGGTCTATAGTTGGTTCTCTTGTGTTGTCCTTGGGGTCTTGCTGTAGGGTAATGGACAACGCTGCCAGGCTAGGTGCGACAACCCCCGAGTCCTACTCAGTGAGAGTGGGGACAGAGTCACCCGTAAAATGACCCAATTTGTGGGACCCGATTATGAACCAGACAGCCCCTTTTTAGCCCGAACCTGAGAGGTGGAGGCCCTACTTATCTGTGGAAACCTTGGGAAACCGACTTAGGAAGGATTTCCCAACAAATAACCCACAAATAACAATAATCCCCTGAGAAGACTTACCTAGTCCTGTTTCTCAAGCGATTACGACGCAACGGGGGGCAAGTCCCTGGATGCTTTCGGTCTTCTGGCACTGGGAGCGGGGGATGCGATCCTCAAACGTCCTAGGCGGCGAGCGAGAGTGAGCGGCGGCGTGCGGGAGCGAGCGGGAGCGAGCGGGAGGCGAAACTCCAACGTTTAATTCACGAACCGGGGCGGTCGGACACCTGGCACTGATGGGCAGCGGGGTACTGTTGGCGGTAAGTGGCGGACGCAGTGAACAAGGGTAAATTTATGCAAATTTATTGGTAGTAAGGCGGCGGACGCACGGGTGTACAATAAAAATATGCAAATTCGACGAAGAGCGGCAGACGCGGAGTTACAACCGGACGAAAGCTTGGTGAACCCAAGAATGAGCGAAAAACTAAAGAAACATGTCCTTTTAAGGACATGTTTGGCTACAGCTGCAGCTTGGGCGGAGTTTCTCGGCGCTCAAGCTAACTTCTGCAGCTAGACGCGATGCAGAAGATGCCTATGAGCACATAGACATTTCTTCATTCACATGCGTTTAGCACTGAGGCCGGCTGCAGTGCCTATGCTAAGCATATGAACGTCTTTAGCTAAAACTTCTTAGCTAGTCGTTTTTGCGTAACAAAAACGACGCTAATTTTGATGATAAGAGGTGCGTGAGCGCACCAAAAATAGCCATGTGCTCGTGGAGCACGACTGGCGGAAGTTTTTAGCTAAAGGGCCTACTGTAGCCCGCGTTTGTAAAGAAATAAAAATACAACAAACGAAACATAGAAATGCATGAAAAATATAAAAACGAACGCAAAATGCATGTGTAAAAATGAAATAAACAAAAGCATGATCGAGTAATAAACGAAGCATGAAAAATAACAAAAATGTCGGCATGATCAGGATCACGTGACGTTGGAGAATTGAGCGGCACGTGACAGTACTGTCGTCAAAACTGTTTAAATAGTGTTAAATTTTTCATTCAAAAAATTTCTGAATGTTGGGTCAGTATGCTCACAAATTTACAGTCATATATGGTATATTTTTCATTAGCAAATCGTCAAAATCTGAAATACTACTTGCTTTACACTTTAATTATTTAAAAGCATTTTAAGAAAAACAGGCTGTAGCACATGGAACATAAAATTTACCAACATTCCCAATTAGCTTTAATGCCGAGTAACGAATTCTATGGTCAGAACATTGTTAAAAGCGATTTTGACGTCTGTATCAGCTTTTGTCATTTTTAAAAGACTACAAGCATTTTGTAATTTAAAAAACAATTAGGCAAAAAGTGATATTAGACAGAATGGTTAAGAAACTTAACTTCTGTGATGGCGAGTTGTGGTCAAAAAAAATATCGGATTTTAATGCAGAGAACAAATCTGGCATTCATTTTGCATAAAAGTGTGAATTTGTTGTGCTACAGGAAGCTGAAGATCAGAATTTTACGATTTTTTGAATTTTTGGTGCATTTTCTTTCATTATATAATCTATTGTTTTGCACGAATAGGATAGCTCTATGAATTTTTGTCCAATAGTACTCAGATGACCTGTGTAGTGCTGTTGCCTGAAGTCGTGACTAATAACCTTTAACGCCCCTTTTCAAGACTCTATATAGGGACCATTTCCTACATACTTTGTGTCCTTTCCTTTCTCCCACTTCTTTTTCCCTTTGTTTCTTGACCAAAATGAACTTATGAACAAAATGATCATTTTGTTCATAAGTTCATTTACCCTGTTTTCCATACAAATAATTTTATCTTTGTCACGTGCCAACGAATTTCGCCCAGCGTCACGTGATTCACATCATATTTTGCTGTTATGTTTTTCACCACCTTTTGTGTTACAGTAATTTACGTCAATTTTACGTTTCATTTTTATAATTTTTACATGCATTTTCTGTGTGTACTTTTTATGTTTCATTTCTGTTTTACTTTCGCACTTTCATTTCCATTACGTTTTGTTATTTTTCGGTATGCACGTAGACTATGGTATGTAACCCACTAGTCAAGAATTTCCGTTAAAGATAAGCTCTCCGAGCTCATCGCTGCAATTGGAGCACAACATGCACCTCTTATCAGTAAAAACTAGTGACGTTTGGCAATGTGAAATGCCTATTTGGAAATTCTCACTAGATGATGTTCCTATGCTAAGCATGGAGAGTGAAAACTCGCCCCAATGCTTAACATAGTGAACTGGAAGATGTCTATGTGACCATAGGCATCTTCTGCAGCAATTTCTGCTGCAGAAGTTAGCTTGGGTGTGTCTTAGCTCCCCCAAGGCATACTGTAGATTACGGGAAAAGGGCTTGTTTTGTTAATTTTGCACTCATTTTTTGGGGGTAATCATCTTTTGCGTTTTACAGCCTGCGTTCCTGCGTTTACCTGCATCGTTTTATTATAATTTACATATTGTACCTGCATCCGCCATCTTTATAATAAATTTACATATTCACCTTTGGTCTCCCTTGCGTTGCCAGTTACCCTAACCCAACCTTAGGTGTTTACCCCGTCGCCTGTTGATCGAGAACCCCCGTCACCTCCCCGAGGAACGTTTTGATACCATCGCCTGCGGACCCACATTCCCATACCCTCCACGCCAAATCGCTTCCGATTGTCAAACCCGTTTCCCCGCCATCCATAGCACCCACCTGTTGACCCTTGAACCCGTCGCCCAGCGCCGGTACTTTGAGAAGAGGATCAAGTGAGTCTTCTCAGGGGTTATTATTGTTGAGGGTATATTTGTGGGAATCCTCCTCAAGCCAGTTTTCCCTTGAGAGTACGCTCAGTTAGCAAAGCCCTTGAACCCTTAAGGTCAGGGCCAATTAGGGGATTTTGGTTGACAATCGGGTCCCCTACAGTAAGCCATTCTATGAGTGGCACCGTCCCTCATTCTCAGTGAATGAGGACTAGGGATTGCCACCCCTGACCCGGCCGCGTTGTCCATTATTCTACAGCTGAACCCTTGGACAAGGCCCAGAGTAGTAAGGCCAGACCCTATAGGTCGTATGGTTTTAGGATACCCCTATCTTTTGTGTACCACCTATAATTTGTCATTT
Organism: Romanomermis culicivorax; assembly: GCA_963922205.1. Classification (NCBI taxonomy): domain Eukaryota; kingdom Metazoa; phylum Nematoda; class Enoplea; order Mermithida; family Mermithidae; genus Romanomermis; species Romanomermis culicivorax. The sequence continues at coordinate 364,434 of CAWUHX010000043.1, forward strand.
TTGGTCGATTTATAGGTCGTACAGTAAACATATACGGTCGACTTTTGGCGGATTTATAGGTCATACAGTAAACATATACAGTCAATTTCTCTGTCAATTTATAGGTCATACGGTTAAGTATACAGGCTTTAGAGTTACCGTAATAGTGGAATTACAGTAATTTTCGATTATGGTAATAGCGGAATTAGGGTAATAGTTGTGTTACTGTAGATGAAAAAGGAAAATCGATGAACGGAAAATGAAAAAAGGAAAACTAAAATGAGCAAAAAATGGAAAAGAAATAAAAAGAGATCGTGTGTAAAAATGGCTTCCCCCATGGGCATAGGTAGCCTTTCAAAAATTTGCGCCCTTGGACCCCCTTTGACAAAAGGGTGCCACCTGCAGGCGTAAATATGTTCGGAGGTCCCATTCCTGAAGGATCGTTCAAGTCAGTAAATGTCAGAATGGTCAAATTGGTCAGTAATGGTCTGTTTAATGAGTAAAATCTTGAGAGAGTCAATACGTGATGAAACATTATCCTTACGGATGCATGCGCATAAAGTTTGATGGTCTACCAAAAATGGCCAAGAAGGTCTTTTATAAAAAAATGACCAGAACCAGCCGGTCGTAAAAAGCGTGTAGAAAATTTGACGAGTTAAAAAAAATCTTTACATATCAAAAAGAAGAAATTTTTAATTCGATGCAACATTCTAGCTTATTATTATAAAAATTTTGAAACACTATATTATTTTTGTTTATTGCCAAAATACTGTAGTCTAAATACAAAAATAATGATAACGTGAACAAAAAATGGAAAACAAAAAAGAAAGAAAGCATTTATAAAAATGACTCCCTCCACCCATGGAGGAAGTTGTTCAAAAAAAGCGCCCTCGGGCTCCAAAATAAGAGGTGCCCCATCTGCAGGTTAACAGAATAGCTAATCAGGAGCCCTGCTTACTGAACAATCGTCCAAACTAGAACCGTCTTTTAGATCAGAATGCTCAATTCCACATATAAAAACTCTAAGAGTCTATAAAACTTGAAACATTATTGCTACGGGTTTATACTTATAAGGTCGTAAAAGACCAAATCCTTTTATAGAAAAATGACCCAAAAGAGTAGGGCATAAAGTGCATGTAGAAAAGTGAGCACGTGAGATGCAAAAATATTCTAGATGTAAAAAAGTAATTGATACTACAAAAAAATATTTGGAGAAAAGAAAAAGAAGAAAATAATAGAAAAGAAAAGAAAAAGAAAGAAAAAAGAAAACACAAGATATATAAAATTGTACTAGGAGGTTAAAGGTCTACTAAATCATCAAGGGTAGCCATACATGAATGTTACTCTGCATATAGAAAATTAATACATTATATTGCATGATGATTTATGCAGGTAGATACAATTTTGTATACAGAGTGTTTCCCAGAGCAAACATAGAAAGGTTAGACAGCTGAAGCCATTTAGATCATAAACCAATTAGAAATGCTAGAAAAGGTCAAAGGTTCTATAAACACCGTAGCAAGAGACGCTTTACCAAAATAATTAAGGTGGTGATTATTGTTATTTTGATAGTTTTCTAGAATAACCTAGAACCTAAAGCCTTGAAAGAGACGCTATACCAAAACAATTAAGGTGGTGATTATTGTTATTTTGATAGTTTTCTAGAGTAACCTAGAGCCGAGAACCTTCAAAGAAAAACCGAAAAGATTCAACCAAAAAGCTGAAAAAACCGGAAAAGGTTTAATGAGGGTAAAGAGGTATAAATAGAAAAAATAGAAGAAGAAGAATCATTCTTATTTTTGTACCTGTGCGACACCGGACAGTACCAATGGAGGCCCTATTCGTTAGGTTTATTTCGGCATTAAGAGCAGCCTACGAGGCTTACGGTATGATGATTTTACAAATATTTTGATTTAAAAATTAATATGGATGCTATTTTATAATATTATTATTAATTTAGAGCTGTTTTTAACGACAGCCGACATTGATGCATGGGGGTCCGTCTTTTGGGAGGAGGCGTCTGGGGACTTCAAGATCTGGTGGAAAAGCCAGCGAGGGGTTGAATATCCGGCTAGACAGAAACCTTTTTGGGGTTTTATGAAAGGTCTACGCCGGATGTTCGAAAACCCTTCGCTAGCCGACGGCCACCTAGCCTCGCACCTGTGGAACATCCTCCCCCCAGGTGCGAGGGCTGAATGGGGAAACGCCGACGATCACTACGTCGAGGAGAGGATAGGACTGGTGCTACCGTGCTTCTAGTAAGTTCTGATGTTATAGTTAAACCACGTCGTAGATAAATAAATTTTATATTTAATGAGAGTAAAAATTATTATAAGCTTTTACTACTACAATATTTCAAGATAAATATGTGTACGTTAAATTGTACTAGCCGCAGTATGTTACAGATTTTTAATTCATGTATATTAACATATGGTATATAGCTGAGTTGTCTAAAACTTACCAAAGAATGTTTCTGGAATATTCTAGAAGCTTTCAATTATTTACACAATTTTATACGATAAAAATTTATGATAAAATAAAGACTGTTGATAGATCTTGTACCTATTACTTAGCAGTTAAAATGATATATTAGAGTAAAAGTTTTTTGTTTAACTAAAATAGTTATTAAATTTTTTAAAAATTTTAGTGGATACGCCTGAAACCTTTAGCAAGGTCTGCGACGGCGGCGGCGGCAGTGGCAGAGGATGTATATAGTATCTATGTGAGTAAAAATTTTTGCAAAATTTTTGAAACTTAATGTTTTTATTTTTAGGTATTTTTTAGTTTAGGTTTTTTATTTTATTTATTTTTAGGTTTTTAGGTTTTTTAGATAATTTGTATATATATGTATATTTTATTTTAATTTAAATTTTGTATATATATATATATGTATAATTTATTCTATTTTGTTTTAAATTTTGTATATATGTATATTTTATTCTATTTTGTTTCAAAATAAATTAAATTGAATTAAAATTAATAAAATTAATAAAATTTTTATTTTATCACGTTTAATAGTAGAGGTAATTTCTTTAGAGTTCTACTATGGGGTGTGTGTGTGTGTGTGTGTGTGTGTGTGTGTCAACTTTTGAAATATGTAAAAGGGTTTACTGTAGCCAGATAGTTAGAGATGTATGAGTAAATGATATGTAGAGAATATGTACAAAATTGCATAAAGTATAGTGGTGCTCCTATTGAGAATTGTTGCTGTATTATATAGATTTCTACAGGTCTTAGGGTAAAAAAGAACGTGCAAGATAATTATATAGTACTGTAGAACTAAAGGTGAATTAAAGGAAAGAAGGAGTAATAAAAGGAAGTTCATTTATAATTAGGGATAAATTAAAAGAATATTTCTAAACAATAGCTAAGGAGTAGGGTTGTATAAACAACAACTATAAGTGATTTTTATTATTATAAAAAAATGAGATGAAATGTACATATAAATATATAATGTATTTAAATACTATAATCGGTAAAGGTTTCACAATTTTTATCAATCATTACGAGAGAGTCAAATTCTGCATATATAAGTGCTTCAATACTGCCATCTGGTATATCCTCTCCAAAATTCATCTGTAAACTAGTGGTTCCTTCACGTACGAGTTCTCAAAAATTACCATCAATACTGCAAGGAGTCAAATCAAAAACAAAAACCGTGTTATGCGTTGTAAAAGAATTTCGAGTAATTTCATTACCCTTGTTATCTGTACCAATTCCTACACCCTCAAATAATTGTATAGAAGTGCGCAAATATTTGTTTTCTTTAAAATTTAACATATACGGCGTTGTAGGTAATGTTGTGGTACTGCTTGTTATTTTAATTTCATTTAATCCGAAATGCCTAAAGTTGAAGGGGCTTTGATAATAATCACCCCTAGCAGCCGCACCATCAACAAGCGCCACAACGAGATGACGAGGTAAAGGACCTGTGAACAATGAGTTCAGAGGAGCTGAGCGACGACTAGTTGTTATGTATAGACTTGTAACATGACATCGAGGAATAGGGTATTTTGCAGCTGTATTTTGTAACATGGATTCAATAGCTAGATTGATATTATCTGTAACTTCAACTTTTTTAATAAATAAAGACATGCTTTTAACCTCGATTTTATAAGCTTCGTTGTCAGTAGATATAAACTTTTGCAAGCAAAAATCATCTCTATGTCTGTATAAATCAATTTTCAAAGTACATTGATTCAATAGAAAACGTTCTTGCATAAATAGATCGGCATGTATAGGAGCCATTAATTCAACAACTGCACTGTTTTTGAACATCTGAACTCTTTCCAAAGCCCCCTTGTTTTTCTTTATATCAAGAAATTGCCATTTTCAAAAGCATAACCAGCAGCTGCAACATGTGTCGACTTAGCATCACGACCATAGTTCAATTCCATTTCCAAATAAGATCTGTAAGCGTATCTATCCCCACTGAAATGTTAAAATGTTAAAATTAAAAAACGTAAACATACATTTAATTATAAAACTTACCTGTCAGATATTAATTTTCCATTTAAGTACATCTTGATCTGCTTAAAAAATGTTTTGCCGATCAAATTAATTGGTGCTACAACATTTCCAGTAAGGTTATTGTTGGCGTCTGCTGTTAAAGTGCAAGCAGCGCCATTAGCTTTCGTAATTCGAATAGTAAAATATATAAAATTTTTTGATAAGTCCAACATATATGAATCAGGTGAAATAACAAACTCGTAAAGTCCTTCATTAGTACAAGGATTTTGTAACTGAATTTCAGACCAAAAACTTCTACAAATAGCAACTTGTGTTGGAGGTAGGGTAAATAAATCTAACTCCGTTTTACTACTAGGAGATGACGCAGCATCAATAAATTTACTCATTTTGAACATTTACCTTGAAACCGACTACTCTACGTGGAGTCTTTTTTAAGAATGAGGAATGTCATTTCAGGTGTTTAGGTTTATGTTGTTTTTGATGGTGATGCTGTTGACGATGACTTTCATTTAACTTTTTATTGCTTTTTATATGTATCGTAGAATTTATATGTTTACGCTTCCCTAAACCTTTTCCTTTATGAATGGGTTCGCCCGTTTTGTGTAATAAGTTGCCAGCTGTGTTTCGTCCATGCTCAGCAACACTTTCTTTAAAAGAACGACCTTCTACAACATTGCCTGCAATTTTTGAACCTGCAGCAAGTGCATGCTTTCCTGCAGATTTTAACAAAGGCATAGCTAGACGCCACAAACTCTTAAAAAAATTACCAACTCCAGCTCCTTGATGTCTATAATAATACGGGTATGCTGCTCGGAAACCTTCTAAGGTACCACCTAACTGAAATTGATTATCTTGAATGCTGTGTTGATAAATTTTGATCCAGTAATCAACGGTTTCAGGGATAAATACGGTATGCATATTTTGCTTTGAAAATCAAAAGGAACAACTAAATGAAGTAATTAATTAAGAGCGTTTGCGAAAATTCAACCTGATGACAACATGTCCAAATGCAAATGAATGAATGAATAAATAAAAAATTTGATACTATGATTATAGGAATAAAGGAGTACGTCGCCGGAAATGTAATTTAACTATAACATTCCCAAACTGAAAGGGTATAAGCTCATTCATACTGTTTTTTATATTAATCTCGAGTGCTGTAATTTCTTTTAATTAAATGGGTATATAGTGAGGTGTTTCATATAACCGACTCACATTATCTTTGTATTTTCCCTGAACATTTACTATAAGTAAAAGCAGTGCTAAAGTATTTCCAACAATCTGATTTTCAATAATATTACAGTAAACATAAAAACTTTGTAAATCATTCAAATTTGGTGGTTGAATGCCTAACATGTATAAATGATTAGTTCCAGGCTCGGCAAGAAAAACAGCTTTGGATGGTGGAATATGTGTGTTAGAATTTTTTGCGGGTTTCTCTCCAACAGTATATAAGTTAATATTCACAGCTCTATCTGAAAAATCATCAGCTGTTGCATAGGCAGCAGTATTGGTAGCCCTAAATCCGAGAAGCTCCATTAACCGTTTGCTTATATTGATTTCAGGTGAGATTGTACCACTTTTTATTTTCAAATTAACTAATCCTCTACCATGTTCATCGTATGAAAACATGATTTCCATGTTAGTTCCGGCAATAGCTGCTCCAATTTTTGCATTCAACTCTTCAATTAATTCAGATACGGTAAAGTAATGTTTTTTAAAAACTATTACTTTAATTTTTTTGACTTTATTTCCAACACCATCCGTAATTAACGTTATTACATTATCTCCACCATGATTAGTAAATGTAGCCCAACTATAGGGATATATTATTTCACTTAGCCCTACCTCCCAGTTTCCATCTAGTTTTCAACGGTAAGGTAGATGGGCTGAAAAATCTGAGGGCTTGTTTCCATTTTCGCTATTACTAGGTAATGTGATATAAAATTGATCTTCAAAGGTTGTCATTATTTATAATGTTGTTTGTTGTTGCTGTAGGTACGGTCTTCAATGAATTAGATGACTGTAATACTGTCGGTATGGGGCTAGGTAATAAATATCCTATACAAGCGCACAAAAGACCAACCCACAATTGTGTATTATTATTTTAGAGAGATAAATTTATTATAGCTATAATGACTACAATGTATATTAGTATGACCTGACTGAAGAAAACCACTTCATTTCGAGGTAGACGTTTTCCAAAAAACTCCCAAATGCTAATGTGAGACGTTTCTGAATGCGTACTATTACTACTATCCATTTCAAAATAAAAAATTTTTTATTTAACAACTAAACACTCAATTATAAATTTATAAGAAGGCGGAGCTACTAAAGTAACCAATAAAATTATACAAAAATATAAAGGAGGCGGAGCTATCAAAGTGACATAAAAATTATATATAAATACATAAAGAAGGAGTTAACTTTTTACAAACGTGTACATAATTTATTTCGCAAGTGACCTTTTACAGAAAATTTACAATGAGAAAACTTACAAATTAATTTATCATTATAAACAAAGTTGTGTTACTGAAACTTTTAAACATTTTATACATAGGAACATGTCGCACTTTATAATACAAAAAATATAAAGTATATATACCACAAACCCTAGTATTAAAATTTTGTAAATGTTTCTTATTTGTATATCTTATTAAAGCATTTTGGTTAATATAGTTTATAAAAGCAAGAATAACTGGTGGTAAACCATAAGAATCAAAATAATATACAGAGTTAGCATTACCAAAATACATAGCTATCCAATGACTTCCTTTTTGAAAAGATGTATCGGTGTTTGCAATTAAAGCCGCAGGTCTTTTAACTATCTTTGGTAGAGTATCGCAAGCAAAAACCCCTAAAAAATTTTCTGATGATAGCGCATCTTGTTGAACATAATATGTCAATTCAAAGTTGTTCATCGTAATCGTCGTCATCGTTGTTTTGTATATCCTTTTCTAAAATCCAGCTGTTGAATTTTTCAGGATAACCCCACCACTTCACAAGTACTCTATTCTGACCATCTGGTAAATGTTTAGTTTTCAAAACCTTTTCAATTTTGTATTCTTTGATATTAGGATTAAAATCAATTTTCTGTAGTTCTTTTTCATAAAAACGTCCTTCTATATCTTCGCCTTCCAAATCTTGAATTGTATAAAGTATATGATTTCGAGTCTTCACAATATGCTTTACTTTGAAAACTTCTTCACTCCATTGAGGTAAATAACCTTTGTCAAATACACCTCTATGTTTACTAATTCGCATGTAATCTCCTATATCAATCTTAGACTTTCTAGTGTATAATCTTTCAGGGTAGAGGCTTTGCCATATAATTTTTTCGTTAGAATAATCTACATTAATAGGTTTTTCCTTAATCGATCTATGAACAGAGTGATTGTTGTTGGAAACAACTGAGAGTAAAATATCAATCCATTTATAAGTAGTAAACTCTGTGAAATATTTAAATAATTTAGTTTTTAAAGTTCTATTAAACCGTTCCACTATTGAACATTTAATGTCTTCATTTTGAGAGGTAAAAAAATGTATATCATTAGTTTTCAATAATTTTTGGAAATCTTTGTTGACAAATTCTTTTCCTTTATCGCTGCGCACTCTCCAAGGGATTCGACCTTTTTTTAAAATATTTTGAAAAGCATCACAAACATTCTTTGAATATTTTGATTTTAATGTTCAACCCATGCGTATTTACTTAATACATCTATACATGTAAGCATAAATTTGTATCCATCGTTAAAATCTGCTAAAGAAGACATATCTGCCAAATCAATTTCCCATTGCTGATCCATAGCTGTAACATAAATATGATTACATGAAAATTTTTTGTTGACTTGTTTATGTAAAGTAACTATCTTGTTTTGAAAGCCAATCTTTAAAATTTTTACGTGTAAGTGTTTTACGGTGTTTTCTAGCTTCAGCATATAATTTTTCAATACTAGAAAAAGCTGCAGGATTTCCCTGTAAATTTTTGTATAATTTCGAAAGTAAGGTGTTCATTGCTCTAGTACAAAGAAGTATACCATCTAAGTGCTCTAACTTTGCGTCGTATCTTCTTTTCTGTCGAGTTTCCTTTATTAAAGAATGAATCGTCTTTGATATCTTCCTCGGCGCCACTTGAAAATAAATCAACACCTTTCACAAGTGGTTTATTCAACCATTTGACACTACTAACTGTCTGATCATCTGATTCTTCCGGAGGTGTATGGTAGGAGAGTTTCCGAGGTAAAGTGAATAACATTTTACGTAAAGGGTTTCCTATAGCCTCTAAGGGTACATTATATTTTTTCAAAGGATTAACAAACTCATCTACTCCAACCGTTTGCGTAATTTTTGAACATTTATGAGACAAATCATGTAATAAATCAATAATATGTGATCCTTCAATTAATTTTCCATCAATTAATACTTCACCTTGCTTCTTGACATTTATACTAGGGTTACGTCGCACATGTTCCAATAATAAGGATGCTGAGCGTTTAAACATTTCAGGAATAGCACTAAGTAACTTTTCATCGTTCAGCCAATTTTTTTCTTTATGTTTCAAATCGTCACTATCATTCTCATCTTCTTCGTTATCAATAACTTTTTGTTTTAAAATTACTGTAGAAGGTTGAGCCTTTTCATGTTCAAAAGTTAAATATTGTGAAAATAGTTGCGAGTACATTTTGTATTGTTCTTCGGGTGTTAATGTATTATCTTTCAAAATGGGCTCTAACTCGTTACGATACATGTCAACTTGCTTAGCTATACCTGTCTTTTCATTTGCACTCGTCATCGAAGTAGAAGAAGCCTGAGAGTTATTCAACTTATTCAGAACCTCCTGAGGTATAAGAGCAAATTTCATTCTATAGTAATTTCTCTGTAACAAAACTTGCTAATGTAGATAATAAAGCGGGTAGTACTAGAGGTAAAAATGCTCCACCACTTTGAACAATCCTTACACATTTATTATGTAAATCTTTTTTCTTGTTTTTTTCGTGTCTTGTAGCTAAACCTCTGAGCAATAATTTATGTTTTGCCAATTTCTTTTTTAAGTTTGAATTAATAGGAATATTACCATTCAAAATGTTCAAACAAATTTCACATATACAACAGATCAAATCAGGGGAAGAATGTTGAAGAAAAGCACGTCTTTGAACACGATTTGAATTTTTCAACACATTGAGCTCGTGAATATATTTCTTTAATCTAGAAGCCATACAAAACAGACCGTACAGTACAGAAAAATTTTACAATAATGACCAAATGATGAATGAATAAACATTGCAATATTTAATGTATTACATTAAGATAGTAATGAAGCTTCATTTTGTATGACGATATTCAACTCTTAATGTCTAGAAAAAGCACACAAGTTATTCATATTCATAAAAAATATTTTATGAGCTGTATCTAGTTTTAAAAAAAGATCTTCTACAAAAATAGCACGAGTTTCGATCATATCCAATTCCGTCAGTAATAGTCTAGCAAAACACCAAAATTGTGTAACTTTTTTACGCCCCATAGGTAAACCAACTTCACGCCGTAAATGGTTGCACGCCTTAGCTATGTCTTTGTAAAAAATCTTGGCTTCGGGTGAGAAACGAGTCCAAAACAAATCAGCTATTTCGCATTTCTGTTTGTTGTTTAGTATTTTACCTTAAATAAAAAATACTATAGTTTAATAAATAGTTAAAGAAAAGATATAAATTTTTACCTTTTACTTTATTTTGCACCATTCTGACAAAAACTTCAAATGCGGCGGACATTGTATATGTCACAAAACAAACGAATTATAGAAAAACGACCAACCTCTTCAAAATTCTCGACTAGACTGATGAAGGGTATAATATTTTTTTCTGATTATGTAATAAAGCTATCGTATCAATATATCGAATCTAGTTCCATTGATGTACAAGTTTTGAAATTTACTGCTTCGACTACAACAAGAAAATACGACAGGATTGAAAATATATATTTTGAAACACATTCGTAATTGCATAAATTGACCATCATTCTGAGGACAATGTAAAATTTTTTCTACAAAATGTGGTAAGGGTATTATATGTAATTTATAATTTTCCCGTAATAATAATATTTTCTGATCTGTAACATTTTTTGTGTTTGGTATCGTAAAATCTGTAACATTTTTTGTGTTTGGTATCGTAAAATCTGTAACATTTACAGGTTCTTCTTCATTATCATAAAATTGAAAAGGGTATTGTACCCATACAATAAAAACAGCTATGAAAAGGATCACAGCGAGAGTGTTTAAAAAAATGTGTTTACTGTATATCATATCGCTAAAATAATAGGATCCGACTAACCTGTATAAAGTTTTTTGTAAAAATGATGAATCATTTAGGTGTATACAAAATCATATGATCATTGTCGGGGAATATATTAGATCTAAGTCGATATTTTTCAGGACATGTCTGTGTAAGATCTATTAATAAATAACCGTATGGTTTACTAGTAGCATCCTCATACGATTCTATGAAATAATTTGAGGTAGTTGGAAAAATCTGTCGAGCCAGTGTGCGGACTTGTAATCTATCGCTTGGGTTTTTTAAAAGAATTAAATATATAGCGTTTTTCCTACTCGTACGCATTCAATCAAAAAAGGCATTCTGAACTATATGTATAATTGATATATTCCAGTCATGCGATCCTTTAGTAAAAAGTTGAGTTAAATGTTGATCATTCTTCATCTCTTGCATCATATCATCCATAATTAATAATTTAGATGTATCTTTACTTTTCTGAAATTCATCCAAGTCAGGCGAACCTTGAATAAATTCTACATAAGAACATTTCTGAACTAATTCATCGTAAGCTTCTTGCCATTCCGAAAAACACCAATAAATTTTCACAGGAGCAGGGTGAAGCATTTCTTTAGCAAAAATTACAAGTTTTTTAACAAATTGTGTTTTTCCTGATTTTGTTGGAGCAGAAACTATGCAGTTAAATGGATGTTTCCATATATAAAACTTTTCATCATCATCATTTGACATCTCTTTTTTTGACAACAACAAAAACCAACCACTTTTTACTTGAACAATTTTTAAAATGATTTTTTATTATTTTAAACAAAATGTTATATATAATTATCAAAATTACAATATGAAACAGTGCACATGTAAAATATAAAGATAGCTGATTATATAAAATATAATAACATTACTGTATGCAAAAATATATGCACAATATATGTATGAAATTATATAACAAGCAAATATGTAAGCAAACACATAAGCAAGCAAGCAACCTATAGCTAATTAAAACATACAAAACTGTAATGAATGTAAGCAAAACTGTAATGAATGTAAGCAAAACTTTTACAATTTACTGTTAATAAACTCGCGTAGTGTTTTCATAACAACAGCATCATCAAAATCATAATGATAACCTTCATCAATAAAACAAGCTACAATATCCTTAAGAATTTTACGACCAGTACTTGTAAGTGGTATACATTTAAATATGTCAATCATCTGTTTAAAAGCGCGAAGACAATAATAACCTTGAACTTCACCTATAACATATTCAAAAGAGTCAATGATAAGTCCCATCTTTTCATATAAACGATTAACTGTTGGTGTAATTGCAATATTATATATTGAATTACGAGCTGGACAATGATGATCCTCAACAATTCCTACCTCTTTCGTGCAATAACAATCAAAAATACACCCATTAAAGATGTCTTGTATAACTAGCTCAGCACATATAATTATAAATAATTTTTCACCTTTTACTACTTGCTCCTCAAAAAACCATGGAATATCTAAACCTGGAACACGTAACTCACAAATACGCTTGGTTTCGGCGTCCAACAAACTGGTATCTGATGTTGAATCGTAGTCAGGATCATTGAAACAGTTGATGAAGAGATCTTCAACAAACGTCGTTTGAAGACTAGCTACCTTTTGATCTTCACTAGCACTGTGTTGTTCTCTGGCGAATTTTGTAGCATGAACCCCTTCTTCTTCTTCTTCTTTAATAATTTTCTTAGCTGCAGCGACTTCTTCTTCTTCTTTAAGGATTTTTGTGGTAGAATCATCTTTTCCAGCTGTGTCATCATTTTCGTTCGTTTTGCGTTTTATCGCTAATTGGTGTTTTACTGCTAAAGCATTGTACTCGTTTGAAATAGCTGGCGCTATCTCATGTATCATATTGGTCCAGGGCCAAAATTGCTAAAGGATAAAACATTATATATTTTAAAAGAAAGAAAGAAAGAAAGAAAATAATTCAAGTTTCAAATTGTTAAAAAGAAGAAAGAAAGAAAGAAAGAAAGGAAGAATTCATATATCAGCTCACTTCTTTAGATAAACACAATGTCGTTCCATTAAACAAATTGTTAAATCGTACTGTAACCCCGTCGCTCTCGACCAACATCTTATAACCAAAGTTGATGCCGCATTGACCTCCATGTGAAAATGTCTTTTCAATAATATTGACATTGCGGCCTAGTATACCGTATTGTGGTAAAATGAGCTTGAATCCACGACCGTACGCCTCTTTTGTTTTAGGGTTGATGTTACGAAAATAAATTGGCACGTATCTACCTTCAACCACTACAAATAATGCCATGTTTTCGTCTAATGTGAACTAGTGTTCCATTTTCAAAAATTCTTGAAGAAATATACCAAAGAGAGAGAGAGAGAAAAGAAATGAGTAGTTTTTGTAGCAACAAAACAGATAAATGTACAAAGTGTTCAAATTTTTAGAGTAAAAGGAGGCTATAACTATAATAAAATAACCAGGATATATAGCTTATAGATGTAAGAGGAGGAGTTATAAGCATAATAAATATTCGAGACATATATACTACAGTATTCTACTATTCTGACGAGTATGTGAGAGGAGGAGCTATGTTCTACAAAATAAAATAAAATGTGTTTATGTGCTATAGTAACCTTTGATGTCAAAGCTAGAAAAATATATGCGTTTTATGTGTTATAGTAATTATCAATGTCAAAACTATAGAAGCAATATAGCCACGTGCGCATGAGTTATAAGGGTCTTTAAGGCTTTCCCACATAAAAAGAAAAGATGGTGCAACAGGGTTATAAGCAGCTATTACAGTTATTTTATAGCTTCAAGAATCAAAACAAAAATACTAGGGTTCTACAGTAAAACAGGTTTTCAGTTGGTTTTATCTGGTTATATGCTAATAAAATAAGCTAAAGAAATGATATGGGCACGTGTTCATGAGTTACAGAGGTCTTTAAAGCTTTCCTATCATAAAAAAGAAAAGTACTACAATAAGCTCGTAAACAATAATTAAATCTCTATCATAAAATTAATAGTTTTTACTAATTTATAAAAATTTCCTATTATTACTGTATAAGTTTTGATGAGTAGGTTGTTTTCTATTTTTCTAATTTATAGTTTTTATATTTTCTAGTTTGGATAATTTTTATAATGAAATCTATTTACAAGGATATTACTTCGGACGAAGACGACATGCCTATGGAAATTTTAGAAGATATTACTTTGGATGAAGATGATATGCCTATGGAAATTTTAGAAGATATTACTTCTGATGAAGACGATGAAACGATCGTGAATGAGTCTTCAGAGAATATTACCTCTGAGAAAGAAGAAGGAACACTTGATAATAATAATAATATTTTGAAAGAAGAAGAAGAAGGAACTGTTTTAGATTATGATGATGATGAAGATGATCAATACAAAAGTTGTTCGCCTTACAGTTCTGATGATGAGGAAGAAATTAACGAAGCAGCTCAAATTGGTGGTGGTAGTGGTGTTGGGGGTAGTGGAGGTGTAACGAATGGATCTTTTGTTGCAGATGATTTTTTCGAACTAGGTCAACCCAGTACCATAAATATTAGGCATTTTAATACCGAAGGTCGCAAGTACTCTGTGAACTTTCATAATACTGAACATATGCATGATTTAAATGCTCAAATAGTGCCAACTTTCAACCTATAGTAGAGCGAATTTCTGAGAATGTTGTTGATAATGCGTTTATAGGGTTTTCCTTTGACCATCCAGATTTGACAAAAGGTCGTGTTTTGATACCTTTTAGACCAAAACATGCTTTAACTGGAGATTTGATTGTAAACACTCTTAATGCTGTTCTTCAATCAAATGAGCAAATACAAATTGATAGCCATCAATCTACAATTCGTATGATTGTTGTAACACCACCTGAGGGTAGTGGTAAGCTAATTAAAATTACTTATGTAACATTTTATTTTTATTTATTTATTTTAATTTAAGGTATTCACAATGCTCATCAATATTTAAAACATAATGATTTTCTGAAAGATAAACGCTGTATTATTCAAAACAACAACATGGATGATTTATGTTTTGCTAGAGCTCTAGTGGTTGCTAGAGCTTACATTCATAAAAAAGATAGGAACGCTGAGCACAAATTGGAAAGTATTCAAAAGTCTGACAAGTCACATCTGCTGCAAGCAAATGTTGCTAAAGAACTGATGACCTTGGCAGGATTAGCTAATCATCAAGGGGCTTGTGGTTTTCATCAGTGGGAACAACTGCAAGCTGTTTTATTACCCAATTATCAAATCAAGGTTTTTAGCAAAGAATGATTTAAAGATTTAATATTTAGAGGTTAGAGTTTTTTTATTTTTCTATTATTGTGTACGTATTTAGAGTTTTAAGGACCTGAAGCAACGCATGTTTTGAATATTTACCACCATGATAACCATTAGTCCGTCATTACAAAGATGCCTGGATTTTTTGACCACAGCTACTTTTGTCCTCATTGTGATCTAGCCTACAATAACAAAATGGAACATAGATGCCGAAACGTGTGTCATTTGTGTTACAATACACCCCCATGTAATTAATTTAATGCTCGAAAATGCAAAGATTGTCTGCGAAATTTTAAAAATGATGAGTGTTTTGCTCGATACAAGTTTGTTTTTACTCAAAGAGGTCAATCGAAACGTCTAAAAACTGGGGTATCTATTTGCGACTGTTTCAAAGTGTGCAAACAATGTGATACACTGATTCGACGAGCACATTCTAAACCTCATAATTGCGGTTATTTTGAATGCAAAAAATGCAATAAAAGTGTACCTAAAAAAGGTATTAGATACAGTATAATTATTTTATTCTATTTTATATGAAAATTTTTAATTTTAGGACATTCATGTTTTATGCAACCTGTTGGTAGCAAACAAATTGAAGAGGAAAAAGATATATTTGAAACAAATGTTGATGAGGATGAGTGTCTAGTTGATAATGAAACAGGAATTACTGATAAGTGTCCTGTTAATCAAAAATTTGTTTTTTATGATTTTGAGACCACGCAGGAAAAAATTCTATGACAAACCGAATTAGGGAATGTGTTTGAACATGAACCAAAGTTATGCGTTGTTCATACTGTATGCAATCAGTGTCTTCAAAGCAAGGGAAATTTTTGCTGCGATACGTGCGGTCAACGCGAGCGTATTTTCAAAGGCTCTACACGTCTAAATGATTTCTGCAAATACCTTTTTGCAAAAGGTATGAAAAACATTACAGCAATAGCGCATAATTCTCGAGGATTCGATGGACAATTTATAATGCAGTTTTTGTATCGTAATGGACATCGTAAACTACATATCATTAATAAAAGTGAATTAGTAAATTGTTTATAGTTTTTTCATTTTCATCTATTTATTTATTTTAGGTTTAGAGTTGATGTGTATCAAAGTAGGGTGAATAAAAATTATTGATTCCCTGAACTTTCTTCCGATGCCTTTGGCGGCTTTACCGAAAACATTTGGAATGAGTGAAATATGTAAAGGATATTTCCCTCATTTCTTTAATAGAAAAGAAAATTAGGGCTATATTGGCCCATATCCTGCACCCGACATGTACGGTTACAATACTATGAAACCTGTGCCACATTTCTGGAGTGGTATAATGAAAAGCTTGAAGCAGTAAGTTTGCAAAAGAATAAAGTTTTGCATTTAAATGGGTCATTGTTTAGGGGTGTCATTTTAATTTTGATAATGAGTTACTTGACTACTGTCGTAGCGATGTGCAAGTTTTACGACAATGTTGCATGAAATTTCGTGATATTTTTATGGAAGAAACCAATGTCGATCCTTTTGAAAATTCAATAACCATTGCTAGTGCCTGCAACTTAGTTTTCCGACGTTTATTTTTGAAGCCAGATACTATTGGTGTAATACCGTACAAAGGTTATGGTAAAGAAGAAAGACAGTCTGTTATAGCTTTAAAATGGCTGAAATGGTTAGCCCATAAAAATGAAAAACTGTATATTCGACATAAACTTAACAGTGGTGAAGTTCAACTTGGAAAATACCGAGTTGATGGTTTATCAGGTAATTTTGTTTAAATTTTTGAAATTTTAATATCTATATGTTTGTTCATTAAGACACCACAATTTATAAATTTTACGGTTGTTATTGGCATGGTTGTCCTAAATGTATGAAAAATACATATCAATTAACAGCCGATAATGATACAAAAGCAGTCGATGCATATGAATGCACTTTTAATCGGGCTATGGAACTTCAATCACTCGGTTATAGCGTAGTTGAAATGTGGGAATGCGAACCCTTACAACAACTTCACTCAGATCATGAAATGAAAACATTTTTTGATACAGTCAAAATACCTGAACCTATAAATCCTCGAGAACGTAAAATCTTGAAATGTTCTTTTTTATTTTGTCAAAAGTTTTCTTGTTTTAGCTTTCTTCAGCGGTCGCACTAATGCTGTAAAACTTTATCACAAAATTAAGTACAATGAAGATGGTACACCTGCAGAAAAGATCAATTATGTAGATGTGTGCAGCTTATACCCATTTGTCAACAAATATGGGAAATACCCTACAGGCCATCCAAAAATCTTTACTGAAGATTTTGAAGAGGTCAGCTCAACGTCCCAGCCTTATGAGGGGTTAATCAAGTGTACAGTTTTACCACCTCCCAAACTCTTACATCCTGTTCTACCGTATCGACATGGTGGTAAATTATTGTTTCCTTTATGCAAAACTTGCACGCATGATTCACAAAAGACCGCATGCGTGCATAACGACCAAGACAGAGCATTAGACGGTACATGGGTTACGATAGAATTATACAAAGCCTTAGAGAAGGGATATAAGGTATATTGTTACTGTAATGGTTCTTTTTTCCTATGTATATTATTTTTGTTTCAGATCCTCAAGATTTTTGAGGTTTGGCATTATGATAATATTGAGCAATATCATCCAACCAAAAATCCCACTGGTGGTTTATTTACTTAATACGTCAATACCTTTATGAAAATGAAACTAGTAAATTTTATATTATGTAAATGTGACAGAATTTGATTGTAATTTTTATAGGAGAGTGAAGGCTATCCTGCTAAAGCTCAGACAGATGAGCAAAAACGTGAATACGAGATGGAGGTCTACAATCGTGAGAATATTTCATTGGATTCTTCAAAAATTTTAAAAAATCCTGGAAAGAGGGCTTTGGCTAAATTAATGCTAAATTCTTTCTCGGGAAAGGTAACTTTGCATAGCTTTTTGTATTTTATTTAATTATTTTTATGTTTTTTTAGTTTGGTCAACGAAACAATATGGATAAGACTGTTATCCACAATGCACCCAAAGAATATTTTGAACTTGTGATGAATGCGGCCAACATTATTAAGAATGTTAGACCAATCAATGAACAATTGGTGTCAACAACATATTATCAACATGATGATTTTGCGGAAGTCATGGGGAAGACTAACGTTGTTATTTCAGCTTATACAACGGCTCGAGCTCGACTAAAATTATATTCTTACATTGAGCGATTAAAAAGTCGAGTATTGTATTTTGACACAGACAGTATTATTTACCTGTCAACAGTTGACAAACCACAATATCAGGTACCCACTGGTTGGTGCCTTGGTGAAATGACTGAGGAATTACGTGAATATGTTCCTGGATCTTACATTACCGAATTCATCAGTGGAGGTCCTGAAAATTACGCTTACAGGTTGTACAGTCCATCTACAGACCAATGCCGTCACGTAATCAAAGTCCGCAGTATCACTTTGTCATCAGATACTATGAAAAAAGTTAATTTTTATTTGCTTTGTCGAATGGTTTTTGCTTTTGTAAAAAACAATGGAAAAGAAGAAATAAATGTACATAGTCTCCATATAAAGCGTCAGCAAGATTGTAAAGTTGTTACTCGTAAAACTTTGAAAAAATTTTGTGTAGCATATGATAAACGTATTTTGAAACGTAATTTTTGTACATTTCCTTATGGTTGGACTAAATGATTTTTACAATAAACTAGAATGTTGCATCGAATTAAAAAATTTTTTTGATATGTAAAGATTTTTCAACTCTCCAAATTTTCTGCACGCTTTTTTAGGACCAACTCGTTCTGGTCATTTTTTATAAAAGACCTTCTTGGTCATTTTTGGCAGCCAATCAAACTTTATACCCATGCACCCATAAGGATAATGTTTCATCGCATATTAACTCTCTCCAGATTTTACTCATTAAACAGACCATTACTGACCAATTTGACCGTTTGAGATTAATTGACTTGAATGATCATTCAGGAATGGGACCTCCAAACATATTTACGCCTGCAGGTGGCGCCCTTTTGTCAAAGGGGGTCCAGGGGCGCAAATTTTTGAAAGGCTTCCTCTGCCCACGGGGAAGCCATTTTTATACACAATCTCTTTTTATTTCTTATCCATTTTTTGTTTATTTTAGTTTTCCTTTTTTCCATTTTCTGTTCATCATTAATTTTCTTTTTTCACTTACAGTAACACACCTATTACCCTAATTCTACTATTACCATAATCGAAAGTTACCGTAATTCCACTATTACGGTAACTTTAGAATTTATATCCTTTACCGCACGTCAACTCCCCAAATTTTCTACACGCTTTTTACGACCGGCTCGTTCTGGTCATTTTTCTATAAAATACCTTATTTGGTTACATGCTTTTTATGACCAGCTCGCTCTGGTCATTTTTTTTATAAAAGACCTTCTTGGCCTTTTTTGGCAGACCATCAAACTTTATACGCACGCACCCCTAAGGATAATGTTTCATCGTGTATTGACTCTCGAGATTTTACTCATTAAACAGACCATTACTGACCTATTTGACCATTCTGACATTTACTGACTTGAACGATCGTTCAGGAATGTGACCTCCGAACATATTTACACCTGCAGGTGGCGCCCTTTTGTCAAAAGGGGTCCAAGGGCGCAAATTTTTGAAAGGCTTCCTCTGCCCACAGGGGAAGTCGTTTTTACACACGATCTCTTTTTTTTTCTTTTCCATTTTTTGTTCATTTTAGTTTTCCTTTTTTCATTTTCCGTTCATCGATTTTCCTTTTTCATCTACAGTAACACAACTATTACCCTAATTCTGCTATTACCATAATCGAAAATTAATGTAATTCCACTATTACAGTAACTCTAAAGCCTGTATACTTAATCGTACGACCTATAAATCGACAGAGAAATTGACCGTATATGTTTACTGTACGACCTATAAATCCGCCAAAAGTCGACCGTATATGTTTACTGTACGACCTATAAATCGACCAAAAATGACAATTTATAGGTCGTACACAAAAGATAGGGGTATCCTTAACCATACGACCTATACGGTCCGGCCTTACTACTGCGGAGGTACACCATAGGTTTTCCTGTGGTAGTACCAGCTGGGTTAGGTTCTGGAAATGAAAGTATTAGTGAGCCACCCAACGGGGTCACAGCATGTCACTTGCAGTGTCATAGCTGTACTTCCTATGGGATATGGTATGGGTTATCCCATCAATGTGACTGATCACCAATTCAGTTAATGTGACATGGCTCCTATTTCGTTTAATGTGACAGCTTTTGAATAGTTTTTTCTCTGTATTCATTCATTCATTACTGTCCTTGTAGTCGTCTTGGGAGTATGCTTCTTTTTCGCTTGTATGAATTTGAATTTTTCTTGTATTATTCTTTTTATTCATCGTCAATAAAGTTTGGGCATCGAGTTTGGTGTAGTGCAGCGTACCCCGGCGGATCCGAACTCGGGTCATCAAACATCTAGCTTGACAGTGGTGACCGTGGTGACCGTACCAATATACACTAAATTCATCGGCCCTATGTTTAATGTCGGCTTAGGTCAGATCACTAAAGTTGACAGTTATAGAACAAAAACTTTCTCAGAAAAAGGTACACCACGTCAATCCTTTGGAGCAACACGAAAGATTTCCACTGTAGGTATTCCTATCAACATGGCACATTATGTTAAACATTCTCAAAAAATCGACTACATCCACTGTTCAAGAATGAGGAAACTGTGTTATAACGGATTTCTCATGTCAAAATCGTATTATTCTTGACATTTCAATCCAAATAAATCAGAAATGGCATCGGAGTACGGTAGTAAGCTAAAAAAGTTAAGGTGATTCCACAAAGACACTGACCAACACAGAATGAACTTTCATGAAACAGCGTGTCTCAAAATGAGCTAAAGCAGAATTTTAGTGACTTGTTTCAACAGACATCCGAAATAACATATATTATTATCGTTTTTTCCTGTAAGTCTAATTTGGTGATCCGTCCAAAGCCAACATTAATCAAATTCAGGGCAGATGAATTTTAGTGTGAACTGTTGCTGACTCATATAAACAACTTCGGATCAAATTTCATGAACCTATCGTATTCGTACAACATAAATATTCAATAAGAGAGAATGCATCAAAAATGACAAAATATCGCAAAATTCTGATTTTCCACGAATACTTCGAAGCCATTATTATCAAAGGTTAAGCCATTATTATCAACAGTAAGTTTCTGCTGAGCAAGAGAGACGAGTTATTCTGCATCTTAACTTCATTTTTTTATCTTTTTGTGTGGAAAGTTGAGACAATGGAACTTGATTAAGCTGAAGCTTGTCGGTACTCCAATGAATTTAATGTGCAGCTTAGACAAGCTGTGAGTGGGTATCAGCTTAAGCTCCTGCTTAACTTTTTCATTAGTTTTGTGTTGGAAGTTAAGCTGCAGCTTAGCAGGCCGATAAGTTTTTGTGCCTGCGAAGTTTCTTAGTTTTATGTCTACGTTATTTTATTGTGTGCATAATTTAGCACTTATATGAATGGAACATAATATTGGGAACAACGAACATCGATAGCACATAGCATAAATACAGCGATTAGTCGTTTTCGATTCTCGGGGAAAAGTTTTGCATCTTTTTTTTTCTTCATCTTCTTCACTGTCACTTTATTGTCATTGCTTTTGTCAATTCGTATGGTCATTTTTGTATCAAAACTTGGTTGATTTATTCATTCATCCTGCTGATTACTCTCTTGTTATCTTGCTCATGCGAGTTGGAGAAAAGACGGTGCTCAAACTGGTCGGAGCCAGAAATATTTTGTCAGTAATAAACTTGCTAGCCGACTTATGTTTATCCAAAAAAACATATTTAGGAATCGATCCGAAAAGATCCAGCGATCCCCCAAATACAAAAACGTAATTGACGTAATTACGTGCGACGTACCTTATGCTGTTTCAAAACGTATGATGAAGAGGTCATCGAATAGTGGTCGGACGTTTTAACGAAAGCTGTAAATGACCAAAAGAAGTCAGCATGAAGTAATTCGCCAGTTATCCCAGATACGTTATTAGCAATTTCCAATGCTTATGCAAAATCCGATAGTTTTCATGGCATAATGGCTGAATTGGATACTGCAATGTGCCACAGTACGTTGCTGTTGAAACATGACAACCATTTCGCATTTGTCTCGCTTAGTCGACCCTGTCGTTTTTCAAACTATATGTGCATTGGTTCTGCTGCATCAAAAAGCATTCTAAATTTCATCTAAGATTGCCACTTTTTGTACAAATTAGTGACATGCTTCTCAATTTACAATATTCATGATTTGTGTATGCTTAGATCGAACGATTTCTACGAATTATACCTTGACTTTCCTGTTCATTGAGCAATAAAACGAAACGAACATCTTTTATCGTATGACAACATAAAATACGAACCTAAGACAGATACCAACCATTGTTAGGGCGGTAAGCCCGTTGGCAATTAAAAACCGATAGTTTAGTCAGGGATTAAAACTATCGGTATGCTCGTCGGCCGATTAAAGCCAGATTATCATAATAGGCAATTTTTTTCAAAATAATTCAATTTCTTCAGAATCAATATTAATGGTTTTCTACAGATAGGTCGAATTTGATGTGGTCATCACGAAAGAAATTGATAACAATGGGTTGTACTGAAGGAGGAATAAACACTAGCCGTTGTACAGTTTTCAATCGTCAACTATACTTTTGATCCTGGATTATGTGGATTCAATCGACGATTATATTGTTAATCGGCGATCATGTAATCGTCCTTCAATCGGCTGACGAGCATACTGATTATTTTAATCGCTGATCTATAATATTAAAATTCAAGTGTCCGTTAGTGTGTGTTGCGAGTGTGGCTCACAACACTATAAGTATACAGTACTAGTTTATTAGAAAATGCCCCGATGGGGCAGAATAAAAGAATATATTTGCTTGGATAGTTGCCAAGCTAGAAAAAGAAGTGGACTACATTGTTGAGGACTTAGGTTAAAGTTGAAAAAATTCACTTTCGTTTAGATTTTCATTCTTTCTCAAAAAAAATTTCCATGTCTGTGAAAAAGTATATTCTGCAGCATCGTGCATTTCGTCCTTCTCCTAGCATCAACTACAGTAAAATTTTTCTATATGAAACTTATATGCATATGACTTCAAATGTAAAGAAATGGTAAACCAATAGCATTCTAACTCCCGACCAATGCAAAACTCCCGCCTCTCCTAGCTGAAAAATATTGAGGAAGGCACATTT
Organism: Romanomermis culicivorax; assembly: GCA_963922205.1. Lineage (NCBI taxonomy): Eukaryota > Metazoa > Nematoda > Enoplea > Mermithida > Mermithidae > Romanomermis > Romanomermis culicivorax. The sequence goes on from CAWUHX010000043.1 coordinate 387,720, forward strand.
CCAGTCATTTGAGCTATAGAGCTATAAAGAAACCCGAGGCTTGCTGCACTAACCCAACATGAGGACAATTTCAACATTGGTATTATATTGCTGATGCTGAGTTCGAGCTGATTGCAATGTCCAAATTATTTTCTTCCATTGCGCAAACAATACTCACTTAAGGATTAACTAATACTGAGGTTTAAGTTCGAATTTGGGAATTGCAAACATTTTTATATTTATTTATTATGCGAAAATGTTAGTGAAACCCGACAGCTCGAGCTGAGGATAATCTTTACGTTCAGCTCGTTATTATCCCGGTGACATTGAAATTATACCAAACTTGAGATCAAACTGAGTGGCGTTTTTCTTCAAGATACTTTTGACCTCGAGCTTAGACTTCTTTAGTGCAACTGGGCCTTGGTTACAGTCATTGGGCACTCATCTGCAAATGGAAAAACAGAGTAAAGCATACAAAAATCCTCCTGATTCAGCCACGCTTATATTAGGGGTGTGCGCCAAATCCCGTACCCGGTTCTATCCCTCTATATTCGAAGTCCCACGGCAACGACTTTTTGAAAGCAGGACGGGAGCGACGGGGATGGGTGAAATAGCTTCCCGTCTGCAATCCTGCAAAAAGCGCTCTTTCTGCAAATTTCAGGTTATATCTAAAAACTGTGAATGATGTTATTTTGTTGAATAGTTAAACAGAAAAGAATAAATTGTTTGTAGCTTGTAATCAGTAGAACGTACGGAGTGAATTCTACATGATATGTTAAATAAAATGAGTGAATTAAACACATCTTGCACAATCGATTTAGTTCTAAGAAGACTTTGTGCTGTAGCTTTTTTTCTAAAAAAGCTGAATGGGATTTTATATGCCACTTTCCCACAGTTGATTCTTTTTGTTGACACCACATTCAGTAAAAAATTTCAACACAGTTGGAAGCACACATGTGCGAGGGGGTGTGAGTGTACAAACTACCCCAAGGGTTTTGAAACTGGAAAATTTGTTATGAGAAAAAATTTGTTGGTCAATTTTTTTAAATTTTTTGTCTCAAAAAACGCCAAAAAACCAATGTTGATAATGGTCACAGCAACCACCTCAACTACGAACTGCTGCAATTTGAGCGCGCCTTTCCCGTTGCTCGGCTGGCTCTGTTGGTTAGAGCGGGCGGACGGTAGCCGCAAGGTTTCAGGTTCAAGTCCCAGACCCAGCCTAGCTTTTACTGAAGAACCGTGTAATGGGATCGGGGTGCCTCAACACTGGTGGCCCTTGATGGTTCATCAAACTCGACGGCAGTGGGATGTTGAAGGTGGTTACAGCAGCCACTTCAACTACGAACTGTTGCAATTCGAGTGCGCCCTTCCCGTTGCTCGCTTGGCTCAGTTGGTTAGAGCGGGTGTACGGTAGGCACAAGGTCTCAGGTTCAAGTACCGGACCGAGCCTAAGTTTTACTGAAGCCCTGAGTAGTGGGAACAGGTTGTCTCAACACCAACGCCCACCCCTTATAATCGACTCAGAACCATGTAGTGCAATGTATAAACATGTTGTACATAAAATATACCTACAGTATGATGCAATATGTTATAAAATAGCATAATGTTATAACATGGCCCCATGTTATAACATAGCCCTATGTAATAACATAGCCCTATGTTATAACATAGGCCTACGTTATACATTATACACTTTTTCTTCATTTTTCGACAGGTAGTCTTATGTCATAACATGGTCCTATGTTAACATGGTCCTATGTTATAACATAAAAAAAATTTTTTGTTCTCAATTTTTGACATGTTATAACATACTGACATGTTATAACATGGTCTTATGCATTTTGCATATATGCATATAGCATACAAATATATGCAAATATAAATAATAAAATATGTGCAATAAATACAAATATAAATATTATGCATATAGCATAGAAAATTTTTTTTATATGTATCTCTTTAAAAATGTGAGCATCACGAGCCCCAATATCTAGTGAAACTTTAATCCATGATTACATAATCAGGGATTAAACGTAATTGTGGATTATTTTAATCGGCCAAGGAGCACCGCTCTTGAGCCCAATTCAGAAGTACAGTCACCGACTGTTGCCGACAAAAATCCTAGGATTTTTTCACTTCTGGATTGGGCTTTCTGAAAATTGCATATTCATTCCTTAGAATTGCTGGCTGTCGCTGATTGTCAGCGACAAAAATAGGATTTTTCACTTCTGAACAGGGCTTTAAACTTTCCACGTTAAGCGGTAGGCATCATTGTAGAGACTTTTGCAGCTCAAGCTCTACCTTAAAGTCGCAATAGTAATACCGGCCCCTGGACCATTTGCGCATTATGGTTCTGTTCGAAAAGCTATATTGTGCATTTTTGTTGACGTGCTTGCGAATGAGTAGAAAGGAAGGATTTCGTATTTACACCATTTCCTGCCTAATAACACGCCGCATAGTACTGTAAATTTGTGCACCTTCTCAATTCCCTTACTATTTTTCGAGTAAAAAGTCCTACAGTAGTTTTGTGTAAACGACTTTGATAGTACCTGACAGACGGACTTGAAATTTCAAAACCACTGCAGCGTGAAACTCTTCAAAGAAAACAGTATTCAAAAAATACATGCTTTAATTCGCGTATTTCCGAGCGAAATTCAAAAACTAGTTATGTACAGAAATTGTAAAAACCTGGTGGACCCGAGAAATGTTCATTTTTGTCCTTTATTGCGACGGCTTTTCGGCTTTTCCATAGATGAAATGATCGAAACGATTTGGGCTAATAATTGACGGTATAATGAGGTGTCTTCTATGCTGTCCGATGATCTGAAAATAAAGATGAATGAGGAGAATAAGAAAGAATCACCAATGAGGGGACAATGTCTGATGATAAAATCGGCGAATATAAACGAATTTCAAAAGTAAGGAAAAAACGACATTACCAAATAACACATTGGTAAAAAACAGACGAAAGATAATACATAAGAACAATAATAAATTAAACTATTTCAAAATAGAAAAACGAAGAAAGATAAGCAAACAAAGGTGCGCAAAAACAACAAACGAGCAAATAAAATAAGGGAAAAGTAAAACGCCATATGGCGAAAAAATAAGTAAACGATAAAATCGGAAATAAAAAAGGGACACAGGAAGTGTATAAAACACGACGAGGAATACAAAATCACAAATAAGTAATAAAAGAGATGAATAAACAGAACAGAGAACAAAAACTGACAAATAAAAAATAAAAATGAAACATAAATATGCTAAAGTGACCGAGAAGTAAAATAAAATGTAAACACAAAGTAAAATAAAATGACACAAAGTAAAATAAAATATACCACAAAGTAAAATAAAATGTACCGAAAGGTAAAATAAAATGAGATGGAAAAACAAAATGATAGGAATGGATATACAAACATAAAACGAAATAAGAAACAAAACAACAGCCAGAACTTTCGTCAGATTGAGTTGACGTCAGAACTGTAGAGGGTAATAGGTGTTGAGAATAGAGCCAAGTTTCGTGACCAACAAAGCGTCGGTTTCAAGTGGTGCTCGGGTAAGCATGTCACAAATCCGGAACAGAACATGGAAAACTTACTTTTTTATCTTATGCCGCACCCAATCATCAAATTAACAGCAGATTAGGTTTTTTCTTGCATAACTGCAATTTTGTTTCCTCTGACTTTTGGATCCTTGATATTTCTACTGGCCTCTCACTGTGGAAAGCATTTCTATACTAAAATATCTTTGCGATCTGGGGGTCTATCTTTGCTGCTCTGTGGGGGGTCTATTTTTGCTTACTGTAATTCTGAAGTTGTTGGTAGGTCCGGTGGAAGGATTGTTGCACATCCAACAAGAAGTTCCAACACCCGTACTCATTCACAACCTAACCAAAGGCCTGCATCTTCTGACGTCAAATATTGTTTCATTAGTTGAAAATCGAAATTTTTCATACCTTTTACGTTTCCTTTTCTTCTTTTCCTTGTCGCTAGACGTCGTCGCCGACGTTTTCGACGACGTCACCGTCGACGATGTCGTGGAATCGAAAACGAAATTATAATTAGCGTTCACCGCTAATGCCGAAGATCGTCCGTCATCGCCGTCTTCCGTTGAACGTCGATGGCCGCCCTCGCCGTTGCCGCCGTTCCTCGATGTTTCTTTATTCGAAACGCCGGGAACAGTTTTTAGTTCTTTTTCGGTTGCCGTTTCTTCCATTTCGGTAATTTGGCTTTTTAAAGTAGCTTCTTCTTCCTTAGGAATTTTTTCGGCTGAAAAGAAAAAGGTTAGGCCATCTCGGAGCGGATGGAGACTTACTGCACTTTTCTGCGTTCCAATTTCATGCTTCAACTACGATGAGATAAGTAAACAGTATTATTCTACTGCATACCTCTGGCCGATAAAAAGATCGATATATTACTGTATGGATTCTTCATTTGACGGAAATTCGTCGAATGTGCAAGCGTTCGTTGCTCAGTACTTGTTATTTCGATATTTGATTAAAAATATTAACACATTTATAGATTACTGTACTAAATAGCACTTACAGATTTTTTACCAAAAAAGTTGTAGGCAATCAAAATGGTATTTTTGGATATAACCTGCAGAGGCAGATTTCTTGACTGCCAGACCGACATTATTTGACAAAATTAACATTAATTCATTTCTCACTAAATATTTATAGTTCAAACTACTCAGTAATTTTTTCCAATTTAACTAACCCAACTCCTCCAACTTCTTTTCTTCTTTGGATTTCCGTTCGCAGAAAAAGTACCACCATATGAATAACGCGACCGCAACAATGAGAAATAGTAATAAGCAAACAACGACGATAATGACAATAGTCGCTATAAAAAATACGAATTGGAACAGGAATCGCGTAAAAAGGCTTTTTTTATCTGATCAGAATCCTTGATGTTAGAGATTCCGATTCCGGATTTGAAGTATGACTTTCTGATCTTTGTACTTACTTCCAGACATTCCTGAAGCAGCTTGATCATTGTCGACACCCGGATATGCATCTGCTAATTGTCCAACGGGTAAAAACGCATTTTGAATAGTTATAGTGGCAACTGAATATAAAATGGATTACACATGTAAAGCGAATTTTCGTTGATTTCAACCACATTTTGAATGTAGGACACTGTAAGTTTAACCAAATTTAACTAAGAAACCGTTGGTAGAATATGCAGAGTAACCGGATGAAAAAATGTGCAATCAGGGTTTTTTAGCACGGTGATAATAAAGTTTTGCTCGTGCTAATGAAAATCCTAGTCGTGCAAAGAAAAAGTAATATAATTTAAAGAAGGTTGGTGGATGTGCTGATGGGACTCGTGCTAAAAAACCCTGTCTGAAATGAATTCCAATTTTTTCGTCTGTAGTTCTCATTCCAAGCTGAATTTTGGAATTTTAGAAATAAAATCAATGAAATTCCGATTGAATTCATCTCAATCTCAAGTTTTGAATTTCGAATTTCATAAATTCGAGTTGATAGACAATTCAGTTTTTTTTCTCTTCATTTGCTAGTTTTTTAAACTTTCCATTACAGTTTGGGAAGGTTTGCAGTCCAGATAAGAATGATATCCTCCGTAATTATCAGAGAACAAACTGATTGATAACGTGGAATTGAAGGTTATCACGCATATGGACGGTGGGACTAGTAAACTCAAGAGTCGTCCTTTGTTCAAAAAACGGAGGCAACTAAAAATTTTTTCTTTAAGTACGTGATTTCTCTGTTTTCAGCAGTGATAGGAGCTCAGAATTTACCATGAATTTCCTTCCCGGGTGAGGACCATACATTCACGTGGGGGAGTTTGGGGGGGTTTTGACCCCCAGCAGATTTTTATTGACCTACAGCAGATTCTTGCTGACCCCCAGCAGATTTAACTTTCACAGCAATGATTGAGAAGATGACGAAGGAAAATGAGCAAGAGAGAAGAGAAAGTCGTCATAAAAATGGAAATGATGCTGTAGTTTCAGAATTTTTCTAAACAAATCATACTTGATTCCAAAAAAGTAACATGAAAACTTTAAAAAGTGTTGTCTAAGCAGATATTTCACATATCTAACTGATATATGTTGAAGAATATGCTGCTAGGATGTTAGAAGACTTTCTGAGACCGTTCTTTTCGTTATCAAAAACGAAAAAAAAATTTGCGTTCCCCCCCCCTGTCCTGCCTGACCCCCAGCAGAATTTCTATGCTGTGCATGTATGGTGAGGACTGCGGTGTGCTTCTAAATATCGCTCTAATGTAGTTAACATTATCTCTAGATCTTTATGGAAAATGGTATTATGTGATGGAAATTTCACGGAGCTTCCGCAGTTATAGACTTCAGAAATTTTGGCGCTTATGCACTTTAGCGACCCTTGCAATTTTACGTTTTTAGCATGTATAGTATGTCTTTTATTTTTATTTTTTGTCCGGCATTCATGAACAGGGTCAACCACTAACGACTATTAGATCTCACGACACTTTCAGATGAGAGTTGGGGCTGATGTATTGCATTAGCAGCATACACACACAAGACGAAAAATCTGCTGGGAGTCAGGGAACACAGTTTTTCGAAAAAATCAAAGAAAATTCAGATTTCATATACAAAAAATCATCTTTTGTTGAAGGTCAGGTCAAATCTGCTTAGGTAAAGAATTATTTGCTTATTTGCAGAGGGTCTATACAATAAATGCACAGCATAGAAATTCAACGAAGCAGCATATTCTTCAACCTGTATTAGTCAGATATATGAAATTATTTGCATAGACAGCACTTTTTAAAGTTTTAATGTTACTTCTTTGCAGTGGTGGATTCATAATTTTTTTTGGGGGGGGGCGGTTTTAAAAAATTGTTTTTGCCTCAAAAAACATGCCTACTGTGATAAAAACGTTGTTTTTCGACATTTCTCGACATCCCACATCTTTCTAGCTCAAAATTAAGTATTTTTCCAAAAAAATTTTCAAAAAATTTTCAAAAATTTTTCAAATGTGCCTACAGAAAAAAAATCGTATTTCAAAAGTTTTTCGTCCCCGCCCCCCCCCCCCCTAAATCCGCATTTGCTTCTTTGGGATCAAATGTTTTGTTTAGAAAAATTGTTAAACTACACCATCATTCCCATTTTTATGACGACTTTCTCTTCTCTCTTGATCATTTTCGTTCATCATCTTTTGAATCATTGCAGGGAGGGGCAAATTTGCTGGGGGTCAGCAAAAATCTGCTGCGGATCAATCAAAATCTACCGGGGGTCAAAACATATCAAACCCATCCTTCACATGCATGCATGGTTTAGACTCCTAGCAAACCCCCATATGTACATGATCATCCGAGTTCTATTTTGGCCAATAATTATTCCATACGAAACTCATCTAATAGCATGTTTCTCATTGCTAGAACAGCGTCAGGTCCTGAGGACGTATTTATACCCAATTTACAAACTCAGAATTTTGATGCATTCATATCTCCATTATCATTGCACAACCCATACATTTTGAATACTCTTGAAAATCTATTTCTGAAAATGTGATTAAAAATACCTCTGGAATAATATTGTATGTAGCGAAAACCCCCACTCAAAAAATTTTCTACTCCATGGCAAAACTGAGGTAAAAAGCCACGGACTACGTCCATGCTGATTGCTGAGCGCGCAATGTACAGCTTTCACTTTACACTTGAATCTTCGCACCATGATAGGCAGTTTGGGCCTGCGGGCTAAGGCGTTCATTGTGTGCCCTTTCCCCGACCATCCCTTTTCCCGGGTCATCCGTTTTCTCCGACTAATGTTATAAATAAAGTAAGAAAAATTTATGCCAAGACACAATTTCTGAGAGATTCTACCTTTTTTTTACATAGGCCTATGATAAGTTGAAAATTAATCATACCTCAAAATCAGATATTTTGGGTAGTTTCGTGCGCTGAGTTCAATGGTACCATTCGTTTGGCTTGCAAACAAAAATTCGCGCCGCTACGGTATGCCAAAATTTAAAAATTGATGTACTTTTGGCATTTTTCAGTGGTCTTGCTAGCCAAGCGATATTTCAAGATCGGATTGATCTAGTGAATGAATATTCATTTTGCAGAGGAGAGAATAGGCTCTCTTCTGATGTATTATTTACAGTAAATAATTGCATATTACACTTTTTCATAAAGTTTAAAGTGTCAAAAATGAGCTGCCGAAATTGAAAAGTTTTGTTTATGGGCACTCCCGAGCACCTTCCCATCGGAAGCCGCAGAATTTTATTTTCCTGTATTGTAGCCCATCCATTTTTACTGCTTTGGTTAAATTTTCATCAAAATTTTTGTGCCGTTTTGGAAGCAGCACTGCTCTGAAGAAGGCATACTTATGAAAATTTCTCTGAAATCATTGTATTTGCCAGGTGGCCCTTGTTTACCCCTTGTGATATATTTATTACCTATACTGTAGAATTATCAAATAACTAACAGACTATAGTTTGATGTATTAATTGTTTCACAAGCAAACATTTTACACTCAGCAAGAAAGTTTGAACAGTCAAAAATTAGTCGCAAAAATGAAGAAAAATCCTGCTTAAAGGCACTCCCCAGCACCTACACCTACCATGCCGAAGAATTTTATATTTTTATTCTTTCGTTCATGCATTCTTACAGTTACTGTGAAAGCAGCATCGCGATTTGAATACCCCTTGAGAAGCTACACACATCCAAAGAAAGCCAAATCCTGAAAATTGCTCAAAATCAATTATTTTGCATTTTTGTGTTTTTATAGTGTAGGTTCATTATATCAATACTGGAACCGGAAAATGGCCACAACTTTTCAGACATATTGTAGAAAAACAGTGATTTATGATTTTAACTGCATTTTCATCAACTTGATAAATTTTGTTCAATTCCGTTGAGTCACTGATCTAAAAGAATGATACAAGCACCCCTCGCCTAATCAATTTTCACCAAACTGATTCAAGTGACTGATGTAAAAAGTTGATACAAGCTCCCCGCCTAAGCAAACCTCACAAGGTCTATGTCATTCACCTGAAAAGAAAAATCATAAAGCCTGCTGTGTGAATAGCAGTTCGATACTTGTATTTGGAAGTCATTTTACGTTTGTCATATACATTTAGGGACATGATCCATCTTCAAGGCTTGAAGACGTGCAACATACGAAAAGAATCTCATGAGCAAATCACTAATCTAAATCAGCATTGACGATTTTTTTCTACTCATACAGCAAATCTTGGAAAATTTTTTGTTAGATTGCTTATTTGAAAAGAAATGAGTACTTTGTGTTTTTTATCTACAATAATTTGAAGATGGAAATACTGGAATTACCAGTAACATTGCACAGCTAACATAAGCAGCAAATTGTTCACTGGAAACTAAAACATTTTCTTATTGCGGTTGGTAATTTCTTTTTAGTCAGTAATACAAGAATCGACACAAATAAATTTCATGTAACAAATTTTTGTTTTCTTTACGTTTAGGGATTCGCTGTATTTGCTGACACAATCAACTGACATCTATCTTAATATAAAGTAAAGTCAAGTTGATGTGTCATGAAAGATCGGATCATCATCCGGCAATAGTTTCCTGTTACCTGGTCCACTAACACACTCCATTCATTTAGATGTGATTAAAGCAGTGGTCACAGTTTGAGCAAACGGAACCTTACTAGAGATTATGAAACCAATTTCGAGAATTTTGAAATGGTTAGAATAGAAAGAGTGATCATCAAGGAGTCCATATCATGAGGGAAAAATTTATAATAGACCTAACGAGTCTTCCATAATTTTGAACAAAATTTTGGCTCCAAACCTGCTCCAAACATTTCAAAAAGAATGCAGTACACTGACACTTTGTCAGATATGTTCTTTTCTTTTTTTGTCATTGATATTTTTTTCATCAGACAAACTTGAGGGATGTATTTGGCTCAATTCTAATCTAAAATATACTGCAATATGAACTGTAGGAGACCTCTTCTCAGCTTCAACGGCTTTGAATTGATTATTAGTGGCACGTTGGCGTCATACAAATACATTGGGGGTGCCATCATTTAAGAAAAATTAATTATGATCCCACGATATACTGCAGTGTATCAAAGATGTATGGTACCCCGAAATGAGCAATATAAGTATACAAATCCAGGCCTTGAAATCAACAGTTTCTGCAAATTTGAAAAAACATGTACAAATAGGCAACGACATCCCCCTGGATCTTGAGAACTGTTGAGCCTAAAATCTAGCTATTTTGTAGGTGTGCATGGGGTCGAATCTCATCAGTGAATTTTCAATGATATGAAGATGTCATTGCATAAAACCTTTTCCTTAGGATTTTGAAAACCAAGCTGCTGCCACTCGATCGGCATCAAAAGACACTATTTCACTGATATAATGTTGATGTTATTGTAAAATTTTGAAAATGTCAGGTTATTTGTCGCACGACATATGGTTCGGATAACCTGAATGACAGAACTCGAGTGGTAGAGAAATTTTCGTCTGTTTGAAGGTGCTGTACTTCTGGTTCGTCGATTCTGCACTATTTTTTCAGCATATGGGTAGCACTCCTGGTCAAAAATATTTTGTATATCTTCATTTTTAAATTAGGCTAATCAAGAGTGCAGTATCAAGGAAAGTTTTTACTCAAAATTTGGGTTACTATCATCCCATGCAGAGTAACCTATTTCCTAATAAATTTATCGATGAAACTCGGCCCTAATCACACCTACAAAACATATAGATTTTGGGCCCAACAGTTTTTAAGATTCCAGGAGGGCTTTTGCCTATTTTTGCATGTTTTTCCGAATTTGCAGAGCCCTGTTAATTTTAAGGTTGGGCTTGATATGCTACATCTTTGATACAGTGCACATTGCTGTAAGATTAAAAGACGATTTCCTTATATCATAGCCGTACATTTATGTTTGGCACCCGTTTTTTTTATCTTTTCACTCTAATATGTTTAGATCATCAGACACAGACACAAAATGCATTCTGCTTAATTCTGATCAGAAGTTTACTGCAACAATTCCCACAGCGAGCGTTATGATTAATCTTTTTCAGGTGAATGACATAGACTTTGTGAGGTTTGATTAGGCGGGGGCTTGTATCATCCTTTAAGATCAGTGACTCAAAAGAATTGAACAAAATTTATCAAGTAAATGAAAATGCAGTTAAAATCATAAATCACTGTTTTGCTACAGCATGTCCAAAAGGTTGTGGCCATTTTAATGTATTTTCTGGTTCCAGTATTGAAATAATGAACATACTCCATGAAAACACAAAAATTTCAGAAACAATTTATTGATTTTTGAACAATTTTCAGTATTTTGCTTTCTTTGGATCTATGTAGCTCCTCATGGGGTATTCGAATCGCGATGTTGCTTTCACATCTACTGTAGAAATGCATGAACGAAAGAATAAAAATATAAAATTCTTCGGCATGGTAGGTGAAGGTGCTCGGGAGTGCCTTTAAGCAGGATTTTTCTTCATTTTTGCGACTAATTTTTGACTGTTCAAACTTTCTTGCTGAGTGTAAAATGTTTGCTTGTGAAACAATTAATAAATCAAACTATAGTCTGTTAGTTATTTGATAATTCTACAGTATAGGTAATAAATATATCACAAGGGGTAAACAAGGGCCACCTGGCAAATACAATGATTTCTATGAAATTTTCATAAGTATGCCTCCTTCAGAGCAGTGCAGCTCCCAAAACGGTACGAAAATTTTGATGAAAATTTAACCAATGCAGTAAAAATGGATGAGCTACAATATAAGAAAATAAAATTCTGCGGCTTCCGATGGGAAAGTGCTGGGGAGTGCCCATAAACGAAATTTTTTCAATTTTGACGGCTTATTTTTGACGCTTTAAACTTCATGAAAAACTGTAATGTGCAATTATTTTCACTAAATTATACATCAGAAGAGAGCCTATTTTCTCCTCTGTAAAATGAATATTTATTCATCAAATAAGATCAATCTGATCTTGAAATATCGCTTGGCTAGCAAGACCACTGAAAAATGCAAAAAAATCATCAATTTTCAATCTTTGGCATACTTTAGCAGCGCGAATTTTGGTTTGCAAGCCAAACGAATGGTACCATTGAACTCAGCGCACGAAACTACCCAAAATATCTGATTTTGAGGTATAATTAATTTTCAACTTATCATAGGGAAAGTAGAACCTCCCAGAAATCGTATCATAAAGTTTCCTGAAAAAAATTTAAACTGAACTACTCATTATTTCCCACGGATGTTTTCCCGCAGTGCTTTACAAAACTTCAAGCCCACAGCAGGTATATAAAGCAAATAATGTCTGATTAGTTTAGTCGTAGTTCTTTAGTCTATTGTTATGGAAGATTATGGTCCTGTAACATTTATTCTTACCAAACATCGAAAATCGAATTTATTAAAATGTGATAGTTTGGCTAATCCGAATCATTTTTATCTTTTTCAAAAGAATAAATCTGTTAGACTAGCGGATGACTCGATCACGGATTGCTTTAAATGCCGAAATTGTGTCAAGCTTGATGAAAAATAGATCAATATTCAAAGAACTAATTTTGGAACGACTTCAGCTATATGCCTTGCTATGGAAAATACAGTACACGCAGCGTCGCCCAAAAAAATTGGAGATATGCAAAAGGTTATCTGTTGAAGCTATCAAACTTTTATATTCTGAGTTACTCGGCAACGAAATAACAATGTGCCTCCTTATTGCTTTTTTGATTAAGAAATTTTAAACAAAAAAAAATGTGCCACAAATATCAATGCTCGGGGAATCAGGATTGTTACAAAAATAGTCGTCCGAGAAACTTCACATTTCTTATGGGAATCGGGAATTCAAAGCATCGGTCGGGGAAAAGGAATGGTCGGTGAAAAAGGATGGTCGGGGAATGGAGATACAACCAAGGCGTTATACCGCCTGGGCGTTTCTTCCTATAATACGTGGCTGCTTCTACTGAACAATTTGATCTTGGCATTTTTGGAAAATTTTACAGATTGATGGTTTCTTGGGCTGGAGGCGGAAAACTCTTGTGTACTTCACAGGGCGTTGCGTTGCCTTACACGCTTTGTATACCTTACTCGTTAAAAACGGAAAAAGTTCAGGGGTCGCTAAAGTAAGTAATCGAAACTTCATTCCCGCTACGCTGTACTTCAATGTTCAAAAATTGTTTTTCTTTCACAAAACTCACGTGTCCATTTCGTTTCGCCGGCGGCGTTTTCTTGACTGCCGCTATCGGACGGCGTTTCGATGTTATTGATGACGTCTGTAGGAAGTAGTTGTTTACGATTGGGCGGATCGTGAACCATAGGTTTTTGAATCGGCCTACGAAGAAGCGCTCCATTCGTATAGTCGGGGTATTGGATAACGGCCGAATCGGCTGCTGTCGGCGCCGCCGACGCCGATTTTAGAATTTGTAGAATTAGTAACCAAGCGACGACGAAAAGGAATGTACAACGATCGAATCGGTCTGTGAATGCACAGTACGATTTGACAAAACATAGTACTTGAAACTAACATCAGCAAGATTTACATCAGAGAGATTGTGGAACATGACCTTGGGTAGGTTCACATTTATCTTATAAAGTTATGCACACTTAAGCGCATACAGATTCGATAGTGGAGAAAATCAACGGGCGGGTAATTCGCTTTCGCGTACCTGGCTCCGAAGGGCGCCTTGTTGCGCCCCTAAGCCTAAGCCTAAGAAATGAATAAGGTAGGCACCCGTCCGGTTAATCCCCTTCCAATAACCCATAATGCATAAGTGTGTATAACGTTATAAGATGGGTGTCAACCAGACACTGGAATACCTGACGTCGCTAAGGTCAATTTACAATCTCGACTCTGCAAAACATTCGGTTAAATTATTACCTTTCGGATACATGGAAGACAGTTGAACAACACCAGTCAATGTCGGATTAGAAAGTGTGTTGACAAAATTTTGTAAAGTCTTAGAGAATGTAGCAATACACAGTGTTTAATTTGTTATTAAGTATGGGTTTCTACTCTGGATTGTGTCCTTGTTCCCCGAATGCCCTGAGTCCCTGAATATTGAATAAAATTCCCGTTTTCACGAACAATGCATTAGTCCCTATTCCCCGAACGTCCCGATTCCCCGCATACTAGGGAAGGAACGGATCTACTGCGGATCCGGATCTGGATCTAGAAAACTGCAATCGTCGGATCCGGATCCTGTATAGTGATCATGTATATGTGTTTAATTTTTCTAAAATCGTGTTGTATGAATTCATATGTCTTAGCAGTTCAAGAGTCATTAATCATTGAAATGAGAAGCAAATTAAAGCAAGAGCTCAAAATCTTTAGACGCGGCTGTTTTGCAAGCTTCTATCTGCAATGACAGAAAAAATTCTGCACTGAAGAAGTTTTTTCTGTCCCAAACGAATATAAATTTTTAATACTTTCGGTTCGAATTTTCAGTCGGAAAACGGTTGTATTACATAAGTGAAGGAAGAGCGAGAGATGATTCCATGCATCGCAATAGGAAGATTTCATTAAGGTAAAAAAAGTTGGATTCGCCACACTTTTACATTTCAGTAATAACGATTTTTGATGCTTCGTGAGCATAAATGCCGCTTGACAATAGTCTTCCATCGAGTAACAACCAATTTAACAACTAGATCTTAGTAATTTTTTTTTGAAAATAATTCAAACTTCAACGATATTTATGCTAATTTCTATTACGGTGAAGATTTTGTGCGAAGTTTCGTGGGAAAATTTCTTTTAGAACCGGGGGAACTTACAATTTACAATGTTTCCATGAACAATTAACAATTTTCAAAAATAAAACCTAAAAATAAGCCTTCGTCAATTTTCGGGGAAACGGGATTTGACAATTTCGGGGTAGCTTACTGCAACAAAATTTTACGTAGGTGTCGGGGACGCTCTTGATTCAAACTGGAAAATCTTGCCAAAAGAGTAAAATTACAATGAGCAGCTGATGAAGGACATCGCGTTGTTTGTGTTTTACACGAACATGAAATTACAAAATATTAAAAAAACTTGGTTTTTATTGCGTTCCTTGTATCGAATTGGTGTTTACGATAGGAGGCAGGGTTTTCTTTTTTAGCACAGTGCTAATAAAATTAAGCCTATCCTAATGAAAATTTTAGTCGTGCTAAGAAAAGGTAATACAAATTAAGGAACGTTAGCGTCTGTGCTAATAGGACTCGTGCGAAAAAAAGAACCCTGATAGGAGGTATGGGTGCATCTGAGGTTATTGTCTTTTGCGTTCAGTTCAAAATTACCCTGGTATCATAAGCCAGAATTTCACGTATGTTGGCGGGTCGACGTAGATAACTAAGGCAAAACCACTCATTCTTGTATTTTTTTGACAGATTCCAAAAGATCAACAGATTTGAGGGAAGATTCCCCTGTAGACTCTATATCTGAGCGGAAAACGCTTGTTAAGATCACCTATAGTCAGTTTTTCTTGAAAGGCTTGTAAATAAGCATGTACTATCTCGTATTTTTGCATTTCCTGCTAAAACATATGTCGCACAGTACTGTAAATTGGCCAGCCTGCTCAAATAACCTTTAATATTTTTTGAATAAAAAGTCGAAAGTCGTTATGTAAAGAACTCTTCAAATTACAAGCATTTTATAAAAAAAACAAGCTTTGGGAAAATTCGATTTTTTAGATAAATTCCGTAACTCTAAGTGAAGCATTGAAAATATTAGAGAAATGCAATCTTTTTCAGAAACAATAGTTTTGCTTATGATTATCAATATTAACGGTCTTATCTCAAAAACTAAGCTTTCCCTGTACAAAGTGTCCAAAAGCTTCGGTACAAAGGGATGCAGCAATAGCGTAGATTCGGGGTCTAAACCGGCTTGCATCATTAGATAGAACGTTCATTTTTGTATGGAAAAAGTTTTGTTTCTATTGATTTTCGTCATGTCCAAGGTTCGGGATTCTGATTGAGAAGAGAGACTGATAGAATTATGGATGTTTCTTGGAGAATTGCGATGGAAGCTGGTGCGACGTTCATCAATCGATCTTGGATCGCCAAACGCTTGAAAATATCAACCTACTGGATCACAATGAACTGGAAGAAGTCAGTTGATCAACGACTGGTGTCGGCAGGTGGACGTCTATTTGAGCTTTCGTAAGAATTTAAGGGTATCATTTCTGATTTTTTCGAAACTTTCCTCTCACGTTTTGTTGCTTTTCGCCAAGCTATTGTTAGCCAAACTGATTTTTAGTGATTTTTTCCATACAGAATTATGCTTTCAAGTGATGTACTATATGTTATTGGAAAATAAACCGGTTTCTCTGTACCCCATGTACCGAAGTTTTTGATCACACTGTTTTGTCTGTTCAGTTGCCATTAATGGCAAAGTATTTTTGCAAATTTAGATTGGAATAGCTGAATACTGCTGGGCCGGTTTCACTAAAGTGGTTTAAACTCGAGCTCGAGATTATTTCGACCACAAAAAATAAAACCTCGGTTTCAGCCGTTTCACTAACGTCGAGATCATCTCGAGCTCGGGTTCAAGTTCGAGCTCGAGATGTTGGGTTTCACTAACATTTTTCATTTAATTCTGATCCTGACGTTAGTTTCAGTTAATCTTCCTAGCGAGTAGGTTTAAGTCCGAACTTTTTTGTTTTTTATCCGTTACACCATTGATTGTTAAAAATGGATTTTTTGCGTTATCGATTGATAAATCGACGTATTAAACGGGAACCAAATTTTCATGATAGGACGAATCAGTTAGATTTTGTGAGTGATGCCGAACTATAAGATCGGCACTTTTTTCAACTTGATTCCAACGTACAAATGGTGAAAGAATCAATAAATGTCATAGAAAAAGAAAATAAGATATTTCATATTTCTGAGTTCTGACCACATTTTTAGCACATTTTATTGTGCCCTGTCCAGCCGTTACCTTTTCCTGTAATACGAGCATGTGTGCTCATTTTTTACATTTTTTCGCATAGTTTACCAAAAAACATATCTTTTTGTTTTTTCTTAAGTTTTGCCGTTTTTCTAAGCTCAGCTGAAACTCAGTTTCAAGCACTTAATACCGTCGTCGGGACGATCCTCAATTTCAGTTAGTGAAACCGGCCCCTGGTTATTAAATTTTAAAACAAGAGTGGCTGACCATGAATGAGTACAGCTTATGTTACTGTAGATAAGACGTGAAATTTGGTATGAATGAAATTCCTGAGGCTAAACTGGCTGAGGTACTTCAGGCTTTTTAGGGGGCGAGTCGTTTTTCAGATCACCGTGCATAACAAATCTGATGGTTAAATCCCTTTTTATACAGGAAATACATATGGACAACGACTCGTCGTCAAGGTCGACCGCTTTTTGACGTTCTCCATTCGCAGCGAATCGGCGGCGGCAAAACGTCTGATGATTCCGGAAATATTTTAAAGTAAAAATAACTTTTTGCGTTCGTATACTTTCTACTATTGTGTTTTGATTTTTTCATTCATTCTTCTTGTTTTTTTCTATTTTTTCAGTTTCTCATTTTTTCTTTGGCTTATTAATATGTGTTGAAGAAGGTCTGCACGCCCTATTATCCTATCATACTGTTCCGATGAGCTACAGTATCCGAAAAGTTGTTCATACGCGAAATAATGAGCTCACAGATCCGGTATACCACAATTACGCAAAAAATGAAGATAATTTCGCATAAACCTCATGAGACCAATCGGAATGTTGCCAAGCTTGCTGTTTTTTACAGTAAAAGGTTTCAAGCGCCTGAATCACATTCTGTCGACTAAAAATTCAAACGTGCATCAGAAAAAGTAAACGAACAGCTGAATGTCAAAAGGCATTATTTTGCGACATGACATTGTTTTTTTCTCATCATCCCTCAAAAATTTTTTATTCAACCGTGATTGCTATGGGTTATTGAAAGCACCCGACCCTCGGAACACAAAAAGGTGCTTATGCTAATTACGCAGCCGCCTTTTTTCTCAATCAGATAGGCTTGAGAACTAGGGGGGAAAATAACTTTGGTAGGCGATTCAAAGATTTATCATCTTTGTCAACTGCCTTTTTTGCATTTCGAGGCTTTTTGGAAAATAAATTGACTATACAACTCTCGTGAATTTCAGAACTTCTATTTACGGACCGGCTCCCAGTTTTCCGCCCCTTTTTTTATCAAGCCACTTGTGAATCTGGATTCCAAGGATTTCCTGAAAAAGAATTTGTAGGTCAATTTTTTTGCATGGTATCCCTTTCCAACTGAACCACTTTCGGCATTTTCTCGCTAAGTCCAAATTAAAAATTATGCTGTTATTCGATGTACATAGAAAGCAGCTATTTTATGCAATAATTACCGATCGACCTTAGCTTAAACTTTCTATAAATACGTTGGCGAAAAATTCCGCCATGCTCTAGTTTCCGGAAAAATTGAGCCTCAAATGCGAGAAAGGAATAGAGAGAGAGAGAACAAAAATCGGGTCGAATAATAAGCCTGTAACCCAGATTTGCGGCAGTGAGAAAAATTTTGTTCGATGGCAGGTCAATTTTCCACGAGTTTTAGATAACTGCCTCCATACCTGGACATTTAACACGAATTTTCTAGCTATTTAATGTTGATGGAATGGTACTGCGTCTGGTAAAACTTTTCACGCTTGCTGTACATTTCTTCGGTCGTTTTTCAAATGGTTTAGTACGACTACTTGATGAAGTGGCAGAGGGTAAACTTTTATAATATAGAGAAATGCAGGATACGCAGAATTTCATTATCGCATCAGAATCTTCTGTAATTTTCGTCTTAAAAGATAGTTGATTTGTCTGTAGAGTGCTGAATTTTGAACAGGGTTGGATTTTCTTCTTCCGAACTTTTGTCATAAATACCAGTCAAGTTATCAGCAAGATTCAAAATCTCAGTCTTACCTCAGATGGGAATCATTCCAAAATTCAGATCCAAATTTTTTACTACCGCTCACGAAGGCGTGTCTCTAGTCTTTTTAGAAAATATTAAAATTCTGAAATCATGCGTGTTATAGCGCTTTCGACAGCCAAAAACAATATGTGTGATGTTACACTGACCACTTTTGCCCACAAACCTACTTTACCCTGGAATTTGCATAAATATACTAAACAATTCAGCTATATTTGATATGAAGAACTATAATAGATACGGTCAAATAGGAAATCACATTCGATAAAACTAGCTGGTGGCATCAGAAATGTTTCCAACAGGAAGTCAATATGATCTCGCACCGTTTTCAATCAGTGAGGACCAAAATTATTAGTGTAACATTATTTGCATATTGGTTATTTACCGTCAGTTTAAACTTCTGACAAAGATCTCATGTGACCACTGGCTTTCGGTGACCATAGACAATGAAAGTATATATACACAGTAAATTTTTCCCTCTTTAAAAATGGTCTACCACAGATGACAACCGAATTAGCGAGCGATCGGCGTTTTGCGATGAAAATCGCATCTATTTCACTTTACTCTTCGAACGCCCGTTCGCCGGCGTTATTTACACGTTCGGCGAATACCCGAATCAAAAGTGTACTTACGCCGATGGGCGCCGCTCGTCGGCCATCCGTTACAATTTGACCATTCCGCTTGACGATTGTAGTTCCGTACGCTTCGCCAACGGTAGCCGCCAAAATACCGTAATCGTCCAACGCGACCCCAATATTTTGCAATCGCACGATCGATTGTACATAATCACGTGCTCTACGCAAAACAGCCAGCAATCGGACAAATCGGCTAATTACTACTATGCAGGAGGTTACGGTGTCAATAAGTAAGCCATAGTACGATTAGTTGATTTTGATTCGAGGTACTGTAGCGTCTTACAGTAAATTACGAAATACGAGTTATACTTTGACATCCCATAACTTTCTTGATGAAAGTTACTCTATTCCACGGCGGCGTTTTCAATAAAAACAGGATGGATTCGTTAACATTCAAGACATTCCTCGATGACCATCAACAGTTATTTGATTCAGATCAAAGCTACAATTCATAAGACGTACAAAAACAAAACATTCTGGACGTCATGTAACCGCACGGAAACCTTCTCAAAGTAGAGAATAATCTGTCGTCAGCATAGAAAAAAGATTACAAGTGATCTCGAAAGTTACTGTAGTGTACAATATTCTGTACTGTAAGTTTCAAATCATTTTTACATGAATGTTCAGGAAGCCGTGGGATTTAACAATAGAAGAAATGAATCTGACTTTGAGACAAGTAATGTGACACTTTTCTGTATCTAACCAAATTAACAGTGTCCTGTTAATTGTGGCGTCAAAGTCATTATAACAGTATAGTCTGTTCTTCTTGAAATGCTTGTAAGTTTTGAGTGGAAAGCACGCACTTGATCATATTTCTACCATTTCCAGCTAAACCATGTGTTGCGCAGGACTAAAATTTGTGAGCCTATCTGACTAACCCTTACCATTTTTTGAGTAAAAAATCCTACGGTAAAGACTTTGTTTAAATGACCTAGAGGACGATACTTATCGATGTTTTTCAATTTAAAAGCATTTTATAGAGAACGGACTATAGATCAGTGTTTCGTTGCTCAGTAGCAGAGTCGAGCAATCTATTTACAATATCTGCGGCATTTTGCTACTACCCGAATAATTCCGAGTAAATGTAAATACTAGTTTATCAGAAAATGCCCCGATCGGGCAGAAAAAAATATACTTGCTTGGATGTCTGCCAAGCTAGAAAAAGGAGTGGACTAGATTTTTGAGAACTTGAGTTAAAGTTTGAATAATCCACTTTCGCAATATTGGATTTTATTCTTTCTCATTAAGAAATTTTTTATGTCCGTGGAAAAGTATATTCTGCAGCTTCGTGCATTTTTTTCTCCCATTGCATTGTATCAACGACAGTAAATTCTTTCTGGATGAAAATTATACTCAAGCTAACGATTGACTTCACTCAAATGTGGAGAAATTCTAAACCAATAGCAATATAGCATTCTAAGTCCTGATTAATCCGAATATATGCCTTTAACTAGCTGAAAAATAGTGAGTGACTGGCATAATTATAGTCAATTTTTTTCAACTTATGCTTGTGATTGAAAAGGCGTCATTAGGCACTATAAAAAACCTGGTATCACTAACCCAATCTTCGAATAATCTGAACGTCTGGAGTACCCAAGTATTTTGGGTACCAGGGTATACTCACCCAGGTCAATTTCAAAAATGAAACCTGGGCGCTACCTAGGTATTCAGTTGACCTGTTTACCCGAATTTATAACAAGATATTGTATGGGTAAAACACTTATATACTCCAATGTTCAAATACTTGAATATAGTAGACTCAACATTATTTTCTTGCAGAACTAAAAATCCTCACGTCAGGCTTAAGACTTGCTAATACTAAGATGTAAGCCTGGGTTCAAGAATTGCAGTCTAGAAATAAAAAAATTCAAGAAAATAGTGCAACCCAGCAGCTCGGGATGCGAATAATCCTGAAGACATCGAAATTATAGCAAACACTTGATATCATTGACATGTTACTGCAACTGCTGAAACGGGTTGCTTTTTTGTTCGAGATTATCTTTGAGCTCGAAGATATGGGCCCTGATTACAGTCATTGCGCACTATCTGCAAGCAGGGCAACAGGATAAAACATACAAAAATGCCTTTAAAAGGTTTTTGATTCAGCCATGCAAATATTACTTTGACACAAAAATCAAACATCCACTCATTTAATGCCCATTTTTCTTGAAATGCTTCTAAATAATGAAAGTGGAAAGCAAGTACTATTTCATTTTTTCACGATTTGCTGATGAACAATATATCATATAGGACTGGAAATTTGTGAGCGTACTGAACTAATCTTTCACAATTTTTCCAGTGAAAAATTTTACAGTAAGAGCTCTATGTGAACGGTTTTAAGGACAGTACTGATTTTTGTCACTTTTCTATTTGGAATAGAGACATAGTATGACTTATGTCTCTAAATTGATGTGTGTTTGATTTTACATGAAACAAAACTGTATCAGGCACCCACATATGGAACATTATTCACTCATCACTCGCCTCTATCTCTTTTAATGTGATGGGCAAACTTGCTCTGCTCTATGCCATGAAGTCTTAGTGTATTATAGTCTTTTTTGATCAACCTCTGCATTGAATTATATGCCACATTGAACAAAAAGTATACATATAGCGCCTGCTGAATGAAGATGCCATATTTGTGAGGCAATGTTTCATGTCAATCATATTTTTGAATTTCAGATTTTTTCCTCGTCTGTAAAAGCTCAGTGCAGTTGAAAGCATACATGTATGAGATTGATATGGGGGTACGTACCCCCAGAGTTTTGGAATTGGAAGTCTTTTCATGCATTAAAAAATGTGTAGTAAACTTTTTGGGATTTTTGTCTCAAGAAACCAGGAACCGCCCTCCTCTAACCACCCTCCCCCAAAATTTCAGAGCTGCACATGTATGGTTGCAAGTCGAGATGCATTGGAAGAAGTTTAGAGAGAGAGAGAGTTGAAAAGCCAAAAATTGATTTTCCAAAAAAATTTCAATTTTTACCAATTGTTGAAAAACATGTCTTTCTATGTGTTTTTAGATTTTGAAAAAGTATAGGGGTAATCAATTGACTTTTTCCAGAGGCCAGCCAGAGGTATACAGAGTCTCAGTGGAAGGCTTTATTCCCCACTCTACGTGCATCAATGGTTGATAGGTGTGCTGATGCACTCAGCTGCAGAATAAAAATCAAATAAAAAAAAAAGAAAATATTTTTATTCTGCAAACTTCAACTTTAACTTAACTGCAAACTCAAACTTTAACTCAAGTTCTCAACAATCTAGTCCACCCCTTTTTCTAGCTTGGCAAACACCCAAGCACGTATATTCTTCTTTTTTCTGCCCCATCGGGGCATTTTCTAATAAACTAGTCCACCTCTTCTTAATGGGCATCAATAATACATGAAAAACCTTCGTATAAGTACATTGAAGTTTTAAATTTGGTTATCTTCACATCAAAGAAACAATAAAAAACAATCTCAGAACTACAAATTCTCACTTCCGGTAAAAGTAAAATATGTGTAAACTGTATAGTAAAACATATTGTAAACAGAATGTAAAGTGACTATATCTGCTGAATTCCCCATGGTCAAGATCCCTCATCCTAAAAATGGCAGAAATACCTTTGTTTACACAAAGAACCATTTTTGTGTAAAATGACGACATCTAATTAATTACCTGCAGTCCAAAACTCTTTCCACCAAAAAATCATGAAAATACGCTTGTTTACACCCGGGATGGCTTTTTTGTGTAAAGTGGCGGCATCTATTGAATTCGCTGTGGTCGAGGCCCCTTCCACCAAAAAGTCACGAAAATACGCTTGTTTACACCCGGGATAATTTTTTGTGTAAAGCGACCGCATCCATTGAATTCCCAATAGTCGTAGAGCCCATCCCCAATAATACAATTTAAATACCTTTGTTTACACTCAGGATAATCAGATAACACTACATCTTTTCACCAAAAATATGTTGTTTTTCTAAACCCAAACGAAGGCGATTTTCTCGAACTTTAGTCACTCATATAATTTGACCAAATCAATATTTTCAAAAAACAAAAAAAGCGTTCGAGTGGACACTTCATAGATGCACGGGTAAAAATACCGAGGTCCAGGGATGCATACCCATTGAGGAACCTGCTGCAACTGGCGGCCCTAAAAAAGCCGTTTTTTGCATGTTTTTGGCACCCCACCAAGTGCCACTTGAATATAGATTCCTAATTACCTTTGAGACCCCTATGTTTGCCTATATGGCGGATATTATGCAAAAAACCGCATGTCTCTATTTATAACTGTTTTTGCTCTAGGGGGGGGGGGAGGTTAGTCAGGGTGCAAGTATATTATGGTTGACGCTACCGCGCCACCTATGATTCTTACAGAGCTGGAATTGGTGGCAATAGACTCCATAATCGCTAGCTGGTAAACGCAAACTCTTTCTTATATTTCGTGTGCAAAAAAGTTCGCGATTATATCGAGCGCGGGATCATTCTGTTTACTGCGACCGAGCCTGGCGAGTTCCAAGAAAGTGAATCAAATAAAGTCAGCTATAAGGTTGACTTCAGCGCTAAGATTGACCTATCAACTTTCTAAAGTCAATTTTTAACTTGGTTTCACGATCGCAGAGTTGCTAAAGTCACTTTTTAACTTGTAGTGTTTTTTCTTGAAACCGATTTAAATTTAAGATTACTTCAAATAAGTCGACTTTTGGTCAAAACGATGCATACACAGGTGGCTTTGGGGGTCTAGACCCCTAGCAGTTTTTGATTGTGCCCCAGCAGATTTTTGCTGACCCGCAGCAGATTCTGCTCAGCAGCATTGATCAAGAAGATGATGAAGGAAAATGAGAAAGAAAAGAAGAGAAAGACGTCATAAGAATGAAAACGATACTGTAGTTTAACGGTTTTTCGGAACAAAACATACATGTTGAAGGGCTTCCTGGGTGGCGCCGTAGCTGTCCCACCATTGGCCAATGTCGGGGTAGGTGTAACCATCCCGACCAGGGCTCAACAAAAATGGCCGGGTTCGGCACCCGTGGATTGGCTACAACATCAATCCTACGGGTGGAATGTTGTATGTTGCCATACAACATACATCATTCCAAAAGAATAACATTGAGAAAATACTGTCTGAAAAGATTTAGCTTCTTATACAGACAGCTGTGATAAGTGAAAAATTAACCCCACCTGAAAATCACATATTTGGTGTAACTTGGTGCGCTAAAAACGAAAATGATATTCCTTTCGTCTGAGAATAAAAACTCGCAAATGCTACGGTAAGACAAATGTTACAAATTTTAGATTTTTTCGATTTTTGACATACACTTCTTTCAAAGAACTTCGGTCATTTTTTGTGGGCAACTAGCAGACATCGTAATATATCTACTGCACAGGGAAGTTTTCGGTGTTTTGGCTTTAGCAGTACACATAGTCATTCTCGTGGAAAGAATCCTGTTTTTTCACCATTTTTATGGTCTTATTTTTGACATTTTAAAACTACCTAAAAAGTGTAAAATACGAGTCGAAAAACATTTTTATACCGCATTATAGAGCATTGTATTCTGTATCAAATGGACGGTCAATAATAAGGTCACTTCATGCCTAGGCCGACACATGTCATGTCTCGTAAATAGACAAGAAAAATGCTGAAAAATGCAAAAATTCGCAACTTTGGGATACTGTAGCCCTGCGAATATTATTTATTATGACTTTGGGAATTTTCTGTTCATCATACGAAACTTGTCTAATATTTTTGAAATTTATCAAGCTGTAATAGTTCTACAGTGGAGGTCGCTATTGCCAGAAAATACAATTGCAAGATTGTGTTCAAACAGCAGGCTAGACGATCCTCTAGCAATTTGTGAATTTTCGTAATTTTCTGTCAGCAGGTAGACATTTTTGACATTTCTCGCACTGGACGGAAATTATTTTTAAGAGTTATCGAGTTTAGTTAAGAGTTTAACCGCAGTTTACTGCCGTCGGGTAATCGATTCCTAACATACAGTCAACAACGATACTATCTCGGCATAAAATTCTGCATGCGCACTTACTTTTAGCATTTTCGCCTTAGAATCATTTGAAAAAACAGACTATAAGTTGAATCCTCTCAGAAATCGTGAGTTGAAACCTTTAAAAAAATATAAAAAAATAGAAAAGAGCGAATATATTTTTACACATTCGACTAATTTACATGCAAATATCTGCTGATTGGATGTTAAGGCCGATGTATAGTCGTCCTGATCCTTAAAAAAATGACCTTTCCTGAGTCAGGAAAGCTCGTTCCCTAAATTTTCGATCCTGACGCAATCCGTAATCCTGAAATCAGGATCGGGATAGCGCTCCCGACCTTATAAGGAAAGATGTTCCCGATGTCTTCCTGATCGGGAAAGGATCGGCTTTCCTGACGTCGGGAACAAAGTACAAGCCTTCCGTACTTTTTAAGGATCGGGAAAGCTACACGCTACAGTAAATACTCATCAAATGCGTAATGGCTTCAGCCTGCGCATAATTCTAGTTACATTTTCCGGTAATTGGAATGTAAAATGAAGTGAAATTAGCAAAAACTAAGAATTTTCTACCAGATAAGATAGAGTAGTCAGCTAAGAAATAGATTTTTTATTTTTTTCGGTGAAATATGTGCACTTTACGCAAGTGCAATACTTTGCAACTACAGCGCGTTGTAATACTGTAGCCATGTATGTTTGTTCACAACAAAACGGCAGATTTGCGGCTTTTGTTGATTGATTCCACCGTTTTTATCTATTAAAAAATTAACTTTCTAAAAAATTAACTAATTTTAATGTCAAACTCTATTAATTTAAAAATTTAAATTAAAAAAATTAAAAAAATAAAAATTAAAAATTTAATTTTTTGAAAATTTTTTAAATTAGAAAATTTAAAATTGAAAAATTAAAAATTAAAAAATTTAAAATTGAAAAATTTAAAATTAAAAAATTTAAAATTGAAAAATTTAAAATTAAAAAATTTAAAATTTAAAAATTTAAAAATTAAAAAATTTAAAATTAAAAAATTTGAAATTTAAAAAATTTAAAATTAAAAAATTAAAAAATTTAAAATTAAAAAATTTAAAATTAAAAAATTTAAAATTAAAAAATTAAGATTAAAAAATTTAAATCAAAATTTAAAATTGAAAAATTAAAAATTTGATAATTTAAAGTTTAAAAATTTAAAACTAAAAAATTTAATAATTTAAAGTTTAAAAATTTAAAACTGAAAAATTTTAAAATTTCAAATATACAAATTTTGAAAAAATATAAAATTTGTAACTAAAAATTTTAAAATTTAAAATTAAAAATTAAAAAGCTTAAAATTAAAAAATTCAAAATTAAAAAATTTAAAATAAAAAATTTAAAATAAAAAATTAAAAATTGAAAATTGAAAAATTAAAAATTTAATAATTTGAAGTTTAAAATTTTAATATTGAAAAATTTAAAATTAAAAAATTTAAAATAAAAAATTTAAAATAAAAAATTAAAAATTTGAAATTGAAAAATTAAAAATTTAATAATTTGAAGTTTAAAATTTTAATATTGAAAAATTTAAAATTAAAAAATTTAAAATAAAAAATTTAAAATAAAAAATTTAAAATAAAAAATTTAAGATTAAAAATTTAAATTCAAAAATTTAAAATCGAAAAATTTAAAATTGAAAAATTAAAAATTTAATAATTTAAAGTTTAAAAATTTAAAATTAAAAAATTTTAAAATTTAAAATGAAAAAATTTTAAAATTTAAAATGAAAAAATTTTAAAATTTAAAATGAAAAAATTTTAAAATTTAAAATGAAAAAATTTTAAAATTTAAAAAATTAATTAAGGGGGAAGTAAAATATGACAAATAAACAAAAAACACCGAAACAAAATAATGTAAACGCATGTGCAACTTGAACGAAAACAAAAAAATAATCAGAATAATGAACAAGATCAATAAAATGTATAAAACCTACTGTCTGGATTCGTCTTTATTCATACAACTTACGCATCTCAATATATAATCTTACTGTAAAATATTTCTCACGTAGTCGTCCCGATCCTTAAATTTAGGGATGTTAAGGACGACTTTACCTGGTCCTATCCTTTCCTGATCCTTATCGGGTCAGGAACTCAGGATTAAGGATCGGGATTACGGATTACTATACATCGGCCTTTAGAAATTTTTTTTTGGTAATCGAGAAAGGAAGAAAATTTATCCCCCCCCCCTTTTCTTGGCTGAAGGCCGATGTATAGTCGTCCCGATCCTTTAAAAAAATGGCCTTTCCTGAGTCAGGTAAGCTCGTTCCCTAAATTTTCGATCCTGACGCAATCCGTAATCCTGAAATTAGGATCGGGATAACGTTCCCGACCTGATAAGGAAACGTGTTCCCGATGTCTTCCTGATCGGGAAAGGATCAGCTTTCCTTACTCATCAAATGCGAAACGGCTTTAGCCTGCACATAATCCTAGTTAAATTTGCGGTAATTGGGATGTAAAATGAAGTGAAATTAGCAAAAACTGAGAATTTGCTACCAGATAAGATAGAGTAGTCAGCTAAGAAATAGATTTTTCAAATTTTTCGGTGAAATATGCGCACTTTACGCAAGTGCAATACTTTGCAACTACAGCACGTTGTAATACTGTAGCCATGTTTGTTTACAGCAAAACGGCAGATTTGCGGCTTTTGTTGATTGATTCCAGCGTTTTTATTTTTTAAAAATTAACTTTCTAAAAAATTAATTAATTTTAATGTCAAACTTTATTAATTTGAAAAAATTTAAAATTGAAATGTTTAAAATTTGAAATTGAAAAACTAAAGTTTAAAATTAAAAAATTTTAACATTTTAAATTGAAAACTTTTTAAATTAGAAAATTTAGAATTAGAAAATTTAAAATTGAAAAATTTAAAATTAAAAAATTTAAAATTTAAAAATTTAAAACTAAAAAATTTAAAATTAAAAAATTTAAAATTAAAAAATTTAAAATTAAAAAATTTAAAATTGAAAAATTTAAAATTGAAAAATTTAAAACTGAAAAATTCAAAATTTAAAAATTTAAAGTTTAGAAATTTAAAACTAAAAAATTTTAAAATTTCAAATAAACAAATTTAAAAAAAATTAAAAATTCAAAACTAAAAATTTTAAAATTTTAAATTAAAAAATTAAAAAATTTAAAATTAATTAAGGAGGAATTAAAATATGACAAATAAACAAAAAACACCGTAAAAAATAATGTAAACGCATGTATGTAAACATGTGCAACGTGAACGAAAACAAACAAATAATCAGAATAATGAACAAGATCAATAAAATGTATAAAATCTACTGTCTGGTCGTCTTTATTTATACAACTTACGCATCTCAATATCTAATCTTACTGTAAAATATTTGTCATGTAGTCGTCCCGATCCTTAAATTTAGGGACGTTAAGGACGACTTTACCTGGTCCTATCCTTTCCTGATCCTTATCGGGTCAGGAACTCAGGATTAAGGATCAGGATTACGGATTACTATACATCGGCCTTACCCCCAATAGAATTTTCATGCTGTGCATGTATGGTCAAAATTCGACTTTGAAGCTTTCTTGGAATCGTGCCATGCTAGGACTTTATGCGACAAGTGAAAGAAATTTATTTGGACTCAAAATACAGTAATTTACATTTAGTCGAGGAAAAATTATTTCGATCATAAAAATTTGGAGATTTTTTATAAAAATCGCTGTTATTTATAATTTGTCGGGCTGCGACGGCGGTTTCTATACTTTGTTCTGCATCAGTCAGTAAAAACGGACGAAAATTATTGATTACAACAGTACAAAGTATGTAGCATCGCGTCCCGGCGCGAAAAATTTAATCAATTTGGGTATCATTGAAATTTTAGTCTTTTCTTTGTAGAAGAGTTACGCTCAGTTTTTCTGGTATAACTGTCGAAAATGCTTTGAATTCAACGGAATTTGTTACTGAATCGCCGAATACGGCGGAACTTCCAACTTCAGCGACAAATATCGATTATTCGGTCGAAGTGCAAGTTGGTCAAGGACCCAACGCCCGCTTGGTCGATCGGCCGTTGATTATCGGTGAACCGATATCTTACGTTGTTAAACTGAAAAATTTGGCCAAGGTGAGATTGAAATATTCCGGAAAACTATTCACTGATGATTTTCGAAGACATGCGATTACTTACTGTAACATAATTAGAAAAACAATTACTTTTATCTACTTTTTCATAGAGCTTAATTTGCTGTGAAGCATCTGTGGTGTAGTTTCGAATTTTTCAATAATGCAAATTCTGTCCGTACTATAAAGGCCGGTTTACACGGCGACATTTTGTGTAACATACAACCGACATACATGTCGCGACATATAGGCGACATACGTAGGTTAAATAAAATCGTCAGGTGTGAACGAGCGCGACATAAAGGCCGGTGTATAGTAATCCGTAATCCTGATCTTTAATCCTGAGTTCCTGACCCGATAAGGAGCAGGAAAGGATAGGACCAGATAAAGTCGTCCTGTCCCTAAATTTAAGGATCGGGACGACTACATGACAAATATTTTACAGTAAGATTAGATATTGAGATGCGTAAGTTGTATAAATAAATACGACACCAGACAGTAGGTTTTATATATTTTATTGATCTTATATATTATTCTGATTATTTTTTGTTTTCGTTCACGTTGCACATGTTTACATATATGCGTTTACATTATTTTGTTTCGGTGTTTTTTGTTTATTTGTCATATTTTAATTCCCCCTTAATTAATTTTTTTAATTTTTAATTTTTAATTTTTTAATTTTTAATTTTTTAATTTAAAATTTTAAGTTTCGAATTTTATATTTTTAAAAAATTTCTCAATTTGAAATTTTAAAATTTTTTGGTTTTAAATTTTCAATTTTTAAAAATTTCTTTATTTGAAATTTTAAAATTTTTTGGTTGTTAATTTTTAAACTTTAAATTTTTAAATTTCAAATTTTTAAATTTAAAATTTTTCAATTTAAAATTTTTTGAATTTAAATTTTTTAATTTTAAATTTTTAATTTTAAATTTTAATTTTGAATTTTTTTAATTTTAAATTTTTTAATTTTAAATTTTTTAATTTTAAATTTTTTAATTTTAAATTTTTTAATTTTAAATTTTTTAATTTTAAAATTTTTAATTTCAAATTTTTTAATTTCAAATTTTTTAATTTTAAATTTTTTAATTTTAAATTTTTTAATTTTAAATTTTTTAATTTTAAATTTTTTAATTTTAAATTTTTTAATTTTAAATTTTATAATTTTTAATTTTTTAATTTTTAATTTTTCAATTTTAAATTTTCTAATCAAAAAAGTTTTCAATTTAAAATGTTAAAATTTTCTGATTTTAAACCTTAATTTTTTAAAATTTTAAATTTTAAATACAATTTTAAATATTTTAACTTTAAATATTTTGATTTTAAATTTTTTTAAATTAATAAAGTTTGACATTAAAATTAACTAATTTTTTAGAAAGTTAATTTTTTAATAAATAAAAACACTGGAATCCATCAACAAAAGCCGCAAATCTGCCGTTCTGTTGTAAACAAACATGGCTACAGTATTATAAGGCGCTGTAGTTGCGAAGTATTGCACTTGCGTAAAGTGCGTATATTTCACCGAAAAACATGAAAAATCTATTTCTTAGCTGACTACTCTATCTTAAGGCTGATGTATAGTAATCCATAATCCTGATCCTTAATCCTGAGTTCCTGACCCGATAAGGATCAGGAAAGGATAGGACCAGGTAAATTCGTCCTGAACGTTCCTAAATTTAAGGATCAGGACGACTACATGATAAATATTTTACAGTAAGATTAGATATTGAGATGCGTAAGTTGTATAAATAAAGACGACCAGACAGTATATTTTATACATGTTATTGATCTTGTACATTATTCTGATATTTTTTTGTTTTCGTTCACGTTGCACATGTTTACATACATGCGTTTACATTGTTTTTTTACGATGTTTTTTTTTATTTGTCATATTTTAATTCCACCTTAATTAATTTTAAATTTTAAAATTTTTTAATTTAAAATTTTAAAATTTTAAGTTTTGAATTTTGAATTTTTTTTAAATTTGTTTATTTGAAATTTTAAAATTTTTTAGTTTTAAATTTCTAAACTTTAAATTTTTAAATTTTAGATTTTTCAATTTTTTAATTTTTAAATCTTTAATTTTTAAATTTTCAATTTTAAATTTTTCAATTTTCGATTTTAAATTTTTCAATTTTCAATTTTTAATTTTTTAATCTTAAATTTTTTAATTTTGAATTTTTTAATTTTAAATTTCTGAATTTTAAATTTTTTAATTTTAAATTTTTTAATTTTAAATTTTTTAATTTTAAATTTTTGAATTTTAAATTTTTTAATTTTAAATTTTTTAATTTTAAATTTTTTAATTTTAAATTTTTGAATTTTAAATTTTTGAATTTTAAATTTCTGAATTTTAAATTTTTGAATTTTAAATTTCTGAATTTTAAATTTTTGAATTTTAAATTTTGTAATCTTAAATTTTTGAATTTTAAATTTTTGAATTTTTAAATATTTTAATTTTAAATTTTTTAATCTTAAATTTTTGAATTTTAAATTTTTTAATCTTTAATTTTTTAATTTTAAATTTTTTAATCTTAATTTTTTTAATTTTAAACTTCTTAATTTTAAATTCTTTAATTTTAAATTTTTTAATTTTAAATTTTTCAATTTTAAATTTTTAGTTTTAAATTTTTAGTTTAAATTTTTTAATTTTTAATTTTTTAATTTTAAATTTTTTAATTTTAAATTTTTGAATTTTAAATTTTTGAATTTTAAATTTCTGAATTTTAAATTTTTGAATTTTAAATTTCTGAATTTTAAATTTTTGAATTTTAAATTTTGTAATCTTAAATTTTTTAATTTTAAATTTTTCAATTTTAAATTTTTCAATTTTAAATTTTTTAATTTTAAATTTTTGAATTTCAAATTTTGTTTTTTTAAATTTTTTAATTTTAAATTTTCTAATTTAAAAAGTTTTGAATTTAAAATGTTGAAATTTTCTATTTTTAAGCTTTATTTTTTTAATTTTAAATTTTAAATATTTTCATTTCAAATTTCTTTTAATTAATAAAGTTTGACCAATCACCAAAAGCTGCAAATCTGCCGTTTTGTTGTAAACAAACATGACTACAGTATTACAACGCGCTGTAGTTGCAAAGTATTGCACTTGCGTAAAGTGCACATATTTCACCGAAAAACTTGAAAAATCTATTTCTTAGCTGACTACTCTATCTTACCTGGTAGCGAATTCTTAGTTTTTGCTAATTTCACTTCATTTTACATTCCAATTACTGGAAAATGTAACTAGGATTATGCGCAGGCTGAAGCCGTTTCGCATATGATGAGTATTTACTGTAGCGTGTAGCTTTCCCGATCCTTAAAAAGTACGGAAGGCTTGTACTTTGATCCCGACTTCAGGAACGCTGATCCTTTCCCGATCAGGAAGACATCGGGAATACCTTTCCTTATCAGGTCGGGAACGCTATCCCGATCCTGATTTCAGGATTACGGATTGCGTCAGGATCGAAAATTTAGGGAACGAGCTTTCCTGACTCAGGAAAGGCCATTTTTTTAAGGATCGGGACGACTATACATCGGCCTTGAGCCCGACATATAAGCGACATACACCCGACATACAGTTTGCTTTTTCGCTCAGCCGGCTATTTGAGCACATACAGCGCGACATTTGGTACTATTTGCGTGCTTATTGTGACAGGCGCGAAATTTATATTGATTTTTTGTGTGTTTGGTGCCTGTAATTGTGATTAATGATTCCGCAAAAAAGTCAAGTAGGCTATTTGTCAACTTAAAAATAATTTTATATTAATCAATACTCGGCTTAATATTCAGAAAGTGCATTTTTTTAATTGTATCTTCTTTTATGATATCAATCGGGATGATGTCCAGAATTTCCAAAAAAGATGTTTCATCCAACCCCATCCACCTTCGATAGTTTTCCCTGTCTTCAAGTGCGAAATTGTGCAGCAAGTTGTCTGAACAACCCAAAGCTTTTCTAGCCAAATATTGTTTTAACCAACATTTTCTTTTTGAATTAGAATACTGATCGTCCAAAAGTAAGAATAGACCAAGAAAGACAAAGAATAGCAACAGACTTTCATTTTGGCATCGAAAAATAATACTGGATGGATGTCGCACATTATGTTACCTTATATGTCGCATGTGTGAACATCTTAAAGGCCGGTTCACACGGCGACATTTTGTGCAACATATACCCGAAATACATGTCGCGATATATACACGACACGTATGTTAAGTAAAATCGTCAGGTGTGAACGGGCACGACATAAGCCCGACATATAAGCGACATACACCCGACATACAGTTTGCTTTTTCGCTCAGCCGGCTATTTTAGCCGACATACAGTCCGACATTTGGTACTATTTGTATGCTTGGTGCATGTAATCGTGACAGACGCAAAAAAACTCGTCTTCCAAAAGTAGGAAAAGACCAAGAATAGCAACAGACTTTCTTTTCGACACCGAAAAATAATACTGAGGTGGAAAATGTCGCACTGCATGTCATATCATATGTCGCGCATATATGCCGCACGTGTGAACATCTTAATGTCACGACATTTTTGGAAAAAGCATACATGTTGCAACATGTATGTCGGGTGAAATGTCGCCGTGTGATCTGGGCTTAATGTTAATTTTTGGAAAAAAATTATATGTCGCAACATGTATGTCGGGTGAAATGTCGCCGTGTGAATCGGGCTTAACATCCGTACCACGTAGTTTCACCTCAGAACCTAAATTCGAAAAATCATCGGGTATTCTTTAAGTTTAGCATTTTCAACATTAAACTGTTTTTTTTCTTAAATAAAGGAATATCATACCCGGTGAGAAGCTTGTATACGGCAGTCAAGCAATTGCTTGAATTCGAAATTTCAAGTACCACCGTCGTTTCTTGCATGATCATTTCATCCAAATAGCTTATTTTCAGCAAACCACATTAGCAATATTCTTCAATCGAAGCAAATTTTGTGTGGATACCAAAATTTTGCTAGGTTTATCATGGGAAAAATTTTGTATTTCTTTAGATGTATAAAATTTATATTCGTTGTTCCATGTGCTTCTAAATTCGAATTAATTATGGGATTTTTTGCGAAACCTTTCACTTTTTGTACTTGAATCATCTAAAGCATGTTACTTCGAACACTGGTAAAATTTCCAGATGGCTACCAAAAAGTTATACACCAATACCGTGCCATAGCTGATTTATTTTTAATCCTCCCCAAACGAGGAATTCAACCAAAAACTAAAGTAGACAATTTGATTTTTTCGGCAAATTTTCTTGCTGAAAATTCACATAAATTTACTAGTTTTTTTCAGTCGAACGACGCCAAAATAGGTCGCTGTTGGGCCACCGACGGCGAGTCGGAAATCCAATTGAGCGACGATGAAGGTTGCACCATTCAAACTTCGAACAATATTTGGAATAATTTTCGCACTGTAATTGACGCAAACGAAAACAACAACGATTCTTCGCGAACTCTTATCAACGAAATCAAAACGTGGGCTTTTCCGACCAGTAATCGCGTCAACATTTACTGTAATTTGCACATTTGTTCGCCCCTCTGTTCTAACGGGCCTTGCCCCAGCAAACTAACGAGTCCTGAATCATCGGCTAACGCCAAAAATAAAATTTTGAAATCAAAAAGAGCCATCGAGGACGGGCCCAATAATGAAACGAGCGCCGATCATTTTTCCGATCCATTTTTGGAGAAGACGGTTCGACTAAAATTTGGATATAGCGTCAAAAGCACCAACTTTTTGGACAGCAAATATTCCAGGTAATTTTTGATGTAAAGATTATAGGAAAATTCATTTGCAGGTGTGAGATTCTTATTTCTAGTTACAGTAATTTTACTCAATTTCGACCTTGGTGTACGGACAACTTCTGATAGTGAAGGCAATGAAAGCTTCCCTCATGTTTTCATTCGATTAGATTAGAGTGTTACTGTGAATGTGTTATAGGTAGTAAGTTGTTCCATTCTTCATGTTCAAGGTAGTTAACATATGCAAATCAGTTTCTGGGCATTTCATGTTTTGGTATATTTCTATTGAATCAGCGAGATCTGGAGTTTAAATTTTCGTTGCTGTGTAATTATACTTATGTGATCAGTAGGTGGCGCGTCATAACAAAAACGAAGTGTTCCTCTTACAGTCAGAATACATAATCTGTTTTTCCGGAAATACTCCTCAACAATGG
The DNA here is from genome assembly GCA_963922205.1 of Romanomermis culicivorax. Taxonomy (NCBI): domain Eukaryota; kingdom Metazoa; phylum Nematoda; class Enoplea; order Mermithida; family Mermithidae; genus Romanomermis; species Romanomermis culicivorax. The sequence continues at coordinate 423,415 of CAWUHX010000043.1, forward strand.
ATCAGGAAAAAAATACTACTTCGCATATTTCCGATTTTTTGCTAAGCTATGTCTCACATTGGGAATTTGCCAGCATACTCCTTTATCTTACAGCAACTATTTTTTGAGTAAAAGATTCTTTAGTAAAACTTTTGTGTAAATGATTTTGACGAAAGTTCTAGATTTTGTGATTTTTCAATTTGGAAGTATTCAGAACAACGAACCATATATATATAATGTACCACGTTTTTCTCAAAATGCTTGTAAATAAAAACTGGAAAGCCAGTATCATTTTATGTTCGTCTTTCTTTCTGCGAATCGCGCGTGATGGAATCGAAAATTTGTGAGACAACTTAAATAACTCAAACTTTTCCAATAAAAAATTGTACAGTAAAAGCTAACTGAATGTTTTTTCATCGTGTCATTTTTCATTTAGAATTTTACAAAAAACAGACCATTGCGCTGCCGCTTCATATTTGTATTGAGGAGATAACAAACTGCATAGAATCTGTAGACTTATCAATAAATTTCTTTTCGAAATTTTTCTATAGTCTACTCATTTTCGAATGAGCCTCAGAATGCAAACAAAATTCGAAGAAATCCGTAAATAGGGGATGATCAAGCCATCATTTTTCTAAGTTGTACATGGTTCCCCCAGAAATCATCGGCCTCATGAGTGATCATATTATCACCCCAAGATTTTCCAGTCATATTACTGAAATGGGCTGATCAATGGATTCCTATATTTTGGTTCGGAAAAACTGAAATTCAAATTTTTGGCAAGAAAATGGTCATTTCTGTCCAAAAAAACAGTCAAAAATGTATACTCTGGTGATTATCACCATAAATGAACATTTCTATGTATTGGTAGGAAATTAGTTTTTTTAACCGTTTTTCGTACTCCTTAGGCAAACACGTCGAACTTTTTATTCTTCAATGGCCACCTAAACTGTTGGGTAATCGGTAACCCCACCTATAAAATAGCCGTCTGATCCTCCCACGGAGCTCTGAGCTCCACTATATGTATAGTCCTAACGCTACAGTCGAGTTCAGAAAAAGGCGGCATTATTTGCGTGAGCATTTCTTTCCTGTCAGGCTAATTTGGAAATATGGGCTATGGTAAATATTGAAAAACTGGGGATCAAGCACAGTAGTTTTGTAGTTTTTTGTACATTACACGCCATAATTGAGCCGTAAACTTGCGGAATGAGACACTTCAGCGTCGCAACCATACTTGCACGTGGGGGGTTTAGGGGGTTTGACCTCCAGCAGACTTTGACTGACCCCAGCAGATTCTTTGCTGACCCCCAGCGGATTTGATTCCCCCAGCGGCAATGATTGAGAAGATGGCGAAGGGGAATGGGCAAGAGAGAAGAGAAAGTCGTCATAAAAATGGGAATGATTCTGTAGTTCAACAATTTTTCTAAACAAAGCATACTTGATTCCAAAAAAGTAACATTAACACTTTAAAAAGTGCAGTCTAAGCAAAAAATTTTCACATATCTGACTAATATAGGTGGAAGAACATGCTGCTTAGATGATTGAAGACCTTTTTAAGATCCTTTTTTCGTTATCAAAAATTAAAAAAATTTGTATCCCACCCCCTGCCCTGGCTGACCTCCAGCCGAATTTCTACGCTGTGCATGTATGGTCGCAACCGATCATTTCGGTACCGGCCGTTTTGGCGCCAGCCGTTTTGGTGGCAGTTAAATTTTTTCTTTAGAAGGAAAAAAGTGATCTGCTGGGACAGTTTGCCAAAGTTGAAAGATCCGTGATGATAGTACGTTCTAAGGACATGTGGAAAGTCAAGTTATGTATGAGACATACCACGTCTATCAAAACAACTTTTCATAAAAATAATATTTTATGTTTCTGTCATTCTTCTACTTTTATTATTTCGTTTTTTCGTTCTCTTCTAATTTCGTTTTTTCGTTCTCTTCTAATTTTTTTTCGTTCTCTATACGTTCTTATGTTTCAATTCATCTCTCTTTTGACTCATGATATTTATTTGTATTCGATTTTTTGTACATACTTCGTTTTAATTCACATTCTTTTTCGGTTTTCTCCCTGTACACACATTTTGTACGTTTCTCTTGTTGTATTTTTTAAAATTTCCACCACATTGTGTCAGTTTCTACATTAGAAAACGTGATTAATGGTGTTGTCATATGTTTTGTGATTTTCCCATCGTGAGCCGATTTATGATGAGTTTGCACGATATATTACAGTGTTTCTGATCAAAAGCAGAATGCAAAATCAATTATTTTTAATCGGAATGTTCTAGTCCAAAGATCAGTTTGCAAACGGAAACACATTAATTTTCGTCTCCGTTACAGCGATCGCAAAACACTCGACACGCCGACGAATTTTTCCTCATTATTGTCGTATGATTTGGCCGCTCAGCCGTTCAATCAAACTTCGTCGTTGAACGATGGGGACGACAAAAGCGCCAAATTGTGTTTGACCAAAACGAATTTGACAACAGCGTTCGTCATGCTAATGTTTTGCTTGTCATTAGCCGTCGCCGGCGCCGCGGCGCTCCTATTTTTCATTTGCCGTTGTGGCAGAAAACCCGAACCGCGCCGTTACGTCGTCAGGAACGATTCGACGTTGACTTTGAACAGCGCCGGTAGAGGATTGACCGAGGCGCCAAAATTTTGAAACTTTGATCATTGTTGACCTCGTTTTGTATACTTTTTTACAATAAAATTTTTCTAAAGTTTTGCAAACAGACCGATCATTTTTGTTCTACAGTGGTTGTGTTTTTCCAATAAAACTTTTATGTTGAGAAATGAATAGAAATTTGTGAAATGCTGAAAAACGTGCATATTCGCATAAAAAATGTGGACGATATACTCAATGACTTCTGGCAATATGTATCATTAAAGAAATTCGGTTGCCCGACCAATAGTTATAGAAATTAAGCAAGATAAAGTTCATGCCAAACTGGAGAATTTCAATTCAGCCTTCAAGAAAAGCTCGTTCAACATGAAAAATAAAATTAAAGCTGCAAATTACAGTGGACGGCACCGGTGTGCTTCGAAAAAAATTAATATTGTGTCGAAAGCGGCCTTTGGGACATGGCAATCTTCATGTGTGAAGTTAGTTAATTCGTAGAAATTTTATTTTTTTTTGTTCTGTTTTTTATACCCTTTCGTTTTTTTCGTTTTCTTTGTTGTTAATTTGCTTCTTCTTTTTCATTGTTTTTCTTTTTCAGTCGTTCTTTCTCTTTTGTTTTTCTTCTTCTTCTTCTTTCTTATCGGTTTCCTATTTGTTTTTCTTTCCTTCCTATCACTTTCCTCAAATTTTAATGAGTGATGGAAGGAAAACCTATGCTGATGATGACGATGAAGGGTTTATGAACGAAATCGCCCGATGGATAAGCGCACCACGCCAGCTTTCGAATTATAAAATACCGACGATGAACATTCTGCTAATTGTCTTGTTCTATTCTTTATTGTTCAATAGTTATCTACCTACTTTGTTCTAAAGTAATTTACTCTGTGCACGAAATTTAACGTTCTATTTAGTTAAATTTACATGTGTTGGGATCTAAATGGTATGTTCTAGAAAAAAATTACTGGTTCTACAGTTAATTTATACAAATTACGGTAACGTTCCCATACAGGTAACTGAAAAGTTGTCCAAAAAACGGACATTCTCTGGAACATTATTCGAAAAAAGTGAAGGGAATCTCAGGAGAAATTCAATATGCTTAGAGAGGAGGCTGCATTTCATTTCCCCATAAGTTTGCTGAATTTTTTCAAATGAATTAAAAATTATCTTAGAAGTAATTTTGCCGTAGTGTCAAAATGCATAACGTTGAGTTTTCGTTCCGATCGAATCGTTAAGATTGGAAGTTTGGCCCATGTTTTCTGTATGTCATGCTGACCCGAAGGAAGCAGATGTGACTATTGTCTATTTTTTCCAAATGGGCCTCGTCGCGCAGGAAGATGTTTATGCAAGTAATAAATAACTTGCGTGTACGGATACCTTTTTTCTCGAGTTGACTGTAGCGGGTAGGCGAACAAACTGAAAATAAAAGATTTCGGCCTACAACGCAGATTTATTGTTTCCTCACTGATTTCTACGGATTATTGTGCTTCCCGAGGCTCATTTGCAAATGAACAGACTATAGGTCTATTCTCAATTGCACGATTCCCATGTGAGTGATTTCCAATTGAGCGAATTCCCAAATGAGCGATTCCCATGTGGGTGATTCCCAATTGGACGAATTCCCAAATGAGCGAATTCCCAATTGGGCGATTCCAAACGAGCGATAGAGAATGTAATAACACTTTCTCCACATTTTCCTTCTTTACCTTACATTTTTCTTTGTATGTATTTCTTTTTTCTTTGGTTCTGTGTTTTGCTTATGTTTTCTTTTATGTATGTTTTTGCATTTTAATCTTTTGTATCTGCTTTTGTTCTTTTTCTTTTTTCTTGTCATCTACTTTTTTCTTGCTTTGCTCACGAAACAATACACGACAAGTTGTAATTTTAAATAACCATAGTCTCCCATATAATTATAATAAAGAGGCATGCCGAAGTGTTTCATTGTTGTAGGTTTGAAAGTTTTGATAAAAACATAAACAAAAGAATGCTCGAAGGAACAAAAGACCAAGAGCAAGAAGGCATTAAAAATGAATGAAAATAGGTACAAAGGCATTAGACAAGAGAAGAACACATGAAGAAAAGTGACAAGAAGGAAAAAGCAACATAGAGAAAGCAGGAAGAAAGAAAAAAATGATGTGAAAAAGAAAGAAAAGAAGAAAGGAGCAGGAGAATAGAAAAAGAGAAATATACAAAGGAATAAATCAAAAAACTAAAATGAAAAGTAAGTAACAATGAAGAAAAAATCACAAAAGAGATAATTAAATAGGAAATAGAGCATGCCGAATTGTAAGAATTATACGGGAGACTATAGTTATTAAAAATGACAACGTGTAATGTATTGTTTCTTGAGCAAAAAAAAAGTAAATGACAAAAAAATGAAAGAAAGCAGAGACAACAGATGAAAACGAAAAAATACATAAACAAAAACATGAGCAACACACGCAGAAAACGAAAGAAAAGGAAATATATACAAAGAAAAATATAAGATAAAGAAGGAAAATATTAAAAACGTGTTACATTCTCGATCGCTCATTTGACAGTCGCCCACTTGAGAATTCGCTCACTTGGGAATTCCCTCTCTGACAATCGCTCGCATGGGAATCGCTCAATGGGGAATCTCTCCATTGGGAATCGGTCACTTGGGAATCGCTCACATGAGAATACCCCGTGCAATATGTAGCGAATATGCAGTAGGTAGCGGATCTGCTACCCAATTGTTTTGGGTATATTTAACCACGATATTGAAGGAAATTTTCATTTTTATCACACTAATATTTGTAAGCATACTAGTTATTCCATGCTGAACTTACTTTCATGGCATCGCTGAATCTATCATTTCAAGTGGAGAATTGATAGAAAATTGTGTAATGCTATGCCATTGCTATCCAGCATAATAATTCACATCGGAGGAATTCTTTGACCTACATGCAACGATTTGCATATTTTGGATTTTTTCAGAGATGAGGTACAGTATTTATTATGAAAAAATATCCAGCTTCTCTGCTATTGATAGCGAAATTGAGGTCGTCCATAGTATCATCAATTTCCTTCTCCACATGTCCATGGTCAAACGCGACACCTGATACATGTTTCTCCTGTTTTTTCATCCTGACGCCTCTGCCCTTTTTACCTCGGATGGAAGCAGATTTCCTTTCAACACCACAGAACATTATGTATCATCCATGTCAACGTGGTGTATAGAATCAAATGCAGGTATCCCTCTTTTCGTGGTGAACGTGCCCTCTTTTTTCCCATTTTCTAGGTCGATCATTAAAGCTTAATAAATGCTATAAAAGCTTTGGCCTTTTCGTCCCGTCTTACCGAATATCGATATTTTTCGAAGCCTCCAGCAATAGCAACATCATCAAAATGAAACGCCTTTAAGAGGGTGAGAGAGAGAGAGAGAGGGAGAAAGATCTAGCACATTCTTTCTCTGCATCTGTCGTAGCACTTTTGGTTTGCTCAGAATGGAATTAAAGCCTACAATTTCTTCTCTCTGTTGTATAACTTACGTTTGGTACAACCGTGCCGTACTCACATAGCTCGATGCTAATTTTCTCTTCTCTTTCTCTCGAAAATCCGATAAAACCGCAAGCTTATTTCTCAGCTAGTTTATGCAGTCATGTTTGTGTATTCTACCACCAGTTATTTTTCTTAGCATATTTTAATATTTTCTCTATATCCGCAGATCATGGGCGCTAAACGTATTGTTTCCGAAACAAGTGCCGGGATCGACGTTGATTCAGGTAGACTTCATGTTGCACGGTGAACCGAGAAAGATGAAAAATTGAATATTAGTAAATTTTACTCTGATCAGCAGTGCTGCTCATATTTTTCAGCAATCTTATAGAAAAATGTTTTTGTTGCGATATATCAGAATGATATTTTTGCATCTTATGATTTTCAACACTCCTTTGTTTCTTGTTTGCAGCATGTTGTATCTGAAATGTGACTATTCCTAATTTATAACCCTGGTGCACACACGACGGATGTATTTCCAAATAATCGAAAAGCCGAATGCCTAAAATATGTTAGCTTTACTCTAATCATCATTATAAGCATACACAACTTGGATTGTGAAGTAATACCGCCTCTAGCTATAGTCCGTCTTTCATGGGAAAGATATTTTTACGATTTTCGGCTAAATTACGTGTCACATAGACCTGAAGGTTTATTAACTTGTTCAATTAACATAGAACAATGTTTTGAAATGAAGATTCTACTGTAAAAACTTTGTGTGTACGGTTTCGACGACAATATTTTTGTCATTCTCAAGCATCTTATAAAATACAGACTATTGGTGTTACCACATTTCACGATTTACATAAACAATACACCATTTAGGACTGGAAATTTGTGAGCATACTGACCTAACCCTTAAGAATTTTTCGTGTTGAAAATTTTACAGTAAGAGCTCTGTGTAAACGATTTTGAATACATTACTGATTTGTGTCACTTTTCTATTTGGAAGCATTTCATAAAAAGTAAGATTATAGTAGGAGTTCTTGCAGGTTGAAGCATTAAGTTTTTAGGATGATTGTCTGATTTTTGAATTTGCTTTTTGAACTTAATTAAAATCAATTGACTTGCAGCTGATTTTTTGTTCGTCACTGATTGATTGTATTATCCAACTGACTGAAAATCAGGGGCCGGCCGGTTTCAGTAAACGAGATAATCGCGAGCTCGAGATAATCGCTATATTTTTCGGACATGAAACATGAAAAAAATTCGCTATTATCTCGCTTATTGCAACCGGCCCGGTTATTCGAATCACACCTTTATCCGATCAAAAGCCTAAAATTACTATTTTCAGACTAAAAATAATCGATGTTGTCGCAAAAAGAGTGAAAAACGTTTATTTTTGGGCGCCTCATGCACAGCATAGAAATGCTGCTGGGGGTCAGCCAGGACAGGGGATGGAATAGAAATTTTTTTTGTTCTTGATAATGAAAAGAAAGGTCTTAGAAAGATCGTCTAACATCCAAGCAGTATATTCTTCAACTTATATTAGTCAGATATGTGAAATTGTTTGCTCAAGTTCAAACGTCAAGTTCCACAACGCCGAAATCATATAAAAACCAGACAGCTTATGCACTTTTGATTTGGATAGAACCGTGTTTAACATGTTACTTGAAAAATGATAACCATACGAGGTCATTGGTGGAAATTTTTAGCTGTTATGTTTACCGCTCATGGACGAGAAATTTTCTTCAGTAGTTCGTTTAACCAGTTTCTTCCATGTTGAACCTGCTTTCATGAGTCCGCTGCATTAATACTGTACTACTGAACCATTGGAAAAAGCAACTGTACTCTTCCGTGGTACAAGTTATAATATTCGTTGTCGCAGCCGGACAAAGCACGACTACTGGACTACTGAATCACTGATTGTGCCACCGGCCCCTGTAGCGATATTTAGGGAGAAATTAACCCAATCGTTGAACTATCATAAATTTGTCAACAATATACCAACAAAAAAAGTTATGTCATTTTTGGATAGACATCAGCAAGACCTATCGATCAGCGCTTAATTTTCGAGGTTGTGAAATAAAAATGTAAAGTCACTAAATGATGATCCTCGAACATCATCAAGTAAATTATTCATTAAGTCATTTTTTGACTTGAGTTTTCATCGATGATTTGCTGATTATGCTTGTTATTGCAAAATTGTCTTCAAGTCTGCTTTGATATTTTGTTATCAACAGGGTTTCCCAGATCGCTACCATTTTTATTTTCGAACAGGAAATATGCCTCTAATAGCGGCCGTATTAATCGGTAGTGCCGCCTTCGTAGCGTTGTCTATTTTCTCGGTTTGCTTCGTAGTCCGGAAGCGTTATTTGTCCAACGGTCAACGACGTCAAAAAGCTCAACTGAAACAATTCCTTTTGCCCAAAGATACAAAACCCGTTATCGGTTTCAAGACGGCGGCCGGTCCTGGCGGATTGAAAAAGTCACCTAGGTAAATTCCTAGAAAGAAGTAACACCGATCTATAGTCGGTCTTTTGTAGAATGACAACAATTAGTACTGCCTAGTGTCGTCAAAAACTTTCGGCAGTACTAATTTTTGTCATCTTTAAAAGCTTTTACTGCAAAATTTTCTGCTCGAAAAATTGTTGTTATACTTGAAATGATCGATGCAGCGGTCGTAGTTTCGGTAAACGTAGCCTTACTAGAGATCAGGAAATTCATTTCAATAATCTTGAAACGGTTGAAAAGAGAAGTTTGCATCAAAAAAAGAATTTATTCAAAAATCAGCGAACCCTCCATGTTGTGTTTAATCTCTGCTGAGGTCAAGAGACGTCTGCTATAAATTAAATATAACTAAGGAGGCTATTGGCTTGTACAAAACTTATTGCTGGAGGTCACTCAATGGTTAGTACAGTGCAACAGTTCTCTAGCAGCTAAACATTACCTTCAGTCATGGCGTAACTCAAGTTTGCTGAAACTGGAACTAACACGAACTTGAAATTGAAAAATAAACAGTGTTTCCCTCACTGCTCCTTCCGAAGGCCGGATGCAATGACTAATGCTGAGGATCATCGCGAGCTCAGTTATTGAGTCGTTAATGCTGAGCATTAGCTAATCGCAAGCTCGGTTTCATCCTTTTCAGGTTGCAATAAAAAACTCGAACTCGGGATTACCTCTGAGCTCGCGATTATCTCGACCTTCGTGAGAAAACATTATAATTTAATGTGATGAATGCAACATGTTTTGCGGAAAAGTGAAATTATTGGCGAAAAATGACAAAAAATGAGAAATTAATGAATGAAATCCGTAGTTAAGAATGAAAGAAATAAAAATTTGCATTAGAAATATAATAATGAAATAAAGAAATTAGAAATAATAGGAATGAATCATGCATCAGAATACCTTTTTCTGACAGATTTTCAAGATATCAACAAATAATTTGTAATAAAAACAATTCTATAGATCCATATTGACAATAACTATAGTCCGATTCTTTTCTTAATTTTTCTTATACCGCTTCTACAAAATGAAACTGGATGGATCATTTTATATTTTGGTATTTTTCTGCTAAGGGACACGTCACAGAGTTCGACTGCGACCTCGCTGCATCGTTCATTTAAAAATGAATGGAGTATATAGTTGGGTATGCTGGCGAATTGCCACTCCCATGTGACAGTTCAGCTAAAAGTAGTAAAAATATAAAATAGTACTTGCTTTCCATTGCTATTATTTACAAGCTTTTCAAGAGATACAGATTATACATTCGTAGACATCTTTTTTCGAAGAGGCAGATTAGCAACCTAGGAAAAAAATGTCCAGGAGCATGTTCCGAGCCGATTTTAAAATAAATGCTTTTACTACAGCGGCAAGAATTTTCTACGGGTGAGGGTCATTGTAGTTTTCATCAAGGGACGGTGGGACGGGGGAGCAAAAAACAAATAAAGCTCCGCAATCATGTTTTTCATACAAAATATGCATAAAACTCATCAAAAAAACTGCCTTCGGAAAAGTTCAGGAAGGGGTGTTCGACGATTTTTTCGGGTGAGGGCGGGGCGTCCAGGATCTCAGGTAGGAAGTTTTACTTCTCCCTGACTCCCTATGTGCATGTATATTCTGCTACATAATTTTTTAGTCAAAAATTTTCAAAGAGTTGAGTATGCTCATAAGTTTCCAGACTTGTGTCACCTGCACAGAAAATCGGAAAATAGTTCAAATATGAAATAAAAAACCTATAGCAGTATAGCGCTGCAGTATTCTTTCCTATGTACGTTACTGACGCGGAATTTCATTCCTTTTTTCAATTTTCCAGACTAAAATATCAATAAGCTTGATGCTGCCGTCGTTTATTTTGAGGTTTACTATAATTCTTACGTTTACGTTATCGCAATTAAAAGACTTGCAAATAATAATTGGGAAGCAAGCACTAACTTTTGTAATTTTCTTTTAAACCATACGTCATTTGAAACAGAAAATTTGTTAGACCACTCAAATGACCCATGTCAAGCACAAAATTTTGCAGTAAACTTTATGTGAACGATTTTTCGATCAGCAGTTATGTTATTTTTATTTACACGCAATTCAAAAAAAATATAGTCTAATTTTTCTAAAATGACAGATGTAGCCAACTCATGAAGAGAAAGATAGTTTTAAAAAGCCTACTACCGCATGTTAATGATTTTAAAAAATTTCTCGTCAATGAGCGGCAGACAGATTAGCTGAAAATTTTCTTCAATAACCTGCTTTAAATTTTCAAAATTTATCAAGTAGCACTCCAATGTAGAAAAATATTTGCAAATTGAAGAGTGTATAAATATGTTTTTTCAATGATTTTGGCCACTCCGTTGTCATGAAAAAATGCATCGTTTTTTCTACGTTTTGACTACATGAAATTTTACGTGTCTAATGGCACCTATTTTTTGATTTGTCGCTGCGTCTATCGTTTCTGGCTATAGTATTATATTTCTACACGTGATTTTCCAGTGTAGTTTTTTCTATACCTCAAATGGTCGTTGAGTCTTATTTGAAATTCTTCAATTCGCTATTCATATTTTTTACGTTTCCGAAATCATGAGTCAAATATTGACTAATGGAATCAGAATGGAAAAACTTAGGGTTCTACTACATACAGTAATCAAATTATATGGTTGAAAGACTCTGAGTTGTATCGAATCAGTTTTCAGAAATATCCAATATCTAAAAAGTTCAAATAATGAACTGATCGCATTAAAAGAAATAGAAAAATGTGGAATATAATATGACGCCGTATGTGACATTTTTTCGATTATTGATGAAAAATAGATAATTTTCAGCCATCCGTCCATTCCCTTGGTGATAAATTTCTTATTTTTTGCTTGAAAAATTACCCGAAAACCAATTTTCTAGATAGAATCTATATTTTTCTGTATGTTTATCAATTATTCTCTGCTTATCCGGTCGTAAACATTAATCATTTTTTAAAGCCCGGTTCAATCACCCGAAAATCCCGAGCGGGAATGGATGATACGAGCATCTATCAATCAAGACGGCAGCGGATTTATCATTCCCAAATCGATAAGCTATACGAGCACTAGCAGCAGCAGCGGTGGCGGCTTCGGCCCCGGCGATCTTTCTAGCAGAAAGTCGTCGTCCAACTTGTCCAGTTCGACATCCTTTTACGGGAATCAGCAATTTTCGGCAGGGGCTAAAGTATAAACTACTTTTTTGTGGGAAATTTTTGCGTGCAAGCTAGTAATCTAGAAGCGTGCGTAAGTCAAAATACTGTAACGCCGATAAAATATTTGCAAAAGTGTCCCTACGGAATGGAATGGCAAAGACTAAAAAAAGATGGAGTCTTCAAAATTGCATGCAAAAACTACTGTAAACTTTCCTCCCAATGACTTACCTTATTTTTGCCACTAATCCTACACATATGTGCTAAAATTTTGCTCAAGTCCAAAATAATTTGAATGTGAAAAGTTTTAATTTAATCTACTGACATTGAATATGTTGAACGTTGGCGTAAAATAAGTTATGTTTTGAGAGATAAATGCTTGAAATCTTTTCGAATTGAACGTTCATTTTCAGACAATGTTGTATTATGACACGTTTTGCATTTCGGCTTATGATTATACAGGCATACATTTCACAGTAAAGTTTCAACATGTGCCGAAAAATAAATCGTGCTTGATTCTGATTTGCGATTTATTGACGTTGTGATTCTTCCGTTTTTAGGTCCCTCTTCATTCTAAAGGCACCGAAGAAGAGTTGGCACCATTGATGGGTGCCGGAGGCGGTGGCGTCGTCGTCGGTCCTGAATTGTCGTCCAAAAACGCGTCAACCGCGACTCCCGATCAACGAACGATGGATGAACCTTTCAAGTACGACCCGTCAAGAAAAGCGGCCGTGGATTTCACGTTGAAATACAATTTCGATAAAAATACGTTGACGGTCAGCATTTTGGGCGCAACGAATTTAACGCCCAAAAAAACGTTACCCGGTTATTTGGCTTTGGCCCAAAATATCGCGCACCTGTCAGGTAAGAATTGGGGTTTTGGGTTTTCGTATTGACTATACTGCGAATGATGGTTTATTCTCTGTTTTTCTTGAAATGTTTGTGAATTTTAAGAGTGAAAAGCAAGCATTTAACACTATTACCTCTCCTGCTAAACCATAACATAAAATTACTACTAAAAATTAATGAGCCTATTCAACTAACCTTCACTGATTTTTAAGTAAAAATCCTATAGTAAAAGCTTTGCTGAATAACTTTGAGGGCGGTATTTATTTCTTGTCATTTTTCCATTTAAAAACATTTTATAAAAACATACCACAATTTTGTGGAATGTACTTCGTTCCTCATTTTTATGCGGAAGGATTCCATTGATCGATTACTATATCTAATATGTAAATTAGACTAAGCAAAACGAAGGAAAAAACTAAAGAACATCCAATTCCTTTATCTTTGCATTTAAAGAAATGTACGTTAGGGAATCTGATGATAGCCATTATTCTACTTTTTTTTCTCATATACCTTTTTGCAATTTTTTCTCATCTGGTGTAGAAATGGTTTTTTCGTCAAATTTGATTATTAGATATTCTTTGAGCCTAAATATTGTATATTCGAACAGATTGGATGTTTTCAAAATTGTAAACTACAGAAATTTTTGTATGATACGAAAGAAACGAAAATATCGCTGCTTGTAGATTCCTCGAATTCCGTTTAACATACTCAGTTATCTGATCATTTTGTCACAAGAAAATTATTGGATATTATTCTACGCTCGTTTATCTGATATCAAAATTTGGCTCAAAGCGACGTTTTCCGCTACACTCTCGGTTTTTTAGAGATCGACTCTCAAAAAATTTTTTTCAAAATGACTATAATCTGTTTTGAAATGTTTGTAAATAATAACAGTGGGAAGCAATACTATTTAATCTTTTTTACGATTTTTTTGTTGAACTACTAACTGTTAAAAATTTTTGAGGAAAAGGTTTTGATCGTAGAAGCTTTTTGTAAACTATTCCGACGACAGTGCTAATTTTGATCATTCTCCAATTTGGAAGCATTTTATAAAAAAGCAGTCTATAGTTAGTCACACAAGGTCGTGAAGCAGGTTTCAAAAAGTAATTGACACTGGTTGGTGATTCGTTTTCCAAGCATCCTGTATATCTGTTTATCCATTTTTAGATTCTCAATCGTCACCCAACGAACCGGAATCGATTTTGGACCCGTACATCAAATTACAACTATTACCCGAAAAACAGCACAAAGTAAAAACGAAAGTAATTCGCAATACGTTGAACCCTGTCTACGACGAAGAATTCGTCTTCTACGGTTTGGGCTACAATCAATTGCAGAGTACGACTTTGCATTTCGTGGCTGTCACATTCGATCGTTATTCGCGAGATGAAATTATCGGTGAAGCCGTATGTCCGTTACATTCGGTAGACCTAAGCCAATCGGAAAAATCAATCGACGTTAGCATGGAATTGGTGAACAGGGCTTCTAAAGTGAGTGCGTTAAAAACTTGAATTGTGAGATGAGGCTGAGATGTGCAAAAATTCTCTTGAAAGGAGCATTTTCAGGTAATCATGATGGAATCACCAGATTTTCTCCAGTAAACTATCAAATTCAAGATGCACAGGATGCTCGATGTTTGAAGTTGAATCTAGAATTCTGGAAAGTTCGAATTCGAAAACTAAGAATGTCTTTGGGTTTGGAACATGGGAAGTGCACAAATTTTGTACAAGCAATGTCCAGTATCGATAGCCTAAAATCACCTTTTATTTTTACGTCAGCTTTAAATTTTTCATTGTTAACTTGATTTTAGTCAAATTTCTCTATGTTTTGAATGTTTCATTTTTGTATCATTTCTCTCTTTTAATTATACTCTTGGATTTCCACACTTTTGGTTCTTGCTTTGTATATGGTTCAATATGCACAAGTTCAGATATCGACCTCAACGAATCTTAATTCTGATGTCATTCAATTTTTAATTTCGGATACTGACTATCAGTGAGATATATTCTTACCACCATTGTTCAATAAGAAATGATACTAAACACACATTCTCAGCGAAAAAAATATTGCAGCTATAATGCCTTTGACCTTCAAATTTTTTGATTGAGTGGTTCCTTACAGAAAACAATATTCTACAATACATACCTCTTGTTAACTCTAAAAATTTTTGCAGTTTGATCCTTATTGCTGTTTCATGCTTGCTTTTTCGAAATGAGAATTAGAAATGCAGTTCAGAAACTTTGTTCTCGTTATGCATTGCGGATTATGTTCAGCTTTCATTTCTTTCTGACTTGCTGTAAAGATAATGAAGAAAGTTCAACAACTGAAATCTTTGCAATACGTGCTGTTTTCATCGTTACTATTTTCATACATGTTGAAGGGCTTCCTGGGTGGCGCCGTAGCTGTCCCACCATTGGCCAATGTCGGGGTAGGTGTAACCATCCTGACGAGGGCTCAACATAATTGGCCGGGTTCGGAACCCGTGGATTGGCAGAAACATCAATCCTACGGGTGGAATGTTGTATGTCACCATACAACATACATGACTTGCGTGATTATGGTATTCCCTCGTATGTCAACATGTTTTCGCACTAATTTTGCCGTCCAACTAGCGATTATCATGTTTTGAAGTTTTTGTCTAATGAGTATTCACCTAACCATCCCAATTAGTTTTTAACTATGAAAAAACACATAATATACTGTAGAAGGTCTTCCTTTTCTCTTCTAAGATATATAATGAGCCGATGACATCATAGTAAGGAAAGCATACTGTAGCATTAGAAAACTTCTCCTTTTGATCAAGAGGTAATTTATACACACAACCAATATGAAGGTGACGTCTTTCGCGGCTGATCCGTAGGCGGACTGTATATTATATATTGTCCAATTACGTTGATTAATTAGTTGGAAGGAAATTATACGCATATCACGTGGTGAAAAAGCACTACAAAATTATCGATAACGTCTGTTACAAACAAGGTTATTAAACCCGAGCTCGGTTTTAACGCAATGGAAAAGTTTAACCTGGGGGTAGTAGGTTTAGTCCGAGCTCCTGTATGCTTTCTATATGTGTCCACAACTGATTCTCCATTACTTCTTCGTGAAAAATTTGGTTAGAATAGGAATTCTACGTGTTTTTATATGAATTTTAGGGCTGAATCGCAGAAGCTGAAGTATGTAAAAATGAGAGAAGACTGGTAGCATTCAAGGAGCAAATTGGGGGCAATCGCGGAGTAAGTTCAGAAAGAAACTTTTCCGCATCGCAGAAAGTGAAGAAAATAAAGTAATCTTGGAGTAAACTAGGAGAAAAGGACAAGAAAATTGTTCTGGATGCTGCATCTGCTGGAAGCAGAAGTAAATTCTGAGAAATGCATACCTTTGCATTAAGAAAAAAAGTGGCAATGCAAGTAGCGGACTTTTTTATTATTTGGACAATATTTACAATACTGCGGGAAATGAAAATAATTTATTATTTACCAGTTTTTCCATGTGATTCCTGACTGAGCTGGTTTTCGAGAACTTGAGCTGAAATTTGATTCAAAAGCAGTTTCGATTTTGCGCCTTTAGCTGCCTTTTTTGCTTGATTGGAACCGTAGTGGGTTTTTATGTCTTCCAAAACGGGAACGTGTTGAGCCAGACATTCAACCAAAAAATTGAGGTCTTCGGAAGTGAAATTGCTATTCTCTATATTCGAAAATCGATGATCAAAGCGAGAAAATTGATGACCAGGCGAGAAAAATTTAGTTTTCAGTTAAGTAAAAAATGTATTGGAAAATCTGCTCGTTCATTGCTCCACCTTCCCACGATTCGGCCCCTAGTGTGAAAAAGCAAAATCATAAATGCTAGTCTATTGCATGACAAGAAATGAATACGTTTCCCTGATTTTTCTCGGATTTAACCCTGAGTTTTAGTTGAAATGCAGCTCGCGATTTTTAATGCAAATGATAAAAAAAGAAACCACGTCAAGTTTAGCTAAATCTGAGGTTCAGACCCAAATTTCAGAAAGCAAATTTAACGTAGGTATGACTGCGAGTAAAATGGTGAGTAAAATCAAAATTAAAGTCGAATGAAATGTCGGCTACAATTGTAGGTTAAAACTGAGTAAAGTTCGGCTAAAATTGCGGGTAATATCATAAGTTTAACGGGTAAAATCGTCTGCAGAAAAAATAACCTGCGATTCTACCTTGGTATTAGCCGGATTATAGTGTAACTATATTTTCCACGTATAGCTCGGATTTAATTGATTTTTTGTGTGCCATCGATGTTCTGCAGGTTAAAATGAATATAATCTTAGCGATGGCAATGCTGAGCAACCCAAAAATTCTGATTTTTCGGAAATTCATTGATCATCACTTCACATATTTCAGTACAACAGCAACTGCATTAAGGATATCACTGAATCGATGTAGATGACCTTCTTTTCCAGATATACTTTATTTTTTCCAGTCTCGGAAAGGAAAAAATTGAACTATAACTTGAAAAAAAGAAAATGTTTGCGAGGAATGCTTACCGTATTTTTTTGAATATTTTTGCGTCCCGAGACTCATGTGAAAATGAATGGACTATACACTTTCATTCGATAGTACAGGGGTTTTGAACACACATGTTTTGCCTTTCGAAGCTCTGTTGAGATGAAAGCAATCAATATTGATTTCCAACAACATTTTGACGCATGAATGTGACGGTTTTCCTGCGTGGCTGATGCCTTGCCTAATAGCATCCAAAGTTGCAATCAAAAAACACTGTAGATCCGTCACTCCAACGCATGGCGAATGTGTGTAAATACCGGTTATTGAGGTTTCCTAATGCTTACTAACTGTTGTGGCAGTTTTGTAAAAATGGTACATAACGCCAGATCTAGCATCAGAGAATTTCCTCATTCACACACACTACAGTAAGAAGTAAGAGTTACTGCAGGATTACTGCAGTCACAGTAGCACGAGCTGATGGATCACAAAGTGCAGGAAGTAACGCATGATCATGAGACATGCTTTTCTTTGAACAGTAAGCAATGCTCTACTGTGAGATATCTGCATTCTATTTTTGGGACACCCTGTTCATACGGCCAAAAATAACGCTGACCATGCAAAACATATATACAAATTGTTGGTTGGATAACTCGAAACTTGTTTTCGAACAAAAGATTTTCAAAAACAACGGTTAAGTCGTAGACAGAAGGTGGGTTTAATCATAGGTAAAACCGCTAGTAAAATTCAGGTTAGAAGACAAGTAGCATCATAAGTAAAATTATTTGTAAAAGTCGAGTAAAATGGTGAGTTAAATGTGGATACTCGAGATTTTAATTTTACTTTACTTTTATTTCACCTGCGTTCTGTAATTTGCGCCTGTAACCGAACTCGAGTTAAGCCTCAGGTTTATGATATTGCATATTAATATCCACTATTGTGGTTTGAGTTTTACTGTATAATTTGTATACATTCATAGTTTGAAAATGCTTTGAACCGGGGCGACGTTTTAGTGTCTTTGAGCTATCAGCCGGCCACGTCGAAAATTACGGTCGTAATTTTGAAAGCCAAAAATTTGCCCAAATTTGACATCACCGGATTTTCAGGTAATAATTTATTCTGAACTTATAGTTTACAACGATAAGTAATTATGATTTTCCTTTAAATACACCAAAACGTTTTCTTACCGAAAACAACTTTTCAACATTTTTACGAATATCGCGTCTCCGATACCGGTAAAACCATGTAGAATCATTGGAATCTTATCTTTTGGAGGAGTAGTAGATCTATTTTAATGTGAAGTGTTTCTTCTGATTATGGGCTCTCCAAGTGTAAAGTATGAAACGTCAACACATGCATCTTCGAAGGCATTCGATGTCCAGAGAAAGTTGGATAATGTTACCTCGACCACTTGATCAGGACACGTTTATAAACGTGGGAAAATCAATTTGGTCATTGATCACGCTTCACAGTTTACGCTTTTGTATTTTTATCTTTCAAGATCCATACGTCAAAGTTTACATGCTTTACAATGGCCAAAAGATTGCCAAGAAGAAAACGCATGTCAAGAAACGTACATTGGCCCCGGTGTTCAACGAATCGTTTACTTTCGATTTACCGAACACGTCGGGCGCTGATCCGTCAGCCGTGTTGTCCATCTTGGAGGCGATCAGTTTCGAATTTTTGGTCATGGATTGGGACAGGGTCACGAAAAACGAAGTGATGGGCCGCACGGACGTGGGCGCCAGATCCAAAACCACAATCGGCCGTCAACATTGGGACGAAATGCGTAAATTCCCGAGGAAACAAATCGCCGAATGGCACAGATTAAGACCTTGATCGATAGAAATTTTTGAGGGGTCAAAAAAATCGCGTAAATTCATGACACATGTCTCTTAATAACCTGCGTAAACTTTTTCATGTCAAATTTTGATTTTTCGTCGTGTGATACTGATATA
This sequence comes from Romanomermis culicivorax, assembly GCA_963922205.1. Classification (NCBI taxonomy): domain Eukaryota; kingdom Metazoa; phylum Nematoda; class Enoplea; order Mermithida; family Mermithidae; genus Romanomermis; species Romanomermis culicivorax. The sequence goes on from CAWUHX010000043.1 coordinate 442,398, forward strand.
GTTCGAGAAAATTTCATAACAGAACACACCTTGTCTGTTAACGGTTAACGTGAAAATGCGCGTATCATAGCTTTCAAACGAGATGACCTTCTTATTTTTTGGTGTACAAACTGGCATTGATATCTTATCAATCGCCTTACGGACGAGGAATTTTGTTTGGATAAGAAACGTGCTATGGTTCTAGTCACGACGTGATAGTGCTGGAGTAAACTTACATACTGTCACCTATCGGAGACGACAGACAGGTAATAAAATTCGCATAGATAGAATTATGCTATTATCTCATTACTGTGCATCCGGCACAAACTTGATTGACAGTGCAGCAGATTTTTGAGCACGGACATTTGTGCCAATCACCGTTTTTTCCTCAACACGTAAAATCATCAGCGGAGAAATTAAAATTCGTTATACCCTTGCTACAGTAATAGTGAATTGAAAAATGTTTCGGTTAATTACATATATCTCAGCAAAGAAACAACCAATTTCAGCACGATAGTGGATCTAGCATAAGATTATCAGTTGTCTTCAACATAGCGTCCATACCTGTACTTGGAGGGGGGTTGGGGGGGACCCCTCCCAACTTGGCCAACCCAGTACCCAAAATCATTTACCCCCCCCCCCAACCCCCCCCCCCCCCCCAGTTTGGAAAAAATTAAAAAAATTTGCCAAAAAGTGTATGTTTTTTGGCCTTTTTTGAGAAAAATTTCGACTTTTTTCTACCCCCCCCCCCAAAATTTCGGATTCACTATCACACGAAACATAAATTTTCCATTCCTGTAAGACCTCCGGCCAGTTTTCCTTTAAAATTTTCCTTAGGCTTAGGTGGCTCCTAAAAATTTAGGGGCACAAGCCAAATTGGCTTGTAAAAATGAGAACCTAACCACCATTTTTGATTAGGCTATAGGGCTTCCTGTACGGAAATGCATTTTTATGCATTCTAAAACGAAAAATACCGAAAATTTTCCGGCACTTCGCGCCGGATTTCAAATCATTTATGATTCTTGGTATCATTTCTGTCGTGCGGTTAGAAAATGTTATCCTAGCTTATGCTTATAGCTTTCAGAAACCAGCATGTTATGGATGAATGTTTGACCTTGTATGGTTTTTTTCCACGTATTTGACAAAAATAAAGATTTTCCTAGATTAGTTTTACAAAATCGTTTTGCAGCGCTCTAGAATTTTTGGTTTAGGGGAACAGCTTTTTGCATTCGGGAAATGATTGAAACATCCACATGGGAAAGTGGCAGCGGTTCTTGCTATCTGAAGAAGCCATTTAGATTCATTGTTGCTCACCTAGTTTTTGAATTCTAGTTTGCCCCGCAGAAAACTCATTGAATTCACTGAAAAAATAGACCCTTCATGCAGGAAAAAGATTTCCAACGCTATAGAATATCGTAATCTAAAATTTTCTCTCAGTGCTAAGCGCTGGAGATATTCAAGTCTGAAGTAAAATATCTATCGCGCTTTTTTATGTTATAGATCATGTGAAAATAATCGCTTTTGATAAATAATTGTGATTGGTAAATTACTGGCTCCCGGTATATACAATCCAAAAAGGAGGTAAATGTTTGACCTCTTCCGCCAATCAAATGGTGAAAAGATCGGTCATCGGCAGTTACAGCAGAATGTGATGAAAAATGCATTTTCCGACATTTTAGAGGCCTCGAAATCAAAATTTTTCGGGGTCAGGTACCGAACAAGTTACTTTAGCCAGACTTTTGATTTCTCTCTAAAAACTCAAGAAATTCAATTTTAAAAGTCAAGAACTGACGCAAAATGAATGAAATACAAGGGAAATAACTTTTAATCATTTTTCTGATGAAATTAAGCGAATTTATCAATTTTATAGTGAGCAACTAAAAATTATAATCCGTGCAACCAGATTTTTCCCCAAGTTACAGATCGACGTGGCTTGTGTGAAAAAGCCTTGATGATGTATTTGAATAATGACTGATCATTTGTGAGTCTTATTATTTTGTGTGTGATCATGAATGTATTCCAAATGATTGATCTGTTATGCTTGCTTCTACTGTGATTTTGAAGAGTGTTATTGACTAAATTTGTTGAAAAAACATTGTTTTTTACTACCAAATTTATTTACAAACTTTTTAGTTTTGGCTTGTTGAAATTCCTATTGGCCTGTAAAATTTTGACCCTAGGAGCCAAATGGCCTGTCGACAAAAACCAAAAAAACCCTGCATGAGCGCCTGGATTTTCGAACTGATCTGGATAGCTGGCATCTTGAGGAGTCCGAAAACGCCAGTTTGGACCATAATTTGGAAATGACCGACTCGTAAAAAAATTCGGATCTTTCAGACCATCTGACAATTTGAATCAATCAAACACAAAAAGTAAGGATTTCAGTTTTAAATCCGAATTTGACTGAATGAACAGAGAATATTTCTTTTCATTCATCAGTCATTGACAGCTTCCAAAGTTTGCTGTAGCGATACTAACACACTGTTCGAAGAGAAATCGTTCGCGTTCGGGTTCAATATACGAGTAGGAAATATTATTAAATCGACGCAAAGCGCCGAAAATTTTTGGCATTTTCAGCGCCTAGAACGTCTAAAAATCAAGGAAATTTTATGTTGGACCAATCAAAAATTGGGTAAAATTCATTTCGGGCGCTTGGCGCCTTTTACCTACCGTTTATACCATAAATAGTTATTTTTAATTATTACAGGTAAAATGGAAGCGCGGAAAGAAAAAATGACGAAATTTGAACGACCGGTTCAAATTCTACAGGGTATTTTGCCATAAAATTCACATATAACTATTTTCAGACTTTTATATATATTATGCAAATTTTCAGACCGTGTTAGAATATTATCCTTTATTGTCGAAAGTCAACGAATTTGGAAATCTAATTTGAGTTTAGTATTCTAATAATTTCGATTTTCATCGATTTCTGTGATTAGTGAGTAGACATTTATTTTTCCTTCAAAATTTTCCTTAGGCTTAGGCATAGGGTACAGTAAAATCATATTTAAGGTCACTCCCGAGCGGCTTCACCTATGACGCTACACGGAATTTTATCTTTTTAGTCATAAGTTCGTACAGAGCCGTAGCCATGAATTTTAACGGGAGGGGGCGGACATACCTGTAATTGAAGAGGGACCCCGCTAACTTGGCCAACCATGTACCCAACCCCCCAGATTTGAAAAAATTGGCAAAAAAAGTGCCTTTTTTGGGAAAATTTTCGACGTTTTCCGACCCCCCCCCCCCCCCAAAAAAAAAAATTGCGGATTTACTCCTCCCCCCCCCCCAACTGGTCGGACCTCTTACAGGTATGGGGGCGGACCAAGCAAATAAAATTCTCCGGCGCTCAGCGCTCTAAAATTTTTTTGGTTTTTACTATAAAAATGAATCTTCACAACAATGAAAATAAATGGGAATCAAAATGTGATAGATCGTAATACGTAATATATAAAATTTTCGGAATCTTGTGTTCCACAATGGTGGAAAAGGAATGTTCGCAACAATTATTCCTGGATAGAAGCTCTAAATTTATAGTCTCAGAAAGAAGTTTTTTATCGTTTTTCAATGCGGATTGTGAAAGTTCACGTTTCAAAACGTTTGGAAATCTCCAAACGGGGCGAAAGAACAAAATTTTAAAAAGTGTTGAAAAATCTCGATTATCAGCAGAATATTGACTCAACCAGTAAAAAAAGAGATCAATTGATAGAAACTGTTGAAGGTTGATTAGTAAGTGGAAGTTAGATAAACTATCGGCCGTGTCTGATACTCTTGACCGGCGCCGGAAAATTTTTGAGATTTCGACCTTCTGAAGTTCACCAAAATGTCTATTTTCGGTTTTGAACTTAGAAAAAACCTTCCTCAATGAAAACTATGCCCAAAACTTTTTTACTCATTTCCAAATTTTTTCCTCAAAAGACACCATTTGAGGAAAAAACGGTGCTCCAAGCGAGACGAGAGAACAAATTCTAAAGAGCTTTAGTTTTTTTCGATCAAAGTACTGAAGAGAAGAATTTTTGTTGCATCTCATCTGAGACATTTGTTGCGCAACCATTGTAAATAGGTCGATGAAATTTTAGCAGTGATTGGATAAACATCTTTTCTTTTTATTCGTCAAATTTTCCTGCACTCGTTGATGATATATTTAGTGTGATTAATCAGCATTATTGTATCAACTTACAAAATGTGCAGGCACCTATAGCTCTCGAAACGGTACGCAAATCTGATTGGAATTTGTTGAACACTACTAGCTATGTATAGAAATAAACACAAAACTTCTGCAGCGTAGGATGAGGAGGTGCCCGAGTAAGGCTCCAAATGAATTTTGTGGTTTATTTCTGTTTTTCTTTTTGGCACTTTAAAATAGCATAAAAATGTAAAGTAAGGGATTGAAAATTTTTATTCTTTCCTGCATATAGTCTTATGCATGTAATGAACATTTGACTACACAAAGTCACGTCTTTTTTGAGCTGTGATATTTCGAAACACGTATATAGACTGGAAAATGTCAAAAAATGTCCAAATCCTAGACTTTTAGATACTGTAGCTATGCAAATTTGGACTTTTATTCGGAATAAATGCTGCCACTATACTCAGCGTGTAAAACTAATCAAAATATCCCATTTTCAGATATTATTAATTCTCAACTTATCATAAGGTCAATGGGATAGAATGTCTTATCTCTCATAAATCGTGTGTTAAATTTAGAAACTTGATAATTAATAAATATGTTCGAACGTTGTTTCATTGCATTCGTGGATAAAAACGTGTCCAACGATGTACAACAAGTTGTTCTGACCGCCGCCGGTGAGCTATTTCACGTTCGAGCCGAATTTGAAGTTACAGATCAGAAGACGGCGCTATCTGGTCCATTAGTGCATAGTCAGGAATCGGAATTAAAATGGATTACCGTTAAAAGCAGGTCCATCGACGATGCCGAGGATGCAAAAGTGAGTCATTTTTTTCAAATAACACTACTTTTGAACAATTTTCACGCTTTTGACAATTGTAGCCGAGAATAATCTCTTGTGCGATTTCTTTATAAGCCTGTTGAAATAATTTTTCTTCAAATTTTCAATTTCGTATTTTTTGTATTCTTTTTCTAAATTGCATTGCTTCTGCTCTTATTTGAAGAATAACTTTTCAGACTTAATTTTCCAGAAATATATTCTTGCATGCTTCTCGCCCCAATGCAAATGTACAGAGGTCGTAGTTGACGAATTGGTGCAAATTATTCAAGATGGTTATGGGTTATGGTGGAGAACATTAGAGCAACAGTTCAAAGTGCGTCTCGATTTACCGAATAGTGACAAAATAGTGTCCGACGACGAAACCAATCTAGATACACCTTTTCAGTTGAGCATCCAAGGATTAGAAGAGGGCGTGGCTTATGCTAGTAAGGTTATTCGGACAGAATAGAAATGAAATCGTAAGCGACATGAAATATTTCTAGCTTGAATATCAAATGTTTAATACTATTAGTTTTTAATAGGGTTGTCCCAGGCAGGCCTGTAGGCAGGGGGATTGGGGGGCATGGTCCCTCCGAAATGTTTCAAATGTTAGAAAAGGCAATTTTACCTTTAGTTTTTTTCTTTAAAAAATGTCAAGTCAGAAATACCAATTTCATAGTAAACTAAGTCAAAAAATAAGCACCCTCCCCCAAAAACATTCTTGGCTACAGACCTGGTCCCGGGGACGGCATTCGACTTATTAATTGGAGCGGGGGCAGATATATAATCTAAATAAATATTCAAGCATATAATGTTACCATAAGTATGGAAAATTCTCAACACCTGTTGGGGCTCCGAAAATAAATTTTCGTCCAAAAAGTTGATGGTTTCCTTATTTGCTGATACATATATATATATGCATTTGTATTAAATTCTTCATTTAGTTAAATTTCAGGACTTCAAATTGATTTTCTGATTTGAATTTGGTATTTTTTTTGTTGATATTTTTGAAGGAATCTTTTGACGAAAATGACTGGCTTTTGATGCTCATTTTAGTTCACTACGAAAAATGATACTTTTCAAAATTTTTGAAAATCCGCCCCCTCCTTGGACAATCCTGGGTACGGTACTGTATATATATACAATACATATATATATAATGGAATGTTTTGTGGTGGAGTGTCCATCAATACCGCCCCCAACTAAGGGTATGATTATGTGCTAATATTACTTCGCAAATCGATTACAGGATGTAAGTATAACTTTCTAAAAAAGAAAGAAAACATTTCCTGAGAAAATTTGACCTAAATATGATCTGATCAAAATTTATAATTGTATATTTTTTAAATGAAATTACAGGTATTATATTTTTTGGTTCGATAATTTTTTTCATCGAAATAGAAAGTTTCCTATATAGATAGATGATTTGGGTGGGTTTTCTAAATTGCAGATATAACTTAGCAAATTCAACTTTATTCTAAATAAATTTGTCAGATTTCTGGAAAAACATGTTGTTCTTTCATTTAGGTTCTTACATCAGTGAATTAAACATGAATCTCAAATACCCTCCGATTATTGACGACAAAATTGATGCCGACTCCATTCGTAACGAATTTTTTGATGAAATTTCGACAATAAGCCCCTTGGACGCCAAAAATTACATCTCATACAATCCATTCGTTTTACGCACTCTCTTAAAATGGATTTATTTCATTAAAGGCGTACGGCCCACGAACGATGACTACGTGTTGAATTTAATGCCGAAACAGGATGATTCTATTATTCGTAAGGTTTCCGGATGGTGGAAAAACAAAACAGAAACCCCAATGTGCACAATTAATTTAACGAATGCTATTGAAATTTTGAAATCTCTTCGTGTACACGTCGGAGTCTGTTTTAGGCAGTCGTTCTTTATTAGTAGAAATTTTGTCTGACTCTCTTACTCCTATTGTGAAGCTGATTTTTTTAAACATCAAAAAATGCTTGACTCCCGAACATAGATGTTCGGCCATGATGTACATAAAGAAAATTATTTTTCAATTTGACCCGACAGCAAAGTTTACTGCACCAAAGATGTAGAGTAAGCCTGAAAGAAGCAATATAAATATACAAACCTGGGATTTAAAATCAAATGGTTTTCTGCAAATTTGGAAAAACATATGAAAATTGGCTACAACACCCCCTTAGAATCTCAAAAACCGTTGGGCCCAAAATCTAGATATTTTTAAGTGCGCATTGGGCCAGATTTCATCGATAAATTCATTAGAAAATTTGAATCAAGTTGCTATGCATGAGCGTCAATAACCCAAACTTTCAGTTAAAACTTCCCTCTGTACCGCACTCATTATTACTTTAATTTAAAGATGGAGTGAAGATAAACAAAACAGGCGAAATTTATTTTACCACTGGGGTTTTTTCATTCAGGTTTTCGCAACCATTATGTCATGCGGCCACTAACTTGACGTTTTCAAATGTTTACTGTGATATCAACACGGTTCAAGTGAAATTATGCATATTCTCATTTTGATGCCGACCGACTGGCAACTGTATTGATTCGTGAATTCTTAAGGCAAAAGTTTGACGCATTGCATGAAATCCAGCCCTATGCATTCTTACAAAATATCTCAATTTTGGGCTCAGCAGTTTTTTTGACTCCAGGAGAGTTGGTGTTCCCTATTTTCACATGTTTTTTCAAATTTGCAATAACCCTGTTGTTTTTAAGGCCTGAATTTGTATACTTGTATTGCTCCTCCTCTTGAGGTACCCTAGTGTGCACTTTGCTGTAGGATCATAATTAATGTTCCTTGTATCATGTTACCCCCAAGTGCATGTATGCTCGCAAAATATCATGTAATCTTTTATTTTTTTGTCGGAAAACGCCAATAAGACTGTTTAAATTCACTTACAGTCCTAGAGAAACAAGAAGATCTCAATGATCTTATCGAACTTGACGACGTTGATGAAGCTGAAGTCGCCACTCTGAATAACAGTATCGAAGTGGTCAATATTGACGATAGTATAGTACAAGTCCCCAATGAAACTATCGACGGAACGCCACAGAATAGCAATTTAACGCTGAAAAATATTGAGCGTCATTGCGAATATTCGGATTCCCCTAGTACTTCATTGTACACATCGTTTTCTGACTGTAAGTTTAAAGGTATTTTTGAATGTGCTAATGAGTACAATTAAAACGTTAATTCCTATCTACATTTTTTGTGTCATAGTCATACATGCAAATAGGACCCCCTGGCCCGAAAAACCCGTCGAACACTCCCCTGAACTTTTTCGAAGTCAGCTTTTTTAATGATTTTTATGCATATTTTGTATGAAAATCAAGTTTGCGTAACTTTTTTTGTTTTTTTACTGGCCCACCCCTCTACTCCCCGCATAAAAAGCTCAAGGACCCTCCCCCCTGCAAAATCCTTGCCGTGCATGTCTGGTCATACTCCACGATGACTCCTATGTGCGTTGTACGTCACAGACGCAGGTTATCCACTCACTTTTTGAGAAGCTGAATGCGTAGAACAGCTGATCAAGAATTGAGTTTGTAAATTGTCTTATTGGCTTCCTCGATTTGAAACAATTTGTAATAACGACAATATTTTTATTTGTCTCATTCAACAAATAAATACGTTGAATTTTCACACGAATTCGTTAGTTGAGTTGAAAGTACAAGTGCAGTCCAGTGAGAAAGAAATTTTGAGAAAAATACAAAACCACCCAACGATAAAATTAATGTCTAGAAAATTTCAGTGAATGGCTGCAACATTACTTGGAAATCAGTGGAATAAATCACTTTCCAAAAGCCGGCTCGTATTGTCGGGAATGTCTGGTATTTCAATATCTTAATCAGCTAAAATTGATCTTTTATTATATAGTTGATTACACCTAAATAACTGTAAATAATAATCATATTTCAAATTTATAAATTCGAAGCTATGGCTTCTCGTAGACTGCATGAATATACGGTGGAGTTTTTTCGTGTAGTACATTAGAATTCTTAGTTTGAAAGTTATAAATAAAGCACAACGTAAAAGAGTCTAGTGACATGTGATCACAATATAAATGTCGTCTCAAATACAATGAATGACTTTTAATGTAAGGCGTACATCATACCTGTAATTGAGGGGTTAGGAGGACCATTCCAACTTGGCCTACCCTATACCCAAGCCCCCAAACTCAGAAAAATTGGGAAAAAGTGTTTTTTGGTCGTTTTTGGTCAAATTTGCGACTTTTTTGACCCCCCCCCAAAAAAAAAATTCTAGGGTTGCCCCCCTCCCATTTGGCCGAACCTCTTACAGGTATGGCGTAATATGTGCAATAATCTGACGCAAAGCCCCAAAAGGCTTTGATGTTCATGATTTCTAGCAAGCTGAAAACCCTAGCCATTCAGTAATTGACTCACATAGTTTTCGTTTGTAGTAGTGATCGTTTCATGAAAGAACATTCTGTTGTTCTACAATTTTGACAAGAATGTAATTAAAAAATATATGTGATTCCAAGATTATTCATATCCCAATCCAGTGCACAGAATGGTCAGAGGATGTTTTTGAAAATGCTACTATTGTAAGACCATCTGCTTAATGATAATGTACCAGAACCATTGTATGACGTGGATAATATTTATTAGCAACAAGTATTTTGAATTTTCTTGTCTTTTTTGAAGGGAACCTTTGTCGGTTGACACTAGGCTATTCTCTTTTTCTGATGACAGAGCTGATTTCTGCATACCTGTAAGAAGTCCGACCAAGTAGGGAGAAGGGTACCAAAATTCACAAAATTTTGGGATCTCCCCGAAAATCACAAAAAGAGTTGAAAAAATTCGAAAATTTTCCCAAAAAAGCTTATCTTTTCCAAATTTTTCCGAATTTTGGCGTCCCAACATTTGGGTATTGGGTTCGGTCAAGTTGGGGGCTTTTGTAATATTCTGAATTAAATATTAAAAAGCCATACTGCAGATAAGGCTTATTTCATTTCTAACTCAGGCCCTTTTGGCTCCTAGGACGAAATTTTCACACGCCATAAGTTAAAAATGCAAAATCTGGGTAGACATTCATACGTCTCAGCTTGTTCGGAGTAGACCCATGCTCCAACGTGAATGATTAAATATATGATTTGGTCGGAAGATTTTTAAGATCAAAAAGCATAAGAGTTTTCACAAATCAAATTGGCTTTTGAGGCAATTGGCAGCCATATTGTTATTTGAAGGAGCCAATGGTTTCAATCAGTCCCACAAAAATACCTAAGCTACGCTTAGGAGCAAGAAATTCACTAATGTCATTGTTGTAACTATTCAAGTTATCCAAGGAAAATCACTTTTAAACGGTATTATTAACTCTTTTCATCGCAGTTGGAAATTATGGTCTTATGATTTTCAACTAGGCCATAGTACTTCATAGTACTGGAGCAAGGCTGAAGTGCTTGTTCAGGAATGACTTCTTGGGATACAGGACTCCTATTTTGAGCTACTAGTATAATCATACACCAATGCTTTTTCAGCTCTGTTCGAGATAAATATCTTTTAGCTCTGTTCCATATAAAAAAAATAAACATCTGTTCGAGATAAACACTAATATGATATAACGACATTATATATCCTTATCTACGTTTTATTTATGTGAATTAATTGTTAGAAGCCAGAATTTTAATCTACCATGCTAACTATGTATCATAGTGATGGCATGGTTCATTGGAATCATAGCCGTCTAAAGATCATACAACATTCATGCTGAACAAGCTAAACAATATCAGTTTCTTGCATGCTAATAAGAATTCCAGACGTTGGCACGCGCGCTAATTATTGAAGATGATAAAATTTTATATAAAGTTCGAGCAGAAGGTTAGATGGAAAATATCAATCAATCGTGGTAAAAAAATCAAAAACCGTAATTTTCTAACATTTATTCCCTAAATTCCACAAAATTAAAAAAATCATCCTGAATGCTTTCTTTTGAAGGTACCAACGTCAAGCTTGATTTCTTGAATCGATAGTACAATAGAAGCAGGTTATTAGAATCGACAAACTCACTCATTAGTTTCAGGCCAACGAAGTATCATTTGTCAACCATGATAACTGTGATAATGAAATATCTTTTTATTAGCCCGAGTGCCAATGGGACTCGTGCTAAGAAACCTTGGTTTCTCACCGTATTTAATCCCGCAACATAGGTTTCTTGGCAATTACAATTTTACTGACTTTGACCAAAAATCCTCCAGCCTCCCGCCTTTTTTACGTTCTCTCCGGTCTGGAGACAAAAAAATTGGCCGGATTTGCCGGAGGCGGGTGCTGGAGTTTCTCCCGATCACTACTCTGAGGTATTTGGGTAGGATCAGCTGACATGAACGGCAACAATTTTCCAGAGGTAGATCCTCGGACTTTTCATCGAAGGGAGTGAAGGGTAGTTGAGCAAAAAACAACAGAGCTCCAAAAACATGTTTTTCACACAAAATATGCAGAAAGATTTAAAAAACTGTCTTCGAAAAAGTTCATGGAAGTGTTTGACGATTTTTTTTCCAGGAATGATGTCCAGGCTCTCAGGTTGGAGGGTTTAACCCAGCCACCCCCCTATGTGCATGTATGGTGTAAGGCGTAATTTTTATGGGTGGGGAGTTGCCAGCAATGACTAAATTTTGAAATTTCGTGAGAAATATTTTTATAGCTTGCTGTCAGCGTTTTTTGTACGAACCTTTTTATACAATACTTGCACTAAAATCAACCAAAAATCTTTGTTCGTGCACAAACTTCTTCCAGGTAGCGCTTGAGTTCACGTCCTTCATACAAAAGTACTCGATATTGAAAAATGCAGTTTCTTATCTCACTCCTTCTCCCATACATGTAACGGAGCCCCGAGGTCTGGGGGGGGGGGAGTTGGGCCACTTTTTTTGGGCCGAGGGTCAGTAATTCCCAAAATTTTGGGTGGAGGGGTCTCTGAAGGAAAAAAATTTGATTTTTTCACGAAAAAAGTCTGAAAAAGAGTTTAAAAAATATTAATTTTTGTCTAAAAAATGTATTTGTGGCGCGAAGCGCCGAGAAAATTGGCTTTTTGACCATTTTTTGTTCAAAAATTGACATTTTTAATCAAAAAATTGACATTTTCCCGACCAAAAGTATGGGGGTCCATGGGCTATCCTATGGCTAGCCATATGGTCGACGATTTGGGGGGGGGTTCCCATAGCACTTCCCCCAATTACATGTATGTTCTCTGCTGAACTAGATACTTCCGAAAATATTCCATGATGCTTCTCAATTCAAACTCGGCTTCGAATTTAAAATTATATTACAAAAAAGCACAATAGATTGAGATTTTGACCTTATAAAATGTACCAAAATTCATCTTTTCCATGTCGAACTCCCATGATTTCCTCCATTTTTCGAAATTTTTTTCCCAATTTGGGTAAAAACGGTATCAATCTCAAAAATTGTGAAATAGAATCCAACGCAAATCGCCGTAAAATTTTTCTTTGTTTTTGATTTAATAGACTGGAGAAGTGTTTCCTGATTACGTGATGTCGAAAATATCTTTTTGTACTTTGTACAAAGATACCAAAAAAATCTTTGTACCAAGCCAAAAATGTTTATTTTGTCTCGATCAAAAAAGCACTGCTCTTTTAGAGATTAGATGTTGCATTTGGAATTAATCAACGCTATATGTTACATATTGGAGAAATTCGTTTTTCTATAACTCGTCTCCAAGATTAATTTTTAATTTCGAGCTTTATTCGGACTTGAAAAATTGTTTCAGGGCAAACATTATTTGATAGCAGTTAATTGGTTAATCAGGACTTTTTAGAATAAACTTTGCCTATTCACAGGAGTTGTCTGATCGGGATGGGAGTTAATTCTATGCCGATCAAGAAAGGCATAAAATTGCACAATAATGGAACCAGGCTAAACCAGAATTCCTTAGTCATTTCAATTGTGAGGTCTACTTTTCGATTGTATCATTCAGGAAGATTACATAGGTAGTATCTAGACAGATATGACGAGTTGCAAATAATGGTTAGTTGTCATAGTGAGCTTAATATTGTCGTTAGCCTAGATATGAATCACGAATAGTAAAAGATGAAACTTAATGAGCAATAAAAATTTTTACGTACTGAAGCTGAAATATTTTGAGCCGGTTCCTGAAGCTTATAGCCATGCTGAATGGGTGTTTCAATCAAAAAAATGGTTTTTTGAGAATCCACTCATTGGCACGACATTAATTTGCCACATTGAAAAAATATTTATTTGAATCAGAATCAATGACTAATTGATTCTTAACCCTATGCATGATCAAAAATAACTTAGCTGCTACAAATTAGCTATAGCACCGGATCTTAATCATTCAGCATGTACATCACCAATCACATTATTCAGTCTGTGCTTAAAGTATGATTGCAGTTGATTCTATGAATTATAAAATAGAATGATACAGACGAAGCAAGTCAGGAAGAAGATATGAAAGTGATTATTTTTCCGCAAACAATTCTGACCTGTAACCCGAAGTGCATCAATCAACTTTTATTAACGGGTCGGTCAGGAACTACGTGTCCTCTGTCGGGTCGGATCCGAAAATATTGGATAATATGTCGGCTCAATAAGAGGCCCTATTAATTCATAATGACAGCACATTTAAAAAATTTTCCGATAATATATAGATTTCTACTTCTTGTACATACAGCTTCTGAATCCAAAAAGCGATCAGCCGGTGCTCGAACACCAAGTCAAATTTTCGAAGAAATCTATGCCCAACACGGTATAAATATAAAAAGTCAAAAGTCTAAACGTCACAAACGATCCCGGTCGAAAAGCCCCATAAAGAAGAAAGACGATTTAAAAAACGGGAAGCAAACGAGTGATACCGCTGCGAGAAACCGTACACCGTCGCCCCAAATTATTCACAGAGGTCCATCGCAGCGAACGTCCGATTTAGAGTATTCGATGTTACGACCGATAGTAATTGATGGTAGCAATGTCGCTATGCAGTAAGTGGATTGATCCTGCTAAAGTTTAGATTGAAACTCTCTAGTTCGCCATTGACTCGTTTGACGATTTTTCTAGATTCTGCTTTTTGATTTTTTAGTTTCGGCTGCCGTTGATATATTTAGATGTCTGAATATTTATCTAGTCTAATAAGATCTAGGTTGGCGAACAAAGGTTTCGTATTAATTCAAAAAAGTGATTTATAAAATATTTTCAAAGAAAATAGAATATCTTTAGAATGTATACAAATACTACTGACTTGATTATTGATACTTCTAATGAAAATGTAGTCAAAATTTGCTTTTTGAAATCCGAGAAAATTTCACGCTTTTTTGTTGAAGATAACTCAAATTTATATACATCGTGAAGATATAGGGCGTTCTTTTCTTTTTTATTTTACGCCCATAATAGAAACTATTGATTGAGAAATTATGAGATATTTCTATTGTTTCCGCCGTGCTGAATCGGTAAATAGTGTGGATAGTTTAAGGCGAATAGTGTGCATCACACACTCATCGATTCTCAATCCTCTTCTTTTTAGTTCCTTAAATTACACAAAATACTTGAAAGACATATTTTAAGTGTATTCGTGTTAATTAGCTAAGTTTTGTTGCCCAGTGCCAGGGTTTTCTTCATTTTTTTCCCCGTAGGTCAACTGATTCCTAGGGTCAAAATTTTACAGGCCAATCCGAATTTCAACAAGCCCATTCTGAAAAGTATTTATACAAATGTGGTAGTAAAAAATCAATGTTTTTTCAACAAATCTGCTCGAAAACATTTCAAAATCACAGTAGAAGTTCACGTAACAGATCACTCATTTTGAGTACGTTTTCAATCAGACATCGAATAATAAGGCTCACATATTAAATCAGTCATTATTCAATCATTTCGTTTCTTGTTGATTTGACCGAATGCAATAATTTAATGTAGTTTTAGATGGTTTAAACTCTTAAAAATCAAAATCAAAACAATGCTTCATGTCTAAGATATATACCTACTTAAAGTTCTCATTGTTGTGTAAATTGACATTTCGTGCAACACATCTCCTATACACAACTACAGCATCACGGAATAATATACATTTAGAAACATTAGGTATATGCAGAAGATATAATTCCGTGAAGGGACGATATTTTTTCAACTTTGAAGCTGAATACAAACCTAAATTAAATCAAGATTCCTAAATTTTTACAAGATAGTTTGACTTGTGCCACTAAATTTTTAAGAGCCATGACTCCTAATTGGCCAAGACAATCTTGCCTAGTACAGTACATTTCGAGAATGATATCAGTTGGAAAAACACCTTACCATGATGATTCCTCAATGAATTTACAGTTCATCATCAGTGCTTTTTTTGTACTGGTACTAACGACCTCTCAAAAACCGTTTGTACTTCAAAATTTGCAAAAATATTCTGAAAAAAATATTCATTGTAATAAAATGCAACAAACGTGATGTGAAATATGAATATATTGGCCATTTTCACGAGACACATAAGAAGACTACGGATGCACACACATTAAACAGTTGATCATGAGGCACAGACATGCACTAGTAAAATACCCCACAAAAAGCTTTTATCATTATGCCATAGCTGCTAGTTTATCGTTAGCGATGCGGACGCATAATAAAGAAGTCCATTGATACTGAATACTGACGGCTGTTGGGTGACAGAAAATTTTTTTTTGATAAAATTTTCGTTTGTGCTGGTACAAACGAAGCCAAAATTTTCGTTTGTACTATGGACCATATCGTTTGTTAAGTACAAAAAAACTATATTCATCATTATCATTTTATTTTTTCCTTCGACTTCAAATTGAAACGAAAAGTATTTTTTTTTATGTGCTGGAGAGACCCTAAAAAAAGTTAGAATCAGATCAGAATCGCTAAATCGTGTATTGGAGCTCATGCGTAGCAGTAAAAAATTTTCCGCGCTTGATATTCTCCGACTATTGTAAAGTGTTTGATCTCTTGCTAGATATACTGTTATCGATGATCGAGTTCACTGCTTTTTTTCGTGATCGTGAATATTCTTGGTTTTTATTTTTTCCTTTTTTATCACTAAATACGTGGAATTTCAATATGGGATCATGAAAACTACTCTACCTAAGAAACTACGATTTCTGTGAAAAGGCTCCAAATTCAAATAGCAACTTATTAATCTAAGTACCGTTTATGAACTTTTATCCGGAAAAACTATCTCATAATTTACTATTTTGCCATGATTCTCATCTTTTTTTCGCAGTCACGGTCGTCATACAGTATTTTCTTGCCGTGGCATTCTAATCACATGTCAATATTTCATCAAACGCGGCCACTGGGTCGTGTCTTTCGTGCCTCAGCATCGTCAGACTGCAAATCCCAACAATCCCCGTCGGCCGATCAAGGATCAGTACCTTTTAGAATGGATGGAAAGTAGGGGTTTAGTGATCTTTACGCCTAGCCGACATATATACACCGAAGACGGTCGACGTCGTATAACCCCCTACGACGATAAGTAAATTGTGTAAATTTGCTTAGGTCAAACATTTTCAGGTTAAATTTATAGTATGATCGTCCAATTTGCGCATTTTCAAGGCGGGGTTATTGTGTCGAAAGATATGTATAGAGACGTCTTGGCCACTTGCCCGCAGTGGCAAGAGACAATTCAGAAGAGGTATATCAGAAATTTATTTTTAAAAAACGGGTTATAGCACTTGAGTAATCTTATGGTACCTCTTTGCATCGTTCAAAAAGAATTGATGAGTTTTTGAAATTGATCACCATAATCCGTATGAAATCGTCAAAATCTCGACCTTTTGTTGCATAATGTTTTGTGAAGCACAGTCATTATGGTCGAAATTCGGAAAAAGGAAGGAAATATGGTTTCTTATTTATGATTTCTTCATCTCTGATTTTATTTTGCCTTGGATCCGATACAAGCAGAACGAGATATCTTTCACGCTTTGTCAAAATGATGCCAATTTTAAGCCATGTATAATGTTATTTGACAATCCGAAAATGTCCTTTTGCTTTTGAAGTCGCCGTAAAACATAATAAAACATAGTTTTTTTGCAGAACCTTACTTGCTCTCTGTTCGAATCCGTCATTCTTAATTTACTGTCATTATTTTATGTATAGTCTGTCCCCAACTATTCAGAGTTTTGATGTACTCGTTTGTTAACGACGTCCTAATGGTGACGGTCGACCCATTGGGTAAAGGCGGCCCTACTTTGGACTCGTTTTTGCGCTTTCAGCCGGGCGAAGTTGTTCCACAAACCTATAAAACTTTGGACGCCGAATCTTGCCGCAGTTTGGTGCACGACATTGAAGAAGTGTTAAACGCGCCACCTCCGCCGCCTGGCGAGTACCAACCGCGCTGGAACCCTAATTATGGTGGTTATAGACACACGTGAGCAAAATTAAAGTCACAAATTTTCCCTACAGAGTTCATAGCGACCAGGAAAAGGCCGGGAATTTTTAGTTGGACCGGGAAAACCGGGAATTTCTTGAAAATAAAAAATTTAATGAACGTTTTATCGTACTTTCACATTAATTTTATTGCTTCTATGAATATTTTAGGGTAAAACCCCTAACTTCGAACACATTTGGCTTTGACTTCATTCAGCGGCTTCAAAAATGTAGAAAATGGGAAACCAGTTCTAACTTCGAACACTTTTTATTTTTTCAAGAAATTGGCTTAGAATCATTGAACAACAACAAAACATTGCAATACGAGATTATAACAATCAACTAAATGACAAAAAACCGTTATGGGTATTCATATTACAAAGCAATATTATAGAAGTTCAACAGCAAAGTTACAGGTGGAACGAATTGAAATTCAACAATGATGGGAGGTGGGAATCTGGAGATAATGAGCCTCTAAGGCTTCTTTGAAAAAATATATTACAGATTCGTATAACGACTGCAGTAGTTATGCAACTATCACAATGATAATAAATGTCCTTGTCGAAATCGTCAGGCAAGCAGTCTTCAGAAATCCAAACTTGGCACAAATCCCATTAAGCCCAAGTTTTTGGAGGCTGTTCTTACTCTTTTTTTACAAATAGTATTAGTTTCTATCACAAATTCTTCCTCACATAAAGAGCTTTAAGACAGATGTTTGGCTTCGTCCCTGCCTCTTGCAGCTTTTACCTTTCTTCTAGGGTCTAAATTCTTTAACCGATTAATTGCTTCATCCGCAGTTGAAGCTTCCCTAACTTCGAACAGGGTGTTCGAAGTTAGGGAACAAGTGAATAATCGAAAGAATCACTTGCCTTCTTAAAATAGTTAAAAACGTTTATGATATTTAGATTCTACACTCCAAATTTAGCTGAACCACATGAAATTAGATCCTACTTATTGATATCATTGAAATTATTTACTGTTGAAAAAACTATTTCTCGAAAATCACAACCATAATCGGATGTGACGAAATTTTTAAAATCTGACGGCTACAATAAATTTTGTAATAATATAAAACGTTAATTAGCCTCCTTCCTTATTGGAAAAAACAGAACGTGGAAATCTTTTGAGTTGAATGATTTAGACGTCACGACACAAATGTGTTCGAAGTTGGGAACGTGTTCGAAGTCGGGGGTTTTACCCTATTTGAATTACCTGGTTTTGTTTTCGTTAATTTCATTTTGTGATTTCAAGACCTTGTTCTTGGCTTTCAATGGTCATTTTTTCTGTTGAAATTTTTAGGAATCTGAAATGTCAAAAAGCGTCCTGTTTCTAAGATGCTTCCATTGATTGAAAGCAACGACTGTTACGAGACTGTCTAAGCTGAAAGTCTCTGTTTAGCCGTACTCGCATGTTTTTAAATAGGTATATAAATTTTGGACTGTTGTTCTTTTTTGATTCTTGTTTGCATCTCAAATTTTCACGTACCTGTTATACTGAAAAAATATGTCAAAACCTACAGGGAAAAAAACGTTTTCACCTACCGGGAAAAAGCCGGGAATTTTGTTTTTGGGAATCGCCATGAACCCTGTCTCTAGAACAGGATCACTGCATCTATCCAGAACTAAAGTTTCAGTCATCAAAATTTGAAAAAATGTCAAAAATCATTTTTCATGGTGCCTGTTAGTTACTAACAGCTGCATCAGAAGTACATAAAGTCGGAAATCTAGCAAGGAGTATAGTGGGAGAATTAGAAGGTAGCAGCGGCCCTTTTTGCTCGCCAACGTTCGGGAAAGGGAGCTTCACGCATAAATGTAACGGAGCTCCATTCTGGTGCGGAGGGTCATCGATTGTCCAGAATTTTAGGGGGTATTTTTTCGATTATCAAGTCTGTAAAACGGTTCAAAAAACGATAATTTTTGTCTATAAAAACCTTAAAAATATGTATTGATTGCGCGAAGCGCTGGAAAAAAAATAACATTTTTGACCATTTTCTGTTCAAGAATGACAATTTTTTTTCAAAAAATTGACATTTTTCTGTTTTTTTTTCCGGTCAGAGGTTGGTGAGTTAGTTTGAAGGGGTAAACTGGAATTTTAGCAGTGTATTAAATGTTAACTGATATTTTCTAAGAAAACCCGTGCAAAAGGAACTTAAACGGTCAAAATCTATTGGCGGCGACTGGACTAAGTGCAAATAGAGCAGCTCCTGAATTTAAGGCTGGTATTAACTAGAGATGTATCGAGTCCAAAATTTTGGAAATATTGGGTCCGGTTCCAGAATTCCGAGAATATCGGGTCCGGTACCGGGTCCAAAATTTCAAGAATTTCGGGTCCGGGTCCAGCAGAATAGTTGGCTAATTTCAGGTCCGGGTCCATTATACTTTTTTAAACACTTATCTGTGCAATATACGTGCATATCTTCACGTAATAAAGACTAGAGATGTATCGGGTCCGAAATTTTGAAAATGTCGGGTCCGGGTCCAAAATTTTAAGAATATCGGGTCCGGGTCCAACAAAATAGTCGGATAATTTCGGGTCTCATTTCGGATCCGGGTCCCCGATACATCTCTAGTATTAACCCACATATGTTTAAAAAAACCCAGGCAGTAAGCTGCCAAAAAACCGTGGGTAGTGAATGAGCATCCGCCGGGCCTGGTAGGGACAATAACTCCACCATAATCCTGAATGCACAGGTGTAATTTCAGCCATATGATTTTTGGCAAATGTTGAGACGGATCACCATATGACGGCTATCCATGTTTTGCCTTTATCATTTATTCCTTTTCAACGCATGCTGCAATATATTTTTGCTTTATCGGACTCCTAAAAAATTTGGTTCGATGCTCATATCCAACGCATGGACCACACTATCTATCGCAGTGGAAAAATGGAAGAACGCTAAGACATTGAAGAGAACGAATTCCTATAACACAGTGATTTTCTTCCTCATTGCACAATTTTCCGTGATCATATTTTTGTTTTGATCTTTGTTATTACTCATTTAAATACCAAATATTTCTTCCAATTATGCCATTCTAACTTCTGTACATACATTAGCTTGCATATTTCCTCGAATCATCTGTAAAGTAAATTTCTGAAGTTGAGGTCATCTAAAATTCAGACTCCTGAATAGACTTTTTCAAACTGCCTATCAGAGCACCCCATGGGGGGCATGGGGGTATTACCCCCCTCTTAGATTTGGAAATTCATTTACTACCCCCATAAAAACAGCTCACTAATAGCAAAAAATTTTGGTAGACCTCATCCTCTCCCCAGTAGGTTATAGTAATTCGAGAAAAATTGCACAATGTGTGATTCTGAGGAATTACTCACTGCTGTTTTTGACACATTTACTGAGCAAATCGTAATGGGAAAGTATGCAACTTCTGTGCCATATAGCGATTTTTAGGAAAGGATATCAGCACATTAATATATACTACTTGTAGGAAATCATTATAAATATAATTGGGAGATGAAATAATGACTTATGTATATGTGATTTATCGAAAAATCGCCTCTTGGGAAGTCTTCCTCTTCATGCTCTCCTTTCCTTTTCCCCGCTTCTGCGTTGGGTATTCTGTGTGCATATGATTACCCAAGCTGTGGCGTACTCTCCTGCTATGAGTTGAGACATGTGAGGTCTGTTGACGTGGATCAGGAGTAGTACTTGGTTTCAAACTCGTAGATCATAATGTAATGGGATTAATAATACTAAAGCCGCATTCAGTATCAGGACTTTCAATTGGAAGCACTGTTCCGAGCCTTAGCAGGATACTGCTGCGATGCTGGTTCAAATAATGTTTCCAAAAGTATGTTGTGTCCGATTATTGAAATGTGCAGGAATCAGTTGGCTTGACAATCTTCAAAGTGTGACTATTCCCTACACATAATTAGTGCATTGAAGTTGCATGATTGGGAGCTGGAAAAAGGGAGAGTATTGCAAAAACTCCCCCCCTCCTCTGCAAAAAAGTTGGGAGCAAAAAAAAAAGGTCACGGCATATTTTAAGTACTACCCGTAAAATTTACGATTTTACCCCTACCTAAATTTTCGACCTTGGGGACCTCTGCTGCCTATGGTCATCCGCTCTCAAAAATCAAAAAAGATTGACTGTCATCGAAATTTTTGAGAAGATGATCTCGATCAAGTAATTTTTCTCAAATTACGTTCTACGTATGAAACTTTTTACCAGGGAGTCATTTTTTCCAAGGTCAGCTCACCAGTAACTCATTTTTTCGTGGTGGCATGAACAATTTTTCAGTCATTTTGTCTTGATAGTCAATTTTTTTCCTATCTTTAGACTGGGGTTACCCAATTTTCGAAATGTTGTTTGCGATTGGTAATAATAAGAATTCGTTGTTGGCTATTATTGGCCTAACAATCGCATAAAAAAGTGAAACACCTTTATTTGAATAACACAATGTAACACACAATAATAAAGATGAGTACAGTAACCCACCTCTTATCCACCGGCTGCATTGTCTGGACTGCACAATTTCATCAAAGAATTCTATTTTAACCATACATGTAATTAGGGGGTGGGAGTGCTATGGGAGCCCCCCCCCCCCCTAGAAGTTTTCGACCATATGGCTAGCCATTGGGCGACCGCCAATTTCCAATCCATTGGGCGACCGCCAATTTCCAATCCAATGGCTAGCCATATGGTAGCCGTAGGAACCCCCATACTTTTGGTCGGAAAAATACTGGAAAATGTCAATTTTATGACGAAAAATGTCAATTTTTGAACAAAAAATGGTAGAAAATGTGAATTTTCTTGGCGCTTCGCGCCATGAATACATTTTTTCGGTCATTTTGGAAAAAATTACTATTCTTTGAACTATTTTTCGGACTTTTTTCGTGAAAAAGTCGATTTTTTTTTCTTGAGAGACCCTTCCCCCCCCCAAAATTTTGGGAATTACTGACCCCCGGCCCCAAAAAACCCCCCCCCCCCAGACCTCGGGCCCCCATTACATGTATGATTTTAACTTATCTTATACATTCAGGTTCCAAAGCAACTTTGACGAAAATCGTTTTTTGATTAGTGGATCAAGCGAAAATGAACCACAACAACCGGTATCAATCGGAATTTCTCAAAATAATCAAAATCGTTTTTCCCGAGTGGACTGGTTTGCAAGTGAGTTAGGTTTGCATCAGTTGTCTGCAATATAATTTAAAGGCGATATTTTTGATGGAATAACAAGCTCGAGTTGTAATACAGTCTCAGCAAAGCGTGTATAATTTGTGAGGAGTATTTTTTAATCAAAAATGTCCAAAAAGTACCAAAAATCTCAAGAAAATGTCAAATAAGGTTGATGAAAATTTTGGAAGAATTTACCAACAGGAATGCGCAGTTTCCAATCGTGAAACTGTATTGAACCGTCGAACCATAATTGTGTATTTTATCTAACACGGGCAGTGATAAATAGTTTTGCTAATTGGAAAATTTAGATTTCTGGTTGTTTGCCTGTCCTTTCGAACTGAAAATTTACTTGCTTGAATTCATAAAAAACGTTTAATTTTCTGCCTGCTCATTGACTTAATTTAGCTGATGGGAAACATGTGCACCTATTTTCAGCACGCGTGTTAGTCTAATCTGACGTCAGTCTATCTTGGTTGATGCACTGGAAAATGTTATGTTTAATTTTTAAAATTCAACAAGATCTATTTTTGGCAAAAAAATTCTATGTTCATTTTTCTAAAAAAAATAGTGATTTCTACCTGGACATTTTGTTTATTAAGCGTGAAAAGAGGGGATACTATTAGCGTCGTTTTTTATTGGGGGGGGGGGGGGATGAATCGAGAGTAGGAAACTCGATCGTTTTTAATATTTCGATACAGAATAAATCGTAACTGGCACGAAATGAAAAGAAAAAAATCATTAATCAGACTTTTCTTGTGAATGATATTTTCAGTGTAGCCTGCATAATATGCTTAGCGGGTAGTATGTCTACCCAGGATTGGTCTCGGCAAAGTTGAAAAGTAGGCTCCAGGACAAACTTAATTAAATTGTCAGAAATTTGGAGTTAGCAGATTTCAGTTAGTCTTAAATAGTCTCCAATAAAATGTTAGAGATTTCCGGGAAATAAATTCGTTTCATGTTCAATAGAAATTTCAATTTCTCAAAAAAATAAACTGGTAATCTAAATCGGTGCCAGAACATGGGCCATTCAATGAAGTTGTGATAATTTGAGCGAAGGGAATCTTTAAGGTTCGTAATACAACTGAATAAAATCAAGAATCAAAAAGGATTATTTCAGTTGCAATACTAGAGTAAGCGGTGCCCTTTTATGATGATTCAATGTTTGGACCTTTTCATTATTCCCAATGATTGCCAAAAATTTTTCTGAAGATGATTTGATGGACATACTTTTTGAATAAAAATATCAAAGTTAATTCAAAAAGAAAAATAAAATGAAAATTGCCTCATTAGTGGTTGTATGTTGAAATGTGATTACATCAGAAAAGAATGGCCAACAGATCAATAGCAAAGTGTTTGAAATTTTCAAGGACAGGTTTTTCTAGCGAATAATTTTCATTTTATGGCCTGTAGAATTTTTTCCAAATTAAGCCCAAGAAGCCTTAGCCAAAGGCTAGGCCTAAGCCGAAAGCTAAGCCCAAGCCGAAAGCTAAGCCTAAGCCGAAGGCTAAACCTAAGCTTAGACCCAAGGCTAAGCCCAAGCCAAAACCTAGGCCGAAGACCAAGCCTAAGCCGAAACCTAAGCCGAAGCCGAAACCTAAGCCGAAGCCCACGGCTAAGCCTGAGCCAAAACTTAAGCCTTAGCCTAAGCCTAAGCTTAAGCCCAAGGCTAAGCCTAAGCCCGAGGAAGCCCAAGTCCAAGGTTAAGCCCAAGCGTAAGCCCAGTGTATGTAAACCATACAACCTATGCGTAAAAAACTTGGAAAAAATTCGATAGGCCATAAAGTGCATAAGTGCCGAATGTTCTACGCTAAGGGCCGGATGACAGAAGGCTGAATAAACTATTCAGCAAATAGTACTATTCAGTGAATAAAATTTCTTATTGTGAATAGCTATTCGGCCGATAAATGAGCAAATAGACTATTCGTTGAATAAATTTATCCATATGACAAAACAGTGAATAAGCATTGCATAGCTATACCATGAAAAAAACATAAATGTATGCGCAACATAAATGAATGCTTCTGTTCAGCTAATTTTGTCCAAACGTGTTTCTTTTGTTTTCAGTTGTACACTGAACATTAATGTTTACGACTGGCGAGAGTCTGCCTCAGTGTTTTTTGAATTCGCAAAAGTTATGATCGAGAGTTAAATTTCTCTCCAAATGAAATCAATTTTCTGCTTGGATGTTTGCGTTAAGATAATCCTCCTTTGATTAATACGATACAGAACAAAAAAACTGATGATCAATTTGCGAGCCAGAAAAGGGCAATTTCTGCTCCACCTTCCACTGCCGAATGCAAGATTGGCAGTGCAATGCATGATATCTATGATTGCGCGTTTCGGAAAAACCCTATCGGTTTATCTGGTACCAATCAGCCCAAAAATTTGGTTGGCTGTCGAATCGTTTCCATGGTTGTCAAGCCAAACCGGGGTTGGGAACCAGATGTATAGTATGTAGATTTATTTTGTACAAAATAGACAGAATGCGGTCAAAGTGTATTTTTAGGCTTATTTAATAGTCTATACACTAGGACATGCCAGTATATCTAGCGAACCTGGAAAAGCTGGGAGGTCAGGAGAAAAAATACGCCTGAAATCATAGCAAGTCAGAGAATCTAAAAAAGTGCATTCTGGTCCGTCTTAAAAGGACGAAATCTAAAATTTTTCATTGATTGCCTGGTTGATGGGTTGATTCCCTGATCGGTTTGCTTATTTTCTGATTGGTGTGTTTATTCCTTGGTTGGATTGGATGATTGATTTCCTGATTCAATGGTTGGTTGGTTGATTCCCTGGTTGCTTTTTTCGCTAATTTCTTGATTAGTGGGTTGATTTTATGATTCAATGGTTGGTTGACTGACTGATTGGTTGATAACATGGTTAGTTGATTAATGCCCTGGTTAGTTGATTGTTTATCCGATTCTCTGGTTGGTTCATTGGTTTCCTGATTTTCTGGTTGATTGGTAACCTATAAATACCCTGCTATACTTCGTCGGATAGTGTCGGTCGACAGTCGGACAAAGCGGCTATACTTCTGCAATACGACACCGGATTGCAATTTCGATCGAGTTGAAATTTGTTGTCCGACACAAGAAAATCCTTCGATTTTCTGCATTTAAGGCCCTGCCATACTTCGTCGGATTGGTTTATTTCCTAGTTGATTGATTACCTAGTTTTTAGTGGTCTGTCTCCAAGTCCTCTATCTCGCTTTTGCTGTTGAAATCGGTTCACACACAAAACATGATCTGGTGCTGAAAATCCAATCATTTGGTGCGAAACTTGCCTCATCTGGTAGAGAGTTGCATCCAGTTGAACATATTGTCCAGGTGTGCTGTAAGCTATCACTCAACAAATCAATCAACTCTCGTAAAATGTTTCTTTTGAACTGGTACCGTAAAAAGAATTGCTGGTCATCATAAATTTCGAAAGATTCGAACAACAAAATAAAGGACGATTAATAAAATCAAATTCTTCTTCTTCTCCCACGTCATTAAAGAAATCAAGAAAGTCTGCTTCGTCTATTTTTCGTGAAAGAAAAACTTGAAAAGGAATTTTCTTGTGCTATTTTCTTTTTTATTCGTGCTAAGATCAGATATAAAATCGACGAATAAAAAGGTGGACTTTTATGCATAGAATAAGCTATGCAGAATAAAATCGTCGCATAAATTTATGCGACGATTTTATTCAGTGAATATTTCTATTTTCTGGCCGCTATTCACTAAATAGCACTATTCAGCCTTCTGCCATCCGGCCCTAAATGTCTATAAAATTTATTATAAATAGGAAGGAACGTTGAGAGTAATTTGGCCGGAAAGCTGAATGCGTAATTTTATCGGATTAATACTAGTCGATAGAAATATGCATATGTGCATGGTATTTTTTCAGTCTCATTCATATTTTTTTTCTTAGACAAAGGTACCAGGAATTTTCCCAATAATCCTTTATTTGGCGCTAATGACCGATGGCAAGCCACCGCCGCTTTCGGCTCTCGTTCCAGATCACATTCTCGCCATCGGGGCAATGATAACGACGATGGTGGCAATAATGGACGTTTAGGACCTTCTCTTTCGTCCACATTCCCTAACGGATTTTTGGTCGGCCCGCCCCTGCCGCCGTCGCAAATAAATTCGTCGTCTGACAACGATGCCGACACAATCGATACCCGCCGCGATCATTTGGTCAGAAAATTGAGCGAAATTTTCCCACGCGATTTAATTTCGCGCGTTATGAAAAAACACAAAGACGTAACTGATTTGCAAGTTTTGAGCAATTTGATAACAGACGATATGAATTCGAGCACTTAGACAAAAAGAAAGACATCGGAAGTACGTGAAAAGACGGAAAAGTATGCACACATTTGTACTCTCTTACACTGAACAGAATTTAAATTTGAAGTTTTCTGTACATAATATACATCTGATCTTTTCTGGCTATTTGCAGCAAATTTTATTTGGTGTATGTGCCTTCTTCGCTTTTCGTTAATGCGGTGTTTTTTCTTATAAATAGCCAGACATAATAGGTTATCTGAAAAATCCATCGATAAAAATATCGTTGTCAGCATTATTATTTGACAATTTTTCGAAAAATTGCGCATTGGTGGAACCATTCATACTGCAAAAGCTCGTTTCGGAATTGGTTTCGCTTCTGATTCTGTCATTTGGCACGCCATTATCCTAGTCTAGCCAGGTAACGCCACTTGTGAGTTTAAATTCATCCAAGGCGAGTGCAGCCTTCATGTTCTGTGGATTCCTGTGTAAATAATTTTCACTCGACATTCATTCTAATCGGGTTGACGATTTAATTTTCAAATTATTACTTTCGTACGTGCAGTTTTATCACTAACTGTGAAATGAATCACGAATATTTCTATTCCAGAAAAACCGACTACAACCTTGAGTATATCTAAGCTGAATAAAATTTTGCTTTACGCCTGAAAGTCTAAAGTTTCCGTTGTTTCATACTAGAGCCTTAATTAATAACAGTTTGGTTCGTGTTGACTTTGTAACTTAATTCTCTTTATTTACGAATGCCATTTGAAATTTTATTTGAATAAATTTTTTTATAGCAATGTCCTAGTTTATTGTTATTTAAATTGTTTGTCGAATTTTATTTTAGCCTCGACTTACGAATACTGTCAATCCTGAAAAACCAAGATACATTTTCTCGGACGTCTGTCTGTGTCAGGCATTATTTGATAAAGCAAGTAATGTTCAAAATTTCTCTCTTCCGGGGTAATCAAACATTGAATTAAAAACGTATAAGGATTCTTGAAGTGAAATTTCTTTAATCCGGATAAAAATCATTTGGTGTGAGGTCATGATTTTTTGCAGTGTTGACCCCTCATGCATAAAGAGATATAACTATGCTTATTTCAGGGATTCATTAGATCTGAATTAAACTGCACGTCCAGAGACGCTTTCTAGAAAAATCACTCCTAATTTCAGTATCTGGGTTTTTCGATTAGAATTTCAACAAATCTGATCTTCTTTCACGGTGACCAATATACTTGGAAAACTTGGAAAATTTAGAGGAAAAAGTTATGCCTGGGAAACCTAGAAAAGTCAGGGAATTTCTCAAGATTCTTCTGCTATAATTGTTTTCAGAAGAGAAATTTTCCGGTTAACAAGACCAAAAAGATGCGTTGTGGTGCGTTTTAGAAGACCAAAATCTGAAAATTTTCAGGCGGTTCGCGCTTATTCCAAGTCCTACTATATTTGGTTATCTAACTTTGGCTATAGCCCAGTAGTTAAGAAGTCCACCATTACACAATTATACTCCATTAATTTTGAAATGATCAATTCAGCGGTCGGAGTTTCGTTGTATCTGACGAAGTTGATAAATTTCAACTTTTTCCATGATTTTGAGAATTTTCCACGTGAATAACAGTTTAATTCAAAAATATGTTTGAAAAGCACACATTCCGACTATTGACACTTTCGTGCAGAAAACGCATGTTTGAAAAATTCTACATGTTAAAAAATGTGGCTCCTTTGCACTACTGTGGAAAAAAAGCGCGCTGAAAAACATTGATTCTCAGTACAAAGAAGCTATCATGGAAACAGTTCCTCAAAAGAAAATGGACGGCCACAGAAACCAGAAAATGCGTGAGACGGAGGATAAAAATAATGGAAGAGGAGAACCGTTAAATTGAAGAAAATTTGTTGCCAGAAACAAATTTGTTATAAATCGCAGAATTGAAAAAATTAACAATATTTTTGAATTAGTTTGATGAAATTTTGTTGTGATCATGTGCGCTTTATACGTTTTTACGGCTTCACTTACCATTTTATGCATGAATTACTTATGATTTTCGCTCTGAAAAACCTGGAAAATTCCGAAAAGTCAGGGAATTTCATTTTGGAAAACTGTTCGGTCTCTTTGATGATGGAAAGCTCAAAAATTGGCGATAACTGAAGTACAAAAATTGACGCCAAAAGCAGTGGTTTACTGTGAATATAAAGCCATCCTTTTCGAGCAGAGTATGTAATATTTTAGTTTCTTAAGATGATGCGACCGAAGTTGAGAATTTTTAGAATCGTTTTCTCGTCAGCTAGAACTTGTCCAGCAACTTTTACAGCTGGAACTTTGTTCAACGTTTCGTCTCGATGTTCGCCTTCCGCAGTCACGATTCAGTCCAAATTTTATGCCAAGCATAGCAGCAGCAGTGGCCCTAAAAATAGAAAACAGTCGATGAACCGAGACGTCGACTATTGCGATGAATTATTAGACATGCAAGCATTCAAAAATGATTTGCAACACGAATTAAATCGATATAAACAAGAAATTTTGGATCAATTATCGTTGAGAGTGAATTTGAACGCTTACGAAAATTTAATGATCAAATTACCGGACGAGCAAGGTTCGGTGCCGTTGAATCATATCGCAAAAGTTTCGTTAAAAAATCCTCAAATGCTGATGATTAATGCGACTATGTCTCCGGACAAAGTTGCGCTGATAACGGGCGCTTTGTCGAAAAGTGCGTTGAATGTGAATCCACAGGTGAGAAATAGTCTCCCGCTACGCTTTCTTTTGCCGCTGAGTGTGCTTAGGCACCCGCGCAATAATTTTATATTGGCATATTGACCTTAGGATGAGTTTTAAAAATTCCAATAACATTTTTTCCACGTAGTATTACATGGATAGAGTGCTGAACTAAAAAAAATCTTTTTACCACTTGAAGAAATGTTTTTTATCATTACCTTAGATAGTCCTATAGTTTTATGTATTCAAATAGAGACAAAGAGCGGCCAAAAATCAAAACCTATTATGTCACCACCGTACCTCTCCCACCTGAATTTTTTCTTCTCAAAAAATTTTCCTGACGGTAAAAACGAGCGACGATGACTTGGCTGCATTGAGGTTTTTTAGGGGCAACCCTGATATGATTCGATGTAATAACTGCGATTTTTTAAGGCTGACGGAGCGATGATTCACGTCCCATTGCCCCGAGTGACTCGCCAGCACAGAGAATCGTTAGTCAAAAACGCCAAAAATTTGTACAATCAATGTTTTGAAAGGTTGAGGCGAGTTAGGAAACATCATCACGACGGTTTTGCCAAAAAAGAAGATTCCGTGTCGAAGGACGAGCTTGTTAAGACTATCAAAGTTTTGGACGAAACAGTCAAAGAATATGCAAGAATAGCCGAAGATATGATGAAACAAAAACAAAAAGAATTGATGAATGAAAATTTATAATTGAATGGTTCGGAATTTTGTGCACAATAACAGCGGGTGACCTTCCTTTTTTGCTGTATCCTCAATAAGTGCAGCAAGTTAATTCTGTAAAGTTGTTTAGCACGCTTCAAGACTGTCTACTGTAGAGACTAATATAAAAAGATCACCGCGAGTGTCGCTTATTCCTCTTTTTTCGCCCCTAATTCCATCAATTTCCGATATGCTTTTGTCAATCGCTTTCATATTGTTCATAAATATCACGTTTTGCACGACAAAAGAATGTCTTTCTGATGGCGTCCAGAAATTAACGTTTGATATGTTGTCTGACACAAAGGTAAATATAACGAGATCTTCATTCCATCGCAATCGCACTTCTTCACCACACCACCGTTTTTTCTTGAAGATTTTTTTCCACGTGTGGACCATGACCATAACCAAAATTTTTCCGATAATTTTCCATGTATTTCAAACATGTTCATATTTTGGTAATGGGTGCCTTACATATTACCCGTATCCAAAATTTTTTAGAATGTACTGAATAAAAAGAAAGTCATTTTTTCAGTAGAGACGACATATTTTCGGTTAGTTTATGTGTGCTTGAATTCGGGTTTTTTTGCACGGGCCAGGTTGCAATGTGCAACTTGGCAGTGGCTAGATCATACCTGCATACCTGTAAGAGCTCCGACCAGTTGGGGGGGGGGAAATGATTTTGGGTACAGGGTTGGCCAAGTTGGGGCAAGCCCGTAGCCAGGATTTTTCCCAGAGGGGGGGCACACTTTTTTCAGGGCCAATATCTCAGCCAATATTAGTGATAGAAAAAATCTGAATGCAGATTCGAGCGTCTCTCAACAAGCTCTACAAAATGAGCTATAACACAGACATATTTGAGATGAAAAATACTTTCTGAATTTTGAGTAGATTATCCGCGCGAAGCACCAAAAATTTTTCGCGTTTTTTCGTCTCTAAACGTCTAAAAATGCATTTCCAGATCTTTTTTTGACTGAAAAAAATTTTCCTCAATATGAACCAAGCCCAAATTTTTTCTCCACATTTCAAAATTTTGTTTCACAAAAGAAAAGACCCAAAATCACTGTTTTTCCCCCGGGCCTTTTCCCCAAATGGGGAAAGGGATCAAAATTTCCCCCCCCCCCCCCATTTTCCCGAAGTCGTTTTTTCGCTCAAAAATGCTCACAGACGCTCTATTTACGTGTTTTCGGGCTTTTTCAAGCCTTCTGGTGTTTTCAGATTTTTTGGGTATTGATATTCTGCGACGCTGGAAAATCAATTTTCCGAACGTTTTCAAGAATTAGATTTGAACTTTGTGTTCAAAAGTCGTAATTTCTAGAATTTTACTTGAAAAAGTTTAAAACCAGTATAATTTATTTGTAAACTCTCATACTTGGTCGAAAATATATGAGTAAGCAGAGTATAAATTTCCGAAAGGTATTTCCATGAAGCATTTGAATTGATTTTACGTTAGAAAAGAAATAATTGCATCAAAAAGCTTAGAGACTTGACGTGTTGATCTTTCTCAAAATGAAAAAATGCGAATCTTCATTAAATATTATGATAAAATATTGAAGATTACCAATGAAAACATGAGATAATACGTTCAAGATGATGAAAACTATTATAGATTATATGATAAATGAAGGTAGACATGCTAAAAGCCGCGCCAGGGGTTAATGCATAATAATGATTATTAAAGTTATAATCGGCGCGAAGCGCCGGAAAATTGTGAGATTATGACCTTATAAAATGCACCAAAATGTATCTTTTCTGTATCCGATCCCCAAAATTTGTTTAAAAAAATTCAAATCTCCACAGAGGGGGGCATGCCCCCCACCCCCCCCTCGCTACGGGCCTGAGTTGGGGGGGGGGGGGTCCCCCCAAAACCCCCCCCCCCAAGTACAGGTATGCATACCTGTACGTACCTGAGGGGGTTGGGCCCCCCCAAATTGGCCAACCATATACCCAACGCCCCCCCCCCCAACGCCACCCCATACCTGTAAGACCTCCGAAAAAGTCGAAATTTTTCCCAAAAAAGGCCAAAAAACATACACTTTTTTGCAAATTTTTTTAATTTTTTCCAAACTGGGGGGGTTGAATGATTTTGGGTACAGGGTTGGCCAAGTTGGGGGGTCCCCCCCCAAGTACAGGTACGCCTTCCCCCCCCCCCCCAAATTTCGGTTCCCCTTCAACTGGTCGGAGATTTTACAGGTATGGGCTAGATGGACTTGAGTCCATCGAGCCAAAACACACAAAGTGGCTAAATGGACTATGGTTTTGTTTTAGTACAGTGAATGTATGGATATTGATATTTGTGAGCCAAATTTCCAAACCTGCAGATCTAGAGCTTCGAAGAATAACAATAAAATTAAAATTCAAGTGTCCGTTTGTGTGTTTGTGGTTCACAACACTATGAGTGTATAACATGTTACAAGATATACCTCTTAAAAAGAAGCAACTTAGAACCATATAGCGCAATCTATAAACGTGCTGTACATAAAATATACCTAAAGTACGACGTCATTTGTTATAAAATAACCCCATGTTATAAAATAGCACCACGTTACAAGATAAACCTATGTCATAACATAGGCCTACGTTACAGCATATAAAATTTTTTTTCTCCTTTCGACATATTATAAATATGGTCCTGTGTTGAGATGTGAATTTTTTTTTCATTTTGGACATGTTATAACCATACATGTAATTGGGGGGGGGA
Source organism: Romanomermis culicivorax (assembly GCA_963922205.1). NCBI lineage: Eukaryota > Metazoa > Nematoda > Enoplea > Mermithida > Mermithidae > Romanomermis > Romanomermis culicivorax. The sequence continues at coordinate 475,218 of CAWUHX010000043.1, forward strand.
AGTGCTATGGGAACCCCCCCCCCAGAAATCGTCGACCACATGGCTAGCCATTGGGCGACCGCTCCCCCCAGGATTTTCCAATCCTATGGCTAGCCATAGGGTAGCCCTAGGACCCACTGTTTTTTTTCCACATTTGCACTATAATGTGGAAAAAAAATCTGGAATGTGGAAAAAATTTTTGAGGTCTTTCCACAAATGTGGAAGAAAAATTTGGGGTTTTCATATTGAAAAGATGCATTTTGGTGCATTTTAGAAGGTCATAATCTCAAAATTTTCCGGCGCTTCGCGCCGGTAATAACTTTAATAATCATCATTATTCATTAAGTAGTTCAGGCGCGGCTTTTATCATGTCTGCCTTCATTTATCACTTAATCTATAATAGTTTTCATCATCTTAAACGTAGTATCTCATGTTTTAATTGGTTATCTTCAACATTTTATCATAATATTTAATGAAGATTCGCATTTTTTCCTTTTGAGAAAGATGAATACACGTCAAGTCTCTATGATTTATGATGCGATTATTTCTTTGCTAACGTAAAATCAATTCAAAAGCTTCTTGGAAATATCTTTCGGAAATTTATATTCTTCTTACTCATATATTTTCGACCAAGTTCATGAGAGTTTACAAATAAATTACAGATTTTAAAATTTTTCAAGTAAAATTCTAGAAATTACGACTCTTGAACACTAAATTGGAATCTAATTCTTGAAATAAATGTTCGGAAAAATGATTTTCCAGCATCCTAGAATGTCAATATACCCAAAAAATTTTCCGGCGCTACGCGCCGGAAAGTACCATCTTTTTTGGGCTTTCACTTGTCATCAGAGAGGGCTTGACTATTGATTTCTTGTGTAATTCAAGTCAATTATGCTCTTGGATAGTTTGCTACAAAACTTGTTCAACAACGCTTGTAGATTAGGCTTTTAAGTCGAACATTTCAATTTTTCTCCAATTTTAATGAATTAACTTCTCTAAAAACACCGGAAGGCTTGAAAAAGCTCAAAAACAGTGCGATAAAGCGTCTGTGAGCATTTTTAAGCCAAAAAACGGATTTTAAGACGAAAAAAAATTTTTTCCACATGTGGAAAAAAAATTTGACCCCTTTCCACATTTGTGGAAAAAAGTTCGTGGAAAAAAAACAGTGCTAGGACCCCCATACTTTTGGTCGGAAAAATGTCAATTTTTGAACAAAAAATGGTCAAAAACGTCCATTTTCTCGGAGCTTCGCGCCATAAATACATTTTTATCATTGTTTAGACAAAAATTACATTTTTTTGAACTGTTTTCCTCTGACTTTTTTCGGGAAAATATCGAATTTTTTTCCTTCAGAGACCCCTCCCCCCAAAATTTTAGGAATTACTGACCCCCAGCCCCAAAAAAGTGGCCCAACCCCCCTAGACCTCGGGGGTCAGTATAACCATTCATGTAACGGAACTCCGAGGTCTGGGGGGGGGGGTTGGGGCACTTTTTTGGGGCCGGGGGTCAGTAATTCCCAAAATTTTGGGGGGAGGGGTCCCCGAAGGAAAAAAATCGATTTTTTCCATGAAAAATGTCCGAAAAAACGGTTTAAAAAGTAGTAATTTTTGTCTAAAAAATGATAAAATATGTACTTATGGCGCCAAGCGCCGAGAAAATTGACGTTTTTGACCATTTTTTGTTCAAAAATTGACATTTTTCAGTGTTTTTCTAAAACTATGGGGGTCCCTAGGGCTACCATATGGCTAGCCATAGGATTGGAAAATCCTGGGGGGTCGCCCAATGGCTAGCCATATGGTCGACGATTTCTGGGGGGAGGGGGTTCCCATAACACTTCCCCCCCCCCAATTACATGTATGGTTATAACATACTGACACGTTGTCTTATAGTCTTATGTTATAACGTGGTCTCACATGATAACACACTAGAATTTTGGTTATTGTTCGAAGCTCTAGATCTGCAGGTTTGTAAATTTGGCTCACAGCTCTCAATATCCATACATTTACTGTACCATAAGAAAACTCGAGCCCATTTAGCCATTTTGCGGGTTTTGACTAGATGGACTCGAGTCCATCTAGCCACTGCCGTGCAACTTGGGGAAAAATTTTGGTTGCACGCTCTAAAATCGATAAATTAGCTTATGTTCATTGGAAAAAATATCAGAAGCTAGCTTTCTTGTGTTTCATTCGATTCACGTCGGTTTTCAACTTTCCAAACCCAATTTTCTGAATTTTGGAGAGAAAATGAAAAAGGTTGATATATAGTATTAGCTAGAATGACATTTTCTAACCGCGCACTGGAATAATATAGAAAAATTATTAAATAATTAAAATCCGGCGCAGAGCGCCGGAAAATTTTTACTATTTTCCATTTTATAATGCAAATTTAATTTGGGAATTGCGATGTATAAGTACAATGATATTGCAAAAAATTTAAAATGTAAAAAAATTTAGGGGGTAATTCCCCCCTAACCCCTTCTAAATACGGGCCTGATTTCTGGAAACGGTAGGGTTTTTTATTTTTGCACGCAGCAACCAAATTTCTCTTGCCAAATTGCACAGTGCAACCTGAAGCGCCTGATGGCCCCTACGATTAGGTTGAGGGTTTCCTATTGTCCGAAGGTGCATTTGTATGCGTTTCAAAATGGGAGATACTGAAAGTTTTCTGGTGCAAGGCGCCGGATTTCAAATGATAGTTTTATCATTTCTAGTGCGTGATTAGAAAATGTCGTCATAGTTTATGCTCATAGCATTAAGCATAAATGATTCTGGATAAATTTTTGATCCTGTATTGTTTTTTGTGTATTCTACGAACAAAGCAAGACTTTTTCGATTATTTACATAAAATCTTTTAATGGTCCTTAATAAGTTCGGGATAATGATTAAAACATTATCAGCACAGCAGAAGACAATGACCGTTGCTCTTGCTGGTTGAAGGACAATCCGAATTCTCGGTTGCTTGCCTAATTTTTGAATTTCAATTTGCCGCCGATTGAAAACTCATTAAATTCGCTGAAAAATAACATTTCTCATTAGAGAATATGTTGATAAGATTCATTCTTCGGCGTTTTAGAATATCATAATGCAAATTTTTCTCTGAACCTTGTGTACACAAATTCATTATGTTGGAATCCGAGGTAAAGAATCACTCTCAAAAAGATATAAAAGGTCGTATCGTAGTACTCTGTCATTTATTAAAGACCCGCAAAACTAACTAGCGATTAATATACACCATTTTGTAGGAAAATAAATAAGCTACCAAATGTACCATGCACATCGTAATCAATTGATTAAGTATGCATTGGATAAACTAAAAGCAGGATATTCTTTGTCAATCTAAATATGGCATTCTTTTAACTACATATAGATTCACTTTTTTCTGGTCACTGCTTAGTAAATCCTGACAAAATCTCTGGTTGGATGAAAGATCAATCTATTTGATTTGATTTGTGAATTTTGCTAGCGTCTCCCTGGATTCAAGTTGATACAATTTTTGCATATTGGAATCACAAATAACGGTTGATTCTAAGCTGTTTTTTCGGATTTCTAGAGCAGGTTGATGACATTACCTACAATAGCTGATTGAAAATGTAAACGCGTTGCCCAACTCTTCTCTTGATACTCAAGCATGATGTATATGCCATAGTTTTTTTTAGCATTTTACAAGCCATGGCTTGTTGGACTGACAAAATGGCTTGTAGAATTTTAGTCCAACAAGCCAAAATGGCTTGTCAGAATTTTCTGAATCATGTGTTTGATCACATCGGATACAGAAGAGATGCATTTTAGTGCATTTTAGAAGGTCATAATCTCAAAAATTTCCAGCGCTTCGCGCCGGCTATAACTTAAATAAGCATTATTATTTATTTCCTAGCTCAGGCGCTGCTTCTAACATGACTACCTCCACTTATCATTTAATCTTTAATAGTTTTAATCATCTTTAACGGATTATCTCATATTTTAATTAGTAATCTTCAATATTTTATCTTGATATTTAATGAAGATTCACATTTTTTGAGAAAGATCAATACGTCAAGTCTGTAAACTTTTTGAAGCGATTATTCCTTTCTTAATGTAAAATCAATCCAAAAGCTTCATGGAAGTAGTTTTCGGAAATTTCTACTCTTCTTACTCATATCTTTTCGGGCAAGTTCATGAGAGTTTGTGGATAAATTAATGGTTTTAAAGTTTTTCAAATATAAAATTCTAGAAATTACGACTTTTGAACACAAAATTCGAATTTAGTCCTTCAAATAAGTTTTTGGAAAATTGATTTTCCTGCATCGTAGAATGTCAATACCCAAAAAATTTTCCTGCGTTTCACGCAGGAAAGATTAATAGCTTTTCTGGGCTCTCACTTGTCATCATAGAAGACTTAGCTGTCGATTTCTGCAAAATTTGTTCCACAATGCTTAAAGGTTAAACTTCAATCAAACTCAAAAATTTCAAATGTTTCCTGAATTTTAATGAATGAATGGCTCTAAAATGTTATTGAATAAATGTTGGATGACATCTCTTTTTTGATAGATTGCCGTGATGCTCAATATATACATTTCTTTGAAAAATAACCTAGTATTGGAATTTATTCTCGTATACTGATATTATGAGATTGGCTTGTAAAAATTGGAAATGGCTTGTAAAATTTTAGGTCAACAAGCCACTTGGCTTGTGACTCATAGGTCAAAAAAAACCCTGGTATATGCTGAACCGATTATTCGTGAATATAAAAATAATGAATTCTAATAGCGGTCAATTTGACCAACCTAAAAAAATCTCGGTCGTGTATCAACGTTTGAAATAACCTTTACTCAGGTTTATAATGACGAAGAGTAAAAGTTTCGGTAATTTTCAGGAAATACTTCCCATACGTTTCCAGAAAGTGAATTGAATTTCTAGTATACAGTATTCTGACTTCGTTTATAGGGTATCTTCTATCTTTAAGTTTTTCATCGAAACGAATATTTACGAAAACGGGGTGAATTTGGAAACCATTCCATTCACGTATTTATACGACCAAAAAACGGATGTTACGTCCGTTTATCGAATCGTTGGTAACAAAACGATTGTTTTCATTGTTAATAAAGATGCCTCAAGCGTTGCCAAAATTGGTAAGTTCTTGGGATTGTTAGCTTTCAAAGTATCTTTAATAAGTGAAGAACAATGTACGAATCTACCCTTAACTTCTTCTAATTTTATTTTTGCTCAATTGAATCGTGAATCATAGTTATCTCTGGATTTAAATTTTGAAAGTTCGATCGTGAAGTCAGTTTTTGTAACCTTAAAATTTGAGATGCTTCAAATTTGATTGTTTTTTAGTTTAACAATCCGACTATAAAATTGTTTTTCTTATAGATGGACCTACGTGCATAACGAAAAATAATCTGGGAACAAATCAGTTCGACATTTTAAGCGTAAATTATACCGATTTTGGATGGTCAAAACCAATATTGCGATTGAATGAATTGTTTCAAATCTTGAACAAATACAATTTTACGGAATTGAAGAATAAAACGTCGGTCGACGGTTACGATTCTCAATTGATTCATTATGCGAGCTGCAACAGAACGATAGGAAAAGATGTTATTGTGGATTTAGCAGTTTATAAAAATGATGCGAAAAAAATCGAAAGTTTAGAATTTTCAATTATAGCAGGTAAAAAATTCTAGCTTGTCGTGATTCACAATGCACATACCAATTCTTTCCGCAATGCCGTAATACCTTTTGAATACTTGCTTTTCGAGCGTGTCTGTAGGAGTAGGTCTCAAATGTGTGATTGCTTTGTGAATGATGAAGTATTATAGTGAGGTTAAGTTGTCATATATACATTCAAAAAGGTTCATAGCACTTTCATAGAAAGTGGTTACTTAGAACTCACTCACTGGTCATTCATTAACTTTTCTAGGCTTATTCAGAATTTTTATCGGTTCTGCCTTTTACTTGGTTATATCAGACCAAGTTTTTTTCCAGACAATAATACAAATGTTATTTTTCGGACAATAATAACTAGTTATTTTTCGGACAATAATACTAATCGTACATGTAATTGGTGGAAGTGCTATAGGAACCCCCCCCCAGAAATCGTCGGCTGTATGCTAGTCATTGGGCGATCCTCCCCCATTATTGTCCGATCCTAGGGCTAGCCATATGACAGTCATATAGAGACCCCATGCGTTTGGTCAGAGAAAAACTGTAGAATGCCAATTTTTGAACAAAAAATTGGTCAAAGACGTCAATTTTCTCGGCGCTTCGTGCCATGAATACATTTTTGACATCTTTTTAGACAAAAATTAGTATTTTTTGAACCGTTTTTAGACTTTTTCGGTGAAAAAATCGATTTTTTTTCATTTCAGGACCTCTCTCCTACAATTTTTGGGAGTCGGTATTCCCCGGCCCTAAAAGAAGTCTCTCGAGCTCCAGACATCAGGGCCCCGTTACATGTATGATACAAATGTTACACTAATCATTTTGGCAAAAATCTGTTGAGATTTGAAGATTGTGTGAAGACAATTCAGTTTAAACGTGATTAAATTTTCGAGAAAATCCTGATTTTACTATTCTCCAGTTTTACCAGAGGGCTTTTCCCGAATTATCTGAATTTAGCCAACATAAACAAATGAGATTTAAGCCAGTGTTCTTTACATGATGCGATTTTTTGGGTTTACAACATAGATTTTTCGAAAATCGTTTTACATACACTAGGGATGTTCCGGTTAACCGAAACTGAAACCGTAAATTGGAAAATCGAAACCGGGATTCTGGGGGTGAATTTAACGGTTTTCGCAGTTGTCTGCATAGTTTAAAAATTAAGGTATAAGAGCAGCCGAATTCACTTCCCCATGAGAAGATAAAAATAATTCTGATGCAATGAAAACTTCATTCATTGAGAGAATTAATCTCCTACACTCAAAATCCAATTTTTTATCCTTTGAAAAATTCAATGAAATTATATTTCAAAAATAATAGCTTTTCCACTGATTTGCCTGAAAAATGATTTCGTAATAACTTAAAAATGATCCCCGCACTACTGATTTGCTGTTCTGAACGCACACCCATGGCTGTTGCACTGAGGTAATGCATTGTAAATTTTGCCAAAGTGGGGTACATTGTTTTGTTGATTTGCCACCATTGAAGTGGATGGATCTATGTGATGAGATGCCCGTTTTTTATTTACTGTTGTGTCTTGAATAATGACTGGACTAAGTTGAAAATAGATTAGCCTTGGGATAAATTTTAAATATCCAACTGGAACACTATCTGGTAAATAGCTAAATTTAATAAGGCTAACTAACACAATGTAGAATAGTAATGTACTGAATAGTACAATAAATAAATGAACGTGCAAAACAACACAGCTTATATACTATCACGGAAAATCACCGAATGTTCTAGTACATTGTAGAATGTACATGAACAGAATATTATAGAATACTGTGGAGGGTTGTAGAACTTTCCAGGAAATGCAGTACATGAAATGTACCTGCACATTGTGTAACGTGATTGTACTGTAAGATATGTATCATCTACATACATTTTACATTAGCAAGTTAGGACCATATTCATGGTGCGAAAGCTATCTTGTTTTATTAAACTTTTTTGCCCATTGGACCATAAATCAGTAGTGAAAAAAATTTCGCTCGAACAATGTTTACTTATAATTAATTTCAGTCGATTTTTCAGATCGTCATATTGCTTCGAAGTCAGTCTTTTATAAAATTTTCTTCCTTTAAGCTGAAATATTGCGAGCTAAAATTTGCTGAAAAAATCCATCAGCACTTTGATTCAACCTGCCTTATTTCTAGTTTTATCACCCATCGTCCCCTACTTTTTTTGATTAATTTGATGAAATCTGGATTCTCAAGCATTAAAGGTTAATCATCAACAGCAATCATTTACACAACAGATTCATCAATTTCCTCAGATCTCAGATCAGCATTATCCATTTTTTTCTGTACAATAAAACGAGAAAAAATACTTTGCTTGTCCACTTCATCGTTCAGTTTCAATAATAAAGCATGAAAACCGTAACCACAGTTTTGAAAATCTGAAAACCGAAACTGAAACCACAAACCCAAAAGGTTCGTGCAAAAAATTTAAAGTCCTGAGACGACGGAATGGGAAAACTATACTATCTTATGGTCATCTCGGAAAATGATATATTAAATGTAAGAAGACACCTTTATCAAGAAGCGCACAGAAAACCCAGAAGTAAAAATTTTTTCGAAATATTGTTCCTTGAATTCAGCTTGAAGAGATATCCAGAATCAGATATACCGCATGTTATAACCTTATGCGAAACGTACATGTATACCTAAAGTAGCGGCAATCAGTCAAAAAACATGGCATCGGAACATCGCTATTTTTTATCTCAAGTTACCTATGTCAAAGATTTCATCCTCGAAGTTTCTTATCAGCATGTGACTTTAATTCCGCTGGAACTACTTATTGGTGCGATTTTTCGGCTAATCAGTCGGAAATTTTTTGATTCAGGAATGAATAACTGTATGTGGAGCAAACCATGTGTATATGGAGAAACGACTTCGAAAGTAAGTGTAACGGATAACCCAGGATAACAATGAGTGTGTCTGTAGGCGTAGATTTCAAATGTGTGTTTGCTTTGTGAACAATGAAGTATTTAAGGTTAAGTTGTCATATATACATTTAAAAAGGTTGATAGCACTTTCATAGAAAGTAGTTTCTTAGAACTCACTCACTGGTCATTCATTAACTTTTCTAGGCTTGTACAAAATTTTTAACGGTTCTGCCATTTACTTGGTTATATCAGACCAAGTTTTTTTTCAGACAACAATACGAATGTTAATCGAAGCGTTAATTTTAAGTTCATTAACGCAACGTCGGGTTACGGATGGAAAATTGCTGAACATTTTTTGGTGAGTTCAAGGTCGGCTACTTTTTTCGCGCTCCAAATGTTTAAAATGTGTTGTTTTTTAGCCGCCGGTAGGTTATGATTGTGGCCAATTCAATCCAGAATCGTCGGCGAAAAAATTATCGATCAAATTCCCGGATAGTTTTTCGATTCGAGTAGAATACACTAATGTCTCCACTACGAGCAAGACTGATAATCACGTGAGTTGCAGCGTGATATAAAAGAAATTCTTGTCCAGATGTTTTAGAATTTACACGCAATAATTCCTATCGTGCATAAAACTTCTTTATTCTTAGATTTTTATCGACGCCAAAAATCACATTGTGAGTTTTGACCACAGCTCAGTATTGATCGATCAAGTGATCAATTCCAAAAAACCTCTGAACGATTATATCATCGATGGAGATTTCAGAATTTTCCGGGATTTTTCTACCGGACTTCAATACGCTATACATTGGAATAATATGACCTGTAAATCAGTGATTCCTCTGCCTGCCAATAGCACTGATTCTTACGAGCAGGACAACAAAACTTTCATGAAAGATACCTTCGATGTGCTCCTATCGTCAAAATTGAACTATTCTTATGTTGGATTGGTAATTATAATTTTAATGGAGTTTTTAAACATTGTTCTAACTGCTCGTTTATGTTACAGCGGAATTTCAAAGGAGTAGAATGCGAAGTTTTCATCGCCTCAAGTGACTTAATGGGCCAGAAGCTTTCATATGAAATTTATATTTCGGTAATAATCAATCGTAACTTCTTTCAAGCATGCTTTAAAAAGCTGGAGCTTGTCGGATGGAAAATAGAAATAGTTCTGCTGGTTGAACAAAATTTTAGAGGATTAAAATTCAATTTTTTGACGCAAATGAGCGGATTTCGAACTAAAAATTCGTAAAAGCATTCACTCAATATGTAGTATCCCGAAAATTTGATTTTTGAAACAAGTTTCCGTCTATAAATCACCGTTTTCGAACATAAAGTCCTTCGACTTTTTTCGCTCTCGTAAGTTGTGCTTCAACCATAAGATCGACAAAAGCTGGAGCCATATTGTCCGAAAGTTCTTGGGTGGGGGGAATTCTTATGGCTCTCACTACCCTAATTGGATGAATACTTCCAAGTTTTCTTCTTGTAGATACATGTAGTATTCTAGGGTTTGGAAACAAGATGCTGAACAGTTTAGTATAAAAGCTCTTGCGGACACACATCATTAACTGTTGACTACGTTTGAAATTTATTTTCGCAACAACCCCGCAATTTATGCTTGAATTTTCAGGCAAAGTCGACCTTTATTATTGTTTCTTTTTTCATTTTTACTTTTTTTATCATACGATAATGTTTTTTTCATTATTTTGCATATTTACGGCCAAACTTCTTTCAGAAAAATTCTGGAAATTTGCCAACGGCCCTTCTTGTCTATCGTGAAGTAAGCAAATTCTGGTTCACTGATCTCTTCTCCAGATTAATGAAGTCCTTTTCCTCTAGATCGGAGCAAGAATGACATTATCTTCAGAGCAATATTTCTATGCTTTTAAAGAAGATGCTTCAGTAACGAAATTCAATCATATTGCACCGTGTTTGAAGCTCGTTCAAAATTATTCGTATTTGCTTCTCGAACTTTTCAGTGAGTTTAACTGTCTTTCGAAGAGTGTAAAATCAAACTCTCTGAATTACCGCAAAAAAATCATAATTTTTTCCGACAATAATGTTTATGTGCTTCTATTGTTGTAATTCGCTCAATCGATACAGTTTTCAAAACTTGTCCATGATTTTCAAATTCAAATTTTTGCCACTTTTAGGCGAAAACCCCATAACAAACATCGATTTTCAAGGTTTGAAAATTAAGCTAATCAAAGAAGTAGCCGAACGGGCGAACGTTAGTGTTCTTCGCATCGACAACTTATACGTACTATGAATACTTTTCAGGGCAACGTTTAATATGCCTATTATCGTTTACTTCGTTTTTCAGTTTCAACCGGTAAATCAATCGATCCTGTATACATTTTTCACATTATCTGATCAAATGAATGTCAACGGTTCTGATACGGCTTATTTTACGCCTGAAATCGATGTTGTGAAGGCCAACGAAAATTTGAATAAATCAATCATTGCAAAAGAAATGATGATCGATATAAATGGAATAAAAGTAAGTTTCGGTGTTCTTAGTCGAAGATGAGCACGTCCACTGCAAAACAATGCTAGAAATTTCCGACTTTCAACTAGTGATGTCCCAGGTACCGATCCTGTGCCAGCTTAAAAGTGAGCCCCGCTTAACATAACAAAGCTTTCACTGATCATCATTTTAACTACATTTCCGATTCTCACACTAATCATTTTGGATTCCGGGGAACATTTTCAAATGTATCTGTTTTTCTCATAAAAGCATTATTTTTGAATTATTGAGCAATAAAAATTTACTGCAGACCTTTCCGTAATTTTAGCTATAGATTTGCAGATTTCTTCGTTCCACTGAGTAGCGCCAGAAGCATTTTTGGATTTGGATTTTTCTAGAACGCCGGAAAATAAGTCGAAAATTAATTATAAATCAACAAGTACCAGCGATGTATTTATCATAAAACGAATGATGCCTTCCGACCTACGCTTTTTCGTATTCTAATATCTTTACTTTTTTTAATTCTCGAGTTTATCATGCGCTTCGGAAGTATCGTGTGCTATAATGTTGATAAAACAATTTCTAATGTGTGCTGAAAAATATAAAAAATCTAAAATGGTCGGTCATCATTAATATTTTTAAGCTGAAAACGACCAAAAATGGCTTGAATTTTGTACCGCCTTTTTTTACTTCGGGCAACGGTACGGTCGTCGTCGAAGTGGTCAGAAGTTCTAGAGGCGCCATGGCCGCTTTGGCCATCTTTATGTTGATCATCGGAATGGCCGGCGGTTTCGGTTTGGCGTTCTTCTTGTATAAACGTAATCGAGGTATACCGTATCAAATTTACGAATAATAAGTTTTTATCCCCGTGTTACTTTATGCTCACTAATTAATTAATCAATAGATTACTTTATGTTAATTATTTTGGCGCATTTCCTCGAAATATACGCATTTTATTTTACGTTTTGAATACATTTTTCTGGCAAGTCTTTCCGAGAAATGCGAATTTTTTGTCATGGAATATTTAAAAATGTTATTTTTTCTCATATTCTCGCGTAGACGGTTCATTTAATCTGCCTATAGAATTTACTATGATATAAGCATAATTTTACGTATAAGTAAAACTTTGGCGCACTATTTCGAAAAATCGTTTCGCTGTGGAGTAAAAAGTGGGTTAGTATCAACGGGAGACTAATTTTCATGATTTTCACATTGATGTGAATTTTTATTTTTCGATATTTTTGATAGAAGTAATTTATACTACAAGCATAGCAAAAATTTTATAATTATATATTACAGCGATCACTTTTTTTGCATTAAAGTTCATTCGATACTAAAATCTTCGAATTCCCATTTTTTGGCTTCTCCAGTTCACATGACTATTTTTGAACATTTTTTTGATAGTCTTGTTTTTCTTCACTTTCAGTTGAAAAAATGCTGATGAGATGAGGAAGGTAAAAAAAATCGCATCGAAATCGATCACGTACGACAAAAATCATTGCGAAAAAATTCCGGGGGTGTTTTTCGGACGGAGCTGAATGTATTAAAAAAATTACGCAGGCAGCGTCCGCAAGAATCACCTATATCTGCATTATTCAATCTCAATTTATCTTTTTGAATTTTATTAATGTAAACCGTCCTAGATTTTCGCACATATCTTTCTATGCTACAGTAATCTCTACTACTGATCAGGTTCATATGGTCAAAGTTATCACCTGAGGTCGTGAGTTTCGTAGACCTATCATTTCTTTCGCTCCCTTTTTCATGTCTTCAACTGTTAGTTTCTTGTTTTTCGTTGTAAATTTTAAGACGTCAGTACAATACGTCTAAAGTTTACATATCTAAAAATTTAAAATTCACTTTACATTGGGATTACTTGCTCTTCTATATTTTCAATTTTTCAAAATTTTGTCCTCCTCGAAATGATGATGCATTATTTTATCATGTTGCTGCTATTTGCTCGCGTTTACCAAGCGCAACATTTTTCGGCGACGATGAAAAGTTTGTCGCTGTCGCTGCCCGAAAATATCACCGCCGATTATGGCGGTTCAGATTTTACTCTCATACGACAGCGCGATGTATCGAAAAATAGCAGCGGCGAAATTTTACGACCAATGGCCGACAACAACAAAAGCAATGGCACATTCGACGAAAATAACGGCACGTTAAGTGACGACGATAATTCGTCTGTGCCGATGAAAAGCGTAAATTTTTTTACCGCGTCGCCTTCCTCGTCGTACGGTCCTACTAACGTCACTGACGACGATTTGATGCGACGCGCAATGTGGTTGCACGGTGAAAGCGCCGGATCGGATCTGACGACGATCGTCAATATTTCGAACTCCGATCAAGAAGATGACGACGATGAAGAACACCATACCAGGGATGATATAGGGGACACGAAATCACATGATGGGCTTGATGGTAAGTATGAAAGTTTTTTGTAATTTATAAGTGCTGTGAGACTCCTAGACGCGATCAGTTTGATACCGTGCTGGTTCTGTTGAATTCATTTATGCATAAATTATTTTTCAAAGTTCGATTATGGAATGAAATACAGTAGGGAAGGCGACCAAGAATTGCAAGAGTTTTGAACTTCTTTGTACAAAAATTGTTAAGCTTTCGACTTTTCAGCGACCTTATAAATTTTTTATATTCTCAAAGCTCTTGTCTAAATGTTATCCTAATTTATCAGCCTTGATTTCTCTTCTCCTTTTTTTCTCTGTAAACTCAAAATTTACTTTTTCAGTTATTCATTTGGATAATTTCTGTGAGTTGATCAGGATTTCGAACTGACCTTTTTTAAATTTCTGTGAGATCTTTTGCTATTCTTCTGTGGGAAACCAATCCTAAAACGATCATCGAACGAAAATACTCCACGCGCTCAATAATATTAATGAATTTAGCTGCAATAAGGATTGATCGATTGCCGAACTAATAATACTATATAATCAGTAAAATATACAACTGTTTTCCAGTAATGAACTCTGTGAATGAAAATTTTATCATGTATTTTTATTATCAATCAACTATTTAATCGGAATTGTAGAAATCATAGTTGATGAATGTGGCATGTGATATAATTGTAAACATAGATGAAATATCGACTCCATTATGGCTTAAAGTAAACTGATCACGGGATGTTTATTCCTATATTCGACAGGCAATGATTTTGGATCTGTGGTCTCTAGTATGCTTGCTTCTTATTCCGAGTTTATAAGAACCCAGTCCAACACATCGCGCTCAGACCTGGACATAGCGGGATGAGAGTCCGAGGATTATACCCGTGCCAAGGTTTACTGTTAAACGATTCGGGAAGAAGAGACACTCACACTGAAGGTTGTCGATACAGTAGAAGATAGTTACCGTTTAGACCTGAAATAGTCCCATCGATATAAGTTTGGCCAGCCGTAATTTTAGGACTTTCGTATTTCTATTTGGCATTTATAAACGCAGTACATAATTTACTAGTAAAACACTCGGATTTACATTTTGGCCGTTTTTTGTCCTAAGCCATAATGATAGTAAAGTAAAAATAGGAGAATCGAACCTGTCTGGAGTTTTACAGTTAGTCCGAGTGAATGACGAAACATATTAATGCGCAATAAAATTGTTCGTAAAGTATAAATTTTAGAAATGTGTGTACATGCTTCCCCATATTTTTAAGATTTATCCCTACCTAAAATTGGGATCATCCACACGTCGTACTGACACTAGAATTCGATCTGATTTTCGACCCCGAGGTTCGCGGTATGTACCTTTGCGTTTCGGTTCCGGCCGAATTTGAACACAAAATTAATTTCTCGACGAGCTTGAAGAATTACTTTTCGAGCAATAATATTTGAAACACTGCAACTCCCCAAATGATATGCTAATCTTGATGAAACTTTTACACACTTTTTAGAAGACTGTATGAATAATCAAACAATACAATAAAATTTTTGCGACATCCCGTTTAATAGTGCTCGGCAATATGCATAAAGGAGATTTTTTCGCCCTTTGATTTGTTGCTTTGAACGTTTATGGTTAGTGTAAAACGCAATTATGTAAAGTAGTTTTTGAACAAGAAAATAGGTTAGTATCTGCTTTGTAACATTTGATCATATGACCATTAAATACCGTTGGCTCGGATCTGAAATATCTCTGAGCATGCATGTCGAATCAAGGGCATTCCGGGAGAGTAGATACTTTCCGAAGCAGTGCCGCTCTCAGATAAGCAAATAATGATAAAACTTACAAAATTACTGTACGATTCCATGCCTCACCCAATAGAAAAATAAAATTTTGCATCATTCTATGGGAATGTGCCTGGCTGTGCACAAAATCAATATTTTGTTTTTTTCATCTTTCTCTTTAAACAGTTATAGAAAGTTTGAAGTGCATGATTGAACAGTAGTCTTCAGGCGGGAATACAGATCAATATCTGAGGAGTGAAATGAATATTCATCTGTACCATAATTACTTCATGGGCTGAATTATATCAACTCAAGCAGAACGACTCGAAAACACTAAAAAACTGCAAATTTTCAAACTTTTGTATACCGTAGCTATGCGAATTTCGATTTTCAGTAGAAATGATTGTTACAGTGAAGTTCAGCGCCTCAAACTGCAACATATCTTCTTTTGAGGTATGATTAATTTTTAACTTATCGTATGTCAATACAAAATATATATATATATATATATATATATGGCCAAACTTCTCAGAAATCGTGTCTTAATAATCAAAAAGTGACAAAAATCAGCTGTGTCGTCGACATTATTTACAAAGCTTTTACGATAAAATTTTTTACTCGATAAGTTCTGAAAGGTTGGTTGCGTATGCTCACAAATTTTTAGTCCTATATGACATAAGGTTTAACAAAAAATCGTAAAAATATAAAATACGACTTGCTTACCGAAGCAGAAAAGATTTTTAGCGAAATTTTCCTCATGGTTCAGATTCACATTCTGGAAATATGAGCGAAGACGGTTACCAAGAAGCGCCGTTGCACCGGAGTGCTCGGGGCCCCATCGGTTCGGGCGATCAGAGCGGTCGAAGTGTCTTGACTTGGCTGATTCCGACCGTCGCCGTCGCTGTTGCCGTCCTAATTTTTGTCGCCGTTATTGGCGTCGTTGTCAAGGTTCGCAAAAGTCGGAGGAGCAGCAGTCGTCGAGCGGACGACGAGGATGAGGGTTCAGCCGGCGAAAAAGTTGTAAGTTTATGCCAAAGGTCCACAAGGTCAAATTTTTTATCGGGGGTGAATAACAAAGTTTGAGCGGTGTATCCTAAAATCCACAAAAACGGCTATTTTCTCGGTACCTAGTGATGTATTGAAAGAATCGTAGGTGGGATTAATACCCCCTTCATGCCCCTCCTAATGTGGTTGGATGGTAGAATTCTTTTAGTCATTTTAGGGGCCTAGGCCCCCAAAAATTTGCAAATGGCTCCTAAAATTTCAGGTCTAGGAGCCATTTGGCTCCTTAAATTTTGATTTCCTTAAATTTATTTATATTTTACTGAATTATAGTTATTTTCATTCAATTTCAGATAAAGGAAGTGTTTTTTAGGCTCTAAAACCATGAAACATCGAAAATTTTCCTTCGCTTCGCGCCAGATTTCATTCTATAATTTTCTTGGTCTATTTACTGTTCCTCTACAAATCACATTTTTTGGGAGAAATAGTTTTCGAAAAAAGGAAAAAATATGGGGGTTCGACGAGGAAGAGGTGAATTTGGGTGCATTTAAGAGGTCAAAATCTCAATTTCTTCAACTTTTTCGTAGCCATAATTTTTAATATGGAGCCGATTTTGAATTTATAATCATAATGGAGATGACAAAATTTGATCTAATATTAGTATAATTATTAATCTTCCAATTTTCCATCAATAATTTAAATTTTGAAGTTTAATTCGAATTTTTTCAAACTCATAAAAGTATTAGTATATTTTTTAATTTTTTCGAGCCATATGTTTATTGAATAATTTATCCTTAAATTGATTTTCAAGGGCCAGTTTCATCAAAGAGACTTAAGCTCCAGCTGAGCTGCAGCTCAAGCTGTAGCTTAACTGTATATGTTGAGTTAAGCTACAGCTCAGCTGTAGCTTAACTCATGCACACAAAACATATCGAGAAAGTTAAGCTGCAGCTGAGCTGTAACTTAAATATGTATGTTATAACATTTTGGTTAAGGTGCAGCTCAGCTACAGCTTGACCTTCCCGATATGTTTTTTGTGTATGAGTCAAGCTACAGCTGAGCTGCAGCTTAACGGCAATAGTATAACATATAGAGTTAAGCTACGGCTTAAGCTGCAGCTCAGCTGGAGCTTAAGTCTCTTTGATGAAACCGACCCCAGCACTTTTGAGCGTCATAATCTAAAAAAAGTTTCGTTGCGTAGCGCGCGAAAGATATAGAATAAGAACAGAAGTTGCATTTTCAATATCCTGTACTTTTATACCAGAATGAAATGAACTCAAATGCTATCTTGTAAGGTTAGTGCAAAAATAAACGAATTATCGTGTTTTTACATTAAAAAATTTTTCTATGCACAAAGATTTCTTGGTCAATTTTGTACATATAGAAAGAAGCCTGTAACCGAATAACCCAGGTTAGAAATAAAATTTTGAACATTAATTTTTTTGAACACGTATCGACTGATTGAATATTCATATAATTTAATTATATACGTCACACAGTGTGTTATAGGCCCATTTTTCGATATTCTTAAATTAAACATTTTTGGCTCCCAAAATTTAAGTTTGGCTGCTAAAAATTTTGGCCTAGAAGTTATTTGGCTCATGATTTTCGGAACAAAAAGCCTGTTGTATAGTTTAGACGGACGAACATATTTCTTTTCTTTCTTTTGATCTATTTGTCGTAAGAGTAATTTTTAAGTCAATATGATTTTTGAAAAATTATTTTTAAATTTCAAAACTGCAATTCTTCGTTACTTTTGATTTATTCTTCCAACCAATCTCACTGTTGAGCAAGTTGGCTTTCAAACCTATGTTCTTCAAAATCTTCCTTTCTGCAGCATGTGTTTCATGTCGTTTTATTTTTCATTTTTCTTTTTTGTTTCCTCCATTTTTTATCCTTTCTTGTATTCCCGAGGTATTGTTTTCTCATTCTCTTTGTCTTCACTTTCGCTATTCCATCAGTCCGTCAAAATTTACAATATTTTGCTTGTTGTTCGTACATATTTGCTTTATTGTTTTTATACATTGATTTTGATACTGAATATTTAATAAATACTTAGAGTAAACACTTCTTGTCAACGATTTTACCAGTTTTTCGCAACCATTCTTTGAAAAGCAAGCCGCTGAATCAAAAATTTTGAAAATTTGGCTCATCTTGACGCGTACGTTTTTCAGACTCGTTATCCCGATTATCTCGGACCGCCCAGCTACGAAGAATCGATCAGCGTCCCGTCGTTGACGGATGGATCAGTCTCCGATCGTGAAATTCAAGCATTACAAAATATCGAAAGCGTCAAACGAACCGCGAAAGTAATAAACAGAAATATTTTTCTTTTGAACACTCTTTTATGTGTCGTTTTCAGGGTCATTCTACGTCGAATAAACCACAAAAAGTGGCGGAGGTTGAAGTTTTTTGAAGCCAGATATTCCGATACTTTTCATAGTAATTTGTATGAAATTTATATTTCTTATGCCAATGAGTTTTAGTATTTATGTTGCTCACTAATTTTATGGTTGTAAATGCAATAGAACGAAACATGCTCTATACTTGACAATTTTCGTAGTGGAGACATTTGGACAAAGAAAATCATGTTTTTACGGTGATAAATACCGTATTCATTCCAATAAAAGGGTCCTCTAATAGACGCGCACATTTGACCCTACAAAAAATAAACGGCGCGCCATTAGAATCAGAAGTGTCCTTAATGTAAGTTTCGTATGTCATGTTTATTAGAGAAATCACATGCTTACTAAGTCCATTTTGACTGCAGCAATTTGCAGTGTTTTCTATTGATTCTTTGTTGAGTTTCTTTTTCAATGCAGTCTTTAGATGAATCCGTTACAAGTCACGAAAATATAAAGAAGTACAGTTTGGATTTCAAGCCAAAAACTATTGCATCAGCAGAAAAAGAAGGAAACCGTTCAGTTGCTAGCCGCTTCAAAATGAGTGAATCTAGGGTAAGTTATTTTCCATTCTTTTTCTTATTTCTACTTTGTTTTCCTTTCATTACTTTTGTTTTCTCTTCTTTCCTTTGTGTTTGTTAACTTTTTTTTCTTGGTGTAGAGAGTACTTGTTGGAATTTCATGAAAGAATAAAAAACAACATTGGATTAAAATGTAGCCTGATGAAGAGGAAAATTTTAATAAGCGGCGCCCTCAAATAGACGGCGCACCAAGTGGACTCAAAAAATAATAAGCAACGCACTGCTTATTGGAATAATTACTGTATGATTTTGGTCGTTTTCTATATTTTGCTATAGAGCAGCGAAAGTGTAATTCAAAAAATAAGACGCCTATAATTGATAATTTATTTTGGGGAGACACAACGACAACCAAAAAAAGGATAGGTACTACTGGCACGCTATTTCATTTGATTAAAGAATTTTTTACTGTAAGCAGATGCTAAATTTTTTCACAACTGGAGAGCTAAAATCGATAAACATAGCCGCTTTTTATTTGGATGAAGATTTGGACAGAATAGGGGAAAAAACGTCGGTTGTGGACGAAAAAAATTTCTTTATTGATTACAGTAATAAGCTTACTATTTATTCCGTGTTCAACTTTTACTTTTACGGGTTCGTAGCATTTGTCATTTCGAAATAAGATAACTTTTTTTGCTCGAGAAAAGTTTTCTTCGTGGTTGAGAGTCTTTGGTAGGGAATATTTCCAACGGCCATGAGACCACAGTACCGATTTTTCGATTCTTGATGACTGAATGACATATGTACGCTAACTGCGCCGGGGTATTCCCATGTGAGCGATTCCCAATTGAGCGAATTCTATATCGAGTGATTCCCAATTGAGAGAATTCTCAAATGACAAAATCCCAATTGAGCGAATTCCAATGTCACCCATTCCCAATTGAGCGAATTTCCAAATGAGCGAAAAGAATTAGAAAAAGAAAAAAACATGAAAAAAAAAGAAAGAAGAAGCAAGATAGAGAAAGCAGCAAGGAAGAAAGAAAACATAATGTGAAGAAGAACAAAAAAGGAAAGAATCGGATGAATATAAAAAGATAAAGATAAAAAATTAAATGCAAAAAACTAAGATGAAAAGTTGATGAGAATGTAGAAAAAATCACAAAGGATAATACTAAATAGAAAATAGAGCATGCCGAATTGTACAACAATTCCATGGGAGACAATGCTTATTAACTGACAACTTGTAATGTATTGTTTCATGAGCGGAAAATAAAAAATAGGTGACAACACGAAAAAGAAAATTAAAGAAAGCAGGGACAAAAGATAAAAATGCAAAAACATACATAAACGAAAAAATAATTGTAACTTACAGAACGAAATAAAAAAGAAATATATACAGAGAAAAATATAAGGTATAGGAGGAAAATGTGAAGAATGTGTTATTGCATTCTCTATTGCTCATTTGGAATCGCTCAATTGAGAATTCGCTCAATCGGGAATCGCTCACATGGAAATCGCTCAATTTAGAATCACTCGCTTGGGAATAGAGCGCTACGCTTGGCATTTTCAAAATAAACCGGACTACATATTCATGATCCGGCATTTCAGACTCCCCGGGTGCAAAACTTCGAGAAAAATAGCCAGGCAGATGGTACATACCCTACTGAGAATGACACGAGTTAGTGTTACCAAAATTTATTTTTTTATCGCTTTACAATTTCACAAAATCGTAAAGATAGGTTGAATATGCTCTTGTCCGGTTCTATATCTGACATTATGGTAGCAGAAGATTGTAAAAGTATGAAGACCACCATTGTTTCCCTTGTTTGCATATTTTTCGTATTTACATAAAATGCAAACAAATATTTTTGCCGTTATAGATCGATGTATCATCATAATACAAAGTCTCCTCGGTCGATTCCCATTGCAGCAAATCGTTGTAGCTACCCAATGTTACTGTAGTAAAACGTTTTGGCAGTGCATCATTTCTCATCATTTGATTGCTACTCTTGCCAACATTCTCCTTTCACGGTTGCATAGTCAAAACGTTGGATGATTCTGGCCCTGTTAAAACGGTAGAATTTTGCGTTTTCGCCGGATTACTGTTACTGAATTGATTTTTATGATAATTATTGTTTGCCGACGAGGAAATTTGGCTCCGCACCGTAACAAACGAGGTTGCAGAATTTTGACTACTGTTTCTACGAATATCGGAATTTCGGACCGGCGGCGAAAATAGACAGAAAGGCGACGGCTCGGATGTATTGCGGCCCGCGGCGTCACCGACGTCAAAGTTCGACTGGACGGCGCTGCCCGTCACTCCTGAACATATTGTGCTCACAGTCTCCGGCGCCGCCAGCGGCGCCCGCTTAACCAACGGTAACGGCCGTTCGTGGTAGTCGTGGATTTGAGCCGAGACCACAACGCCGGTGCCGCCGGGGGGCGTAGTCCCGCGCCGATCATTCGGCGACCAATCGTGCGGCGCGTCGGCGATTCGCGATTGTTTTAAAATTCGCATATAATCGTCCATTTGGCTTTGTTCGTCCAAAAATCTATGTAATAGTTGGCGGTCGGCGACGACGGCGCCGGTCGACGCCGAAGACAATTGGCCCGTGGCCGGCGTGTGAATGGCATCGGCGGCATTTTTGATCGAATGACTGTCGACGCCGCCGTTACGGGATAAAGTTAATTGCACGTCGGCGGCTGATTGGACGGCGTTGTTCGCCACTGGGGCGGCAGATTTGAGCGTATGATCATCCTTGAAAGCCCGATTGAAGTTACCCTCGGAATTGGGGCCAGCTTGAATAAAAAAAAATCAGCTTCGATAAATGATGAGGGAGAAGGCCCTAGAGAAACAATTTATAGTATGGGAGACAATGATCAATGAATGCTTCAAGGTCGGATCTTCAGTTAAGCATAATAGTTGCACGAATATTTTCAATTCAAACCCAAAAAGGTGCCGGAGTCACGAAAAGTAAAATTTGTCATCTACTTTTTCAGAACATCTATATATAGCTATTTTTCAAATGAAACTTTTCTTCCATAATTTTCCTAATATTTCTTTTATAAATTACGGCTGAGTACGGGTACTGCAGTTTGAGGAACAAATTAGTGAAGTCGAAGAAAATGTTCTAAAGTGATTTTTTTATTTTGGTCGTTTTCGTTAATTCCCATTACTACATTGATTATCACAGCTAGGACTATACGAACGCACTGAGTTGATTGATACACTTTCACCCGTTCTCAAGAAATGGTTCCCATTCCGAAGTTATAGACGTATGGAATAAATATTCCTTCCTCAAATTTCTAAAATTTCAAATGAAAAAATTAACGCATTACATTGAAAAGCCATAGTAAACTATAGGCCGGACGTTTTTTATACTTCGTCGGGAAATTAATGTTGTTTAAATGCATAAATATTAATGAAAAAATCTAAACACTTTACGAAATTAAGGCGGTTATGCGCGATTCGGTTTTTCGACACCGTACGTAAATTCTGTGTTTTGTTTATGAAATTTTATCAGCGTCCGATAATTGTAATATAGTCGAAAAGAGTTCACTTTTCTCGGATTTTAAAAAAAAATTTTGATAAAATTTCGACGTCTGTTTTACTTATACTCAATAAAATTATTGAACAAAATAAATAGAATAAAAATCTACAATAAATGGAAAATTTTTATTGCTATGAATGTGCTGAAAAATCATAGATCTGAAGTGAGCACATCTCAGCTCTAACTCGTGTTGTGAAAGTGGATCTCTAACAAACAAACTAGAGAGTGCATAAGTTGACAACAAAACCTATAACTTGGAACTTTTTACTGGTTTTATTATAACAGTAGAAGTTTTTTGATGGGAAAAGGTTTTTGTAACGAAAAAAATTATTTTCGAAATTCAGTCCTGGTCAGTTTCAAATCCAGTTAAAGACACCTAGTTCCAAAAAAGTTTGCTGCGAAAATAAGGTCAATCGATTATATTGCAAACTTTGGCAACGTTTGCTAGTATTACCAATGATTAACCGTTATATATTATCAGGTTTGATAGTTTTGCTGACGTTAAATTTTTCACTGCAATACAATCAATGAAAAAGTCGTGAAAGCATGCAAACAGTTAGATTGTCATTTCTAAAATTGATTTTGCAAAAACGATTACGAGTACTGCAATGAAAAGGAGTTTCCAAAAAAAATATTTTGAATTTATTGAGTGATGATTTCAATGGTTTTTGCTCCTAAAAAGTAATAAGAGCCATACAAACCTTTTTATGAATGAGTCAGAAAAACTTCAAGAATATTTTCGACAAGTTAAGGAAGTACTTATAGAAATAATGAATATCAGAAAAGTTAGTTTCCGAAAATGTTCCAGCAAGAAGATGATAATTTCTTTTCGTAATAAAACGTGATTCATCAGTGTTGCAGAAAATCTGCTAGGACACAGAAAGGGATACAGTAAGCAAAAAATGGCATCAAATTCTTTCAGTATTGTTCTTTTTAAAAACTTTGGTCTTTCACGCAATAAAATTATTTTTCGCATATCTTTGGTCGAAAAAGTGTTTTTTCTCCAGAAAAAAACAACGTTCTTGTGTTCGATATTTTTATTGCATCTGGAGACCAGAGAAACTATAATATTCAATGTGATTAATGACTTTCTTTTCAAGCCGAAAGTATGCAAGATATACTGCTAAGCGTGTCTCTTCTGTCTGCAAACCTCTTCCTCAATTTACTGAAAGATTCTCTCTTGTTCCGTGAAACGAATTCCTTCAATCATTAACATCCAATACTTGTTATGTATATTAGATTTTCTGGCTATTAGCGCACCTTTGCTTGTCATTAATCTTCTACATTCTGACTCCTTAATGACGCACAAATGAAAATTATCGATCCACGTGCTGAAGATGAAAATCATTTTAATTAACTGGAAAGCGAGGGAGATGGAATGTCTTACGTCAGGGAATTCTTTGAAAAAAACAGATATACAACAATAGCAGGATTCAAGCTATAGATGAATGTTAACTCATTTATTTCGCAATGTTCTATACAAGTTCATCAAAGAGTATGGCTTGAATACGGAGCTATGCATGAAATAAAGTGTAGAGAAATACACTCAAAACATATTTTGTGATTCATAAGCGTTCTCAACAAAGTTTAGACTCCAAGAAACTTCAAGGCACAGGTGTATCGAGATCCGTCCAAAAAAACAGATTCTATCCCATTACGCCGTTGAACCCAAAAATGTTTCCAAGCCATTCTTTGTTTCATAATCTAAAAAACCTATCGTCCAATGTGGTGAAATAGTTTTTGGCAGCAATCCATGAAAAATATTCGGCGTTTTCTCGAGCGAAGAAAGTTTCACTCTGAATTTCATATCGTCATAATTTCTACGAAAAAATCATATCAGAAACAAATAGATCTGGAGTCGTTTAAAAAATTTCCGACATTAAGGATGGTTTGTGTCTCAATCTTATTTATCTATGACTTTTATTTATCAATGTCTTTTACCTATTTTCCCTATGCGAAATATGGTTCATCAGGAAATGGTAAGAATATGAAACATTATTCGCTTAACTATTCTTAAATTTATTAGCGTTTGAAGAAAAATAGTCCGTAGAGTTCGTTTCGCTTCTCAATTCAAAAGAGACTAAAATTAATTCTGTCGTTAAGCTCGTTTACATAAAGCTTGGGTTGGTTGTGTACATTCACAAATTTTCAGTTCATATGTGATATAGGGTTGGCAGAAAATCGTAAAAATATCAAATTGTACTTGCTTTCCATTTTTGTAATTTATAAACATTTTAAGAAAACCATATTGTAGTTATGTCAATTCAAAATTTAAATGTTCATAAATTTACAAACAGTAGCTCTCGATAAGATCTTTTTATTGTGTCCCAATTATGCTCCATTTATTTTCAAATGAGCCCCGGAATGCAAAAAATGCAAACAGATCTATGGGAAGGATGACCATGCATCGTAAGCCAACATTTTTTCAACTTGTAGCCCTGACTGCTAGTCAATCTAAGATAAAAGGTGCCGTCTACGATGGTTGTTTATAGCTTGAACATTTTTTCTTTCCTAGTCTCATTTTTGAAAAGATTTTTTATATGCGTAACTTGGATCTAAGTTTTCTTGTGGCTGAAACATGGTTTCTGAAACATTTTACAAAGAATGACAACCTTACATCCCAAAAAGAACATCAAAAAAATCAAAAAGACTATAAAAGATCCTGTATCAACTTATTTCCACCTGCTTTCTCTAATTTATGAGAAGTCAGTCGCCTACGTCGAAGTATGGTCACGCAACTCTTCACTAACCTCACGTGTACAACAATCAAAACCTGCAGGGGATAGACTTCATGGGGGTGAACTTTTCTACTACAACCATCGCAAGTCATGTACTCGTACATGTAACATTGGCTTTGATGATGGGTTTCCATAATGGCGTATAGTTAGGGAGTTTTTGATCGATACTTGAAAATTCCATACATTATGCAAGACTTCAAAGCTTTCAGAGGTCCGAATAACTTGAACGTCTACTGGGCGGGGAATCTGCTGAGGGTCAACCAGAATTCTGCACAAGGTCAACGGGTAGTATGCAGGGGGTCAAAACCGCACAAATCCTCAAGAACATGTATGCTAATAACTTCTCAAAGCCTTGTGCCATGTAGGCACATGACTTTTCAACTATGATTCCAAGATGTGAATCATTCAAACACCTGATGATCAGCGTTGAAAACTTCGAACCAAATTTATTAGTATAGAAAGCTGATCATTATAGTCCACTTTTTCCAAGTGAGTCTTGGCGACGTGAAAAATTGTTTATGCAAATGAAAATTCTCATCACGAGTTCTTCACAAGTTAATTGCACAAATCTATGAAAAATTTCAATTTGTACGACATAATATAATTACTTTTTTTCTCACTTCTTCTTTATCTGCGTTTTGCGTTTGCATCAACGAACACTAAAATGAACCGGTTTGCCATTGGAGTATAGTTCATTTTTTTTCAAATGGGTATCCGAGACAAAAAGAGTTCATGCAAATAATAAACAACCTGCGTACGCGGCTGTTTTTTATCAGATTGATTGTTGCAGTTAGGACTGCTTGCAAATTTTGGCCTGCGATGCTTGATCATTAGCCATCTAGGGATCTCTTTTGTTCTTTTTGCATTTTCTGAGGCTCATTTGGAAATGAACAGACTATATTTGTTTCCGTTTCATGATTTTCATTTCACGCAAGAATCAATTGATAGTGATCTGTTTTGTCTAAAAATGAAATAGAAAAGTATAAAATTAACAATTTTTCTTAAAGAAATGTGTAGAAAAATTCGATCGCTTGCTAGCTCAACCATTTTTTTCTCGTCTCATTCCTACAAAATCATTTTTCCCTTGCTTTGAAAGAAAGGAACAGAATGAGTAGGGGGAAAGGAAAGGCATAACCGAAAATACCAACACACAGTGGAAAAAGCGGGAGGTGAGCTTATTATTAGCTTATTATCATCAACACATAAAGCATGAAGAGAAAGGGCAGTGAAAAAAGGAAAGATTTTTCTCAAATGTCTTTAGCTAGCAGCGGACCCTGATTGACGTGCTTCAGCGCGGGAAAGTAACAGTAGCGTTCGGCTGGCTTTTATGCAAATGAGGCTTCATGCACAAAAACTAGAATATTTAAAACACAAGGGGATAGGGTGTAAAAAATTGTGGTCGAAGAAGTGAAACGTTTTGCAGATAACATTCTTGTGTCGCTAAACAAACAGGATACACGGAATGACTAATTAATGAAGTCTCTATGTGTGTGACTGTTTTCAAGAAAAGAAGCATTCTTTCTGCGCATGTGGTATTTTCCATTATACGCAAAAAACGACGATTTCCAGAAAATTAAGGAGATTCCTATTGTTTTAATAAGCTAAAGGCTTCAAGGGTGAAAAGAAGACGTCCTAAAATTAATTCGAGCAAAATAATTCGAGCGGAGAAATTTTGGTAAACAACTGAGTTGATGAGGTGAGATTCTCGAAAAATTTACATACTGCAACACAAAGTATTATCGAGTAGGGCGCGACAGCTTAAACATAGAGATAGGAGTATTGAATTTTAAACTTCAACAGTCTAAAATTTAAAATTTTTATCTCTGAAACTAATAAAATATACACCCAAAGAATCAAATTGATTTCTGGTTTTCCACGGGGAATTCGACCTCACAGTAAAAAATTTAGCACCTACTCAAAAATCTGGACATCAATCGGTAAATCTCGTGAAAATTAACTAGAAAGTGCACAAATCGATGTTCGTTCATTTTTTATTTAGCATATTTCAGTTTTTTACTAATGTAACACTTTTTGCTCATGTGTCTTCCGCTAGAAATTCGTGAAATTTTCAGAAACTTCCATCCAACAAGATATTCTTTCTCCCTTTTTCTCTCTTAGCCCTTGCATTGAAACATGTCAATCGTGCCATGAAAAGTATGCACGTAATTTTTTAGTCGAAAAAAACAACTGTCCCGCAAATGATAGAACATAGATCTTTTTGTTGATGGCACAACGTTCAAAATATTAGCTAAAAATGGCTTGTCAATCAAAAATTCTTGCTTTTTAAAAGTGGAATGCATTTTCGGGGAAATCTTAGACTTTTTTGGAATGCAGCAGTTTATGTAGAAGTCACATTTACACTGAAATTCGAACTTTCTAAGAAAGTAATACGACCAGCGTATTCTTGTAGTCTGTTGTTCTTGAAATGCTACTTAACTATAAAGCCGCATCGGCGTGGACACGGCCAACACAGCCGTGACCAATCAAATTTCAGTGCACGAGACATGCAACCAACCACATTGAACTTCAATATTTGATCAGATCCATCGTGGCCGTGAAGTATAGATGCAGCTTACGAGTTGAAAACAAATAACTATTGCATATTTTTTACGATTTTCTGCTTGTATCACGTTGAACTAAAAGTTTGTAATACTCTACCACCTCCAACAATTTTTTGATGTGCATACGATTTTGACGACAGTATTGATTTTTATTATTTTAGAAGCATTTTATAAAAAACACACCACAGGTTGGAAACGTATCTATGAGTTCTATAGATGCCCAATAGCTACGACAAGGATGTCCTGTGGAGTAAGAAGATTCTGCAAATGCCTGAAGAGCAGATTTCTCGAGAAGTTGGAAGTTCGATAAAAAATTTTGTAAATTTGTAGTAAATTTTGTAGTAAATTTGCTTCAAAACTTTGCAATCGTTAGAGTAGATGTATCTAAAATGACCATTTTGGATCTCCATTTTTGACGAACTTATGGGGAGGGTACTTTCCTCAGTGCAAAACTCAGAATTTCCAAAGGCTTATTCAGATAAACGATGATAAACCAGTCAAGCAATACGTTTCACTGTCAGAATCTTATCAAGATGGTTCTGCATTTTCGACTACAGTTCAAAGATTATACAAAAAATGAATGTCCGATACAATGGTCGACTTCCATTTTTACCTGGTCCCTCCTTCTTTTTACTGGTCACCCTGTCAATGCGTTCAATATCCATTAAGTGAATTTTCGACTGCGTCCTTTCTTTTTGCTCCATTTCTTGGTTTTGGCGCATAATTTGCCGCCGCCTATTTATAATCCTTTGAGTGAATAAGTGAGTATTGCGGTCCCGACCCTCCAGAGTCATGACGCAGGCCATCATCAAGATGAACATGCCGCATCCCATAATGCACGGCCCAATGTATGATAAACTCTCCACTTGAGCTTTGGTCGACCGGTTTACCACCGTCGAAACGACGGTCGCATTCTTAGCTAAGTCGAATACCATCGGGCCCGGTTCCTGGGCGAAATAATCCCTATAAAATCCTAGGACGGCCATGACGACGCCCAAACCGATGAGCGTGACGCCGAACACCACGGCTCGGCAAACTGCCAAAAATGTTTTACGATCTAAAGACTTTTTAATTTTCAATTTCGAAGACGTTTTTATTAACGCCTTGGGCCTTTGCAGGGGCCTTTCTTGTTCGGCGTCCAAATCCATGGCCGACGATTCAGCCGCTAATGTTTCCTGGGTCGATTCGTCCACCAACGCTAAATCGGGTTCATTTTTCGATAAAAATGACGAACAAGCGGCGGATTTCCTCAATTTCGTAGCTCCGCCCCTTCCCGCGGCGCTTGTTGTGGGCGGAGTGAAAAGGGGTGCGCCTTTCAAAGTCGATCTCCGATGTTTGGCGTGCATGTTCGATAATTGGTTCAAATTGACGCCGCCCCCTAAACGCACTGTTGCCCCGAACATAATGCAAATTTTTATCTCTTCCCTTCAATGTATATTCAATTATGATGTATAGCGTTTCTTGCTCGCTAGCTGCGGTTCATTATGTCGTTTTTCTTTCATTTTTAAGACAAAAGCGGACGTGGTAAAAAAATTTGCATAAAGGATGAACGCTGTTTCCGATCAGGCACTTATCCATATAATAATTATTGATCAAATATTTTGGAATCTTAAAAATAAGTTGATGAACCATAACATGATCAAAGATGGGTAGTTTATGATGACTGACTAATGTTTTCTGCTTATTCAGATATCCTGATTTCATTTTCAATCCAGCCATAATGCTATTTAAGGCACTGAATCGACTCGATCTTTTCAAGTGAGCAGTCTTTTCAGTGTCGTGTCAGCCATTGAGTCGATTCGGCCAGCAATCATATGTTAAACCGATCATTTACATAGTGATTAAAGATAAGGAGTTACTCGGGACACAGGCTCTCATTAAAAGTAGTATGACATGATTATGGTTACAGAAGTAATGGAACGCAATAAGTAACGGTGTGCAATAATTTTTCTACGTTTGTCGAGTTTCTGAATTCGGTTCCAACTTTTGTTGATGGAATGTGGATGGAGTTAAAGCGTTGCCGGATCGCTAAGAGCGACGTCATTATAAACCGTTGCTCTAACAGCTTGCAAAAATGTTATCAAGATTTAAAATCAAAAGAGTTATTTTTATAATAATTATCTATGCAATAATGTCAAATATTCGACCCAAAATCTCCACGAACATGGAAATCCTCAGGTTCCATATTCCTTGCTGTATAAACTTTTCAAATAGTCAAATTGAAATAAATTGTACAGATTTGTTTTTGACTCATTTTCATTCTAGAAAGTGTGGGTAACAACGATTTGTTTTATGAGTCATTCCAATAAATACTCAAAATTTTAACAACCACGTTAGCAGCTGAATCGATATTCAAAATGCCGAATTGATACTGTTGTCTAAAATGACACAATGACTCAATCATTACTGATAGAAATGATCGATACAGTGATCCTGTGAAAGCAAGTTCAGCACGGAAAAATTTGGATAGCTTCTTTCATAGTGTAATAAATGAAGAAAATTTATCCACCGTGGCGGTAAACAGAATAACTGAAATTTTCCTTCCATAAGCTCGTTAAATTATCAAAATTTCTCGAGTAACAATTTTATTCAAATCAAAAGCGAATAAATAACGGTTTTCTATAACTCTGGCATTATCATTGAGATTCAGCGTTTTTCTACATCAAATCGAACCTACTTTTTGTTAGGCCCTAATAAAAACAATGCTGCAAATGTTTGGATACACTCATTCATACCATCGAACTCTGTCTAACATATATAGTTGAATCAACTCAGTCTTCAATCGTTACCGAAAATAAGATATCACAAACCTGTAATTTTAAAAACAAAATAGAAAACGTTAAAACAATGAAATGCATGCATTTTCAACTTTTCGCCTTTTCTACAATGATTTCTCAAACAAAATTTCGGGGTTTACCCCAAGCCTACCCGAAGGCATACGCTGAGCTCAGTATTTTTTAAAACGAGGAAACTATTATAATTGAAGACAGTATACTGAACAAAAGGAAGCTGTACTCCATTCAATCTGAAATGATCGATGCTGCGAGGTCGCAGCCAAAATTTTATTCGAAATTATGAAAGGCTCGTTGACCCTGTTAAATAAATTTTTCCTTCGTGGTACAGACTACTTGATGATCACTCTTCTAAACGATATTAAGTTTATCAAAATTGATTTCCCATCTCTAGTACGGCTGCGCTTGGCAAAACTTCGACCGCTACATTCTTAATAAAATGTAGTATAGTAATCTTTATCAGTCAAACTACTATAATGCGGGTCAATACTGGCATATAGGAGCTATTTTTTAATGTAATATTTGTAAATTTAAAAAAGACAAAAAATAAGTATAGCCCTAAAAGTCGCTCAACGGAAAAATAGTAAAGGGTTAAGGGTCATTTATACTTGCCTTTTTTGACGGAACGGAACGGATCGCCAACAGCATGAAACTTTCGGCCTGAAAATGCACTTTCGGTCGGAAAGGTTAAGTGCAATTTTGTGGAAAACGACCGACGATAACCTCCAACCGAACCGAACGGAATGAAAATTTCCCATCCCCTCGGTTCCGTTCCGTCGATTGCATTCCGTTCCGTCGGAAAAGGCAAGTATAAATGGCCCTTTAGTTGAGTACGCTCACAAATTTTTAGTCCTATTCAACAACCAACGGTTTGGAGAGAAAATTATAACAATTTGTCAGTTTACTGAATTATCATTGCTAATATTTCAAGCAGATACAATGTTTGTCGAAAATTTTCGCGTTGCCTTAGCCAAGCAGAGTCTGAGATTAAATTGATGCGAACTTTCAATGGCGTCTGATTTATGCAAATTTTAGTTCATTGCGCTCATTTATAATTGCCTTTTCCGACACAACGGAACGGAACAGAACGCAATCGACGGAATGTAAAAGGAAAATTCTCGTTCTGTTCGATTCGGTTGGAGATTACCGTCGGTCGTTTTACGCAAAATTGCAGTTATCCTTTCCGACCGGAAATGGATTTTCAGGTTGAGTGTTTCAAGCTGTTGACTATCCCTTCCGTCGGAAGAGACGAGTGTAAATGAGCCTGGAAAAATATGCATTATTAAATGCACCAAGATTCGTACCCATTATCGATGTCTATCAAAAAATCTTATGCAAAGTAGCTGGAGGAAAATGAATAAGAAACAAGAAGAAACAAAATAATGGAAGAAAAAAAATTAAAATGGGGAATCTGCAAAAATATCGGCGAAATTTATTGCTGTTATGATGTTCACCAAGGAATTGGACGATCAGAAATGATGTTTAGTTGGGTGCCAATGGAGAGGAGAACAAGACCAAAAATGAAAAAAATGGTCAAAAACCATCTAAAAAAGTTTGACGATAACGACAATAATGATTTACTGTGTAAAAAACGATTTACACTTGCTTTTTCCGATGGAACGGAATGTAATGCAATCGACGGAATGTTGGTTCGGAACGGAATGCAATATACAGAAGTAGTTCAGTTGGAGGTTACCGTCAGTCGTTTTCCGCCAAATTGCATTTTACTTGCCGTCCGAAAGTGGATTTACAGGCTGAACGTTTCAAGGTGTTGTCTATCTTTTCCGTTCCGTCGGAAAAGGCAAGTATAAATGGCCCTTAAGAAGTACTGGTTGACAAGGGTCCGTTGCATAAAAGACTTGTAGGCTTCGAAGTTACAACAGCAGGATTTTATGGCATGCAAATTTGAACACTGCTAGCCGTAGATAAAACCACCTATTTTTCCATCTCACTCGGAAACTTAGCTTGTAGTAACTTTTAGGCCTACAAGTTTTCTATGCAACGCACGCAGGAAGCACAGTCAGTCGTCCGTTCAACGCAACGTTTAATCAAAATCTTGATTTATCTAGAACGTGGATACACTAATATCCAGAGTATCACCGTTAGAAGGTTATTGTTATCATAACGAAAACAGCACAAAACCAAAATGTAACAAAATGAAGAACTATAAATCGGGTAATATATAAAGCTGAAACTAAAGCATTACCGTCCTTCATTTGTATACATATATGTACATAAATCTTTAAAAGAAGACATGAAATAACCATAAGCGGCATGTAAGAAACTACTGACTACAAAAATGAGCCCAACTTTTTCTGGAGCAAAATGTGAAAATTATGCAGATATAGCCACATTTAATACGAAATTATGTTTCAAAAGCGATAATCAAAAGCCTTTTACATAACTTGTTCGGGTAACTTTTCTCGAAAAAATTGCCAACATAACTCGTATTACAAGCATGGTCTTCATTCTTTACAATTTCTCACCAGGGGCCGGTTTCTCATAAAGCGTCTAAAGTTACATGCGTATAACTTTAGACGTGTCCAAGTTGAACGGACTTCAGACGCATCTAAACTTAGACGGAACTTGTAGTCGTTTAAAGTTAGATGGGTGAAATAGGCGATATGTGTTTCTCGCCAATAAATTAGATGTGTTGAAGATTCAGTAAACATTGATGTTTTTGTATAGTACGTTTACAAGAGTGAACTTCCGACAAATGTCCATTTACTGTATGTTTCCTAATTTGAAATTTGCTAGAACTTCACTGCTATTATATTTAGTGTGTATTTAATAATTTAAATGTTATCATCAACATAATTACTTTTTGTTTCAGGTGCAGTTTAAGCTATTAGCAATACTGTTCAGCAGTCTGACGAATTTGAAGACTCCTGTTACCAGCATGCATCTCTTCTGTGGTCAAATTTCATTGATTAGTTCATCAGAAATGGCGATAAGGCGTCTTATGCCAGGTTTTTTTGCGTGGCTCGTTTCGCCATTTGGCGAAAGAAGTCAAAATTATCTTTTCTTCATTTTCATTTTCATTTTTCAACCATTTTCTTCAAGTTACTTTTTTCACTCAAAAAGTCCACAGATGCGTTATTCATGCTTCTTTGGCTTTGAAAAATTTAATATATACAGAGGGAACTGAAAAATTAAGAAAAATTGACTTTTTTGAGTTCAGATAATGGTAACAATAAATTAAATGATTTGTTAATTTTCAAATGATGATTTTCAAATTGTCTAAAGCTTAAATAATCAAATTCCGAAAAAATTGACTGCAAAGTGCAAACACCTTAAATCGAATATCACTAATTCCGGCGCAAAGTGTCAGAAAAAACATTCGGATTATGATATTCAACAACGCTGGCACAAGAATTTTTTCAGCATTTATTTCGGGGATAAAAAGTCGAATTTTTCAGCCATTCAATCGTTTTTCAGTGGGGCAGAATGCAAAAATCATATTGAAAACATGCAGCCGAAATTCAGAAATCAGGCAATCAATGAAGGATTGGGATTCTTCAACAACTTCTTGTATTGTCTTTTGCTCGTGATGTTTTAATCATTTTTCAAGTGCAAATGCTCCGTTCCTAAAATTCAAACATTTTAGATTTAGACTGCAATACTGCAAGTGAATACAATCAGTTCTAGAAAAATTAATAGTTTGATATATTTTTATTTAGCAACATAAATTTGATTTGGTTTTGGTTAATTTTTTTGCGTTATCATAATTTTTCATCATTGTGACATACTTTTAAGAAAGGATCTTTCAGGAACCGGGCTTGGGCTGAGAAGAGAACCTGAGTGGGTTAGGCCGCGTCCTTGCGGCCCGTGCAGGTCCTTACTATGCACCCAATAAACCACATTATCTGGAAATTTAGCATATTTGTCTATGACATTTGTTGGTAAACAATCCGTCATTTTTGTCACAATTTCGAAACTGTAGCTTTTGCATACAACCCAAAAAATTTTACGATCCCAAAATATGGGCCGCCCGTTCAACAAAAATTAGAAGTTACAGCCAAATTCGTATCAATCTCACATCGGACACCCTGTTATCTCAACTGTGGTACTAATGCTCGAATCCTTGCAAAAGTTACTTTTGAAAATGTAAAACATTCCTAGAATTCATTATCAGTCAATAAAAAAATGATCAATTGAGAAAAAGTTCGCCTTTAAAGTCTAATTCCAAATTGATTCACAAATCCTAGAGCCATGTATTCACATCACCGAGTACATAAATAATATAAGGAAAAAACGTGTAAGCATACTTTAAAAAATTTTCACATTACTTAAACCGGGTGTAAAAGAGGCCCACGGACAAAAAGTCTAGTGTAACATTACCCTGTTCACTTTGAGCTATCCAATGCAGTATAAGCATATGCGATTTCAGAATTTACACTGGCAGACCCTCCTTCGTAGGAGAGTTCTCTATTTTCTTGAGCTCTTCCCTATAGGAAGTCTTCGATGAGTCTTTCCATCCCATATACTGTGAAATATCTGTGGACATCGATGCAAAATTACGTCAATTTGCCCGATACTTCTATTTGTCAAGACTAATCAGCATTTTTCATGATATACAAACGTGTTCGAATAGTAAAACACGAAGAAAAGCACGTCTTACTATTATCTGTTTTTCTTGGAATGCTTACGAATAAAACTGGAAAGGATTTGGGGTTCGCGGAAGGAGTCTTTCGGTCAATACGAGAAATGTTCTGGTTTAACGAACCATTCATGATTAATCAAATTGATCATTTTTTAAATTTCTGAATTTGTTGAATTTAAAAAATTAGTCAAAAAATGAAGTGGGTTAACAATACGCCTTATAGGCTGGAGAGATAAGCAACGTTTTTATCGATGTCCGATTTACTCAACGATTTTCTTACCGACATGTACATAGCCCCATATTGTAGAATCTGACAGGTTAGAGATTTTCGCATTGCTTTTGGCTGATCACAGAACACATTTGAACCTTTCCTGCCATATCAAAGTATATTGTGCGATAACTGATTAGCTGGGAGTTTAATTGCTCAATCTGATAATTAAAGCTCTAAACTGATCCACATGGGATTGGTCGTCTGCAAATCAGTCGGCTTGAAGTAACGGAAATTATTTACTCATGCCCAGAAAGACGCACAAAAAGTTTCGATCTGAGGAAAATTGCCTATAAAAGAAGCCAAAAATTACAAGAAACATCGACATCTTGGCCAGGACTTGTTGAACTTTTGCTTTGAAACGACCCCGGTCCAGTTGCACAAACATCCCCTTTGGGTAAAAATGAAGTTCAATACGGTTGATTTTTTCGATTCCAATTCCGATCTTCTGTGCGTGATGCGTTTTCAAGGATCCGCCAACGATGTGAAGGAAGCTGATATCCCACTCTCAGTTCACAGTACACAGACTATTCAAGTCTGAAGTTGACCGAAGGGGGCCCCTTCGCGAATCGGGTGTTTGTGCAGCTAGGTCCTAGTTTCTCTGTCTCCTAGTGAAACAAAGGTAAAATGTTGAATTCTGGCAACGTTTCCTACGAACATCTTGTATAAAACTGATACGTGTCACATCAAATCAAGACTAAAACATTTCAAATTATCGCCATGGCGGTTCATTCATATCCCACAAATGCTACAGTAGACTCAAATACTTATGTTTTGAAAACGTAAAGATATGCCTATATAAGGCGGAGAAATCCTGTCGCTTAGCTGATGACAAGCAGGTTTGATTTGAAATTACGCTGCGCACAATTTTGGAAACCATGAAATTTTCTCACGACCTGTAGGTTGTGAAGATTTTCATCAGACATGTTAAGGGCAATATGCCCCAGACAAGAACATTCGCTGCCAAAAATTCCGGAAGGGCTAGACAAGGGATTATGAACTAAGATGAGTATCTTTTTTCCAAACAAAGCGTTTTTGACACTTTTTCTTCAAATTGAAAAACAATCGATTTATTAGTTCAGGTAGGTGTACTTGGAGCAGGGACCGACTGGGACGCCCGTCCCGTCCCGTTAGAAAAGTGCCGTTGGTAGGCTGAAAAAATTGATGATTTTTTCAATATGAATTGAAGAATAAAAGTTTACTTGCACTTTATTGTTTGTGATAAACATATCGTGGTTGATCTTTTGACAATTTTTTCACAGGTTAGAATACGTGTATAATCCAGAAAATTTTAACCCTGAAAATGTTTCAACTGATGTTTTGGAAGTATGCATTTCATGCTATGGGATTTGATAGTATAAACATGAAATCAATTTTTGTGAAATGTAAATAAACTTTTCAATTTTGATATTGCTTCCACAAATCAAATTTTATGTATCAGATTGATAAATATAAAAATTCCAGTTTGCGCTTGTGCCGGTCACGGCTGCGTCCCGGGATCTTTCTTCGGGTCCTGGTAAAATTTCCGCCCCGGTCAATTCCGAAGTCCCAGATGGAAGGATTAACTCCACCTACCTACGTACGCTTCCCAGCATTCACATGTTATATTCATCTTTCACAATGTAATTTGCAGACAAATGATAGCATCTTTTGTCTATACCTTCATTAGGTAAAATATCC
This sequence comes from Romanomermis culicivorax, assembly GCA_963922205.1. NCBI lineage: Eukaryota > Metazoa > Nematoda > Enoplea > Mermithida > Mermithidae > Romanomermis > Romanomermis culicivorax. The sequence continues at coordinate 512,483 of CAWUHX010000043.1, forward strand.
AAAGTAAAGACTTCGGAAATTTAGAAAAGTGGCTGCAGTCTTGTAGTTCCATGTGTTCTGTCATAGGATTTTAAACGTTCAATTTAGGTTTCCGGAAATATTCTGTAAAATCTTCGCAGCCAAAAATGCTGAAAAATACACTAAAATATTGCATGTACAGATCTAACGAATACCCTTCGTGTCATAACCTGTTCAGCTTCATTGGTATTTCTAAATCGCTTTAAAAGAAAATCATTCACTATATTTCGCTTCATCAACACAGCACGTTTCCCGGGTGGAGGTGTACATGATTCGTTGGATCAAATGCTTCACTTTTCAGATTTTCTTCATACGTGCAGTGAGTTTACTCAACGTCCCTTCTCTAAAAAAATTTCTAATGTTTGCCCGAGGCTCGGATAATTCTATAGCTCATTTATTTTCAAATGAATTTCGAACCCAAAGAAATCTGTAGCCATATGATGAACCTTTATTGTATGTCAACATTTTTAAATGTGTTTTAGTCTTGATTTGAACTATCTATCTTAAGAAGAAGATGTTCGCTCACGCTGCAGGTGTATATTATTTGCATGAGCACGCATCTTTGTATCTTTAAGAAGCTCATTTCAAAAAATGAAATAGTATGTCTGAACATAAATTACGTGAGATATTCAGGAAAACGACTGCACATGACTGATATGTTCGCGACACATCACAATAAAGTATTTCATATTTGGCAATTTGTATCAACTCTACAGTAAACACTGTAAATTTCTCGTCCTATAAATTTATAAATTATGAAATATTAAAATGTTGCGACTCTGAAGTTTTGATGCTAGGGAGCTAAAAAACTGGTGCAAATGGCAAAGAAACGCTAAAAAAGGCACTTTTCAGGAGGATGGACGAAAATTAGGTAACACTGCAGCTAATGGATCCAAACTTTTTCATCAACTCGAACAAAGAAACAGTGTGAGCAAGCGTATACGCTCCTACATATCAAGCCCAACTCTTATTCAAGAAAAATTTGATTTAAAAATACCCTAGCTTTCCTTTATTATCGGTTCTCTAACATTGTGCCCAAGGAAAAAAAGGTGGTGAGAGTATGAGTGCGTGCGGGCAGAGGCAATAGGGAATAATAGATTGATCGTGCTGCAGTCGAAGAAGAAATTTTCTCTATCGGGTAGTAGCGCAAATCTACAAAAGGCAACACCTGTTCCTAAGGTTGCGAAATTTATAGCAGGATGCTCAGGTCTTACACATATCATATAACAGAGAAATTTGAGCTAGAGTAGAAAATGAGCTACAATGAGTGGAAAGTTCGTAATTTTCAGCATTGAGCAAAGAGTTTTCGAGCCATAATTCTGCATTTATGGGAATAAATCTGTTGTAAAAAGGATGATTCAAAAAACGAACACCTTATGAAAGTTTGTTTTACCGGTCGATTTGAAACAATTGGGTTTTGCTACTCAGGTAGTGTTTATCATAATTCAGTTATCTTTCATAATTTCATGTTGCTATCTAAAATCTATCTAAAAATGTAGCTGTTGGATCCAGGGCAATGAGCCAGATTCGGATAAAAATAAATGTCTGACACTGACACTACTCGAATTTTTTCAAAGAAAATCTTGACAAAGTTTCCGTTTATAGTGTATACAGCTGACAAAGCATAACCGAAAAAGTAGCTGAACTTCCACTTTAAGCGAAGAGTCGTTGCCGTAAAGGAGCAACTGTTGCTCCAACAATACCGCCTGTGAGTATTTACTTACACGCGCCAAAAGCAAAAACAAGAAGTTAGTGAAAGCAGTAAACTTATAACATAGGCTGAATGTTGCAAAAATATTGACTGATAAGTTAACCTTGCCTGTGCTTGGAAGAAAAAGAAGAGGAAATGAAGCAAAGATGTCCTTGAAACACACATAATATAGTCGATAAACTCACCGTCATAAGCTTTTTAAAAAAGCTAGTCAATGTCGAAAGTTTTTGCATAATAAATTAGCAGAACTTGGGATCAAAAAAGAAACATGAATTTGCATATGATTCCCACTTTTCTTCAAGTGCAGTTTAACCACGAAAAACGTGATTAGGTTCGACAGCTGAATGATCCAGATCCAGTTCAATATAGTCGATTTTTTAAAATAAGCTCCGGAACGCAAAAAGTGCTCATGAAAATAATACGTATTTTTTCAGGTAGACTTTAGCAGACTACAAATTGATCAAAAAATGATGGCATACGATGTAGGTTTATCATCTGCCTACGGATTTCTTCGCACATTGACTATCGTTGAGTTTATCGGTTTCATGGAAAACTGTCGGGTGCTCTTTCGGCTCAGTGATCGTTTTTTCGGAGATCAGTAGGTTAGTAGATCATGGAAATGGTTCACACATTTGCTTAACTGAGATCCAGAGCGTTTTATGTCCATTTAGCAGGATTCTTACAGTAAGTTTATCGCATTTTAACAGAACTTCTATTTCGGACTTCGGAATCTGCTGGATTTTAGTTTCTTTTTTCCTTGTGCTGCTCTTTACCTCCTCGTAAGTAAGTCCTCATTCTATTCTGCTCTGAGCTAACCACAGCATTTTCTGAGTGTCCAAAACTATGGCTTATCTACTAACTCCCTAACGTTAGTTTCAAAACATTTTTTGCTACACTGATCTGGTATTGAACAGAAAATATTCGTTCCACTCTCTAAAAAATCTAAGCTTACTGTCTTCACCAGAAACTGATAGAAAATCAACAAAGTCAGCAAGCTTAGCTGAAGTGGACAAACTAATATATTTCCAGAATTGAGATGATCATACATCCCAAAAAGTGATGGCTAAATTTATTCAGTGGCTTGCACTTTGGACATAATGCTATGGAATCATAAAAGAATATCTGTCTGTGGTCTGTTTTGGATAAAATGAATGTAAATATAAAAAAATTGAAGAAATGGAAAATAGAAAAAAATGGAAATGGAAAAATAAAATTTTTTTTTCAAATACTGTTGATAAGTGTTCAGCTATTGCGGATAGAACATTTGCTGCCTTCGCCACATCTGGCATGTTAAAATAAATAGACTATAGTCTGTTTTTTATGAATGCTTGTAAAATGAAAAATCACAAAATTAGTACTTTCATTATAATCTTTTACACAAAGTTTATCGTGGAATTTTTTGTTTGATGGCTGAAGGTTAGTTTGTTGAGTACGCTCACAAATTTCAAGTCCTGTGCTTTGCTTTGCATAGCTTTGTAGAAAATCGTGGAAGTATGACATCGTACTTGATTTCCAGTTTACTCATTTATAGTCTGCTTTTCTTGAAATGTTTCTAAATAATGGCAGTGGAAAGCAAGTAGTATTTCAGATTTCGACGATTTTCTGATAAACAATATATCATATAGAAATGGAAATTTGTGAGCATACTGGCCTAGCCCTTAACAATTTTTCGAGCGAAAAATTTTATAAGAGCTCTATGTAAACAATTTTGACAACGATACTGATTTGTGTTACTTTTGATCATTTGAAAGCATTTCATAAAAAATAGACTATAGAAGCATTTTAAAAAATCAGACTATAGTTTAGCTAATCCTAAAATCAGCCTCAATACAACTTCGAAAAAATTTCAATTTCCAAAATCAATTTTTAGATTAGTTCAACACTTTTCTCTCAAGAGACCCATTATAGGACGAAAAAAAGAACCGCGCGAACTCCATTAGTTCTATCATCAAGGAAATTTATCATGTGGAAAGCATTCTATGCACCACTTTTGTACGTCTAACGAATTAACTTTGCGCCAGGACTCAGGATACAAGAGCGAAAAATAGGTGCCGGAAATTTTCTTTTATTCGCTGTGTCGCGTTTTGTACAGTATCCTATTTAAAATTACGGTACCATATACACGAAAACTCACTTTCCATGTATACTTGTTTCCTCGAGTTGGCTTTTATGCTCCAAGTAAGCAACTAAAGAATACGGCCTCCTGAACCAACTTGAGTTGGTATAATTCTCATTTCTGTTGGAAGCCGGATAAGAAAAACGACGCAAATAAATTACTATCTGCGTGATTAATTTGCATATTAAATGCGTTTCTATCTTGCCGAAAAGGTCGAAAAACTTCTTCTCGGACGCCCAAACGGTTGATGTTTTCCATTCTATTGATTAATATACTCTATGCAAGCTTATTTACCTGGTTATTATAGGAAAGGAAGTGAAAAAATCGTATGTGCAAAAAACAGAAAGTGGCAAAAGTATATGGCAACCTGGCCACTCAAGTGAGTGAATTGATTCAGCACGTTATTTTTAATGTGTTTTACGCAATCTTAATTAGTATAAATTTTCTGGTGCTTTTTGCTTTAGCTTATTTTTTCGGACTTATTCGCCACTATATGTTTTCTCTTCTTCACGTTTCCTCCTTTAATGTCTTTCTTTCATTATCTTTTTTTCTGTTTTCATTCAGCTATAGTCTCTTTTTCTTGAAATGCTTGTAGATAATGAAAGTGGAAAGCAAGTAGTATTTCGGCTTTTCACAATTTTCTGATGAACCATGTGTCATATAGTAATAGAAATTTGTGAGCGTACTGACCTTACCTTTAACAATTTTTCGAGTGGAAAATTTTACAGGAAGAGCTCTATGTAAACGATTTTGACAACGATGCTGATTTGTGTCACTTTTCTATTTGGAAGCAGTTTATAAAAAACAGACTATAGTTAAGTTTTTCCAATCTAAAGATACTAACGAAAAAACTTTGTGTCAAAATCATTGGCAGCCGTGCTTTCGACATTTGGGTGAATTGTAGCTTAATTGGAGAGCGTGGATCTTGCAGGACATCAGGTAGACTATGACCAAGGCCATAAATGTTGCCCATTTATCTTCGAATAAGCCTCCGAAAATACTAAGAAATCGTATGGACAGTTGATAAACCTGTATCGTACACCAACATCTCCTTTCCTCAACTTGCAGTCCGGACAGTTACTTCGGGAAAAGAAAATGACCACTAGCTAAATGGTATAGTCTGTTTTTCTTAAAATGCTTCCAAATAATGAAAGTAGAAAGCAAGTAGTATTTCAGATTTTTGCGATTTTCGGATAAACAATATATCGTGTAGGACTAGAAATTGGTGAGCATACTGACCTAAACTTTAACAATTTTTCGAATGAAAAATTTTACAGTAAGAACTTTATGTAAACGATTTTGACCACAGTTCTAATTTGTGTCACTTTTCTATTTGGAAGCATTTTATAAAAAAAACTATAGTTATTTGCACGAACATCTTTTTGCTCATAAGAAACGACCTATAGTCATTTTTTCAAATGCTTTTAAAAATCAAACTAAGTATAAAGTACTTTTTCATTTTTTAATTTTTTTCTAAACAAACCACCAGTAGTATTGATGAGCTGAAAATTTCCGAGCTAACTGGACTAAACTTCAACAGTTAAGCCCTATCCAGAAATGAAAAATCCATAGATTTTTGTTAGCGACAGTCGGCGACGGTCGGCAGCAGTTGGCGACTGTGGAATGAATACTCAATTTGCAGAAAGCCCATAATTCAGAAGCGAAAAAATCCTATGATTTTTGTCGCCGACAATCTACAAATATTTTACGAAAAAAGCTATTAGTCTTTGTAACTTTCCGTGTCAGTTTGGGTAATTCGGACAGTTTCAGGCCACACATTCTAAAATTTGGTGGAAGCCACATTTGATTTTTCATTATGGGGTAGTACAGGATGGTGCACTATCTTTTCACACTTCATTTTCTAAATCCAAATTTTCATTTTATGTGAGTTCTTTGTTAACAACAGTTACTCATATTCTAATCAACTTTTTATTAAGTACGTAAAAACCGGGAAAAATAATTATTAGTAAAGTTACCATAATATTATAATATAGTCAGTATGGAGAAGACACAAAACATAGTTTATTCAATAGGGTTTAAAAGTAAGATTTCGTAATGACTCATTCGCCTAATTTGGTCAAAACGCCGTTGCCAGCGTATTCAAAACGGTAAAGATCTTTTTCATCCCGTTTCTTCAATACGTCTAAAGCGAGCTGGAAAAAACGAATCGAAATTCGCTAAGAGAATTTTACACTCTGGAAAATGGCGAATGCTTAATTTTTCGATCACAGTGAAAACAGTTAATTTTTGATTGTCATCACGAGTAAATTATCATACTTATTATAGAAATGCACATATTTCTAAGTATGCATGATATCTTGACAGGGAATATCATACCCTAGCTTTCAACGAATATCTGTACGTGTCGATCTCTTCTTGAATGAACTCTTTGTCTTCTTTCCGAAATTCGCGAGACGATAAAACGTCGACGTTTTTACCTCCGATGACGGAGTCAATTTTTCCGCTTCCACCGTTAAACGATGAAGAATCGTGGACGTCCGACGCTGCCGTCTTATGTCTTTCGTTAGAACTTTGTTGCTTGTCGTCGGGCGGCGATTCACCGTCGGCGTTTTCAGTCATAACGACGGCGACCGGACGTCGTATCTTGTTTCCCGACGAGACGGCACTTTTTTTCGACCACAACTGGCCGATTTCAACCGAGACTTGGGTCCGAGGTGCGTGAACTGCAGACGAAACGGGATTGGACGAAAAAATGCATTGGCAGTGATTTGTGGAACAGTTTTTGCACTTTTGCTGAAAAAACGTTGTAAATCTTGATGAGATGAAATTCTATGCACGAACTGCAATAGCTGCTGACTCGCTCTTGGTTACGGTATTCAACTTTGATTTTGGCATTACTAGCTTTTTAATTTCCGATACATCTTATCGAATACCGTAGTAGTATTTTGTAAAAATGTTGGTGTATTTTGTAAAAATCACAAATTTATCTAAGGTTAGAGGTATAATTTTGCAATAAGGTGTTCAAACCTGATCACATTTGGCAGATTTGTGGTTGAATGACGCGGAAACGTTTTTCAGAAAAAGCGACTGTTACTGTAAACGGATGCATTCTAGGTCTTATTAAAGACTGTATGCGATTTTAATGCAAATAAACTAAAATAAATCAGTTGCTAGATATTATGGAATTATGGATTCACTACAGTTAAGTCGTACTGCAAAGAACAACTTTCTAAACTATCCAGGTTCCAGATTACAGCTGATCATCACTTCTATTTGAATTGGGTTTCATATAAATACTTACAGGATGTTTTCTGGTATAATGTTATGACAGTCATCTAAAAAACATACTAAAGTTAATAATCAAAGAAATTTTTGACGGCCATTGTTTAGAAGTAACCTTTTTTGGATGTCTTATTTTGGCGCTCTTCTCACTTTGGTGCCACATATTTGTCTGCTATTTCAGCACTCATTCTAATCATTTAGTTTGGTAAAAGGCTGACGTAGAATGTGGATGATATTCGTGTTTTCATAAAGTGGTGCTGTCAAATTCGTGATGCTGTCAAACTCGGTAAAACACATTATTTTACTGTCATACTAAATTCTGTTCAAGCCTATTACTATCCTATACCTAACATATCGTAAGTAAGGCACTATTTTAAACAGAAGAGCATCGAAGTTCTCAGAATTTTCTAGACCAGCACGACGTTTAAGAAAATCATATTCGGAACGAGAAATAATTGGCTTAGGCTTAGGCTATTCAGAGTGGCCTTAGCTGTTTATAGTCACAATGGTAATACACGTAAAGCTTGCATAGATGAAAACACATCGCTTGTATGCCATGACGTAGTAGGCGCCAAAGTGAGACGGGAGCCAAGATGCGATAAAATCCTTCTCTAGGCTCATTTAGAAAAATATAAATTAGCATGTCTATGATACCTGGCCCTGAACATCAAATTTCTCAACTTGTGGATTGCGCAATCGCTAAGCACAGTAGCTCACATTTTTGGCTTTCTCATCCGTTCGACTCTCGCTCAATGTCGGATCTTCGTCCGCGTTTCGCAAAATTTTGAGAAATTCCGATTTAGAAGGTAGATCTGTGGAAAATCCCAAATTTCCATCGCTACATTGCCATTCGTCCGATGGCCAATGGCTTCCGTGGAACATGGATTCAGTCGCTGCGCAAATGCTCATGATTACAAGTGACGACAACTATACTTTGATAAAATTATACAAATTAGTTGGTTAATCCTACGATTTTGAGTGCAGATGACTGCCCTGTTCAAGTTATTGTAGCAGTAATATGTGTAAACAAGATTGTTGATCTGCAGAATGATGTTAGATCCCCAAAACGACTAGCCATATCACTATTTCCCGTTCATTTTTGTAGTACAGGATCTGACTGAACATCATTACCAGAATGATTGGGAAAGAGAACATTCGACCACATTCCACTGACGTAGAATGTGGATGATGTTCGTGTTTTCATAAAGTGGTGCTGTCAAATTCGTGATGCTGTCAAACTCGCGTATGTTAACTTTCACTGAATCCTTTTTTATTCAAAAAATTAAGAAAGGCCAGTTGAGATATCCGCAAAAATTTCTAATCCTACATACTAGCACGAAATCTTGAAAATGTATAATTGAATACTTGCCTCCCAGTTTATTTGCATAAGGAGCAGATTCGGTAGCTTAAAAACGACCTGCCTAAAAGTGCTACCTTACCTTACAGTAATCCGAGAAGATCTGGAGTTGTGATATTTTGCGTTCGATAGCAAAAATACTCCAGTATACGTCAGGATTTACTATGCTCTGACAGATTCTCGACCAATCAACAATTCAACGGAAACTCTGTTGAGGGGTTCAGTTCTGGAGGATGAAATCATCATCTATGAAAACTTGATTTCAATTTAATAGCGAACTTTGGGTCATTCTGCAGATCAAAATCAAAGAAATATTGAAAATTTGAGAAAAATATCAATTTTCTTGGAAACAGTACTTTGGTTCATAAATTGTAAAAGCCTAGAAACCAGAGGTTGATGACTATCTGTTGGTAGGAGGTAGGAGAAATCAACCACCTGATAGAAAAGATATTCATCAAATCAGGGAGAAACTTCTATCTTGGAGTAGGAAAAATCCTACCAAGGGTAGGAAACTCCTACCCAGGGAGCTATAGTTTATTTTCTCGCAAATGTGTCCCGGAAAGAAAAAAATTTGTTCAATATACAAATAATAAATAATCTCGTTAGCGGCTACTTTTTTTACTAGATTGACTGTAGCGGTCAGTTCTAACTTAGAAAAAGAAAAAAATGTCTCGCAATTTTCCCATTTTTCAGCTCCGAATTACGAGCCGAGAATGGTCAAATTTTCTGGTGAAAATTGTCGCTTCAACTGATTTCTGCACATTTGAAAAATCAGACACAATATATTTTTGGAAACATTATTTGGACCAGTATCATCAGGAGTATGACAATATTCAATCCATTATAAGGGTCGTACTAGTGCTCCCTGTTGGGGATGCCGAAAGTGGCTTTAGAATTATAAACTACACCTTTGAATTGATGCACTCATGCGAATCCGCATCAATGGACTGAGATGTCCCGAAAGCAGGGAGATATGCCAGAGCTTGGGTAGAAAAATGTGGCCAGATGCGCACAGATGATCCAACGCAGAAGCGGAAAAAACGTAAGAAGAGAATGTAGCTCATTATTTGTTCTCCCTATTATACATAAAATGATATTCTACAAGTAGTATATATAAATGTGCTCATATATATATTTTCCTAAAAATCGCTATATGGCACAGAAGTTGCATATTTTTTCATAATCAGCTGCTCAGTAAATGCGTCAAAAAGACTAGAGAATAATTCAAGCACATATTGAGCGATTTTTGTCGAATTGCTATACCCTACTGAAGATGAGGCCTCCCAAAATTTTTTGCATTAGTGAGCAGTTTTTACCGGGGTAGTGAATGAATTTCAAAATCCAAGACCGGGGTAATACCCCCATATCCCCTATAGTTGGAACACCGTATTTTTTAATGCCCATTTTTTCTACCTGTAGGTATTTTTAGATCCACTTCTGACACTTTTTATGAATGCACATTTAATCTTTCTGCAGCCAGTAGCAGAAAACTACCATCAGGCAGGATTTCCCCCTACCTGTAGTAAGCCTCACATATTAGTAATTTCACGAATAATAATCACTGTCAAGTCCGTTCAGTTTCATTTGGTATTAAAACGTTTTTACAGTGACGTCACATTGTAATAGATAAATATTGCTGATTACTTAATTTTGAAAGAGAAAGGCAAAAAGGAGGGGTAGTTTAATATGAATGAGTACAGCTCATTCTATACTTCAGCCATAGATTAAGGTGAGAAACTAGAGTAGATAAGCTATCTGAGGAATACAACATGGACATTCCAGTTTAACCGGCTGAGTTACATTAAGCTTTTTAGGTTAGCCATTTTTTGACCACCCTATAAGTCAGCTTTTTTCGTAATTGAGGGTGTTGTCTGAACGGCACCTTCCGTTATACTCTTCATTCTCAAAAAATATACTCTTCAGATTTTTATTGAAACAGCCAAAGATCAGACGACCAACTGCTTGGAGAATTCAAAGTAAACGAACTATTAGCTGGAAAAGGAAAGTATCTACGATTGCTGCCTCTGTTTTGAAGCGCTTGTAAATAATGAGCTAGGAAAATGAGTCCTCTTTCATTCATTTTTATTTTCTGTTCAACTGCAGGTTGTTTGGAACTGAACATTTTCGAGTAAACAAAAACAATCTTTGACTTGAATGATATTGCAGTAAAACTTTTAAGCTAACCATTACATGTAATAAAAGTACCACAATTCAATACCTGATTTGATGAATAAGTCCGAAATCCAGCTTAGAAAAAAAACTGAACAGGTCAGCCATATCATCTACGGAGCGTATTTTAACTAGGCTAAGTAGACTGAGTAAACAGTAAACAGCAGAATAGTGAATAAGGTGTTGTTTCTAAAAAAACTACGGCTGTGGAATGTCTCTTGAAAATGGGGAATCCTGCGTAAGTGTAAACCTAAATTTGCTGAACAGGCAACAAGATTGGTAAGAACACAAAAACTCAACATGCACTCATTCTTTAGGGAGTTTGAAGCTGAAATTTATGGTTTTGTTTATCGGATCTTTAATACAATGCTCTATTATTACGATAAAAACTAGTTGAATCACTCTTGTTTCCCGCGAGTGATAAAGAGCCTTTGTGTCCTGATACCTCGACTGTTCCGCTACCTAGACCGTCCCGTTATCCCGACCAATGTGTTAAACTCCCGTTACATCGGCCAATGAATTTTCATGTAAAATAAAATATTTTTTGCTTTATCCTGTTACCCCGACTGTGCTTTATATATTATGAATTCGACTTTGACGTTGGATAGTTTGAACTTTTTGTGGTACCATTATCATTCTGCCCTTATTCGCTTGATTTATCAACAAAATCTAACTTATATGTTTAAGCAAACATTTTGTCTTTTTTATCGACTGTTTCATTATTAATCCAAGAATTTATCAGAATTTCTACACTCATAGCAATCAGTAGTTAAGCAATCAGCCAATCTAACACATTTATTTTTCTAGAAAAGGTAGATTTGGCTGAGCCGTACTTTCGCATTTTAATAAATTAATTGTTCTGTATTTTTTCAATGGATAAACGTAGTGTGACCATAATCTTCCATTTGGACAGAAATTCATGTACAATTTTCTGGCCAATTCGCAAGAAGTACGGACAATCGGACGTAATTTCTCACCAAATATTTATGGTGTAATTATTTGAGGCAAGTGGGAAAATGATACATTTTGTAAATTTCACTCTGTAGTTTTTGTGACGTCACTACGTAGTCGAGGTAACGGGACAGTCGCAGTAATGGAATTTTTAATGTTTTTATATGCAACATTAGTCGAGTTAACGGAACGGTCGAGGTAACGGGAAACAATCATAAATAGCATTGCAATCTTTTACCTATTTTCCAAATGACATTGTTACACATTTGTTTGATTTCAAAGTCTTCGAAACATACTGAATCATGAAAAATGATCGTAGTTCGGAGTATCATAACTGATAACATCGCAATGTGTTCCGGTTTATGAAAATTTTTGTCACATAGTCATGGCTGGTATGAACTTTTCACATTCAATCGTGACTTGTATCAAATTGAATGTTTGACCTAATTGTTTTTTGATTCATTTTGATGCACTTTTCAATATACTAACGTCACCGTCTTTGATGCATGCCCAATCGGCATCATTTTTTGAACCTAATTTTTGGCCCCTTCGCTTTCAAGGGCAATTACTCAACGTTTCGGGGTTGCATCAACTAGTTTCTAAAACAGCAGAATGTATGCCAATGTTTCCAGTTTTGTGAAATACCATGTTCACGCTTCATCCCCCAAGGGGATCATCTTCCTTATGATTCTGGGTGCGCTGTGATTTTTCACGGCCTGATTATCCGACAGTATAATGGAAAAAGTATAACATACAATTGTACATCCAGTGCCAAGTGCAAAAATTTCCATATATTACGCCCTAAATTGTGGTGGTATGATTTCATGTGCTGCATAGATTTCAAAACTAGCTTTGCCGGCGAAAAAGTGTTTGAAGATGAGCATGACAACTTTTCATTCTAGACTTGATTTCGTTCGTGTGTCCTACTTTATTTTCTAAATACAACTATTTTTTGTTTTGTTTTTACCCCCCTTGGAACTTATTCAAAAGATAGAGCTGGATACCACCCCAACTCAAATTTTACCATCACTTGTAAAAGCTTTCGTATTGTTATCATTTCTAGCCAAATCCAGTTCCAATTTTTTTGGCTATATGCTCGCTCTCTACTCTTCTATTTTTTGTAATATCGTTAAACCAGTTCTAAAAATATTTTAATGCTGCAGAAAGAGAGAGAGCGTGTTCTTTAGTATATCATAGGATGAAAGTACCCCCAAAACTTATATATGTGTTTTATCATCCATACATCCATCCATCCTCTCCTGTTTGAATTTTTGTAAGAATAGTTACTATATACGTTGTACAATAGTAGTAGGCTACAGTCAGATGCCCCTTTTGCAATAGGTGATGCACGAACCTTGACGATTTCGACGCCCAAAAAATTTCTCTTTATAAGTATCGTCGTCGTTGCTTCGGCTAGTTTAAAAGATAGGCTAATTTTTCTTTACTGGACAACACGCTTTGCTAACCAATTTTATTTTAATGATTTGTGGCTACTAGATGATATACCAAATTTCGAATATATATACGTAGTCATTTGTCGAATGATCTAATTGGCCATAAGTTGAAACATTTTTGACTAACACAGTGTCACAAATGTATTCCTGCAAACTTTAATTCCAGTGCTGAACTTGATTTTATCTGAACCTCGCAATTTAATGTTTCATTTCATGGTCATGTTTTCAAAGCACACTGAACTGATGATTGTATACCATCCATAGATCTATTTTTGTATCATTGCCTTTGAAAACTAATACAATAGTTACATCTTTAGGCATGTATAGTAGTGCCTTTATCACGATCAGTCTTATCCCTCATATGAGAATATTTCGACGGCGTCGGTTTTTCTCAATAATGATGAATATTCTGTTTATAACGTGAATTTTATATCATTTTTCACAAAAAAGACTGCATAACTTTCACGTCACTATGTAACTATCGCGTATATTTTTATAATTTTGAGGCGATTCGACATTTCTTTCCTTTCTGTAGTTGAGGTCGAGGTGGGTGACAATATTTGGATTGCTTTTAAATATTGTACAATATTGCACTCGTCCCGGCCTGATCTACGAGGAAATGACCCCGACAAATCACCCGAATTACTGTAGCTGTCTTGATTTTTGCGATTTTTTCTTTCTTTACGTAGAAGCGACGTAAACGTTTTGTAATTGTGGAATTTCGTTGAACGAGTAAGCTCGATCAAAAAGTGCTGTTTTGAGGGAAGAACTTCATTCCTCTTTTTCAGACTTTTCTTTTTCTTAGATGTGGTATGTAAAAATGTGTAAGCATGTCCTGATATTTCATAGATTTTCAGTTTGCAAACTCACTTCAATTGACTTTCAGATGCAAATTCTAGAGTGTTGTGTGTTTTAGATCACCGTGTTCATAAGGATTTCTGTAATGTTACAGCAATCGTTCCTATTCAGCAACATTTTCTCCAAACCAAAACTTCTGTAAATTTACTTACTAGACGATGCAAACTTTCCTTTTTCAGGAACAAAATGCACGACATGCCTTGCACTGGCCTCAAGGTATATGCATGCCCGCTAATTTCTCGAGATTTGAAGCATCTATTTGGTATGATCATAATATGGTCATATTAATATTTTCAGAATGCATGTCTTATGAAATGGGTCTCTTAATCAGGTGGTATTAGTGGAGCTGGTTGACACACATTTAACACGTGCACGTTATAAGATGAAATGGAAAACTATTTATTAAGATATTAATTTTACTTGGTTCTGTTATATTACCAAAACTTCCCGAACTTTGGCGTACGTACGGCGGCAGCATCGTTGATCGTGCAAAAATGTTATTTTATTCCATACGGAGTAATGCTCAGAAGACACCAAAGATCAAAACATCAATATAGTTGTGAATCTGTGATTATTCATTCTCTCCTATAAGCAAGTAGATTTGACCATGGTGTACTTTTGTTGATGAATCCTTGTTTAAGATAACAATATGTTTGATAATTTTCGACGTCTGAATTTGTAGCACTCTGTATAGCCTTGTATTTGCAAAGTTTCGTGCAGGTGAATGTCCGTGTTTTTAAATGTACCTTGTGATTTTTACATTATTCAGTCCGAGAACATCTCTTGATAGAGGCTTCCAAAAATTCTATGCATCAGTAATTTTTCTAGCCGTCAGTTCCTCTGAAAATTTTGTGTTTGCCAACAATGAGTTCAAACGCTGGAAATTCTCAGTTCTGAGTGTAAGTTTTTATAACCATGACGGAAACACGAGCATCCAGAAACTTGACCCTCTCTCAGTTATATCACGCGAATAAATTGAATCATTTCCGCATTTAGCACTTCTTGTTCTCAAGCTATACTGCGATTCAGATTCATCATTTTCTCAATTCCACACAATAACCCTTCCAGCAGCAATGTTCTGAACAGAGCCTTTTCAAATTAATTAGAACGGTAGAAACTTTATCCTCGAAAAATCAAAACATCACTTACAAAGATCAGTCCAACTCGGAGTGCATGTTCTTGGAGGGGTTTGCTGGAGGTCCTGACCCCAGACAGAACCCTGGCCAACCACGAGCAAAATCCTGGCTGACCCTCCAGAATTTTAATTTCTTGTGATTTTTATACCATAATTATATGTTGCTATAATGTTGCAAATTGCAAATTAATAAATCTTGCAAATAAATATTGTGAGCAGAAAGTAAATATGATTTTAAAATGTTCAAGTGCCTTTTGAAGAACTGATAAGAGACTTGAAAATTTTATTTGAACATGTTGAAAATTATCAGGAAGAAAGTTAATTTTTTTTGTTGGAACTGAAAGAGCACATCAAAAACAATGTTTCAAAGCTTTGTGATCAATGTTGACCGAGTTCTGAGCACTTTTGGAAAAAATTTGGGTTTGACCCTTCAGAACGTTTATATTCTACTTGCATGGTAGTTACATACTGACGTTATCCAACGGAGCCCTGATCATTTCAATGGTCAAAATTCTATCCAAATTCAGGTTCTATCCAAACCAAAAGTAGATAAGCGTGAAATTTCGATGATTTTGGCGTTCCGATTGTCTTTGAGGCTTTGGCGTTTTTAAACAGCATAAACTTTTCCTCTCCGTCAAAATTGTTATCAAATTGAACTTACCTTTTTGGTTCACGCTGCGTCTTCCATTTCGAAGTAAGTAGAGCATCAGTACACCCTCCTGCTCAAAGAAAACAAAAACATTAATTATGAGGATAATACGATACACAATGGATCCTAAACGGGACATAATCTACACTTTTTCCATTACATGGTGGGCACAACTGGAAAAGGTATGAACATCAGAGCTGCTTGGGTCGAAACAGTAAAAATGACTTGAAATCACGGAGACTAAAAATTTCTGACGAATTATTACGGTCTGCCGCAATGGTCAGATATAATTAACCTGTGCACAGGAGCACGCACGCACATGGCCGGTTTTGGGTGATATGGACCTCCGGCAGTTTTTGTTTGACCCCCAGCAGGTTCTGCTCCCCAGCAATGATCGGGAAGATGATGAAGGAAAGTGAGAAAGAAAAGAGGAAGACGTCATAAGGGTGAAAATGATGATGTACTTGAACGATTTTTCATGTGCAAAGCATACATCCAAAGGAATCACCATTAAAACTATTTTCACATATTTAACTATTATAGATGTAAAAATTTGCTCGTTGGATATTGGAAAACATTCTTTTGGTAATCAGGAAAGAAAAAAAAATTCGATCCAACCCTCTGTCCTGGCTGACCTCCAGCAGAATTTCCATGCTGTGCATATGCACGGGAATGAAATATACAATACTCTGTACATACGAATAAGTCGTGGAAAATTCCGTGACGTGATTTTTTGTTCTACTTTCTTTTATTGTTCGTACGTTGAACGACGGATTGGAGGAGTAAAGAAGCGTTTCGTGTTTGATTCAAGGTTTTATACCTTAAGCCCGGTTCATATTTCTGCTCGTTGCTCGGCGAACATACTCGGTGAGCGTGCTCGGAGCTGTGCTCGGAGATGTTCGGCTAGCACAGCGTCGAGCAAGCTGCTCGCCGAGCACGCTCGGCGCGCGAATATTTGCTCGTCGAGCAGAACCCCGCGCACAAAAAATTTGCTCGCCGAGCATGCTCGGGATAGTAGAAAATTTTTCTACTCCTCCGAGCATGCTCGGGGAGAAACACATGTTATAAGTAAAGACGCGTCTCAGACTGGGATGATTTATTAAAAATTAAACAATGCGCGCACGATCAATGCCAAATTATGGGCGCTCTGATCGGTCGGTAATAGGCATGTATCGGGCCAGAGAATATCGGATCGGGTCAGACAGTTAAAATAGCAAATCGGGTCACGGGTCGGGTCAGAGAAATCTAGCAAACCAGGTCAAGGGTCAAAAAATATGTTCAGTTCATAAAGTGCAACACAAGCACATACTCGCCATGTTACATATTTGTTTACTATTTAGTGTAAATAAACATTGAAAATGAGAAATGACTATTGCTTTTAAATAGTAATTGCTGCTTTGAGAAACGAGAAATGAAACGAGATAAGGGAAATGAGAAATAAATAAAATCTTTCTCTTATTCGAGGCAAAAAACGAAAATCAATCCGATCTACGATTATTGGAAACAGATGGAAAAAATCTTAAATGGTAACCAAAGATGGCATGCCCTTCTTGTCTGCCGAAATTGTATTTGTTAAGAATTTCATTTTTTGCTTCATCTCAAAAACTGCTTCTTGAAAACTTTCTCTCAGGTACAAGACTTATTTTTGTCTCTTTTTTATTAAGTGCTTGTAAATTAAAGAATGACCAACATCGGTGTTCACACAAAAGTTTCACTACAGAACTTTTTGAATACAATAGAAATTAAAGAACACTTAATTTGAAACAGTATTTCACCTCGAAAAGTTTTGCTTTCAACATGATATTGTTGAATAATTCTTCGTGAATTATGGAAATTGAACGATTTTTAAGAACACTTTTTCAGAATATAAAGGCTGAAAATTATCCATCTACCATTGTGTCATAATGCGTTGAAGGGAAAAAGCACATTGCCATTTCATTCAACGTTTTTCAACCAAAAGTGACCCAAGATTTACACTTGCCCAGTAAGTAATCACATGCAGGGCTGATTAATGCAAAAATTGCCATAGAAAACAGGATATTATCGATCATAGCTCGCCCAAAAAACCATCGGCCGACATTTAAAAAAGTCAATTATCAACCGATGCCAATACATCAATCATTCCCTACCTTCATTGGAAAACTAACGAGAAAATTTTATTTTTGGAATATACGTAATAATGACTAAATTAATCTCATATTGAACAAAATTTTATCTGTTTTTTCTTCGTACAGTGAAAATGATCAACTTAATTTTTTTGACCCGTGACCTTCAAGACACAGAGGCATCCTGGATAATGGCCTAAGTTCAAGTCTTTTTTCATCCTTCGGGTCAGAAAACATTGTATAGGATCGGGTAGCATAGCATATATGGTCAAAAGGTCCGATATATCTCTAATCGCTAGATTTATTTGTAGGATTTCATTTTTTTGTTGTAAAGTTTTTGCAATGTCTATTCGAAAAAAATTGATGAAAAATTTGAACATATAGAGCTTGTTCGTGAAAAAGAATTCCTGTTTCACGTTTGATCCCTGATTACAAGGACGTTAGGAAAAAACGCCATGTTTTCAAGATACTGACTTTTTATCCAGGAGGTGGGTGAGCGAAAAAACAAAAAAAAGTTCTGAAAGCTTGTTTTTCATGCAAAATATGCACAAAAATCATCAAAAAAGCTGTCTTAAAAAAATCTCAGGGAGGTGTTTGACGATTTTTTTAGGAAGGGGGGGGGTGGCCAGGGTCTCAGGTATGGGGGTTTACCCCCCCTTCCCCCTATGTGCATGTATGGTTCGTACAGGGAAAGAAATAATTATGCATTTTTGGAGAAAAATTTGCTCGCGGAGTATGAACCAACTCCGAGCACGCCCGGCGAGCAAGGTGCTCGCCGAGCATGCTCGGGGTAAATTTGTTCGCCGAGCAGAAGTATGAACCGGCCTTTACGATTGATAAAATGATCGCTGCCCAGACAGTGAAACAAAACAGGAAATAAACATTTATCTTGGTTTGGCAACTGTACTATTTTGAAATGTTCATAATGAGCCCATACTGCTCTAGGAGATATAGAGGAATAAAGAACAGAGTTGTTTTAAAATTAGCCGAAATTTTCACCAAATTCTACCAGTTAATTATAAAAACTAAAAAATCTGTGGATTCCGCAATTTATGACGATGAAATTTCGGCGAGCGTTTTTATTTAATTTATGACGATGAAATTTCGGCTTGGCATACAAGGCGCATTTCATTATTTTAATCGAATGACAATTTTTAAAATTTTTGATTCTAGAACATACGTAGCAGTGCAAGGAAACCTCTATTCTTTATCTTCAGCAAAAGCTACAAAAGCCTACAGACTTCAAAATTCCATTTTTAACGAAGAAACAAAACAAGCATCAATGACGATGAGTATAATGGGCTGAAAAAATCTACGAGGATGGTGCTGACTCTTCAATTGTAATAAGCGTGTTTTCGCAGACGTATTTGACCAAATCGTTCGGCGTCATCAAGCTGTCGCCAGCCTCGTCGGCGATTTCAAAGTCTATAAGGATGATGCACGTCAAGCAAAAGTTTTCCATACGCTTTTTAGATTCACGCCTTATAGCAGACAGTTTTCGCAAAAAATGAACTATATAAGAACCTGTATTTTTATTTTCCAGCAAAAACATTCATTGTCAAAAGACGATCCAATACTGGAAAAAGGAAGAAAATAATGTTCTAAGAGTCTGCCTTTTATAAAATTATTGCAAACTGAGAAAATAGCTTGTTTTTCTTGAGTTTATTGTAGAAATTTTGGCTCAAAACATGTTGCATTTGGTTGATTTGGTTTGAAAATGACGAGGCATTGGCTCTTATGCCTAAATTTGTAGGAACAAAACTTAAATTTAGGGAGCCAAAAATCTGTGATTGAAGAAAATTGAAGTATAGGCTCGTGACGCACTGTTGAATGCGATTAACTTATATGGATATCAAATCAGTTGATACAAAATCAAAAAATGACTGTTCAGAACTTCATTTCCAATCAGTGTGGTATTTTTTGTACAGTTTACCAGTACAGATCAGACAAAAAATCTTTGTATGAAGAAAATTTTTTTACACAAAAAACCACGCATGATTTTTTGTCTATTTTTGCACAAACTTTCTTTCAGATACCACATGAGTTCATGTTCTTCATATGTATTACAAAAAAAACATGTACTGAAAAATTCAGCTCATGTTCATTCCTTCTATTACCTGCTCTATCTTTGGGGCGAGTAGCGCCGGGAAAAATTTCAGATTCTGCTATTTTAAAACGCTATAAAATCAACTATATTAAATAAACATAAGGTCCAAATTCACTGTTCAAAAACGTGTCTTTATCATTTCACAAATTAAAAGAAATATACGTATACTTTTATAAAAACTTAAAATTAAACTTTAAATTTCTGAAAACCACTTCCTATATGAATTTAAGCTCGACTTCATGTTCAAAATTATAGCTGCAAAAAACTGGAATACTCCGGATTTAGACTTGTAAGATACATCGAAATTTATCCTTTCCATATCAACCCGCCAATTTTTTCCCTTTTCTGAAAATGTTTCCGCCAACAAATTCGATCTGTGAAAAAACAATGAATAGACCAAACCGAAGAATCATAAAGTGAATAAAATGAAGTGTTTTCTGACTTTAGAGCCTGCAGAGCACTTACCTAAATTTAAAATTGAATAAGAATAACGATCACTCACAAATATATGAATTATTAAAATCAAAATTTTTTGAAGCCTAGACCTAGAATTTCAGGAGCCATTTCCAAACTTTTAGAGGCCCAGACCTCTAAAGTGACTAAAAAAGGTTGATATCCACAAATTTGCCGACATACAGAGGTCTCCAAGGTCAAATTTTTCAGGTAGGGGTAAAATTGAAAATTTTCGGGGGTAGTGTAACTAAATGTCCACTAAACGCGTCATTTTGTCTCAAAATTAGGCAACCAGTGATCAATTTTAAGGACTTAGGTAGGGGTAATACCACCTCATACCCCTACCCATGGGGTTGTCTGCCGACATATGATATATGGTTAAGGAGAAATTCTTTCAAATATAAAATAGTACTTGCTTTCCAATGTTATTATTTGCAAGCATATCAAGAAAAATAGATTATAGATCCAATACGGTTCGCCCGCAGCTAAATTCCGGTCGGCGCAACCAAATTTTTATTACAAGATGCACGTGCGCAACATTTGCTGGGCGAATATTTCGAATCCTCTCTTTCTCGGAGATTTATTGTCAACGTTCAAACGCACAAAAAGCCTGAAATTTCGCGGCGCTTCGCGCTGGATTAGAACACACTACTTACTTCTGACTACATGTACTTTTGGTCCAAGCGCGGCCAGAAAAGTGTAATTTTTATACAAGTATATACACATGAAGTACTGACACATATCCTTGATACCACTATAACTTGACACAATGCAAGAACTTTCTACTTCGATATTTACTATATTTTTCAGATACATTTTCAACCTTTAGAGGCAACTCTTAACATTTTACAGGCTTCGCGACGACGTTATATTATACTTAAACTTGAGCACCTTATAATCAACTTTCTTTTTTTGTTGTAATCGAAAGTTTGTCTATAATGGAAAAGATGCCTACCGAATTCTTGTTCAACGGCGACAATAAGTTCCACATGATCCAAGCTATCCAAACCAAGGTCAGTCGAGAAATTCGTAGTCAATGTGATCTGAAAGAGCGAAAATTACTCGTTGGGTGAAATTAAAGTTTGTGGGTGAAATTCAATTAGCCGGCTAATCGATTGCACGAACATTTAACCTGACCTTTATTATTCCTTATTGTGAAATAGTAATCATATAAATATTAGAAAAGTTATTTAATTTCTTTTATGAATTGAAAAATCCGAATCATATTCACATAGCCGAGACATTTACAACATAAAGTTTAGTGAACACTTTAAAACTTACTTCTTTATCTTTCGGTAATCGATCGAAAGTTTTTATGGCTTTCAATACACGTTGTTGGACTTCTACAACAGTAGGCGGCGGATCTTGAATATCAATCGGTTGAAAAACACGCACCCCTCTCTAAAACCGTAAACCCACAAATACTCTTGAGTTTTTTAATGCACAAAGGGGCGGGATGCACCCCGGTACCTGGGACCCCCGATACCTCTTGGCCTGAAAAATCGTCAGATATCCCTAGACTTTTTTCGAAAAAAAATTTTTGGTTACATTCCGGGATAATGCTTATGTAGCTGTCTTTTTGTTTTTCTGCTTACTGAACCCCTATTCCCCGACGAAAAGTCGAAGGACCTCCTGAAAAATTCTTTTGATGCATGTCTCTTGGCGCTGTGAATAGAAAAGAATGAAAGCCCGTTTCCAAGGTCATTTTAGAGAGAAAAATTAATCATAAGCTATAATTATGCATTACACACGTAAAATATGCTCAATAGACCGATTTAATTGCACTATTCAAAAAAGTTTATCGCAATCCAAATCGAGTTTAATAGGAAGTTGTTTGAGGAGGAAATTTTCAGTTATCAGGCAACGTGGAGTCTTTCGAAACACTAGAAAAATTCATATCACACTTTTTGGCATTCATTCAAACAATTTTGAGCGTTCATCGACGACAATAAGGATCCGGTCGACGATTTAAATCCGTTCAGAATCGATTTTTTCGAAGTGCAAGACGTTAATGATCGTGAAATGTTTAGATTCCCGACTCGAATTTTACAAGCCAATTGACTGTTCCGCGGTAAAGCTTTGACCAGCGGCATACTGAGGGTCTTGACGAATCGAAATTTTGTCTAAAATATAAAAGAATTAGTGATAAAGAACAGAATTTATTTTTGAAGAATTTCGATATCAACGCTTAAATATGTAATAGAAAAAGATCTTCGAAAATTAAAAATAAAAAGGTGAGAAATCGTTTTATTCTTAGAACTGTATTCGCGACGATTTTTCAGTTAAATTAGATGGAGATCATGAAATTCTTCAGATTTCATTATTTTTAATGTCAGACTTATTGATCGCCATTCTCTATATCCGCGCTGTTATCATCAGCTTTATCGTTCGCTTTTAATGGGATATATTTTTCGATCAGATTTATAAGATCATCGACTTGTTGTTCAGTTAACCGTTCTTCACATTCTTCGACTATCAATTGAATTTCGATAGCGTTAGTGGGCCGTAAATTTAAAATTTGCAAAGTTTCTGATTTCGTTAGAGCAAAAGGTTCCAAAGCCGCCGAAAACTGACGTAAATTCTCTTCGTCGTCGTAATCGCATTTGGCCGTCGTCGTATTATCAAAATATTTTAACGCCTCGTAGACGACGGTCGATAAACCGCGCTGCGAACTATCTTGCTGACGTTTGATAGATCGACGAACGCCCGATAAATGATGAAAAACTTCAAAATTAGCTAAAATTTGATTATTCGAATCGACAATTTCCATCGAAATTCAATAGATGTAAAAACTTCGAATGAAAAATTGAACGAATACCTTGAGTTACGAAAGTTAAATCACAACGTTCAATATTCAAAGACACGACGAAAGCACGAGCCGAAACATACATCAACTCAAGCGGCTGTGAATGTGGAGGTGATCCGTATTTGAGAGTGACGCGGACTAGGGAAGCCACCTATAGCAATGCGAATATCAGAATGAAAAACGAAAGTAATGCAATCTTTCCAAGCAAATAGAACAGAGAAGGAAAGTGAAAATGAAGGCTTTATATATTAAAAATGAATATTTAATTTATACAGGGCAGAGGTCCCCAAGGTCAAAAATTTAGGTAGGGGTAAAATCGTAAATTTTAAGGGTAGTACCTGAAACATACCGTGACCTTGTTTTTGCTCCCAACTTTTTGCGAAGGAGGGGGGGGGGTTGTAGTACTCTAACCACCCACATACAACTTTCAAAAATGGATAATGCCCCTACTTTATCCTTTTTACACTCAAAAAACATTTACTACTTCAACTCCATTTTCCACCTGTAACTTTAATGCACTAATTATACGTACAGAATAGTCACACTTTGAAGACTGTTGTGCCAACTGATTCCTGCACATTTCAACAATCGGGCACAACATACGTTTGGAAACATTGTTTCAGCCAGCATCTTCAGCAGTATGGGCTTATCCCATCACTGATTAGGCTTGGAACAGTGCTTCCAATTAAAAGTCCTGATGCTGAATGTGGCTTTAGTATTATTAATCCTATTAGACTGTGAACTACGAGTTTGAAACCAGATACCACTCCTGATCCACGTCAACGGACCTCGCATGTCTCAACTCATAGCAGGAAAGTATGCCACAGCTGGGTGGAGAAATATAACCATATGCGCGCAGAAGACCCAACGCAGAAGCGGGAAAAAGGAAAGGAGAGCATAAAGAGGAAGAATTTTAAGAACATAATGTTTTTCTTCCCAAGGGGCGATTTTTTGATAAATCACGTAAACATAAGTCATTATTTCATCTCCCAATTATATATATAATGATTTCCTACAAGTAGTATATATTAATGTGCTGATATCCTTTCCTAAAAATCGCTATATGGCACAGAAGTTGCATACTTTCCCATTATCATTTGCTCAGTAAATGTGTCAAAAAGAGCAGTGAGTAATTCCTCAGAATCACACATTCTGCAGTTTTTCTCGAATTAGTATAACCTAATGGGGAGAAAATGAAGTCAACCAAAATTTTTTGCTATAGTGAGCTGTTTTTATGGGGGTAGTAAATGAATTTCCAGATCTAAGACGGGGGTAATACCCCCATACCCCCCCCCCCCCATGGGGTGCTCTGATACAGGGTGAGCCAAAAAAAGGCGACCGGTGCTGACTTCCATAACTTTTGCATGGATGAAGCTCTTTTAATGCGGATTGCTGCATTAGAATACCCTGTTTATCTTTGCTACAAAGACCAAGCTTTATGCCCCTAGCATTTAGGGTTACTGTACAAACAGATATTTAGTAAAATTGGTCATTTCCAAAAAATGAAAAATTGTGAAATGAAAGTAAAAGTTGTCCTATGTGAGAAAAGTTTTGTAAAGCTTTTTACACACGATAATACTTCAAAATTCACCCAAATTTGTAAGTTACACGTAATTTGAAGTGAACAACTTCTTGTTTCAATATGGGCAAAATTTCGCCAAAATCTTTTGTTTTGAAATTGGAAAAATAGCAAAATCAAAAATAAATCAATGCCGTCATTGACCAGATCGAAAAACGCTTAAAATTATTGGTGAAACAGAAAGTAGGGCACACTAAAATGGCTCTCTTGCAAATTACAGCTGTTATATGATTCTGACGATTGGACCTATTGTACTTTTCTGTTGTAAAACATGTTGATTTTGTCAATTTTTCAAAATTTATTTGCAAAAAAAGCGACGTTTAGTATTTTTGATTCTAGTCAACCAATATTGGAACAATTGAGC
The DNA here is from genome assembly GCA_963922205.1 of Romanomermis culicivorax. NCBI lineage: Eukaryota > Metazoa > Nematoda > Enoplea > Mermithida > Mermithidae > Romanomermis > Romanomermis culicivorax. Next base: position 537,558 of record CAWUHX010000043.1, read on the forward strand.
TGAAACTTTGCAGTTCTTGTGCCAGATGTTTTATCTATCGAAGGCAGGAAACCGCACTAAAAAAGCTTCACCTATTTGAAGGCTATGAAAGTCAGTACCGGTCGCCTTTTTTTGGCTCACCCTGTATATCGCCAAAATCGGTTTTCAACTAAGATCAAAAAATTTTACTGTGCCCCATGAAGAACTAAAAGAATGAAATTTGTTCTAAAAATTTCACTTAGGAAAAGGATGGAAAACTTACACCAGCTCAAATTACAGTGAATCTTTCGCGATACGGACAATTCATTCACATTTCAAAGAATCTATGTTTATCTTAATTCTAAAACCCGTACATTATTGATATCAGAATTCTTGAATGAGGGCTTAAATATTCGAGTTAATTTTAATTAAATGATTCTACCGCGAAGCTAAGAAATTTTTTTGACGTTTTTGAGTGCAAAACACCCATAAAATCAGAAGAAATTGATCCTCAGACACAGACATGCACGGCAAGAATTTTCCAGGGGGGAGGCTCCTTGGACTTTTTATCCACGGAGGGGGGGGGGGGGGGGGGGGGTAGGGGAGGTCGGTGAGCAAAAAAACAAAAAAAGGTTCTGAAAGCTTGTTTTTTATACAAAATAAGCACAAAAATCATCAAAAAACGGTCTAAAAAAAAGTTCAGGGGGTGTTTGACGATTTTTTTGGGCCTGGGTCTCAGGTATGGGAGTTTACCCACCTACGCCCCTATGAGCATGCATGCTCAGACAGCCAAAAATTGTGTCAAAATCAAAAAAACTGGCACAAACGCTAGAATTCTTAAACGCTGGAAAATGATTCTTCTCAACAGGATTTTTTCCGTACCAGTCGATCCGTACCGTACCGAATTCTAGTGTCCTATGTACCAATTTCCGTACAACTAATTTTCTACTTGCTCCATATCTTGTAGGTAATATTTACAGTATTAGCTCAAAGTATACGTAGTAAAACTACGAACATGGTCGCTCAGTTTAAAATCAATAAATTTATTTTACTTCTATCGGAAAAACGATTAAACGACAATTTTCTTGAGCTTCATTCAAATTGTCAGTTCTAAACTTTTGGAGGAGAATAATCAAAAGTCTGACAAGACTATCGATAAATTTTCATTCCGAGGCTTCTAAAATGTCGGAAAATGCATTTTTCAGCCTATTCTCCTGCAACAATAGGTGACCGATCGTAAAAAAAAGTTGGTAAAAATTCAGCACAGATGGGACGCCATTTTTCAACCATGACCTAGAAGTAACAAGCAGAATAACAAATTATTTAAAATCCGGCGGTAAGCGCCGGAAGATTTCCAGGATTTTTAGTTTTAAAACGCATGAAGATGAAGGATATCCTATAACCATACATGTAACGGAGCTCCGAGGTCTGGGGGGGGGGTGGTTGGAGCACTTTTTTGGGGCCGGGGGTCAGTAATTCCCAAAATTTTATGGGGAGGGGTCCCTGAAGGGGAAAAAATTCGATTTTTTCCATGAAAAATGTCCGAAAAACGGTTTAAAAAGTAGTAATTTTTGTCTAAAAAATAATAAAATATGTACTTATGGCGTGAAGTGCCGAAAAAATTGACGTTTTTGACCATTTTTTGTTCAAAAATTGACATTTTTCATGGAAAAAATGACATTTCTCAGTATTTTTCCGACTAAAACCGCGGGGGTCCCTAGGGCTACCATATGGCTAGCCATAGGATTGGAAAATCCTGGGGGGTCGCCCAATGGCTAGCCATATGGTCGACGATTTCTGGGGCGGGGGGTTCCCATAGCACTTCCCCCCAATTACATGCGTGCCTATAACTTAGAAAGGGTCGTTAGGCTTTAGGTTGCACTGTGCATCAAATCCGTACCGTACGGAAACCTAAGTAAAAGTTTTCTGTACCTAATTCATGAATTTAGAGCGAGCAACCAAAAATCTATCTGTACGACCAATATTTTTCCCCAAGTTGCACACATTGCAACCTGGCCTGTGCAAAAAAAACTGATATCAAGGCCACAAACTGAAAATAAGTTGTTTTTACTGCAAAAATGATTTTCTTTTTATTCAGTACCTAAATTCTAAAAAAAATTGGAAAATTTCCCCCCTTCTTTGAGAATCCTGGTCCCTGGATACGGACGGGTATGCCAAAACGCATCTTTTCGGCTTTGAATTCCCCGAAATTTTTTCGACAATGAGAACCACACCACACCTAAAATTTTTTTCCTCATTTCCACTTTTTTTTCCTCCAAAGACTCCATTTGAGCATACTTGTAAGAGGTCCGATAAGTTGGGGGGGGGGGGGGGTAAATCCGAAATTTTGGGGGAGGGGGTCGAAAAAAGTGGAAATTTTTCCCAAAAAACGCCAAAAACACAGCGTTTTTTGTGCACGGACATTTGTGCCAATTGGCACAAGAGGCCAAAAAAATTTGTGCCAATGGCACAAAAATTTTTTTTCTACTAGAAACATACTGAAAACTGCGGAAAATTTTTAGGCCAAAATTTTGATAAAAAGTTACCGTTTAACGCATTAATTTTTTTGTAGAAATCGTGTCCAACCTATTTTTCAGCTAAACATGTCAGTGAGATAAGGAAAACCTGTGCAAGTAGTTCGCGACGACTCGAAAAGAAATGGAATGCTGAGAAGATTTAAATAACTCTATGATTGTTCAGGATGTTCAAATTGATTAAATTTTCAACTACGAATCTATGTACCATGAATGAATGAAAGATTTTACCTGTCGAAGTGAACGCAAAATTACAATACAAAATATAATTAGTCGAGAACGAGGAAATAATGAATAAACGTGAAAGATAAATTTTAGAAGATTCGAACGACTAAATTAAAGATCAAAAGTAGGGATATAAGGTCGGTATTAGTGCGTCTGGTGGCCACCCATCTTATAACATGTGTAATGCAAAAACGTACCTGCAGTAATTGGGTAAAATGTGTGAGGAGAGGAGGCATAAACGGTATAACGTGCCTGATAAATGGTAGCTTAAGCCTGAAGTCCAATTTAGCGGTGCAATAGCCGACTGTCGACGACAAAAATCATAGGATTTTTTCACTTCTAAATAGGGCCCAAGTCTAAAGGGTCATTTATATTTGATTTTTCGATGGAACTGATCGCCAACAGCTTAAAACGTTCAGCTTGAAAATCCACTTTCGATCGGAAAGAATAACTATTTTGTAGAAAATGACGACAGTAACCTCCAACCGAACCTAACGGAAGAAAAATTTCCCTTTCGTTCGGTAACGTTGGGTCGATTGTCTGTGCCTGAGTCGATTGCTTAAGCCAGTCTAAGCCTAAGCCTGAGCCAGGCTTCGTACTGTCGCCTTAAGTTAGGCGTCATAACCAGTTATTGTAGGTACCTCTTGCATCTTTCGCATTACACACGTTACAAGATGGGTGGCCACCAGGCGCACTAATACCTATAAGGTCGATTGAGAGTATGCGCTAGAGTAAACAATTTTTATTTTACTTCCATTTATTTACACTCATCTCATCATTCATTGACGGCCTGTAAACTTTGCTGCAACAATGCTGATACACTGTTCAAAGAGAACTCGTTCGCGTTCGGGTCAATTACGAGTATACATAAAATTATATTCATAGACTCCTCGGCGCGAAGCGCCGAAAATTTTTTGCATTTTCGGCGCCTAGATTGTTTAAAAATCAAGGAAATTTAATGTTTGAACAGCCAAAAATTTTGTGCCAATTGGCACAAACGCTCAAATTTTTTTGTGCCATTCAAAATTTTTTTGTGCCAAAAACCATGTTTTGGCAGGAATTTACAATACGGTAAGTTCGATTTTTTACCAAAAACCCCCATTTTTCAATGTTTCAAATCAAAAACTTTAAAAAAATTTTGGAAAAAAAGGGCGGAAAACAGTAATTTCCAAAAAAAACCTAAAAAAAAATTTGAAAATTTTTCATGTAAATTACAGTAATCATACCTTTCTACGAAAATATATCAAGTTTTTGACTAAGCCTAAGCCTAAGCCTAAGCACTTGAAATGCATAATACAACCTCAAACACAATCAAATCCAAGAAATTTGGTTTATTCTCATTTATATACACGAATAATACGTTTTTATTTGAGACCAAAGATGCACCTTTTTGACCTCGCCATTCACCATTCCACTCCGACCGCCCTAAAAACCAAACTAATTCTGTACTTTAGAGCAGCCACCAACAAGGAAAACACAACTTCAGGCAATTTTGGTTACTTACCGTATTGTTAAAATTAGCCCATGTTTTGGTACAAAAAAAAACACTGCAAAAACATACACTTTTTTGCCAATTTTTTCTAATTTTTTTCAAACTGGGGGGTTGAGTATATGGTTGACCAAGTTTGGGGGGGCCCCCCCCCCCCCCAATTACAGCATACCTGTAAGACCTCCGACCAGTTGAGGGGGGGGGGGGTGAATCCGAAATTTGGGGGGGGGGGGGGGTAGGAAAAAGTCGAAATTTTTCCCAAAAAACATACACTTTTTGGCAAATTTTTTGAATTTTTTCCCAACTGGGGGAGGGAAATGATTTTGGGTACTGGGTTGGCCAAGTTGGGGGGGGGGGGGGTCCCCCCCAAACCCCTCCCCCAAGTACAGGGATGAATTACAGGTATGCATTTGAGGAAAATATAGTGTTTGACACACCGTTTTTTTTTCCTCAAATGGGGTCTTTTGAGGAAAAAAATTTCGGAATGAGGAAAAAAATTTTGGGTATGGTTCTCATTGTGGAAAAATTTCTGGGGAACTCTAAACCGAAAAGATGCGTTTTGGTAGACTTTAAAAGGTCAAAATCTAAAAATTTTCCGGCGCTTCGCGCCGGTCATGGGTATTAAATATAACTATATTCTATCAGGCGCGGCCGTTAGCATATCTACTTCGACTTACTAATTAATGCTCAACAGTTTCTATCAATCAAGTTAGCTCGTTTCATTTTCTAATCGTTTACAGTCAATTATGTCGCCGAAAATAGAGACTTTTCATCAAGTCTCTCAATTTTTTCTTTCGATGATTCGAATTTTTTAAACGTTTGCAATCTGAACTTTTGCGTTTATTGAAGGTGGAAAATGAAGACATTACTCTAGAACGCGATTTTAAAACATTTGTTCACAAATTATCTGTTGGAGAGGTTTATTTTTCGGCGTTTTAGAATACAAAAACCCGAAAATTTTTCCGGCGCTCCGCGCCGGAATGGGAAGCAAATTACACTTCATCAGTCTGATTTTAATTTATTTCCCAACGTTATGAAAGTTCATTTTCCAGCGTTTTAGAAAGTGAAAATCATAAAATTTTTCCGGCGCTCCGCGCCGGACCAAGAACTAAATAAAATTAGATGATTCTAATCGAATCACAGAAATGTTGATAGCAGATAAATTCATGAGAACTCTATCGTTAACTTGCTTTATCCGCTCCTTTAGAAGACCAATATATTTTTCTTGAGCTCATTTTGACTTAACCAGAATTTTCTCAATTTTTTTCCTCATTTTTGCAGGTTTCTGACTACAAATACAACAAAATGCTTGGGTATGCTCCTAAAATGCATAAAAAAGCATCCGCAGCCACATTATAAGCGTTTTTAAAAATGTGGAAAATTTTTGGAAAATGAGGAAAAAAATTTTGGGTCCGGTTCTCATGTGGAAAAAATCTTCGAGGAAAAAAAACGGTGGTTTGACACAAACAAAAACACTGGTTAGAGAAGGCAGTGTCTATTAGCCGGATACGGCGAATATAATATTTTATATTTGCAGTATACTGTTAATAGTGCCTGCTATATAGGACTTACTATTAGCCGTACGAAAAATACAGTATATGTTATCATACTAGTTTTTTATTGAAAAGTCTAACTTGCTAATCACTTTGCAAACTAAATATATAGCACAGGACGGAGTTAACGCACGCAGAAGTACACTTTCTAACATCCAATAGCAATATAACAAAGTGGATTGCCCCGAGTAATCCGCATTTTTGATTTCTAATATTGGTTTTCGGCCGCAAATTACTTGGAAAAAAATAGGTACTGCGTCTTATCCACATTTGATTGCGTAATTGCCCACACAGTCAATGTCTACTGTTGTCAATAGCGTCGCATCGATTAGCGTTTTCATCGCAAAGGACGATTTGCTGAGGTGCATTATTTCCGTTCCTTGTTAAAGTATTTTTTTCTTTGATTTAGGTCAGGGTCACGAGTTCACTCACGTAACTTTTAGTGCTATTTTTCCTGCAGCATTATTAGTAATGCTGCAGCCGAAGATTATTGACCTGTCCACTGCGGATGCTTCAAAAGCTTTAGTAGCTGGTTCAGTTTTTGGTTGCTTTCAAGATCTCGCCAAAGCCATCGAACGGCTAGAAAGTGAAACTTTTCAGTCATTTTCAATCGAGTCCAGTAAACGTTTTCATAACGATGAAAAGAAATTTGTTTTTTCAAAGCTTATTCTAGTTTGCAGGAATGGTATTCGTTGTAGGGCAACTGGCATAGGCCTACGACCCAATCAAAGTTATTTTGGAGCTGTGGGGTGTAGCTGTCGTTTAAATATTAATTTCAGTAATGCCGAAAATAAACTGAAAGTCACCCGCTCGAATTTTAAACATAATCACGAAGTTTCTGAAGAATTATTGTCTCATTTCCCACACAAAAGAAGATTAGATGGAGATGCAAGAGATTTCATTGTAAAAGCAGCCCAGTTGGGAGCTAATGTAAAATTGATTGCTGAGGAAATTCGCTCCACTGAAGGTAAACAAGTCACTAATCATGATATTAGAAACATCATAGATGCTGCTCGCAGTTCTGAGAAAGCCAACGAAGTTTCCAAAACCATTCATTTTCTTGAAAATGTGAAAAAGACTGATCGAGGCTCGTATCTCAAAGTTATTTCAGACCCAAAATCGAATGTTGTAGATATAATTTTTTTCCAAACCAGTCTCATGCGTCAATGGTTTGTTGAATTTCCAGAATTAGTTGAAGTAGATGGAACTTATCGTTTAAACAACATCAACTATGTTCTTTTTTTATTCACTGCGCTAGACAAGAATCGTATCAGTCGCATTGTTGCTGCAGCATTTTTGAGCTCGGAGACTGAATATCTAGTGACATCTTGTTTCGAACAGTTTAAAATAAGTAATCAGGATAGCGTAGACAAAACTAAAATTGTTGTTTTGGACAAAGATTTTGAGTCCGTTAAGGCAGCTCAGAATACTTTCCAGAACGCAACTGTTCTACTATGTATGGTTCATGTCGAGCGAAATTTTCAGAAAATTGTTCGGGAAATGAAGTTTACCCCTAGTGAGTCATGTGAGATAGGCAAGTCTAATTTGACTTTACAGAATATCAAAGAACGTGCATTGACGTTGCTGAAAAGACTATTACACGCAAGAAAGTTTGACGTCTTTGATGACAGTTGGACTGAGCTCTTGAATGATAAATTAATCCCAAGTCATTTTAAAGAAATTTTCACATCTAACTGGATGAGTTGTAAGGAAATGTGGGCTTATGTCTTTCGGAAAAATCTCACGACTTTTGGAATTAATGATACTAATCAGATTGAAGCACAAAATAAACATATCAAAGACGTAATAAGTCCGTATTCCCGGATGTCGTTATGCGTCGAAAATCTGATAAAATTTATTTCTATGCATACGTTCAATGTAAAACATCGGGAATACGTGGAAAAATGTAAAGGCAAAGTTATTCCCAACATTCCTTCATTAGAACAAAAAGAATTTCTGTTCAAACATTTCACCGATTTTGCTGCTTCTAAGCTCAGTGCAGAATATAATTTGTTTCAGAGAGACCTTCGAAAATTTCAGATCATCAACAATGATGGAACGACTTGTGTTTCCAAAACGGATTCTGACTCCAAATATACCATCATACAGGATCGCAAATGTTCTTGTGAATTTTTCTGCCATTTTGAGTTGCCTTGTCGTCACATTATGGCTGTTAGAAATTCGAAAAATTTAGAAGTATTTGATTTGAACCTTATTTCACAACGTTTTCAACGGTTTAAATTCATTACGTCTGTTCCTGATAACTTCAGTCATGATCCATTGGTGGAAAAAATTCCCGAAAATTCTATCGCAGTAGATAGTTCAAAAAATAGAATTTTGTCTGTAAATGAAAAATACAACAAAATGTTGAAACTAGCCAAGCGAGTTTGTGACGTCTGCAGCAAATTAAGTTTCACAGAATTTGAAAAGCAATATGAACAGTTGAAAAAAATTTTCAATAGCCTGAATACATCTGAGCCTATGTCCATGGTTATTTCAAAAACTGATGAACTGGTGGAAAAAAGCTTCGATTTGGAAACAGCAAATGCTGAAACTGATGTTAGCATGTCGAAAACTGGAAGCATCGTGAGCGATCTTTTACCATCAGTGTCAAACCACAATGTTGAGACGAGATCTGATGATTTTAGTGAGGCTTCTGAGTTCAAAAATGATCAAGACTCACCAGATCAGTTACTTTCTTTTAGAAAGCAGCGTAAGATCATGGGTAATGTCAAGGGTTTGACAGAGAAGCAAAGGTGTTTTCGTAAAAAGCAAATAAATCAACTTAAACTCTCTGATGCAGAAGCCAATACTATTAACTATGGTGACTTTATTACGGATAATATTTTGAATAAAGTATCGGATTTGATCCGACTATCTTTCAACAGCGATTATCCATCTCCACCAACCCAACGTTTGAAAAAACAAAATGGCCGTTTTGTGCAAATTATGAAGTTCAATGGCTTGTACATAACAATCCATTCTGAAAATCATCGAAAAATTAAGCTATATTGTGCACAAAACCTGGTATTAAGCTCAAGTGAATCGAAGGAAAATCCTTTCCTACCATTATTCAGGCAAATTACTTCGATCCTTTCACTGGATAATATGTCTGAATCAAAAATTGAATTTTCTGTTTGCCCAGTCACATCTACGTCCTGTTCTCGGGAACAAGCTCTTGTTGCTATCGCTGCAGCTGTAGACCTATGCAGGGGAGCGGATCCCAGTACAAAAGTGTACAAGCTTGGTGCCCATATTTCTCAACACTTGTCTAACTGCTTCCAAAATGGTCAAATAGTTTCTTTTCCAAGCTCTCGTAATTTTATGAAAATCAGAAAACCCAACTCAGTTTCTGTCACTGTGCACTGTATTTGCCGAGTTTCGTATACAAAAGGAGATGAAATGATATGTTGTGACAGTTGTGACGTGTGGTATCATCCCCGATGCATTGGCTTAGATAGAAGTCATCCAGCATTTGATATGACGAAAATCCCGTGGACGTGCAGCAATTGTGAAAGTGACTTCAAAGAACCGATTTCAAAAAAGATGAAAATCTCAGTCACGTTATCTGACAGAAATCTCGAAATATCTGATTATGTAATGGACACACCTGGAAAGAATATTTTGGATTTGCCCATGTTCACTTGGGGTGGAACTTTGAACTTTAATAGTGGAAACATTAGCTTTGTGAATACCTGCACGATTGATTCTTGTCTCACTCCATTACATGCTCACAATGCCGATACAGAGGGAAAACTAGATAGAATTTTAAGTTCTAGCGATGAGCCAAGTTTTCAAAAATTGAGTCAAATTTTAATGTTGTCTCATCAAGGAAAAATCCTTGACGCCAAGCTTGCCTGGTCAAAATTTATTGGAATGAAGTCTCTTAATGGCGTTTTCAATTACCATGGTGATCTCGATAGCATTTTTTCAACACATTTTAAGAACTGCATCAAAACTGAAATGTCCTCATTTTGCTCCAATCATAACTGCCCTTGTCCAGTCCATGTTAGGAAAGATTATGGTTTTTGCTTGAACCAAAATATAGGAAAATCGGTATCACTGCAAGTAGCTATAAATGATTGGATCAATCCTGCGTCCAAATCATGTGAAACCTATTCCATTGATGAAACCGGAGTTGTTGATGTAACAAAATCTTGCCATGGCATTAGGACATTCTCAGACCGAAAACTGACATCGAAAATTCCAACTCTAGTTATGATAGACGTTCAGTCTCTAAAATTAAGTAACCGAAGTATACCCGCTTTCTTGACTATTTTCGGACACATCTTAAGATATATTGGAGCAGTATATCATACCGGTAAAGATCATTTCGTTTGTTCATTCAAATACAACCACCTAGAATATTTTTATGATGATATGAGTGGTGGAAAATTTAGCCCGACTCCCTGGAAATATAATACGTCCTTGGTATTTTTTGTTCTGGAATAAGCTCCTAATATGTATTGTTGAGTGGTGGTCAGGGTTGGTTCGATGGTGCAGCAACTCCCAATTGTGTAGGGGCTCCAATGACCAACCTGCTGACACCACTCATTGAACGATACGTTATACCATTCAAAATTATTTCAATTTGGCCACTTTTGGATTTTAAAATTTTGTAATCTGAAACAAAAATCTACATCAACAAATTCAGCATCACCCGATTGTGTAGGGGAGTTTGTTGATGCACCGTGATTTTTGTTTCACAACTTTGAATTTTTAGCCTTGATATTCTCATGTCATAATTATTTCTGCTATAGATTTCTTACTTGATGCTCGATTTGAACTCGTGGCCCATTTAAAATATTTTTTAAGTTTAGTCTGCTTTTAAGTCGCTTTGTAATAACCTCCTGTTGCACGCATATTTGTTTCAAGTTTTAAATTTTACATTCGTTTAATAAACATATTATTAGTTCATTGTTTTTTTAAATAAAAGTTCTAGGTTTATGCCATCATTGCTTAGGAAGTCGGAAAATATATTGTTCTACTGCATTTTTTATGAAAAACGGTAATTTTAGAAAAAAAGGTCAAAATCGTCAATTTTCGAGCGCTTAGTTCCGTTTTATACAGAAATTACTGTTTTTTCGGAATTCTTTGACGGAAAAATCGATTTTCTTACTTGAAGACCCCCACCCACTGAAATTTTGGACAATCGATCAGGGTTCATACACAACGTGGAAAACACAGGGAATTTTTTTTCAGGTCTGGAAAACCTGGAAAACAGGAAATTTTGTGGGAAAATAAATATTCTGTGCTGAAAAGTAGAGGAAAATCGTCAAATTTTTTCACCGCACTGCGGCGAGTTTTCTCATTCGACTATGCACATTGAAAGTGAAATTGCTTAAAATCATCGTGTATTTGAGATCGTTTTTTTTAGTTTTTCAACTTCAACTTTTAATTTAGCCTTTAAATTTTTACGTCAAAGTCAATGTTTCAATTGGGTTGTGAGGGTAATATTCGAGAAAACATTCAAACTCCTCATTTATGCCAGAAAATTGGAGACTAATCAACAAAATGTTTTCGGCTATATAGAGCATTCATATTTGCGAGCGAAAAAAAAATCAAGTCTGGTCAGGCTCGTGCAAAACTTTTTTTCTGATTTTTTTGTACCGTGCAAAAAAATATTCAAGTGTGAAAAAAAATTTGGTGTTTTCATATAGAAAATATGCATTTTGGTGGATTTTAGTAGGTGCAAATCTCAAAATTTTCTGGCGCTTCGCGCCAGTTATAACTTCAATAAGCATTATTATTTATTTCCTAGCTCAGGCGCAGCGTCTAGCATACCTTCACTTATCGATTAATCTATTTTCATCATCCTTAATTGATAACCTTCAATATTTTATCCTGATATTTAATGAAGATTCACATTTTTTCCTTGACACATTTTTTGAGAAGGATCAATACGTCAAGTCTGTAAACTTTTTGGAGCCATTGATCCTTTGTTAATGTAAAATCAATTCAAAAGCTGTATGGGAGTAGTTTTCGCACATTTCTACTCTTCTTACTCATATCACTTCGGCCAATTTCATGAGAGTTTACAAATAAATTACTGGTTTTAAAATTTTTCAAATAAAAAATTTCTAGAAAGTACGAATTTCGAACAGAAAATTCGAATGTAATTCTTGATATAAATGTTTGGAAAATTGATTTTCTAGTGTTGGTGACCAATCAAATGGTGAAAATATCACGATTGATCATCGGTAGCTGCATAAGAATGTGCTGAAAAATTAATTTTCCGACGTTTTAGAGGCCTCAGAATCAAAATTTTTTGGTGCTAGGTTGCACAATAATCTGAAATAAATTTTTTGATTTAGTACTCTATTTTTGATAATACTTTAGCTCATGCATGTTTCTATTATTCAGTATTTCTCTTCAGGATAGTATATTTCATCATTATAAAAACCTGGAAAAATTTCATTTGTCAACCTGGAAAACATAGGAAATTTTTTTTTCCAACTTTGTATGAACCCTGTCGATGGCGCTAGCCTCAAAAAAAGTTGCTTCACCATCACTAGACCTCAGAGCGGAGCGGAGCTCCAGTAGATGTTGGAAAGGTAAATTCTAATGGTATCATATGGAAGCCTTCTACGGCTTATGAGTTGATAAGATAATTTACTCGATCTAGTTGATATTTCATTTTTAGACGTGTATACTCCGTTCAACTAATGATTAGGATTGATGGAATGGAGAAAGAAATGACGATTTCATAGCACTACATTCAAACTATTAATTTGCGTAAGAAATGTACTCCTTTCAAGCTTCTGTCAGAATACAGAATTCATTTTTTAAGCTTTATTGGGTCAACAAAAGCTCTTGGAAAAATCATGCTGTTCGTTTGCCGAGTGAACAGACATAATCAACAATTCAATATTTATTTGTCTGAATAATTTCAAATGATGTACGATGAGTTCATCGATTGTAGTTGTTTCCCTAGCCTAATAGTCATATGTCGAGTTTTTTAAGAAACTGATTGATTCGAAGCTTGTTTTATCTTCATGTTATTTTTACGTGTTGCCATGAATTTTATCGGGAATTAATCTCTCTGAATCATTTGCGCGCAGCATTGTATGTTTATAAATTTGAGAAGTTGGAAAATTGTATCTATTCTTCACTGACGTTCCGCACTTTGCGATATTTCCTAAATAGTATATGCATACTAAATTTTATTGTATTTTATGTGTTTTTCTGATTTATATATTCCATTTTTACGCGTGCAACAGATACATCAAGTCGACTTGAACAGAAAGCCTCCTTTCTCTTATGAGCACCGAAGCAAACGTCCCCTAGTGTGACTTTTTTCGTTGGGTGTTTGATTAATCTGAAGTTTCACCCAAGGATAAGGTCATGCTTGGGTTTGAGTTTGCACACTTTGCTCATTGAATTTGTTAAATTGTGCAATGTTATTTTATGTTTCAGCTAAAGTTGTAAATGATATCCAGTGCTTCACAACACAATCAAGTTCCCATTTATTACCGTGGCGCCACTTGCATATTGTCTCACTTCTATCCGTCACCTATTAATTTTGACGGAAAGCTTTACAGCAATGCAGAGCAGCTTTATCAAGCCAAAAAAGCAGAATTCTTCAACGATCAAAGCTCTTTGTCATGTAAAATAAGTGGAGTCATATGACAGTGATTGTCTCGTGAGAAAAATTCCAAGTTTAACCTTCATTTCAATGAATGCAACATTTGCATATGAAAATGAACAATTCCTATATTGTTTCAGGATTATGATTGCGTTACTCCTATCCAATTTGATCAAAAGTACTTTTCTTGTTTAGCTATCATGGAAACCAAACATCCAGTTTCAATCAAAAAAATCGGTCGTAAAGTCACGCTTGGTCAGAAAAATACGCTTAAATGGGATGGAATCAAGGCTAACCTAATGCTTGCTATTGATAAGCTTAAAGTAACTAACCGTATGCATGGATAACTAACCGTTACTAATGCTTAGCTTTGCATCGTACTGGTCTTGAAACTATATCCCATTCAATTTAAGTTAATACACGCAGGAAAATCGAAAAAAGTAGCTTAAATTTCATATGCAATTTTCAGATATAAGAAAACTATGAGAAAAACCCCAAACGTTCTCCTGAGAATGGGAAAGCCCAAAATCACTGAAGATCATGCTTATCCACCAAGCTGCGTTGATACCTGAGTGCTGCTGGAGTTATTGCAAGGCGAAACTTTTTTTAAATTGATTATAGCAATAAGCATATTATAGTCTGTTTTAAATAACACAAATATTAGATGAATTGAAAATCCTGTACATGAAAATTCTACTGTACATTTTTAGTTGATTGTCATCACAAAATTTCACTTCCATATGAAGTATGGCTAGGCAGACAATGCTGAAAATATAAAATAGAACTTGCTTGATACATTATTCAGAAGCATTTTATGAAAAACAGACTATAGTTTTTATATTGAACTTACTTTCACGGGATCATGATCATTTCAAAATAAATGGAGCATGACATACATCAAATGTTGTGCTGTTTGACTTATTTCATACCACAGGTCAGTCAGAATCCCAACGTGTACGAATATCTCATGTCCACAGGAAACCGCCCGCTTATTGAAGCTGTTAATGATAAATTTTGGGGACAAGGTAATTAGTTGTGCGGAGACATATTATTAATAACATTGTTCTATGTACAGTGATGAGCATCATACATGCAATACCTAGGCCAAGGTCGGTGAATTATTTGCGGGAGACTGGGGAAGCTGGATTTTTGAATAGGGTTCCCCACCTATCCCACTCCTATGATTGGCATCTATGTGGAATGTTTTCCTGGAATTTTCGGCTTATACGTTTCAACATATTCTGTTGTCAAAAACTCGTTGATCTTTTCTTAGATATGACTTCGAGATCATTTCTCCTATCATAGGTGGTATGAACAAGGCAGGTATGATATGGCAAATCATACGGTCTAATAATTTTCCTTCTGGTGTTCTAATCGGCGATTCAATCATTAAACACGTAACGGCTGAAAATCTACTCACAGTAGCACTTCCTGGCGAAAAACTGGAGCCAAAAATCGAATCTATAATCTTCCTTTTATCTGCGATACCTGTTAATTATATTATAATACACTTTGGAACAAACAATATCGTCGGCAAGGATAATAAGTACGCCGGAATACCATCACTAGTGAGTGAACAATACGAATATTTCATTTGATACATTCAACTTCATTCGCCAAAGTATTCAGGTTGCTGCTGATCTAATTCGACTGGCCGAAAAGATTGTTGATACCTTCAAAATTAAAGTCGTCATTTCATCAACCTTGCCACGTTTGAAAGGGGATCCAAAATGCAACAGGTGGCATGAGAACTAAACCAAGTTTAATATGGATCACGAACCAATGTTCATATTAGACTGCTTCTTACTGCACATTTATTTCAAACTTCTAAAACGAAAATTCTATGCATACCCGAAAATGCCTGCATACTCTAATTCGATTTGATTCTTGCAGGAAACTTCGATCCCTTGCAGAACATCTTTTGTTGCGCAGGCCAGCGGAAAAACGCAAAAATATAGTAATCTTAAACTTGTACAGCGAATTTTTGAACTCTGAACATCGTCCAGAAGAAAAATATTTTGATCCTGTGGATGGTGTGAACCTCAATAATTCTGGTGTCCTCAAGTTGACTAGTATTTTTGTTAAAGTTTCCTCATATATTGATATCGACCAGTTTGTCATGTAAATCGAATTTATTTCAATAAAATTGTACACAAATTAGGATAATTATGAAAACATAAACTGTATGCAATGTGCCAGGTTGAATAGGTAACAGCTGACAAATGTGCAATCTGATTCGCAAGATAGAAATAGCAATAAAAAATTGGTAAGGTGACGTATACTGTACTTTTCGTACGGCTAATAGTAGGTCCTATATAGCAGGCACTATTAACAGTATACTGCAAATATAAAATATTATATTCGCCGTATCCGGCTAATAGACACTGCCGTTAGAGAATAAATTTGTACTAAGGATACAGTATCCTTGACTCATTAGTCTTTATTTTAGCATATGTTTCAACTTGTTATTTGTATGATGAATGTTCCCAATGTAATCACGGAAATCTATTTGGATTATTTCATGTCCAATACCCCAATTTTAAAAATTTTACGCTCTCGAACATGTCAGATATTTTGGCCAAAGTTTGTGTAGACGCCGTCGGACAGAAGATTTCCACCTAACTCCTAAAATAGCGAGAGCTATGGGGTTTCTTGTGACTCTACTTTTCTTGAAGGATTTTTAACGCTCACTTTCAGACTACACTGTCACTCTGAAAATCTAGCTCAGGATTCGAAGGCTTACAAGCCTTCAACACTTTTTCGCTCTGATTCCAGCTATGCCATTTTAAAAGTTCTGCATTGCGTGTTTTTTTTCGAAAAATGGTGTGAAATAGTCGTAAAATTGAATAAATCATAATTCATGCACTGAGTATGGTGCCTTCTTGCTTCATTGGCCTCTTTGTCCAGGATCTTAAGTCTAAAATATCAATCAAGTATTAATATGCAAAAAATTAGTAAGCTCATCACTGTAATCAGTCGAAAAATTGTTTCGTCAGTGAGCAAGAAACAGAACAACTGAAAATTTTCTTCAATGACCTGACTAGTGGTCAAAATTTCTCGAGTAGCATTCAGGTATCAAAGTAGCTCTGTCTAAATCGACAGTAGATAAGCATGGTGGCCTTAAGCATATTGGCCTTTCCTATTCACGAAGAAATTTAGCGTATTTCTACAGTATAAAGTCTTCACTAGGTGAAAATTGAGTATCAAATGGAACCTACTTTTTTGGTTTTCGCTGCATCTATTTTATTTTAAATAATCTATAGTCATTATTCTACTTCTGTTTTTCTTATTTTCTATCTTTCATTTTTTACCCCAATAAAGCAAACGCATTGCCAAAAATGAGTCTTTTTTATAGGAAAATTGAATTTTGGTTCAACGTATAGAAATTTTTCTCAATTTATTGATTATCTATAAAAATAATAAAAGTGCTCACCTGATGAAACTTAGATATTTCATTTTTTGCTTAAAAGTGTAGTCTTCATAATACTCTCAAGCACAATATTCAACTCCCATAACTTTGAAATTTTTTGTCAGTCCAAAAAATTTTCGGTTAAGGTGGAGTATCACTTCGTTATCTATTTACAGTAAAGTGGTATAGAGGGGGGGGGGGGGGGGGCCTGAGCGTAAAAAGCTCCCCGGCCCATGTTAAACATAGGCGTTGGACTTGGAAAAAAAATCACAACCTCCCCGACACACAAAACATAGCCGACCTTCCGCCGACTACTATGACGTCATTTTTCCGGCTGGAAAAAAGCATGACGTCACACCTGGTGTAGAAAGAAAAAAGTTGCCATAACTTGGCCCACCCACATCTCCATCAAAACTTGAGATAGTGTGACATACATGGTACTTTTCGGAATCAGCTCAATGAGATCTATCGATTGGTACCCAACACGACCCATTTAGGACAAAAGCCCAAATTTTGTGCGAGGGGTTCTGAAAATTTCAATTGGTGTAGGCTCTACCATTTATGTTATTTGTTAATATGCATCGCCGCTGCTGTCGCCCATTGGGGGTGGGGGAGGGAAGTTCGCCTAGCTAATAAAGCTGAAGCTGCCGCTTCAAGCTTTACATAGCTAGCCTAAATAGGAAAGTCATGCTATATATCAACAGAAATTGTGTACTCATTCGCACTGATCACAAGATCAGTCCCAGCGCCAGCCGCGGGGAGGCTAGTACACATGTGGCGCCGATACTTTCATAGAAAGTACCCACAAATTGGAGAATAGTCATGCAGTACTTGAGTTAAAATTACCAGAAGTCTTGCACTACACATAGTTGCCTGATGTCAGACCGTCATTGGCTCCTCACCATGCACCTAACATCCTGCACACACACACATATATGCTCAACTCCAGGCCGTCATTGGCTCCTCACCATGCACCTGAAACCCAGCATAGAGTTGCATGACCCTAGACCGTCAGTGGCTCCTCACCATGCATCCAGTGCCTTGCTAAAAAATTACGAAGTTCAAAAATTGAACTGGCAATTCATTTTTTTGTACTGCTGAAATATTCTCGTCTTTGTGTTAAAGTAAGAACGTCTACACAGTAGACATACAAATATAACCATAGTTGAAAAAATAGATAAATGAAAGGAACATCACAAGTCCAATGGTACAGTTGATATGCCATCTTCTAGGACTTTTCTTTTCACATAAAGGTATGGGAGACCCTGTTTTTCTTGGACATATGTCCAGATTTTATTATCTGGTAACATTCTGAAACCAATGTTTGTTCCGGTCCAGGATTTCATTGTTTCCAGTACAGCTGCATACTTTTCAAAGGTGAGGTCATTGATCTTTTTCATGACCCCTTTACAGCTGATCTTCTTTTCACCTTCCCCTACCCCAATATATGTTTTTGCTGAAAGACAACACATGGATGTCCCCTGCCACTCAACTTTTAGTAAACCAGGTATTCTTTTTTGCTCTGGTTTTGTAACAAACGATTTCGGGTATACTCTATCCATAAATTCGTTCCTCAGTTCTGGTTTTACTATATCTAAGAGGTTAAATTAAGATATTGCGAGGTAGATGCTGTCAGTGTCTGTTTCCATGCACTGATAATTTGCTGGATCAAAATATTTTTGTAAGACATCATAAAAAAATTCCAGCATTCCAATTTTGGCCCAGTTATAAACTGAAAGGCCAACTACAATGGGAAGGTCGAAAACAATTTCTTTTTTCCTCATATGGACTTCATAACAGTTATCTGTTATACATTTGAGTTTTTTTATGTATGGGCTCAGACCAAGTTCAGCAGCTTTTTCATAGTCAGTGTATAAAACATCAACATGGCCTTCTTTATTAGTTAGAGTTTTTCCATAGCCAGTGTTGCCTAGCAGCTTAAATGTATCTGCTATCATAGACAATTCTGGATTAGCATCTCCTTCTTGTCTATGCTTTGTGACCTTGTCTCTGAATGCTTCAAAGGGTGTGGTTTTGTCAAACTGAACAACCTCGTGAATTTTTTCTAGGATAAGACCATGTTTTATGAGAAACTGAATCATTGGGGTTGAGATCATAAGCTCTCTCCCAAAATAGCTGCTGATTAAGTTCTTTCTAGGTTGTTTCAACTGATTGGTCTTTTCTGCATATTGTTTCATGAGGTCACCAGCATCATTTTTACCCACTTCAGCATGCTTTATGATTGGTGGGAAGTCAGCATATAGTTCTTTTAGAGAATCGGGTGTATAGATATCTACTTTTGCAAAGCCAAATACAGACCCATCCAAAATCGCTCTTTCCATACAATTTTTATCTACATATTTTTGGAACTGGTACCTTCGGAAGAAATGAGGGCAGTTTTTGCTTCTTTTCTGTATATATTTCTGGTGTTCAGCTTCCCATTGGCACTCCCAAATAGTTATTAAATTATAGCCCAATGATCTTATATAGGCCTCTTTTTCCAGTCGTTTAGTATGCTCTTCAACACTATCTTTTTTTGTGTTTGCCTTATTAAGTGTACAGTTATGGCAATGCCAGTAACACCCATAAAACTCATATACTGTACTCGTGTCCTGGCAGTAACCATCTACAGGTAAATGCCTCAGGCCTATGCACTTTTCTTTGCCATTTCCAAGGTGTTGAATGAAATGGGCATTTTCCCAGCTTTCTTTTTCAAGCCATTCAATTGAGACTTTTTTAGCACTATTTATTTTATGGAACTTATTTTCTTTGAGAATCCAGTGATCAAGAAAGCCTGTTGGTGTTGGCATTGACTGAGCCCATAGGTACAGTGCATTAAAGTCCAAGCCGATTATAGTTTTGACAGGTTTTTTGGGGTTATTTCTAACAAAAGTTTTATCAGAAATAGCTAAACGGGTCATTACCATCGCCAAGCCACCACGCATACTTGACTTGAGAGAATAATGTAGATTTTTTGATTTTTCTGAAAAAAGAGAAAACTGGGTGTCTGGTATACTTTTGAACAAGTATCTTTCAGTTACTCCAGGCAAAGACATAGCTTCTCTAAATATGTCAATATGGAATTGGTCCCAATAAAGCTTTGCCATTATGGTGACTGCTTCTAGGAATGGAATGACATCTCTAAGGTTATAAAATATTAGAAAATCCATCAGTGTTTGCATTTGATTATCTGTCCAGTACCTCTGACAGATTTCATAGTCATCTTTAGTAATGTGTTCTTTCCTAAGATTACTATAAAAACCTTCAGGTGGTGGTAGTGAAGTTTCATTCAATTTTTCAAAAGAGTCCACGTACTCATATGGGAATTTGGCCTTAGTAAGAGAAGCCCCATATGCTCTCATAAATGTGTCAAGGCTGAAGCCAGGGGCTAAATATAATGATATGTCCAAGAATTTAAGATTTTCAGTAGAGGGACATAAAAATGCGCCATTTCTTAAAATTGCTTTTGGCCATGAACTTTCCTTATTTTCCCTCACTTGTTGAACAAGCTTTGGAAAAATATTTCTCTTGATAAGATTGATATCATACTTTCCAGAGTTAAATCCCAGGCATGTTAGCTGAGTGCAATACCTCTCAAGTCGATTTTTAACACCAATGATTGAGTTCAAATACCCTTTTTCACGTCTTGAATCTTTTTTGCTATCATATAATTCTTGTACATATGCTCTGCAACTTGATATCATAGAGTCTAAATGTTCCAAAACTGAATTATATTGATTAGACAAAATTTCATTTTGCCTAAAGCTAATCAGTTCAAGATGCTTTAGCATTTTTTGTACTAAAATATCAGGATCATTCTCCACAAAGCAAATTGGGGTGAACCCAGGAACATTTGTTGCAACAGCACATGAAACTGGTTGGTGTTCAGTTATAAAAGTTAATTTTTCTGAATTCTGATGAGGTTTTTTTATAAGGAGTGCTTCAAAGTCATACACAGCATAGAATGGACAAAAATGTTGAGTTTCATTAACAAAAATCTCCAACTCTTTTAACTGGTCAAATATTGACTTTTTGACCATATATACGCCACCTGGGAATTTATGTACAGTTTCTCCCTCATGACAGTGATTTTTGGCATGGTCATTAAGTTTTTCCTTTTTTCTGAATAGTCTGTTACAAGAAAGACATGAATATCTCTTTGCATATTGATCTAAATTTACAATATAGCTGTAATGAGCTTTTCCATTTTCAACAAAAGAAACATCCAAATTAAGAAGATTTTTATATTTTTGTACTACATTTTTCCAGCACACTGCTATTTCTTTTACTATGTCTAAATGGAAAACCTGTACATCTATATGAAATAATTCTTCAATCATTTCTAGATCAGTGTAGGGAACTCCAGGAAATGATTTTATAATTTCAGGAATTTTTTTCTCTTGACAATATTTGATAAAAAGTTTGAAAACAACATTTTTATTTTCAAAACTTCCAGTAAGGCATTGAGCTATGCAGCGAAACAAGCAAAGATTATCAGTAAATTTATTTCTTTGACTATCTTGGGTCATACATAAGAGGTTATTTTGTTGGTGAGAAACTATTTCTGGCAAGCAAAAATTTTTACACCCTACCACAAAATTTTTTTGAGGTATAACATAAAATTCAATATTGCTTATAAGATACAAAGCCCACTTTGTATCTGGGCGAGTAAATTTTTCCTCAAAATCAATATTCCCCATAGTTTCAACTAATTGACTCAAATCCTGTCCATTTTTTATGAGAACTGGTTGATTTAGGATTGTGAAGTTATTGTGACATGCATACCAGTATTTCAACTCACCTGATTCTTGGTTTTTTAATAGGCATCCAATCGCACCATTAATTTTAAAGCACTCTTTTTCACTTTTGTAAATATCGTCCAGCATGGCTTTGACATTGCCATGAACAGCTCCCCATTGATAATTGTATGTATGGTCCAACATATTTAATGTTGACCTGCTTGTTCTAATCAGGCGCCAATAATTTTTTATTTCTTCTTGCACTTCCTCGGGATATTCAATTAAATCTGGTGGTGATTCCGGATCATCAGAAATGGTTTGTCCAGTTGTGCCAGGTATTTCACATCCATCGACATCCATTGGAAGGTTTTCTTCTGGTTTGATCATTAAACAACTGCCACTGTGCTTTGAGGCAAGTAAGTCTTTTGAGTTGGTAAAGTCAGTGGTACAATATAGACAGTGGTTGTCCTCATGTTGCTTCTGATAGTGTTTCTTCAGGCCTTTTACCTGTGTGAAGACTGAAGCACACTGAGGACACCTGTACCGGCAACCTTGATGAACTGCTCTTACATGTTCATTTAGATATCTCTCTTCACCAAACTGCCTTCCACATTCGACATAATTGATTTGTTTCTCCATAATAATCAATAATAATATAAAATTTAAAATATAAAGTTTCAAAGTTCACCTTTCTTCAAGTTGTTAGAAATCACAAATGAGCTTTCCTCAAATTTTTTTGCTTTTATACTCTTATGGGAAGGATTACTGTAGGCTTAGTGGAACAGCAAAACCTACTGATCTATTCCATCAAATGTCACATCTTTCTCACTTTTTCTGATGATTCATACTGAAATAAACTGTTTTTTCTGGTTTTTTCTTATCTCACTTTTTGATCTGTCTTTCAAGTCAAATTTAATCAAAATGCACATATAAAAACTTTCTTGCTTACGTCACTTTTCTTTAGACAAGCAGTCACCTTATGAGTCATTTTCTCAACTATCTTTGTATAAAAGTATTTCTTGCCTTCTAGCTAGCCTTGATTCACAACAATGAGCATGTGAATCACTTGAGCTTCTAATACTGTACCTCACTGCTCTTTAAATTTGATCTCTTTGCTACTTTCACTAGTGGAAAAATATGCCAGACTTAACCATCTTTTCATCTACATAAAATGTTTCATGTAGTGGGAAGGTTTTCAATCAATAAAGTTTAGGTAAATAAACAACAACTGACTCTCTTTGAAAATTGAGTGGGTGTTTTTTATGTATTGCTGGCTATAAAAGTTGGCTGGCTCTCTAAAATGAACAAAAAAATGGATGCTAACCACACTATTGAACATTTTCTAGCTTGTCTGGAAAGGCATAATGGGAAAACAGTTTTTACTGAGATATGGTATTGTGTGGCTCTATTGGCTATACTAACAATACTGACTCTATTGAAATTGTTAAGGAGATATTTGGAGAACCTGTTCACCAAAAAACCTAAAACTAGTACAAAAAGTGTCAGATTCAATCTTGCAGATGTATAAATAAAAGTTTGACAGCAGCATGCTTGAAAAAATGAACAAGCTCTTTGAAAGCATATACTTTAACCCAAGTACGGGGTATTGTAGTGTTCAGAACCTGTTACGACAGGCAAAAGCTAGTAATCCCAGGGTCACTCTGCATTCTGTTAAGGAATGGTTGCAGAAACAGCCAACATATACTGTACACAAGTATGCTAGGCGCCATTACCCCAGGAATAATGTTCTAGTTACTGATATTGATGAACAGTGGCAAATGGATCTTGCAGACCTCAGTTCACTCGCCAGGCATAATGATGGATACAAATTCCTTTTAAATTGTATAGATGTCCTGTCAAAATTTGCATGGTCTGTACCCTTGAAAAATAAAAATACATCATCTATTTTGCATGCCTTTCAAACAATTTTGAAATCTGGCAGAAAGCCGCAAAAAATACAGACTGATGCTGGTACAGAGTTCACAAACAAAGCCTTCCAGGCCTTATTAAAGAAACTTGGCATTAGTTTTTTCATAACTGCTAGTGAAACTAAGGCTAGCATTGTTGAGAAGGGTTACACTCCCAATTGGAGTGATGAAGTTTTTGTGATTCGTGAGCAAAAAGCTAGATATCCTCCTGTATATACGGTAGAAGATCAGCTGGGAGAAGTCATACAGGGTGTATTTTATGAGCCAGAATTACAGAAAGTTGATGAGATTACAGATGTCTGCATTATAGAAAAGATTATACGAAAGAGAAAAAGGGCTGGGAAAACTGAATACTTTGTTAAATGGAAGGGTCACCCAGATAAATTCAATAGTTGGGTGACAGATTTGATAAAACTATAGCTACAGTATGAAAATTAAACAATGATTTACAGGTCTAAAAATTTTTACATGTGCCTGATATTTCAGTATATAAGCAACTTCAAAATTATTTCAATCATTTGATTAACTAGAATGGAATCAAAAAAAGTTAAAGCTCCTATTGAACTCTGCGCTCGAAACTTGCCAAGAGCCATGTATCCCTTAATGATTGAACTGTGTTACTTTTGTCAAAAGAACAGCTCTGAACGGGAGTGTTTCCAGTTGTCTCAGGGCAAAACATTCTTTACTATTGAAATGTGCCCAAAATGTCTAGAATACAATAAGGCATTGCAGGAAGCTGGCACCGCTGTACTAAAAAAACAGTTAGCTGATAGACAGGCACTCATCTTGAAGCCCACAGTAAACTAGTGAAATGGGATTTGCAAGTATTCTGTAACATTTTTTATGTATATAAGTTGTAAATTCTCCTTAGTCTTCAGTCTTCAAACTTTTCCTTCTACAGTTTAGTCATTTTTTCAAAATGGATGGTATTTTTTTAAATGTTGCACTGAGTATGGGCACCTTTCTCAAAAGACCTTATACTCAAAAAGCTGTGGCCAGATATGCCTCATATTTTTGGGATCGAATAAATGATGGCTACAAGCATGAATGGAAGATTTTGGCTAAAGTGGCCAATGAGCTGGATCATCGTACGGGTAAGAGAAAACTGACTGGGTTTTGGCATTTTGCTAAGGCACTAGAGGGTTTGATGAAAACTTGTAGTGCTGGACCCCTTCTTTTTGAGATCTGGATGAATCTTACTCCAGAGGCTGTACAAAAATACAATGATGAAGGTATAGATATACCCTATTAATATTGTAATAATTGTAATTAAATATTGTGATGAAAAATAAAAGACAAGAAAAAAATTAAAGGAGAAAAAAATTAAAAAAAAATCAAAGCACAATTGCTGGTATTTCCAGCATGTTGCATGTTATAAAAGTTGAGAATCTATTGAAAAAAAACATGGCTATAAAATTTAATCACCCCTTTGCATGTATTGTTCCTGGCTCTACAAAAGCGGGTAAAACAACCTTTGTAAAGAATTTAGTACTAAATGTGAAGTACTTGATTGAACCCATTCCTGAACATATTCACTGGTTCTTTAGTGAGAAGCAGCCAGTCTACAATGACTTGTCTGGCAGAGTCAACTTCTATCAGGGATTACCTGACATGAACTTGATTAGAGAGCTCAGTCCTGCACCCCAACTTGTTATACTAGATGATCTCATGCAGGAAATGGCTAAAAATAAGCACCTGGACATTCTTTTTACTCGTGGATGTCATCACATGAATGTGTCTCTGATACACATTGTTCAAAATGTTTTCTTTGAGGGTCTAAGAACATCTAGAATAAATGCAGAGTACCTTGTTTTGATGAAAAATCCTGCAGATAGGCTCCAAGTAAAAACTTTGGCAAGACAGTTGTTTCCTGATAAAGTAAAGTAGTTTCTCGAGTCCTTTGAAGATGCCATGTTTAAACCATACAGTTATATAATTGTTGATCTTTCTCAAACAACACCTGATAAACTTAGACTCAGAGCTGATATTTTCTCAAAATTTTCCACGATATATGTGCCAAAAGTATAAAAGTTGTCTATTCTTGAGTTTTATAGTCAAAATGCCTTGTGATCATCTTAGACATAATATTGATTACATCAGGGTACTAGCTAAGGCTAAACCCAAGCAACGTAAAGCTATTATTAGCACCGCTGATCGTGAACTGAAACTTTGTTTGTGTGAATGTATACTCAACTTCCTCGAAGGCAATATAAAAGTTGACAAAAATACCTTGTATAAATTAAGTTCCCACAAGGGACCTTTACGAGTATTAGCAGATGAGAAAACAAGTCTCAGCAAAAGACGAGACATTCTAGAACAAAAAGGTGGATTTTTGCCTGTATTGTTGGCACCAATCTTAGGAATAGCTGGACAATTACTAGCTGATGCAATTATAAAAAGATGATGAATACAAATAAAATGATTCTTGTACCGCACGACATTGGTCATAGGGAAGACATAGCAGCTAATGTAATGACTGCTTTGGATACAGAAATGAATGACATTTTAACTAATAAGTCATTGCCCTCTGACAAAAAGATAATCTTATACAATCAAGTGTTGCACAGATATAGGCAGGCTACGCAGGATCAAACCAGACCTTATGAGCTGACTGTTAGTGAACCTGTTGCAGAACACCCCATTCCTGATTTGGAAGAAATAACACCAAAGCAAAAAAAGCCAGACACTGCTGAAAGCACTATTGATGTGACCCCGAGAAAAGATGTTCTGTATGAAAAAACCATGAAAATTGTACCAAAAAAGTGGCATAGTCAAGCTAAAATGTTATATGATTATGCTAAAGATAATCCACACATGGAGTGGTCGGATAAAGGAGAAATGATTCTGAAAGGCACCAAAATAAGTGGAACCAACATTGTTGATTTGATTTCTGATGTGGCGAGAGTTGGTCCGAGGCGCCAGCAAGCAATAGGGTCAGAATTGTTTGTAAAGAACCTCTTAAAGGAGAATGTGCCTCGAGATCTTTTTGTAAATAAGTCCAGGCTAAATGTTGGAAGTGAAAGTGATGAAACATTTGCTTCCCCGAGTGGACCCGTAGATGGTAAAAAAATTAAGGCACCCAAAAGCATTACACCAAGGCCTAGATGGTTAGAATTTGGAAAAGCATAAAAGTTGTAATTTACAGTATTTTGTAAATTTATAAAGATGAGACAATACTTTAATCCGGAAGATTATGCAACTTGGCTTCAGTACTATACTGAACAAGCTGAACAAACTGGCTATGGTTTCAAAGGCTTCAAAGGCACACCCTATCAACGTGGAGGAGGTCTAGGAGGCTTCTTTAGATCATTATTCAGAATGGCCATTCCTGTTATTAAGTCAGCTGCTGGCCATATTCGTAAGCAAGCGCTATCTACAGGTGCACATATTGCTGGAGATTTAGCCGAAGGTCGATCTATTAAAGAGTCTCTAGAAGAACATGGCCGAGCAGCACTCTCCAAGTTGGCCCACAGTGCGGGAGAGGCCTTGCAGACTGGAAGAGGCTTGGGGACTAGACCAAAAGGTATAAAAGTTGAGAAAAATGATATATTCTCAAAGAAAAAGAGAAGGAAACATGGCTCTAATTGATACAATTTCTAGCATTAGTACAAAGTCTGAATTGGACTTTTTCACTGTACCTCCCACACAAGTAATAATTAAACGAGGCTACTGGGATGAAGTTAACCCCATAAATCCTATCACAAATGATGGTCCATACGAATTTCGTATACCTCCAGATCCTCACATGATTCAGCTTAGCAAAAATTATCTGTACATGACCTTGAAAATTACTTACACTGTTCCTGCTGGTGGAGCTGCACCAGTAATTGCACCTATCAATCTGATTGGTAAAGCATTTTTCTGACAAGTGAAGCTCTTCCTGAATGGTCGTCTTATTCATGATAGTGGGGATAAGTATGCTTACAGAGCATTCTTTGAAACTGATTTAAATTTTGGTTTTGATGCTAAAAATAGTCACTTACAGTCTTCTTTGTATACTATGGAAGCTGGTCCTAAAATAGATACTGCTGATTGCCAGGGTTTTAAAGACAGAGTAAAGTACTTTGAAAATAGTCAAACAGTTGAAATAACAGCTCCTCTTCATATTGATCTTCTAATGCAAGATCGATATTTACTCAGCAATACTGAGCTCAAACTGGAATTGATTCGCAATAGTAATCCATTTGTATTACAGTGTCCAGCTGGTGATGCAGAAAATGCAAAATTGGAAGTTTCCCAGATGAAACTCTTCATCAGGAAAGTTAAAGTGCTCGACAGTGTTGGATTGGCTCTGGAGAAAGCAATGTTAAAGACATCAGTCAAGTACCCAATTAGACGAATCCAAATGGTGAATCTTCATATTGCTAGTACAACGCAATCTACACCTCTGAATACTCTACTCACTGGTCAGTTGCCACGTAGGATGATTATAGCATGTGTCGATGCGGATGCATATCGTGGAGAAATAAAAAAATCTCCATTTAATTTTAAATGTTACAGTATAAGCGAAGTCAAAGTTGTCTCTGGTGGTCAAGCTTTCCCAGCAACTCCACTAAGACTTGATTTTGCCAACAACAAATATATTCGAGCGTATGATCAGCTCTTTGAAACTCTAGACATGGCTAAGGATAACAAAGGGAATGGCATTAGCAGACTTAATTTTAAAAATCGACAGTGCTACTTTGCCTTCGATTTTATACCTGATGAAGATGATAGTGGACATTGGGACTTGATTAAAGATGGTTCCACAAGTATCGAATTGACATTTGCTGATAGGATACCTGATGCAGGTATAGAAGTTATTGTTTATGCAGAATTTGACAATTTGATTATGATCGATAAAAATAGACACATCTTTAATGACTATACTGCATGAATACCTCTGAAATCTACATCTTGATCAATAGAGATCAAGCTCTCAGGCAAATCTTCAATGGGGTATTTCGTATAGACTGTTTACCACCTCTTGACACTGTACCCGCAGCATTGGTTGTAAATCTGGACAAGCAGGATGAACCTGGTTCACACTGGGTAGCTCTGTTTGTCAATAAAAAACATGCATGTTGTTATTTTGACAGTTACGGCCTGGAACCACCTCAACAGCTTAGGAATTACATCAAGACTATATCTACTTCTTACAAGTGCAATACCAAATGTGTTCAACAGTACTTGACTGCTACATTGGTCAGTTATGTGTATACTTTCTCGTGTGGATAGTCAGAGGTATAAGAATGAGGGATATTGCTGCTAGTTTGGAAAAAAGTTATGCTGATGAATTTGTCACTGGCTTCATCAACAGTCTCTTTAGAACAAATACTCCCATATATGGTGATGCATTTTTATTTGAACAGCTCAACAGAATATAAAAGTTAGTTTCTACCATAATGACATATCAAAAAATGGATTTTTCACAGTTTTATGTAACATTACCGAGCAATGCTCAGAGTGATCCGAGTAACTCGGCTTCAAATTTTAGTATCAGGTTGCCTCATAGATTGATTTTGCAAGGTGAATGGGAATGTGCACTTTGTGAATTCATCTACCCAAATACGTGGTTCAATATAACACCTAGTGATAGTGTAATAAAATTTTATGATCTTCAGACCAATACTAGGCAATTACTAAAAGTACCTTCTACAAGGTATGAATCTATAATAGATTTAATTGAAGCTATTCAACAATCCATCAGGTTGTTGAGTGAACAGGAAAAAGTTCCATATAATGAGTTTATCGAATTTTCATACAGGAGATTAGCCAGAGCAGTTGTCCTGAAAGTGAACTTGACTAGAATCAAGAGCATAAAATTAAGTGATCCTTTACTCTACCTGTTGGGCTTTGAGAAATCACAACTAGAAACAACTTCATCTGAAAAATTGAAAATTGCTGCTGCACACCCTGCTGATATGAAGGCTGGTCTCGAAACTATGTACGTTTATTGTAACATTATTGAACAACAGATTGCTGGTGATATTTTAGCCCCCCTCCTCCGTATTGTTAATATTGAGGGAGCTTTTGGTGACATTATAGATAAGATATATATAGCTCCTCACTACTTGCCTGTACTGGTAAAAGATATCGATTCTATCGAAATTTCAATTAGAACAGATCAAGACAAACCTATAAAATTTGTCACTGGTAAAACATTTGTGAAGTTACACTTTAGAAAGCGAAGTTTATTCTAGAAATGCAAGTACAAAACATTACTATAACAGCTGAACTTGGCTGTCGACTCAATTTGGACTCACTTGTTAAAAAATTGGATGGCTCTAAACTGACTATAGGAAAATTCAGGTCACTGATTTGGCACCTCCATGATCCAAAATGTTGTCTACTATTGTACGAAAATGGCAAGGTCGTATGTGTGGGCATTAAGGCAACTCAGCAGGCTGTGAAAAGTATAGATTATGTAGCAGAAATACTGCTCAAACTCGGTTATCAGCCAAGACCCAGGAAATTTAAAATGTGCAATGTTGTTGGGTCATACGCCCTAGATCACTGTATCAATGTTGAGGAATTCTATAACACTCATAGGGGTCAATGTGATTATTCTCCTGAATTATTTCCTGCACTGAAATATACAATTAACAAGCAAGGCTTATGTGCATTGATTTTTCACAATGGTAAAATTATTATTACAGGAGCAAAGACCTACGGTGAACTGGAGAAGAACTTCAAAGAGTTACTTGTCAATTTTTGAACTCGATGAGCAAGTGTTAGTATATTCCAATTACAGTACTACCCACTGGTATAAATATATCATATAGAAAGCTGAAACATTCATTCTCTGCAATGGAGCCTTGCAACTTATGTGGAAAAATTCCTATGCATTCTGTGCATTATGCTGTGTGTAGATATGTTCAAGCTGGAAGATATAGAGAATTGGGTGCTGATCCTTCACCAATTAAAAGAACGAAAAGGCTGATGAAGAAAGAATCCACTTGGGATCACAACTATACTAGGAAAAAGTAAAAAAAAACAAAAAGAAACAGGTATTATGGGTACTTTCTATGAAAGTATCAGCGCCACATGTGTACTAGCCTCCCCGCGGCTGGCGCTGGGACTGATCTTGTGATCAGTGCAAATGAGTACACAATTTCTGTTGATATATAGCATGACTTTCCTATTTAGGCTAGCTATGTAAAGCTTGAAGCAGCAGCTTCAGCTTTATTAGCTAGGCGAACTTCCCTCCCCCACCCCCAATGGGCGACGGCAGCGGCGATGCATATTAACAAATAACATAAATGGTAGAGCCTACACCAATTGAAATTTTCAGAACCCCTCGCACAAAATTTGGGCTTTTGTCCTAAATGGGTCGTGTTGGGTACCAATCGATAGATCTCATTGAGCTGATTCCGAAAAGTACCATGTATGTCACACTATCTCAAGTTTTGATGGAGATGTGGGTGGGCCAAGTTATGGCAACTTTTTTCTTTCTACACCAGGTGTGACGTCATGCTTTTTTCCAGCCGGAAAAATGACGTCATAGTAGTCGGCGGAAGGTCGGCTATGTTTTGTGTGTCGGGGAGGTTGTGATTTTTTTTCCAAGTCCAACGCCTATGTTTAACATGGGCCGGGGAGCTTTTTACCCTCAGGCCCCTCCTCTATACTACTCAGTAACCTTTTAAATGATGCATTCGGAGTACGATAACGGCCGCTTGAAAAAATTTGTTATCACTTGAAAAAATTTGTTACCACTTGAAAAAATCGTTACCATCGAACATGATGCACGAAATTTTTTTCAAAATGCGTCGCAAAAATGTCATCAAGTTTTTCGATTTTCAACATTCTTTTCAAGTGCATCGCGTTTTTTCGAGATAATCTTGTAACAATATCATCTTGAAAAAAAATCAAGATCCCATCTGGAAAAAATTAAGATCCCATCTTGAAATAAATCGAGATGGGCGACACATCAAAGGATGAAAATCTCTGGAACTAGCCAATCAAGGGCGTCGCTCCACCTCCTATGTTTATATAGGGGTGGCTTCAAAGTGGATTTCTGAAGTCAGGCTTGCTTGCGGAAGACGCCTTTCGTTTCATGGTGGGGAATAGTGGGGGGTTATTTTGCACGGGGAATCGGGTGGACGTATTGATTTTTCATAAAAAATTTTATTTCTAAAGATTTTTCAGAAAAACGTTAAAAATGCTTGTTTCTCGCCCAAAATTCAGTAATTTCGGAAAAGGATCTAAATTTTCGTTTCTTTTTGATGTTCCTCAAAACAGCCGACGAGGTCAAAATTTTAGATTAACAAGCATTCTTGTTGTTTTTTTTAAATCTCGAGAAATACAAATTGTTATGAAAAACCAGTATGTCCGTCAGATTCCTGTGAAAAATAACCTTCCCCCTCTACCATGCTCAGTAAAAACCAAGGGCGCCCTCCACCAGCAAGCCGTGACCTCCCGCACAAATAAAAATAGGAGGCGGAGCAACGCCTTTGATTGACTAATTTCAGAAATTCTCATCCTTTAATGAGCCACCCATCTCGACTTTTTTCAAGATGGGATCTTGATTTTTTTTGAAGATGCCATTTTGATTTTTTTCCAGATGCCGTCTTAATTTTTTTTCAAAGTTATATTGAAAAAATTGCGATGCACTTGACAACAAGGTCGAACATCGAAAAACTCTTATATGTTGATTTTTTGCGATGCATCTTGAAATTTTTGCAATGCATCTTGAAAAAGTGTTGTGCATCACGTTTGAAGGTGACGATTTTTTCACGTGGCAACAAATTTTTTCAAGTGGTGTTGGCTTTTTCCAAGTGGCTCTTCTTTTATTCCGTAGATACGGCGTAGAGTTTGAGCTCTCGTGTAAACCAGCCTATTTTTCCCAAATGATGCGTTTGGTTTTTGACCAGTGTCGAAATGGGACTTGAGTTGGATAAAGAAATATAATAAATAGAATTGAAAAGAGACCTAATTAGTCACTCGCTAATTCACCTAATCTGGCCGAAACCTTAGGTAGAAATAGTTTGCAACAGTTCGGTCAATCCCAATTTCAACAAAGGATCAGCTGCTTTCGTTCCAAGGAACTGCAGATGATCAAATAACACTCAGGTAACTTCCAATCAACGGGCAAAACCGAGAAGTCAGGCCGAGAATTGAGTTGTAAATGTAGACTTGCACCCAGGGTGGCTCTCCAAAAATCCGGGTGTAACGACCAGATTTGTGTGAGGTACTTTACTTCTAACCAATCGGTCGATACGGCGGGGACAAATAACGGGACGGGGGCGATAATATACGGCTTTACAATACTCGACGGCTGCTTTAGACGTCGATACGACAATGATACGATAACGCGGCGAGTATACACGGCTTAATTGCTTCCGAATAAAAATGAGACTCGCTCTCAAACCAATGCTTGCAAATACGGGCGCGGGGTCGAAAAATTGAACGATACAAGAATGAATAAAATCACGCTTTGCTTCTTCTTTTATACGGTGATTCTGACCAATCCCTGGGCGTCGCGGGAGGTCGAGCTTCTGTCCATCTTCTTCCGCCAATCGTCGTTTCCTGCTACGCTTTTTATGCTGTCTTAATTACGCCTCTCTAATGCTTTTCTGGTACTGTATGCTTTCTGTGCTTCGCTTGCTTTCTACGGTGGGCTTGGCCACACCTTTGTGCTTCTGTGCATGCTTCCTGTATCGGTTTCTCTGTATACACATGTTTTGTGGGGCCGCCGCTACCGTTACACTTGAGACTACTGTACGGCGGGGCTTCTACGCATTTTACTGTGTGCAGGTGTTGTTTACGATTTTTACTGGGGATTACGGTAGCTGTGGAATGTGTAGTTTAGTGTGGGTTCTAGGGGAACAGCTGCCGTTTGTGCAAATTAATTAGGGCGTCTTAATTGGGCTACCGGGGTGTGAACGGATCAAAATAAAGTACTTCACGTAATTTTGTAGGAATGTTTGGGTGTGAATCCCAGACACCCTTGAGACGATAAAATGTGAAAATTAATAATATTTAATAAATGTCTATCACATACAGTATGCTACATATTTACAGTACTGCTTTAGCAGGTACGTCACACGGGGTCTAACCTGCGTTCCCTCCACTGCAGGATAATCTAATATTGTCCAGGCGTCGGACGTTGTATTTGGGCGAAGAAATCCACAAATACAAACATATCAATAAAATAATATAATGGTCAGTCAGGCTCGCCGATTTCTTTATAAAAATATAAACAAAGAATCTTCGCAACCATGAGATGGACTATTTCCATCCCCGACACCGGCACTCATAACAGGGAAATTCTATTTTTTTAATTGATCAACTTCTACCCATTATTTTGTAGATTTCAAGATGCAATTTCAGCAAAAAAATAGTTTTTTATTGATAATTTATTAAAGGCGTCGACATGCCGTGCACTCCGACGTTTTCCGCAATGCTACTCAAGAAGTTATTTTTTCGACGTTCGTTTTCTGTTTTTCTTTCACGAAGTGACCACACGAGAAAAGTAAGTTTTTTGGATATTATTTCAAGTTCAGACAACAAAAATCATCGCTGAGATGAACATTGACAACGGCTGGAATGAATTATGATACGTGTTCATTTCTTTCGAGGAGCAAGTTTTTTCCTAGTCCATTCATCTTTTTATCTTCTAATGATTGAAATATTGCTTTGAATTGGGGTTTTGTGGATCAAGTGCTATTTCTGCTCTGTATCATTCAAATCATTTTTTGCCAACCGAACAACAGTGAAACATAACTTATTTCAAAAGGCTAATTAATTAATTAATAATCCTTCTTAATTTCAAATTTAGCTTTTATACATATATCACTTTAGTGTTAGAACATACCAGGAAATGCTTTAGGGTGAAAATTCCTTTACAAAACATGCTGTATGGTCCATTTGACAGCCAGAGCTGTTATGTTACACCAGTTTTTATTCCCAAGTGAACCTTATCTACACTGAAATCCGCATGGATGATAGTGATGGTAAATATTCGTCATCTGCTATGGGATCTAATTGTAGTAAATATATAGTCTGTTAAAGTCTTCTAAATTGGAAAACGGCAAAAACTGTGGGACTGGAGCCGGTTTGATCAAAGATACTTAAGCTCCAGCTGAGCTGTAGCTTAACTCCATATGTTATAGAATTGCCGTTAAGTTGCAGCTCAGCTGTAGCTTAACTCAGACACACAAAACATATCGAAAAGTTAAGCTATAGCTGAGCTGCACCTTAATGACAATGTTATAAGGTACACAGTTAGGCTACAGCTTAAGCTGCAGCTCAGCTGGAGCTTGAGTCTCTTTAATAAAACCGGCCCATGGACTCCATTTACCGCTGGGCTGATTTTTGCGTGGAATATTTTACACATGATTGTAATATTATGGTTATGGCATTGGCTACGAACGTTTGAATACCGTATTATCAATAAATTTAGACTTTAAATTTACGATGACGTTTGTAAACATCAATTCAGTGGAAATTTTCTGCAGTAATCTTCCTACACAGATTTCATTTTGCCCGACTGTAAGTGTTGGTGATGAAGGTTCTCCATGACGTGACCAAAATTTTTTTCAAATCCCTTCCGGGAACACGTCGTCATTCTTTCAATGCCATACCATTCATCCACGCTTGAATTTTCTAGCCATATTGTCACCTTGAACAAGGAAAGGACAAAAAAAGGTGTCAGAATAAGAAACCCCACGCACAGAAAAAAAGTAACTGTTGTGGAGAGCAGAGAGCGGGGAAAGAGCCAACTTTTACCCAAAAGACGAGATGGCACAACGTTGGTGTTTGGCCTAATTTATTTCTTGGCACGGCGAAAAATATAGGGTCTGTTTTTTTGGCCCGCGTATATACCAGATATTCATATGGCTCCAGCCGAAAATTTTGCCCTAAACGTCCTATTTATGACACCTAGAAAAAAACTTTATATATTACAGTGTCTTTTTTCCTTATTTGGTTGTTTGCGACACTTTTTGTCCCATTCCTGGCAGCCACCGAAGATGGCATTAGTTCAATTATTGTTTGGGGATAAACGGTTTCGCAATACTGCATAAATTTCTCAGTACAGTCCCTTTTTGTATATTTAGAGTACAATTCCCGTTAGTACTGCGTAGAGAATATGTTCGATGACAATATTTGCATTATGGTATTGTTGCTATTTATTTTTTGGTTCGATTGTGCCGCTAGCTCATCTTGGAACAATTCTGATTCTAAAAAAGAACCCTACAAAGTGTACAGGTTATATCCCAAAGATTCGCAACAGTTGGAGTTCATAGTCAGCGTGTGGACTGTTGCAGCAAAATATCAAGTAAGCGTTGGGAATTTTTGGACAAGACAAAGAGGAAAAGTCTTCTGGAGTAAATCATGCGTCCATGAGCTCATAGCCAGGTGAGTAATGTTACTGACTTCATTTTCTACTCGGACATGATTCACATGGAAGTTCGCTTAAAAGTGCATAACAATGGACAATTTCGCCTATGCCGGATCCCGAGATCAACAACACGGCTTCCTATCAAGTGACCAATCCTTCACTGTTGATATGTAAAACTTAACGATATAAGTTTTGTTTATTATTCCGAAAATTTTCGGTATGATGTCTAAGATTCGGAATCATCAAGCGATAACATGTATCCAACTTCTTCCGTTGTCGAGATCAGGGATAAGATATTACGCCAAGATCCTCCATGTTCTTGGAGAATCGGAGCGTATTCACACCAGGTAGACTGCCTGTTGATTTCTCGCAGGATTATGGCTGACCACCAGTAGATCTTTGAGCTCATCAGACCTTAGAAAGTTTCCAATTTTATTGAAATTTGTGGATTTTCAATTATTAGTTAAAGACTTTATGACTATACATCATACTAACGTCATGGAAACTCATCACAAACTATCTACATGAAAAAGTAGGCTGCGGAAGGTCGGTGTCATGTATGACTTTCAATCGTTATAACTGAGACTCTAAATGACGTTGAGAGGAGAACCAGTGAAACTACAATAATGGTCAGTTAAAATAATTCCAGTATTCTCACAATTTTACTACTATTAATCCTCTTATTACAAAGCATCATATGACAGTTCTTTTCACATTTTCACAACAGCCAATCTGAGAAAAACTTGGACCGAACGCAAATGATTTATGATTTACATGTGCATTTAAAAAAAATAAAAAAAAATAGATTATATATTAAAATCTTTAGAAACCTATTTGACCTATAAATGCCTCAAGTAATCATGTCATGTCCAAACATGTCAGTTTAGTTCATTTTTTTCCGAATGAGACCGAACGTAAAGAACTGCTTTTTGCATATAGCAAACCTTCAATATATTCGAGTGTTTTTCTTTTGCCATGTTGCTGTTCATGCTACAATCAACTTGAACAAATTCCGCGCCGGTGCTTGGGTTTTTTTCTACCCACGAATTTCTTTTACATTCGAAGTTTCAATTTCCTGAATCCGGAATTAAAGAGCGTAGAGAGTAAACAATCAAGTTATTGGTTCAAGGTATTGAAAGTTTCCTGGGGGTATACGGTTAATTATAGATGCAGGAAACGGAAATTTGAGGATAAATGTTCGACATTTGGGGGCGTGGCTAAAGTATCGAGTGGATAGTCGGAGCCTACTGATGGTTGAGACTTCTAAATCCATCATACGCATGTATGATGACGCCTTTAGTGATAAAAAATATGAGATAAAAAATTATGAATTTGGTAGGAGTTCAACGTTCACATCGCGTTCATATTCAAATGAATTATTTTCACTAGATAATTTTTTACAGCTCAATTTTTGGAAAGACCCTTCA
Organism: Romanomermis culicivorax; assembly: GCA_963922205.1. Classification (NCBI taxonomy): domain Eukaryota; kingdom Metazoa; phylum Nematoda; class Enoplea; order Mermithida; family Mermithidae; genus Romanomermis; species Romanomermis culicivorax. The sequence continues at coordinate 574,727 of CAWUHX010000043.1, forward strand.
AAAGTTGGTATACCGACCGACATCATGGTACCGGCTTTTATGCAGTCGAAATTTGAAAAATTGATCTCGGACAAAGGTTTAGATTATACCATCACAATTCAAGACGTGAAAAAGTACGCCAAAATTTTTTAGTTACGTTTGATCAACATGCTTTTTTATAGACTCATCGTCGAAAAAGAAAGATTATGGAGCAAAAAAGCCCAAATGCCTGGCAGAATGTTCGACGACGTTGGTATCAATCCCAAAGTGACGTTCGATTTCACAAAGTATCATGATTATGATCGGGTATGATAAATTCGGTATCCCGGCCCACGCAATGATAATTCAATTTTTTCAGATGCGAGCCTATATGAGGCACGTTGAACGAGAGTATCCTCACATAGCTAAGGTGTACAATTTGGGCTACAGTCACGAAAACAGGCCCATCGAAATGATCAAGGTAGGCAAATATGCCATTCCGGTGAATCAAATGGACCTTGACTCCATAACTGTGTAGCATTGCGCCTCGGACAATGACTATTGCACGCGTGGTGAAAATTTTGAAACTCAAGATCCATGTTCCATGAGATGATCAAGATATCTCCAGCATTTGCTTGAGTCAAATTCTTGGCTAGCCAAAGGGAACCTGTGAAAATTACATTGTAAAACTTTGCTGTGCAACTGACGGTCATTGAGGTGCAGACGTAGGTAGATACTAAACCAGCAGCATATGCCAATATTTCTTTCAAGTTGTAGTCCAGCTTGCTACAGTCAATTTGACGAGGGAGGGTCTTCAAATGTAAATTCCGAATAATATTCTCAGCAACGGACAAAGATTATTGAAAGATGCTGAGACATGCATTAGACAGATTATTGTGACCACTAAAATAATGTCCGTTTGAAGAGGCGTTTATCTCTAATATCCTATGAAATACCCAGTTCTGAACTTTGAGAATGTTGCAAGATTAGATTATCTTCCAGTGAGAAACTTTTTCTTACTCAGCGAGTTTGATGGAATGTGATTTTCCATATTTATTATAGTTCCTGAGATCATGTTTAGGTTAACTTCTGATTGTGTAGCACATTGTGCAAATTTCAGTGTGTAAAGAAGACTTATTGGATAAATGGTCAGGTGTAGCATTACTGTGGTCGCTGTGGGATATCGAATGCCCTATCTATTACGCATATGATTGCAGAATATACACCTCGATACGCTCCTCTGTTCAGATAAGCCATCCCTTATCCGCCATTGATAAAAAGGCCATATGGGTCGACGCGGGAATTCACGCTCGGGAGTGGGCGTCAAGCAGTACCGCCATTTATTTTATACATCAAGTAATGCACTTTCACAGCAGGCATAGTAATTATTCCGTAAAATTTTGCAGATTTTTCTATAATCGATTTTCACAATCTTAGAGAAATTTGATTAGCGGGTTGTCAATTTTTCTAATTTCGAAATTTGCGTCTGAAGATGAACTTTTTCTAGTCAGTTAGTTACGCGGTACGACCATGATCCGGCAATTACTCAATACGTGCAAAATATTACGTGGTATATTGCACCGTTAGTTAACCCCGATGGATACATGTATACCAGGTCTAGCTCCGAGCCCGAGGTAAGGAAGCAAAAAGCTTTAGTTCCCTATAATAACTAGACTTACAGTAGAAATCTCAATGAAGTCTTCTTGTATTTACACTATTGGCACCGTTTTACATCAATTCTTATATTGTCAAGTCAAGTTCATCAAAACGTTGATATGATTATGTAACGTAATACTGCAAAAATTATGAATTTTGTGTTTCTTAGCTGTACTCACGTCTTTTATCGACAATGCAAAAGGTTTCTGTTGATTGTAAAGTTTACAGTTTTACCTATTTTTTCAAAGCTCTGGCCAGAACCATTTTCCACTAGATAGTCATGTATTTTAATTCGAAAAAACAATCAAGCGATTTTATTTTCTACCGCATTATTTTCCAAGCTTACATAAAAATGAGTTGAATAGTTTGTGGAACATCCAATCTAGATGAAACTGATACAAGAATACAATACTCATATAAAGACTGGATTCGCAATATCTATTAGGACTTCGACAAGTATAGCATCAGATAGATGCAACTAAACATGAAGTTTGTTGATCATACAAATATTCGGTTTTTCAGGTCAGAATGTGGCGAAAAAATCGCGCGCCAAATACCGATCGATGTCTAGGAAGTTCAGACTTTTGCTGTAAAGGGGTACAACTATATAAATCATTCATTAATTGCAAAACTTTGATGACCCACATAAATTTTCAGGTCGATTTGAATAGGAATTTCGACTTCCATTGGAGTGGTACGTGTATATTATACGTTTTTTTCATGAAGGCACTAATTCAAAAATTCTAGATTCATGTTCTTCATTTCGTCTAAATCGTCAATCATTTTAAAAATGTCGTACATTTTCCAGAATCTGGAGCGAGTTCCAATCCGTGCGACGAGATTTACGAAGGATCGGCTGCCTTCAGCGAACCCGAAGCCAAGGCTATCAGGGATTTCGTCTGGCCTCACAGGAATGAAATCGAGGCCGTAATTACCATGCACACTTATTCGCAATTATGGATTCATCCGTTCGGGCACCAACGGAGTTCTTACCCCGAAGATTTAGCTGAATTAGTAAGTATGCCTATTAATCATGCCCCTGCGATCAATTTTTTTATTTTACTCAGGATCCTCGGAGTCAGCTGCTATTTGATTCGTCTGACTTCACATTGTTCAAGCATGCACAAATTGTAGTACCTTATGTAATTTTTATATGATCATTTAATTTTTGATCAATGTGGCCGGGGCTCGACACTGCAACTTCGATCATTACGAAATACAAAGCTTTTTGGTGCCATTCATTAGGACAGCGTATCTCAAACTTTTGATTGACTGAAAATGCCCCAGTTTCATCAAGAACATTAAAATTTACTCTCTCCTCTTTCCTCTATTATGTTTCAAAAATAACAATTGAAACTTATACAGATGGAACCATTTCTAGATTGAAATCTTGTGCAAACTATGTTTCAAAGAGTAAAAAACAAATATGTCCATTTTCCAGGCTTCCAAAACTGCAATTTTTAAATTTTTTTCAAGATCTATAGATGTCCTGAAGATTATTTGAAATAAATGACCAGTTTTGACTTACTTCAGCCTTGATGATTGAGATGTAAATAATGCCACATTCAGTGAACATTGTAAATCTTTATTATTCCAAAAGAGCTTAGTTTCATCGATTTCTAGACCCAACAAATAGTTTTCAATAAAATTTCATTATCCTGTAAAATTCCAAGCGGTCAACGTTTCCCAAAAATAGTATTTTTAGAATAAAACTAAAATGGTTGAGTTTTAGTCATTATTTCATACGATTTGTACGTTGCTCCATTTCGACAAACAATGCAAATGACGGTTGGGTCTAGACTATACGACTTCTTGGGGGATCTACGGGATTCTGGTACCGGGTAGAGCACCAGCTGACCTATAAATGTTTGTAAGGATCCCAGGATAATGATTTTTTGCACTGCTGTGATTTAACATTTTGCTCAAAACTACCGCGATTTGCATTTTCGTGAAATTCGTGTCACAGTTCAACTTCCGAAAGGAACTCCCGTGCTCAAAATACACCCATAGTACAAGTGCGGGCAAAACATCTATGTGTGACCGTTTCTTGGCTTTCATTCCAGAAAGCAACAGCCATGTCAGCCGTAAAAGCCTTGGAAAGACTGTATGGTACCAAATACAGGGTTGGAAGCGGTGCCGACACCTTATGTAAGAAGCACAAGAAATCTTCATTATGTTAACCGAAAATGTTTCTCAATTCACAGACCCCGCAGCTGGTGGTTCGGACGACTGGTCGAAATCGAAAGCGGGCATCAAATACGTCTACTTATTGGAGTTGAGACCCGAAGAATTTGTCTACGATGGGTTTGTTTTGGATCCCGACCAACTGATACCATGCGGCCGTGAAACTTGGGCGGGTGTACGGGTTGTGGCCGATCGAATTCTACAATCGAGCGGAATGACCACTGTAGAAAGTTCGAGTGAGTAGCAAACTAAAAAGATTGGATAAAAATGATGAATCCTGCCTTAGCTCCGGTAATTTTGTTTAGTTCCAATATATTACTAATTCAAAGAATTGCCCTCAACGCTTTATACACATCCAAATCACAGTATCCATAGCGTTATGTAGATGGTTTAGGGTTTCTGTTATTGTTGTACGTTTGTGACTTCTCCTGGCGTCTTGGATATAGAGTGCAACAATTCTGTCCTACCTGACGGCCTATCTCCTCTTCTCACCACCAATGAAAGAGACCCTCACAAAACGAACGCGGACAAACTTCCGAACTCTTATTTATGAGACAGTTCTCACGATCCTGTCTCTGAATTTCCGGGGTGATAAATGACCACTACGCGTTTATTTGAACCCTATTTGGAAGGTTTTATTCAGATCCATTCATATATTTTGGGCATGTGGGAACTTCATTCGTCTGATTTTCAATGAATTTCAATGTGTATAAAAAATACCTTTCAACCGCACAAACACGATTTCGTTCGATCAGGATACTGTGACTGATGGAGATCCTTAAGGGGTAATTTATACCTGCGTTTTTCGGCGGAACGGAACGGAACGGAACGGAAAGAAATCGATGCAACGTTACTGAACGAAAGGGAAATTTTCGTTCCTATCTATTCGGTTGGAGGCTACCGTCGGTCATTTTCTATAAAATTGCATTCATTCTTTCCGATCGAAAGTGGATTTTCAGGCTGAACGTTTCAAACTGTTGGCGATCGGTTCCGTTCCGTTCCGTCGAAAAAAGCAAGTATAAATGACCCTTTACTGTAACATGGACATAAATTCTGTCAAATGTTGTTACTCAGTCTAATGTGCAGGTGAAGTTGAAAACATTGCTTCACGGTAAGTAGGGTAAGTAATTGCTTTTTTTATGCTTCACGTTGCTTCACAGTAAATTTGATCCACGGTAACTCAACGTCTACTGTAGCCATTATATGAAACTTTGATGAGCTGCAATAGGTAAGAAAAATCTCGCTTACCATGAAATGGCGGCCGCAACAAACAACCGAAAAGGAAGGATCAATTCGACACATAATACACATGAAATGGAAAACTTTATACTGTAGCAAAAACGCTACATTTCTTCACGACAACAGGACGAATAAACTCATAGGAAAAACATCCTGCTAGAAATGTGTCGACGCCTAATTGCTTTGCTCGAGAACTTTTGGTGATTTGTTTCGTAAGGTCCGGGGGGTAAGAGTCATCGATTGCCGAAAATTTTAGAGTCTGGTAATTGAAGAAAAAGGCTTGGTTTTTTTTACCTAAAAAGTCCGCAAAACGATAAAAAATAGTAATTTTTGTCTTAAAAAACACGAAAATATGTAGTCGTGGATGAAAATATTTTTCTTATTGGCTACAGTAATATATTTACTAATTATTTCGCGTGAGGTTTACCTTCGTCCATTCGCTGCAGCTGCCATTTCGAAATGCTGAAACAAATTTTCATTTTCTTTTCCTCGAACCGCAAATAAAATTCCTTTTTTGCTGATCGTGTACTTTTTCTGCAAAGTAAATAAGTTCAGGCAGGTAAAATATAAAACGCCCGTAATTCGAATAGTTATTAAAATAAGCACTGTCTCCATGGTCATTACACGAAGTTCTCAGTTTAGACTTTTCCTACTCAGAAAATTTTGATTGATATTTTTATACGAAGTGTGGTTTAGCAAAAAATTACAAGAATATGAGATAGGTCTTGCTCAGTAAGATTATTAAACATGTCGCCAAAATTATATTCTAATCCGTTTATTTCTACCGGTACAGTAATTACATGGTTGGCCATACCATAGTTTTTCAAAATTTTCAAAATTTTGCTTGTCTATCTCCTTGGAAAATGTGAGACTTAACCGAGGAATATCTTTTTAGACACTCCAACTCCTTTAGTCGACCAAGAACCCTTGGGTTTGTTCGTCAAGCAACGCACAGAGACATCCGCAACCATGGCCTGGACGCCAGCGCGGACCTTACCGCCCAAAATCGATTTGATTCCGGAAAAACAACCGGCGCCATCAGCCCTTTCAATCCGCGTTCATTCAGAATTCCGAGTCGAAGATTCATCATCGTCGCCGCCGACAACCGAAACCATCGCAATTTCTACTGCACCGTCGAGCCAAAGCAAAACGATTCAGTTCGGAGGCGGCCTGAAATCGCAGAGCGTCGACGCTAGCGGCAACGCCGGCGGTGGCGTTTGTGTCGACAAAATACCCGAAAAACGATGTTCAAGGTGGATGTTCCATAGAACGGGAATTTGTCAACGAATCAGTGAATATATGAGCAAAAATTGCGCAAAATCTTGCGGATTTTGTAACGTTCGCTCCTGAAAGTTTAGTACGTATGAATCAGATTTTTACGTTGCTGTAAAATAAACGAAAATTCTATCTTCTTCAGTTTTGTCATTTGAGAAAAGTGTTCGATATTTCAGTAGCCAACTAATAAATCGAATCAAGACCAGAACGCTGCAGGCTGCATGGCAACCATTCCATTTTGAGCAGAGTACCTTATTGTTGACGATGTTTTATAATTTACTCATTTTCAAATACCTGGAAAAGCAAAATAGTCTGTAAAAATTTGTGAGCAGGCAATAAACCTTCATCGTAGGCCGAAATCTTTTTTTTTCTCAATTTATTCGGCTAACTGCTACAGCCAACTCGATGAAAAAAGTGTCCCTCGATTGATTTTGAATAATGAACAAGGTCAAGCTTTTGACGAGGACTGGTTTATTCGAAAGTCTAATTTGAAAAGGATTTTACTGTAACGGTTTAACATTTTGTGCTGAATCTATATTGTTTGATTACAAAGTAAATGACAGTCAGATCATTTTCCTTTTTCAAATTGTAGTCCTGTCACAGTCAATCTGAGAAAAAACAAGGTCGCATTCGCAAATTGTTTATCAATTCGCATGAGTATCTTTTCTCTTCCCGAGACTCATTTGGAAAAACGGACTATAGTTGTCGTGCACTGTCAGCAGTCTGTTGCATAAAAAACCTGAAGACCTAAAGCTAACAAATTTGTATTACAAAATCCACAAACTGAAAGGTAAAATAGATATACGTTAATACAAATTGTATAGTCTGTTTTTATAATATGCTAGTAAATTAAAAAAAATAAAAGCAAACACCGCTCTCGAAGTCGTCCACACAAAGCTTTTATTGTTTGATTTTTTAAAATTGATAATGATTGGTTGGATAGACTGATAAACTATCAGTACTATGTGACATATGATTTGGCAGGGAGTCGTCAAAATAAGGAAATATTTGCAAAGAATAATAATGAGCACGTCAAGAAAAATGAACCATAGATGTTAGAAGTGAACAAGTAAGAAGACTTCTCAAACGCATTGGTAAGTAAGTTCAATTCCATTGTTGAAGGAGTCGTCATCCTGGGGTGTTTTTTCGACGTTTCTTCAATGGCGCATTATCGTTCTTTTTGATTATGCTTCACAGATACTGATTTATGTAAGTTTACTGTAGCGATCAGTGATTTTGTGCATAATTTTACAGGCATATTAAGCATTTATTTTTTTGTTTTTAGAAATAGCGGTGCAGTATCCTTGAAATAGAAAATGTCGGCAGAAAATCTGTCAAAAGTTATCTTCTGACACTTCTCATTCATTCACGTTAGAAACAGAAAAAAACAATAAATGAATATGATTTATTTTCCTAGAGCTGTGGAATACTCTCAAACGAGTACAAAAAAATTATTTCTAAAAAATCGCCCAAGTTGAACTTGATAGTACTTATTTTGACGATGACTTTCCCGATTCACCGAACCATCATTTTTTTATTCTTCGCTCGTTAGGATGATGATCGAAATTTTCTAATTAATTGTCAAAAAAACCGGAAATTAAGGTATCATTTTTCGCACGATCATACTCTGATTAACAAAAGTAGAAATCAATTAATTATAAGATTTTTTAACGCCGGTTCAACTTTTTTGGCGTAGAAAATAAAAATTTTAAACTTTCTCAAATTTTTCCTTTTTTTGTCCAAGATTCGCTTCGTGAGTGAAACATTCTTAAAAAGCGCAAATATAATTTTAAAAATGGAACGTTACTTTTTCTTTGATGAACCAGATTTCTCTTTCTCTGCCATACCAGTGCATCTTCTCCACCATTCTTCTTTTCAGGACAGGGAGAAAGGAGAGATTTTCCGCGTCCAAAACCGAAACCGAGATTTCGATGGAATATTCTTCATTGCAGTTCTACCTTTTGTTATTATTCGTTACAATTATTCATGTTAGTCCAAATGAAAATCAAGACTCCCAGTAAGTTCGTGGATGAAGAAATTTAGATCGTGCCAAAAGTTTTGGATTCTTAAGTTAGCTACAGTAGTTGAAAGACCAACACAAAAATTTTAGTTGTGAAATGTCATTAACACAAAATCAAGTTTATTTTCATCATACATGCACATACGGGGTAGGGGGTAAACCTTTATATCTCAGACACTAGGCACCCTCTGGCCCAAAAAATCGTGAACTTCTCCGAAGACAGTTTTTTGATTATTTTTACGCATATTTTGTATGAAAAACATGCTTTTTTTTGTTCACGCATCCCCCACCCCCTCTCGATGAAAAGTCTGAGGACCATCCCCCATAGAAAATTCTAGTCGTGCATGTCCGATTTTCATAGTTATGAATAGTTGCAGATGTCCACTTAAACGAGATTTTTCGAAACGATATCATTTTTTTGGTGATACAAAAAAGGTTCTGTACAACAACCCAAAAACACAGCACCTTCCTACTTTCTGCATTCGTCCTGTGAAAGTAACTGTAATTTTCTACATTATCACATTTTTCATAATTTATAGCAAAATTTCACTCTACTCTCGTTGAATTAGTCTATTTATTCTGAAATGATAGATGTTGCAATACCACGAATGTAAATTCGACATTGAAAAATTAGTAAGCTTATTAGTGTAATCAATGGGCAAACATTTTCTCGGCACCGAGCGGCAGAAACGACAAATGAGAATTCTTTCTATAAACATTGTTAAACGGTCAAAATTTCTCGAGCAGTGTTGTCAACACAGTTCTGTTCAAATCAAAAGTGGATAAGCATGATGTCTTTTCCTGTTATTTTGGTCTTCCCGTGAGAAATTCAACGCTTTTTTACAGTATGAAGTTTTTACTACGTGAAAATTTCGTTTCAAATTGAACCTATGGTTTGCTTGTCGCTGCGTTTGCCGTTTCATAAAAAAATAACCTGCAATTGTTCGATTTTTAGATTTCATATTTTCGGACGATCTGAAACATGTTCATGGTTGAAGTGATGGCAGCAAATAAGGAAAAATTTTCACCTGCTGGAACAGTGAAATATTTCCTTTTAGTCGGCTTTTCAAATTCTCATGCAGAAAGTAGACCAGATCAGAGGTGCTGAACGTAAATATGAGTGAATTCAACTTTATTGAAGCTACTGTAAATTGCTCAACATGTAATATTTCAACTCAGAAAAGCATTATTTGCATTACTCTTTCCAAAGCTCTTGCACCGTCTTGTACAGTAATCATCTTACTTTGGATCATTTGTTGTAATAAGCACTTTATTATTGCAACCCAGCATATTGATCCGTGCCAGGCCATCAAACGATGAACAACTTCGATTTTTGAAAAGTATGTTGAAAATGCCGTCGAAATTTGGGGTAAAATTAATCAAAAAATTTGTTTTTGAAAATATAGAAATGTTCAACATTTTCAGGTTAATTTTTGGAGCGAAAGTTTGAAACTATCATTTCCAGTGGACATTATGGTAGAAAGTGGCAGATTCGAGGAATTTAAAGCAAATTTCGACAAAATGGGACTAAAATATAACGTGACTATGGAAAACGTGCGGAAGTAAGCCAAAGTTTAGTATGTGAATTTTAATGATGAAGTACATTTTTGAGAAATTTTTGACGTGCACATATGACAATCAAAGGAACAGAGACTAATTTAGGTCTCCATGTATCCCAATTTCAGAATCATAGAAGCGCAATCCAAGAAATACAAAGTTAAAAATCTCATCGGAAAATTTGCTCAACGAGATGACGCATCCTCAGGTTTTCGGATAGATCGATACAACAGTTATATGCAGGTTATATTTTTAAATGAAAATATATTATTTTATCCATTTTTTCAATATATTTTTTAGATCGTCGAATATTTGAGGCGACTGCAAGATACTTTTCCTGATATCGTATCAACTTTCGCCATAGGAAATTCTTATGAAAATAGACCTTTACAGGTTATAAAGGTAAAAAATCTACTGAATGGGTTTGAAGTTTTGTAAATAGTATTTTAGTATTTTGATTATGGTCAGTCAGCAATAAAGCAATCTGTTTGAAACGTTCCAATTTTTATGCCAGATGCTTTATCTATCGAATCGAGATAGCAAACCGCATTAAAATAGCGTCATCCATTTGAAAGATATGAAAATCAGTACTGGTCGCTTTTTTCGGGCTCCTCCTGTATGTTTCATGCCTCTCGTGCTGGTTCTTGAAAAGACAATCATATTCTGATCAATCAAAGCCGTTTCCCCCCAATTTATAAATTCTCTAACATTGAGGATTTTTCACTTAATTTTGGCTTCAAATTGCTTCTCCCAATTTTATATGAGACATCTGATTCGTTTCGTGAATTTGCGCTAAATTTTTATTGATTTTACCCTTGGCCGATTGATTCTAGGAAACCTATTCCAATTGAAAAATATACATTCCTGCATAGAAATTTACCGACTTCTCAGTTCGATTCCACTTTCCTTTCCACCACCTGTTCCACGATCTAATTTGTACGGTTCCGATTATTGGTTTACCATATATTCGAAACGCATATAGAATTTTAATTAATTGCTCAGATTCAGTTAATATCGACTCCGAACCGATTCCTGATTAAAGTATTCTCATTTCCGCAACTCAGTTTTTCAGATCGGACGTAATACCGGCATCGCGAAAAAATCAGTATGGATCGACGCCGGTATACATGCCCGAGAGTGGATATCTCCAGCTACGGCGCTATATATAATAAACGAAGTAAGTATACGTGGTACCCCGAACCTCGAAGATCACACCGGTTCCCAAAAATTTGAAATACACTATCTTCTAGTCAGCTTGTGACGAAATATTCTTCGGATAACGAAATTAGAAAGTACGTTGACACCCTTGACTGGCACATAATGCCCGTATTGAACGCGGACGGTTACGAATATAGTAGGACGAGTACAGTAACCAGGGTAAGCGATTACACTTGGTTTAATCGTAGATTTTGACTGTCATGTTTTAGGTCAGGCTGTGGAGGAAGAATAGGAAACCAGATCCTTTTTGCCAGCGTCAGTCTAACTGTTGTGACGGAGTTGACCTCGTAAGTTTCGTCATTTTCAATATGATAAATAAGCACAATTTTTGAATATATTTATCTTACCGTATCTGGAAAGTTTGAGCACGGAATTTTGCGCAAGCTTTCCTCTATACGTAAAAAAAGTAGAAAAATTCTTGTTCAGAATAGAAATTTCGACTTCAGTTGGGGTCAAGCCGGATCGAGCAACTATCAGTGCGAAGACCAATATTCCGGTTTGCACGCCTTCTCGGAACCGGAAACGGCAGCCGTTCGGGACTATTTGACGCCCAGGGCTGCGAGTTTCGGGGCGTTCATAACGTTGCATTCTTATAGTCAGATTTTCATATACCCGTTCGGGCACGCGATCAAAAGCTATCCTGTTGACGTTGCAGATCTGGTAAAAAAATTTGAAGTAATGTATCTATGATTCGAATTCTAGGTTTTGCGTAGTACGGTTGGTGACGTTGCTAAAAATTTACTTTTTACTGTAGATTGTTGATAGAACGATTATTGATCGACTCTTCCGGTGCTAACCATACACGTCATAGGGTTGAGTAGGAAGGTTTAAACCCGTCCATTTGGGGCTAAAAATACCCAGGACCAAAAATAATTGGTCAAATACCCCTTAATTTCTAGAAAATGAGAAAAAATGATCAAAATTTACGTTTTACTGCAAAAATCGGTCTTTTTCGAGGGAATTTTCGCGTATACCCCTTACCAAAAAGTTCCTCCGGATCATAACTCAACAAACACATTTACTGGACGGAATACGTCCTATAAAATCCAGCAAAGTATAAGTTTTCTGTACAGTAATTTTGTAGACATGGTTATAGTTGCTGCCGGGTTTAGACTATTTACTGCGAAAAATATTGTGGTTACATTTTAGAGAAGCAGTGCATGAAAGGTTAAATGGATTCCATCAATCTGACTATACGAATTACGAATCTAGGGCTAACATTTGAATATCCAATACGATGAGATAAATCATGAAAATTCCGTGACTTTCACAGTAAATGACCTTTGATCTCCTCATTATATTGGATTTTTTCTCAAATGAGCCTCGGAAAGAGTTCACGTAAATACAAAACAATCTGCTTACGCGACTGTCTTTTTTCTCAGATTGACTTTCGCAGTTATGGTCTGTTTTTCTTGAAATGCTTCTAAACAATGAAAGTGGAAAGCAGGTAGTATTTCAGATTTTCACGATTTTCTGGCAAACAGTATATCATATAGGACTAGAAATTTGTGAACTTACTGACCTAACCTTCAAAAATTTTTCGAGTGAAAAATTTTACAGTAAGAGCTCTATGTAAGCGATTTTGACGACAGTAATGATTTGTGTCACTTTTCTATTTGGAAGCATTTTATAAAAAACAGATTATAGGAATATAATATGAAAAAAGAAAATGATTATTTGCGATGCATGGTCGCCTCCTGTTTACGGATTCTTTTGGATTTTCTGGTATTCCGAGGTTCATTTGAGACTGAATAGATTTAAGTGCCACTTAGTCCTTCGATAAAAAAAATTTATTTTTGAAACGTTTTATGGTTTTTATAATCTGTTTTTAAGTGCCTCCAGAGTGAAAAATAAGAAAAATCAGGAGTTATCAAAATCGTTTTCATCAAGCGTTTACAGTAAAATACACTTAAAAATTGCTAGATGTTAGTTAAGTATGGTCACAAATTTGCAGTTCAGTGACATGCGGTTCAAGGGAGAATCGTAATAATATAAAATCGTAAAAAATTTGTTCAATCCGCAAATTGATCAGCAAGTGGATGAATATCCAAAGAGTTCCCTGATTCCGTTCGAATCTAAGCAGTGACTTTTTGGTTAACGATTAAGATTTCCATTCTTTGTTGAAGTACTTCGATCCCATTTTTTACAGAGCAGTATGTTTTCTGTTGGACTTGTGAAGTTTGCACTAGAATTCAAGAACTACAAGAGATTTTGCGTTGTATGCAGTGACCTCGTACCTATCTGGGCTTTGAACATCGTATTTCTTTCAAATTTTGTTGGTCGTTGAAAGAGGGCATATACAGCGTGTTAGTAAATTTATGGAATCATATTTCTTTCAACCAGCATAAAGTTGCCGTCAAAGCCAAGAACGCCATCTTGGCCTCTTCCAGCAACAAGACTCGCTATATCGTGGGTACCGGCGCCGACACGTTGTACCCGGCCAGTGGCGGTTCGGTGGATTGGGCCAAACACGCTTTGGGCATCAAATATTCCTACTTGTTGGAACTGCGCCCGTCAGAAAGCGGTATAAACGGTTTTTTGTTGGACGAAGCGGAGATTTCACCCACAGGCCGTGAAACGTTCGACGGCTTGAAAGTTGTGGCCGACGCCGTTTTGGCCATGGACCCGCCATCGGCGTCGCCGGTTGCCAGGAATCCGTTGCAACCGGACATGAGTAAGGGAGAAATTCCGGAAATGAATCACAGGGTTCATGGTGTCGTAACTTGGGGCGACGGTTATCGTCATTTCCCACAAATCCAGTGATTAACCAAATTTGACCACATCAGGATCATACAATAAATATACTGCGACTTCACTCGAAAGACTAAGTGAGCCAGAAGTAGAGATTTGCTTTAGTCTACTGTCGTTCACTTTGATGATCGGGATTAAAGTCAGGGTTTCAGCGAAGTCTGCAGTTTTCCTATAGTCTGTTTTTCTTGAAATGCTTCCAAATAATGAAAGTGGAAAGCAAGTAGTATTTCGGATTTTTGCGATTTTCTGATAAACAATATATCATGTAGGACTGGAAATTTGTGAGCATACTGTCCTAATCTTCACCAATTTTTTGAGTGAAAAATTTACAGTAAGAACTTTATGTAAACGATTTTGACGACAGTACTGATTTGTGTCACTTTTCTATTTGGAAGCATTTTATAAAAAACAGACTAAAAATTCTCTAACTCAGTCACTGAATAGCCTCAATTCTTCGAAATTCCAGCCAATAGCAGAACTACTAAGTCAATTTTTCTTATGCTTCATTATAAAAAAACTGAAGGAAATTCTACCCTTTTATATTTGCACGACTTTCTGTCAATATTATGCAAATTTTTACTCAAAAATTGGAAAGCTGATTGAGTATGCTCAAAAATTTGCTGTCCTTATGTGATGTCTAGGTTTTTAGCACAAAATCCTAAAATATAAAATGGTATTTCCTTTCTCGTTGAGTTATTTAGTCTGTTTTTCTGCTTCTAAACTGAAAAATGACTAATTGGACCCGTGTTGGTTGTCCAACGGTATCGTTTTCCGCACCGTATCCATTGTCCAACCGAATTTTACATAAATGTACCGACCCTTGGATTTTAATGGGACATATAGTCTGTTTTTCATAAAATGCTTCCAAATAGAAAAGTGACACAAATCAGTGCTGTCGTCAAAATCGTTTACATAAAGCTTTTACCGTAAAATTTCTCGCTCAAAAAATTATTATAGGTGAGCTCAGTATACTCAGAAATTTCTAGACCTATATGATATATTGTTCATTAGAAAATCTGAAATACTACTTGCTTTACTTTTATTATTTAAAGCATTTCAAGAAAAACAGACTATAGTCTCGGTTAAACCAACTAATCAACTAGTTGTGAACAACAAATTGCTGAACTGTAAAATTGTATTTCTCGATATAACGGAAAATTTGTGCGTGGGCATATTTATGTGTGGTGCAGTTGGAACAATCGATAAATCTCATTTTCATTTGGTGGATAACTGATTCACTTATTTGAAATTCGGTTAAAAAACTTTAAGAATACGATGGAACAAAAGCACAGAATACGAGAATGGCCATTTGAAAAAAATCGTTACATTCGAAAAAATTTGTTATCACTTGAAAAAATCGTTACCTTCAGACACGATGCACAACATTTTTTGAAGATGCGTCGAAAAATTTCAAGATGCATGATAGAAAAATTATGATGTGAGTATTTTTCTCCGTTCGACTTTCTTTTCAAGTACATCGCAATTTTTTCAAGATACCCTTGAAATAATCAAGACGACGTCTTGAAAAAATCATGATAGTAGTAAGGCCGGCCCGTATAGGTCGTACGCTTAAGGATACTCCTATCTTTTGTGTACGACCTATAATTTGTCACTTTTTTTCGATTTATAGGTCGTACAGTAAACATACACGTTTTGCTTTTGTCGGATTTACAGGTCGTACAGTAAACATATACGATTAATTTCTTCGTCGATTTATAGGTCGTACAGTAAGCATATAAGTCGATTTATAGGTCGCACGGTTAAAAATGTATGTTCTAGAGTTACCGTAATTGTAGAATTACGGTAATTTTTTCGATTATGGTAATAAATGTGTTACTGTGCGTGGAAAAGGAAAATCAATGATGAACGTAAAAAGGAAAACTAAAATGAACAAAAAAATGGAAAAGAAATAAAAAGTGATTGAGTGTAAAAACGGCTTCCCCTCTGGGAAGAGGAAGCCCACAAAAATTTGCACCCCGGACCCCCTTTGTCAAAAGGGTGCCACCTGCAGGTGTAAAAATATTTCGGAGGTCCCATTTTCTGAACGATCGTTCAAGTCAACAAATGTCAGAACGGTCAATCTGGTCAGTAATGGTCTGTTTAATGAGTAAAATCTCGGGAGAGTCATTACGCGATGAAACATTATCCTTACGGGTGCATGCGTAAAAATTTTGATGTTCTGCCAAAAATGACCAAGAAGGTCTTTTATAAAAATGACCAGAGCGAGCTGGCCGTAAAAAGCATGTAGACAAATAAGGTCTTTTATAGAAAGATGACCAAACGAGCTGGTCGTAAAAAGCGTGTAGAAAATTTGGAGAGTTGACGTACGGTAAAGGATACAGATTTGGGAATTACCGTAATAGTAGAATTACGGTAAATTTTTCTATTATGGTAATAAATGTGTTACTGTGCGTGGAAAAGGAAAATCAATGATGAACGTAAAAAGGAAAACTAAAATGAACAAAAAATGGAAAAGAAATAAAAAGTGATTGAGTGTAAAAACGGCTTCCCCCCTCGGAAGAGGAAGCCCACAAAAATTTGCACCCCGGACCCCCTTTGTCAAAAGGGTGCCACCTGCAGGTGTAAAAATATTTCGGAGGTCCCATTTTCTGAACGATCATTCAAGTCAACAAATGTCAGAACGGTCAATCTGGTCAGTAATGGTCTGTTTAATGGGTAAAATCTCGAGAGAGTCATTACGAGATGAAACATTATCCTTACGGGTGCATGCGTAAAAATTTTGATGTTCTGCCAAAAATGGCCAAGAAGGTCTTTTATAAAAATGACCAGAGCGAGCTGGCCGTAAAAAGCATGTAGACAAATAAGGTCTTTTATAGAAAGATGACCAAACGAGCTGGTCCTAAAAAGCATGTAGAAAATTTGGAGAGTTGACGTACGGTAAAGGATACAGATTCGGGATAAAATGAACAAAACATGGAAAAGAAATAAAAAGCGATTGTGTGTAAAAATGGCTTCTCCCGTGGGCAGGATAAGCCTTTCAAAAATTTGCGCCCCTGGACCCCCTTTGACAAAAGGGCGCCACCTGCAGGCGTAAATATGCTCGGAGGCCCCATTCCTGAACGATCGTTCAAGTCAATCTCAAACGGTCAAATTGGTCAGTAATGGTCTGTTTAATGGGTAAATTCTCGGGAGAGTCATTACGAGATGAAACATTATCCTTACGGGTGCATGCGTATAAATTTTGATGTTCTGCCAAAAACGACCAAGAAGGTCTTTTATAAAAATGATCAAAAATAGTCGTAAAAGACATGTAGAAAAAAGAAAAAATCTTTGCATATCAAAAAGAAAAATTTTTAATTCGATGCAACATTCTACTTTATTGTAAAATTATTTAGTCCAACCATAAGGAAATGTACAAAAATTACGTTTCAAAATACGTTTATCATATACTATACGAAATTTTTTCAAAGTTTTACGAGTAACAACTTTACGATCTTGCTGACGTTCTATACGGAGACTATGTACATCTACTTCTTCTTTTCCATTGTTTTTTACAAAAGCAAAAACCATTCGACGAAGCGAATAAAAATTAACTTTTTTCATAGTATCTGATGACAAAGTGATACCGCGGACTTTGATTACGTGACGGTATTGGTCTGTAGAGGGACTGTACAACCTGTAGGCGTAATTTTTAGGACCTCCACTAACAAATTCGGTAATGTAAGATCCAGAACCATATTCACGTAACTCGTCAGTCATTTCACCAAGACACCAACCAGTGGGTACTTGATATTGTTGTTTGTCAACTGTTGACAGGTAAATAATACTATCCGTGTCAAAATACAATACTCGACTTTTTAATCGTTCAATGTAAGAATATAACTTTAATCGAGCTTGAGCCGTCGTATAAGCTGCAATAACAGCGTTAGTATTTCCCATGACTTCGGCAAAATCATCATGTTGACAATATGTTGTTGACACCAATTGTTCATTGATTAGTCTAACATTCTTAATAATATTGGCGACATTCATTACAAGTTCAAAATATTCTTTGGGTGCATTGTGGATAACAGTCTTATCCATATTGTTTCGTTGACCAAACTAAAAAACATAAAAATAATTAAATGAAATACAAAAAACTATGCATAGTTACTTTTCCCCAGAAAGAATTTAGCATTAATTTAGCCAAAGCCCTCTTTCCAGGATTTTTTAAAATTTTTGAAGAATCCAGTGAAATATTCTCACGATTGTAGACCTCCATCTCGTATTCACGTTTTTGCTCATCTGTTTGAGCTTTAGCAGGATAGCCTTCACTCTCCTATAAAAATTACAATCAAATTCTGTCACATTTACATAATATAAAATTTACTAGTTTCATTTTCATAAAGGTATTGACGTATTGAGTAAATAAACCACCAGTGGGGTTTTTGGTTGGATGATATTGCTCAATGTTATCATAATGCCAAACCTCGAAAATCTTGAGGATCTGAAACAAAAATAATATACATAGAAAAAGAACCATTACCGTAACAATATACCTTATATCCCTTCTCTAAGGCTTTATATAATTCTATCGTAACCCATGTACCGTCTAATGCTCTGTCTTGGTCATTATGCACGCATGCGGTCTTTTGTGAATCATGCGTGCAAGTTTTGCATAAAGGAAACAATAATTTACCGCCATGTCGATACGGTAAAACAGGATGTAAGAGTTTGGGAGGTGGTAAAACCTTACACTTGATTAACCCCTCATAAGGTTGTGACGTTGAACTGACCTCTTCAAAATCTTCAGTAAAGATTTTTGGATGACCTGTAGGGTATTTCCCATATTTGTTGACAAACGGGTATAAACTGCATACATCTACATAATTGATCTTTTCTGCAGGTGTACCATCTTGATTGTACTTAATTTTATGATACAGTTTTACAGCATTAGTGCGACCACCAAAGAAAGCTAAAACAAGAAAACTTTTGACAAAATAAAAAGAACAATTCAAGATTTTACCTTCTCGAGGATTTATAGGTTCTGGTATTTTGACTGTATCAAAAAATGTTTTCATTTCGGGATCTGAGTGAAGTTGTTGTAAAAGTTCGCACTCCCACATTTCCACTACGCTATAACCGAGTGATTGAAGTTCCATAACACGGTTAAAAGTGCGCTCATATGCATCGACTGCTTTTGTATTATTATCGGCTGTTAATTGATATCTATTTTTCATACATTTAGGGCAACCATGCCAATAACAACCGTGAAATTCATAAATTGTGGTGTCTTAATGAGCAAACATATAGATATTAAAATTTCAAAAATTTGAACAAAGTTACCTGATAAACCATCAACTTTGTATCTTCCAATTTGAACTTCGCCACCATTAAGTTTATGTTGAATATACAGGTTTTCATTTTTATGGACTAACCACTTCAACCATTTTAAGGCTATAACAGATTGTCTTTCTTCTTTACCATAACCTTTGTATGGTATTACACCAATAGTATCTGGCTTCAAAAATAAACGTCGGAAAACTAAGTTGCAAGCACTAGCAATGGTTATTGAATTTTCAAAAGGATCGACATTTGTTTCTTCCATAAAAATATCGCGAAATTTCATACAACATTGTCGTAAAACTTGCACATCGCTACGACAGTAGTCAATTAACTCATTATCAAAATTAAATTGACAACCCTAAACAATGATGCATTTAAATGCAAAACTTTATACTTTTGCAAACTTACTGCTTCAAGCTTTTGATTATACCACTCCAGAAATGTGGCACGAGCCGCAGGTTTCATAGCATTGTAACCATACATATTGGGTGATGGATATGAGCCAATATATCCGTAATTTTCTTTTCTGTTAAAGAAATGAGGGAAATATCCTTTACATATTTCACTTATTCCAAATGTTTTCGGTAAAGCCGCCAAAGGCATCGGGAGAAAGTTCAGAGAATCAATAATTTTTATCGACCCTACTTTGATACACATCAACTCTAAACCTAAAAATAAATAAATAGATGAAAATGAAAAACTATAAACAATTTACTAATTCACCCTTATTAATGATATGTAGTTTGTGATGTCCATTACGATACAAAAACTGCATTATAAATTGTCCATCGAATCCTCGAGAATTATGCGCTATCGCGGTAATGTTTTTCATACCTTTTGCAAAAAGGTATTCGCAGAAATCATTTAGACATGTAGATCCTTTGAAAATACGTTCGCGTTGACCGCATGTATTGCAGCAAAAATTTCCCTCTTTTTGACGACACTGATCGCATACAGTATGGACAACACATAAATTTGGTTCGTGTTCGAACACATCCCCTAATTCGCTTTGTCGTAGAATTTTTTCCTGTGTAGTCTCAAAATCATAAAAAACAAATTTTTGATTAACAGGACATTTATCGGTAATTCCTGTTTCATTATCATCTAGACACTCATCCTCATCAACATTTGTTTCAAATATATCTTCTTCCTCTTCAATTTGCTCGCTACCAACAGGTTGCATAAAACATAAATGATCTAAAATAAAAATTTTCATATAAAATAAAATAAAATAATTACACCATATCTATTACCTTTTTTAGGTACACTTTTCTTGCATGTTTTACATTCAAAATAACCGCAATTATGAGGATTAGAATGTGCTCGTCGAACCAGTGTATCACATTGTTCGCACACTTTGAAACGATCGCAAATAGATAAACCTGTTTTTTGACGTTTGGATTGACCTCTTTGAGTAAAAACAAGCTTGTGTCGAGCAAAACACTTATCGTTTTTAAAATAACGCAGACAATCTTTGCATTTTCGAGCATTAAATTGATTACATGGGGGTGTATTGTAACACAGAGGACAAACGTTTCTGCATCTGTGTTCCATTTTGTTGTTGTAGGCCAGATCGCAATGAGGACAAAAGTAGCTGCGGTCAAAAAATCCAGGCATCTTTGTAATGACGGAGTAATGGTTATCATGGTGGTAAATATTTAAAACATGCGTTGCTTCAGGTCCTTAAAACTCTAAATACGTACACAATAACTGAAAAATAAAAAACTCTAACCTCTAAATATTAAATCTTTAAAGCGTTCTCTGCTAAAAACTTTGATTTGATAATCGGGTAATAAAACAGTTTGCAATTGTTCCCACTGATGAAAACCGCAAGCTCCTTGATGATTAGCTAAGCCTGCTAAGGTCATCAGTTCTTTAGCAACCTTTGTTTGCAGCAGATGTGACTTGTCAGACTTTCGAATACTTTCCCATTTGTGCTCAGCATTCTTATCTTTTTTATGAATGTAAGCTCTAGCAACAACTAGAGCTCTAGCAAAACATAAATCATCCGTGTTGCTGATTTGAATAATACAGCGTTTATCTTTTAGAAAATCATTATGTTTTAAATATTGATGAGCATTGTGAATACCTTAAATAAATAAATAAATAAAAATCTTACATAAGTAATTTTAATCAGCTTACCGCTACCCGCAGGTGGTGTTACAACAATGGTACGAATTGTAGACTGACGACTATCAATTTGTATTTGCTCATTTGATTGAAGAACAGCATTAAGAGTGTTTACAATCAAATCTCCAGTTAAAGCATGTTTCGGTCTAAAAGGTATCAAAACACGACCTTTTGTCAAATCTGGATGGTCAAAGGAAAACCCTATAAACGCATTATCAGCGACATTCTCAGAAATTCGCTCTACTATACGTTGAAATGTTGGTACTATTTGAGCATTTAAATCATCCATATGTTCAGTATTACGAAAGTTCACAGAGTACTCGCGACCCTCGGTATTAAAACGCCTAATATTTACAGTACTGGGTTGACCTAGTTCGAAAAAATCATCCGCAACAAAAGATGCATTCGTTACACCTCCACTACCCCCGCCACCACCACCAATTTGAACTGTTTCGTAAATTTCTTCCTCATCAGAACTGTAAGGCGTATAACTTTTGTATTGATCATCTTCATCATCATCATAATCTAAAACAGTTCCTTCTTCTTCTTCTTCCAAAATAACATTATTATCGAGTGTTTCTTCTTCTTCTTCTTCTTTCTCAGAGGTAATATTCTCTGAAGACTCATTCACTATTGTTTCATCGTCGTCTTCATCAGAAGTAATATCTTCTAAAATTTCCATAGGCATGTCGTCTTCGTCCGAAGTAATATCCTCATAAATAGGTTTCATTATAAAAATTATCTAAACTAGAAAATATAAAAACTATAAACTAGAAAAATAGAAAACAACCTATTCATTAAAAACTTATACGGTAATAATAATAATAGAAAATTTTTATAAATCAGCAAAAACTATTAATTTTATGGTAGAGATTTAATTATTGTTTACGAGGTTAATGTAGTACTTTTCTTTTTTATGATGGGAAAGCTTTAAAGACCTCTATAACTCATAAACACGTGCCCATATCATTTCTTTAGCTTATTTTATTAGCATATTACCAGTTAAAACCAGTTGAAAACCTGTTTTACTGTACAACCCTAGTATTTTTGTTTTGATTCTTGAAGCTATAAAATAACTGTAATAGCTGCTTATAACCCTGTTGCACCATCTTTTCTTTTTATGTGGAAAAGCTTTAAAGACCATTATAACTCATGCGCACGTGGCTATATTGCTTCTATAGCTTTGACCTTGATAATTACTATAACACATAAAACACATATATTTTTCTAGCTTTGATCTCAAAGGTTACCGTACCACATAAATACATTTTATTTTATTTTTGTAGAACATAGCTCCTCCTCTCATATACTCCTCAGAATAGTAGAATACTGTAGGATATATGTCTTGAATATTTATTATGCTTATAACTCCTCCTCTTACAGCTATAAGCTATATATCTTGGTTATTTTATTATAACTATAACCTCCTTTTACTCAAAATTTTGAACACTTTATACATTTATCTGTTTTGTTGCTACAAAAACTACTCGCTTCTTCTCTCTCTCTCTCTTTAATATTTCTTCAAGAATTTTCAAAAATGGAACACCAGTTTATGTTAGACGAAAACATGGCATTATTTGTAGTGGTTGAAGGTAGATACGTGTCAATCTATTTTCGTAACGTCGACCCTAAAACAAAAGAGGCGTACGGTCGCGGATTCAAGCTCATTTTACCACAATACAGTATACTAGGTCGCAATGTCAATATTATTGAAAAGACATTTTCACATGGAGGTCGATGCGGCATCAACCTTGGTTATAAAATGCTGGTCGAGAGCGACGGGGTTACAGTACGATTTAACAATTTGTTTAATGGAACGACATGGTGCTTATCTAAAGAAGTGAGTTGATATATGAATTCTTTCTTTCTTTCTTTCTTTCTTTTAAAATATAATGTTTTATTCTTTAGCAATTTTGGCGCTGGACCAATATGATACATGAGATAGCTCCAGCTATTTCAAACGAGTACAACGCTTTAGCAGCAAATCTCCAGCTAGCGATAAAACGCAAAACAAACGAAAACGACGACGTAGCTGGAAAAAATGGTTCTACCCCGAAAATTGTTAAAGAAGAAGAAGTCGGTGCAGATAAGAAAATTATAAAAGAAGAAGAAGAAGGGATTCATGCTACAAAATTCGCCGGAGAACAAAGCAATGCTCGTGAAGATCAAAAGGAAGCTAGCGTTCAAACGTCGTTTATTAATGATCTCTTCATCAATTGTTTCAATGATCCAGACTACGATTCAGCGTCGGATACCAATTCGTTGGACGCCGAAACCAGACGTATTTGTGAGTTACGTGTTCCGGGTTTAGATATTCCATGGTTTTTTGATGAGCAAGTAGTAAAAGGTGAAAAATTATTTATAATTATATGTGCTGAGTTAGTTATACAAGACATCTTTAATGGGTGTATTTTTGATTGTTATTGCGCGAAAGAGGTAGGAATTGTTGAGGATCATCAGTGTCCAGCTCGTAATTCCATATATAATATCACAATTACACCAACAGTTAATCGTTTATATGAAAAGATGGGACTTATCATTGACTGTTTTGAATATGTTATAGGTGAAGTTCAAGGTTATTACAGTCTTCGCGCTTTTAAACAGATGATTGACATATTTAGATGTATACCACTTACAAGTACTGGCCGTAAAATTCTTAAGGATACTGTAGCTTGTTTTATTGATGAAGGTTATCATTATGATTTTGATGATGCTGTTGTTATCAAAACACTACGCGATTTTATTAGCAGTAAATTGTAAAAGTTTTGCTTACATTCATTCATTCATTCATTCATTCATTACAGCTTGTATGTTTTAATTAGCTATATTTTGATTGCTTATGTAATTGCTGACGTATTTGCTTGTTATATATATACAATTTCATACATACATACATTGCGCGTATATTTTGCATACAGTAATGCTATTCTATTTTATATAATCATCTATCTTTATGTTTTTACATGCGCACTGCTTTATATTGTAATTTTGATAATTATGTAACATTTTGTTTTAAATAATAAAAATCATTTTAAAAATTGTTCAAGTAAAAAGGTGGTTGGTTTTTGTTGTTGTCAAAAAAGAGATGTCAAATGATGATGATGAAAAGTTTTATATATGGAAACATCCATTTAACTGTATAGTTTCTGCTCCAACAAAATCAGGAAAAACACAATTTGTTAAAAAACTTGTAATTTTTGCTAAAGAAATGCTTCACCCTGCTCCAGTGAAAATTTATTGGTGTTATTCGGAATGGCAAGAAGCTTACGATGAATTAGTTCAGAAATGTTCTTATGTAGAATTTATTCAAGGTTCGCCTGATTTGAATGAACTTCAGAAAAGTAAAGATACACCTAAATTATTAATTATGGATGATATGATGCAAGAGATGAAGAATGATCAAAGTTTAACTCAACTTTTTACTAAAGGATCGCATCATTGGAATATATCAATTATACATATAGTTCAGAATGCCTTTTTTGATGGAATGCGTACGAGTAGGATAAACGCTCAATATTTAATTCTTTTAAAAAACCCAAGCGATAGATTACAAGTCCGCACACTGGCTCGACAGATTTTTCCAACTACCTCAAATTATTTCATAGAATCGTATGAGGATGCTACTAGTAAACCATACGGTTATTTATTAATAGATCTTACACAGACATGTCCTGAAAAATATCGACTTAGATCTAATATATTCCCCGACAATGATCATATGATTTTGTATACACCTAAATGATTCATCATTTTTACAAAAAACTTTATACAGGTTAGTCGGATCCTATTATTTTAGCGATATGATATACAGTAAACACATTTTTTTAAACACTCTCGCTGTGATCCTTTTCATAGCTGTTTTTATTGTATGGGTACAATACCCTTTTCAATTTTATGAAAATGAAGAAGAACCTGTAAATGTTACAGATTTTACAATGCCAAACACAAAAAATGTTACAGATTTTACGATACCAAACACAAAAAATGTTACAGATCAGAAAATATTATTATTACGGGAAAATTATAAATTACATATAATACCCTTACTACATTTTGTAGAAAAAATTTTACATTGTCCTCAGAATGATGGTCAATTTATGCAATTACGAATGTGTTTCAAAATATATATCTTCATTCCTGTCGTATTTTCCTGTTGTAGTTGAAGCAGTAAATTTCAAAACTTGTACATCAATGGAACTAGATTACGATATATTGATACGATAGCTTTATTACATAATCAGAAAAAAATATTATACCCTTCATCAGTCTAGTCGAGAATTTTGAAGAGGTTGGTCGTTTTTCTATAATTCGTTTGTTTTGTGACAATTACAATGTCCGCCGCATTTGAAGTTTTTGTCAGAATGGTGCAAAATAAAGTAAAAGGTAAAAATTTATATCTCTTCTTTATCTATTTATTAAACTATTGTATTTTTTATTTAAGGTAAAATACTAAACAACAAACAGAAATGCGAAATAGCTGATTTGTTTTGGACTCGTTTTTCACCCGAAGCCAAGATTTTTTACAAAGACATAGCTAAGGCGTGCAACCATTTACGGCGTGAAGTTGGTTTACCTATGGGACGTAAAAAAGTTACACAATTTTGGTGTTTTGCTAGACTATTACTGACGGAGTTGGATATGGTCGAAACTCGCGCTATTTTTGTAGAAGATCTTTTTTTAAAACTAGATACAGCTCATAAACTATTTTTTATGAATATGAATAACTTGTGTGCTTTTTCTAGACGCGAAGAGTTGAATATCGTCATACAAAATGAAGCTTCATTACTATCTTAATGTAATACAATAAATATTTCAATGTTTACTCATCATTTGGTCATTATTGTAAAATTTTTTTGTACTGTACGGTCTGTTTTGTATGGCTTCTAGATTAAAGAAATATATTCACGAGCTCAATGTGTTAAAAAATTCAAATCGTGTTCAAAGACGTGCTCTTCTTCAACATTCTTCCCCCGATTTGATCTCTTGTATATGTGAAATTTGTTTGAACATTTTGAACGGTAATATTCCTATTAATTCAAACTTAAAAAAGAAATTGGCCAAACATAAATTATTGCTTAGAGGTTTAGCTACTAGACACGAAAAAAACAAGAAAAAAGATTTACATAATAAACGTGTAAGAATTGTTCAAAGTGGTGGAGCATTTTTACCTCTAGTACTACCCGTTTTATTATCTACATTAGCAAGTTTTGTTACAGAGAAATTATTATAGAATGAAATTTGCTAATAAATTTGCTCTTATACCTCAGGAGGTTCTGAATAAACTGAATAACTCTCAGGTTTCTTCTTCTTCTTCGACGACGACGAGTTCAAATGAAAAGACAGGTATAGCTAAGCAAGTTGACATGTATCGTAACGAGCTAGAGCGCATTTT
Source organism: Romanomermis culicivorax (assembly GCA_963922205.1). Classification (NCBI taxonomy): domain Eukaryota; kingdom Metazoa; phylum Nematoda; class Enoplea; order Mermithida; family Mermithidae; genus Romanomermis; species Romanomermis culicivorax. The sequence goes on from CAWUHX010000043.1 coordinate 601,393, forward strand.
GAAAGATAATACGTTAACACCTGAAGAACAATACAAAATGTACTCGCAACTATTTTCACAATATTTAACTTTTGAACATGAAAAGGCTCAACCTACTACAGTGATTTTAAAACAAAAAGTTATTGATAACGAAGAAGATGAGAAGGATAGTGACGATTTGAAACAAAAAGAAAAAAATTGGTTGAACGATGAAAAGTTACTTAGCGGTATTCCTAAACAGTTTAAACGCTCGGCATCTTTATTATTGGAACATGTGCGACGCAACCCTAGTATAAATGTTAATAAGCAAGGTGAAGTATTAATTGATGGAAAATTAATTGAAGGATCACATATTATTGATTTATTACATGATTTGTCTCGTAAACGTTCAAAAATTACGCAAACGCTTGGAGTAGATGAATTTGTTAATGCTTTGAAAAAATATAATGTACCATTAGAGGCTATAGGAAACCCATTACGTAAAATGTTATTCACTTTACCTCGGAAACTCTCCTACCATACACCTCCGGAAGAATCAGATGATCATGCAGTTAGTAGTGTCAAGCGGTTGAATAAGCCACTTGTGAAAGGTGTTGATTTATTTTCAAGTGGTGCTGAGGAAGATATCAAAGACGATTCATTCTTTAATAAAGGAAACTCGACAGAAAAGAAGATACGGCGCAAAGCTAGAGCACTTAGACGGTATACTCCTTTGTACTAGAGCGATGAACACCTTACTTTCGAAATTATACAAAAATTTACACGGAAATCCCTCAGCTTTTTCTAGTATTGAAAAATTATATGCTGAAGCTAGAAAGCACCGTAAAACAATTACACGTAAAAATGTTAAAGATTGGCTTTCAAAACAAGATAGTTATACTCTACATAAACAAGTCAACAAAAAATTTTCACGTAATTGTATTTATGTTACAGCTATGGATCAACAATGGGAAATTGATTTGGCAGATATGTCTTCTTTAGCAGATTTTAACGATGGATACAAATTTATGCTTACATGTATAGATGTATTAAGTAAATACGCATGGGTTGAACCTTTAAAATCAAAACACTCAAAGAATGTTTGCGATGCTTTTCAAAATATTTTAAAAAGAGGTCGAATCCCTTGGAGAGTGCGCAGCGATAAAGGAAAAGAATTTGTCAACAAAGATTTCCAAAAATTATTGAAAACTAACGATATACATTTTTTTACTTCTCAAAACGAAGACATTAAATGTTCAATAGTGGAACGGTTTAATAGAACTTTAAAAACTAAATTATTTAAATATTTTACAGAGTTTACCACTTATAAATGGATTGATATTTTACCCGCAGTTGTTTCCAACTACAATCACTCTGTTCATAGATCTATTAAGGAAAAACCTATTAATGTAGATTATTCTAACGAAAAAATTATATGGCAAAGACTCTACCCTGAAAGATTATACACTAGAAAGCCTAAGATTGATATAGGAGATTACGTGCGAATTAGTAAACATAGAGGTGTATTTGACAAAGGTTATTTACCTCAATGGAGTGAAGAAGTTTTCAAAGTAAAACATGTTGTGAAGACCCGAAATCATATACTTTATACAATTCAAGATCTGGAAGGCGAAGATATAGAAGGACGTTTTTATGAAAAAGAACTACAGAAAATCGATTTTAATCCTAATATCAAAGAATACAAAATTGAAAAGGTTTTGAAGACTAAACAATTACCAGATGGTCAGAATAGAGTACTTGTGAAGTGGTGGGGTTATCCTGAAAAATTCAACAGTTGGATTTTAGAAAAGGATATACAAAACGACGACAACGACGATTACGATGAACAACTTTGAATTGACATATTATGCTCAACAAGATGAGCTATTATCACAAAATTTTTTAGGAGTTTTTGCTTGCGATACTCTACCGAAGATAGTTAAAAGACCCGCGGCTTTAATTGCAAACACCGATACATCTTTTCAAAAAGGAAGTCATTGGATAGCTATGTATTTTGATAATGCTAACTCTGTATATTATTTTGATTCTTATGGCTTACCACCAGTTATTCCTGCTTTTATAAATTATATTAACAAAAATGCTTTAATAATATATACAAATAAGAAACATTTACAAAATTTTAATAGTAGGGTTTGTGGTATATATACTTTATATTTTTTGTATTATAAAGTGCGACATGTTCCTATGTATAAAATGTTTAAAAGTTTCAGTAACACAAATTTTGTTTATAATGATAGATTGATTTGTAAGTTTTTTCATTGTAAATTTTCTGTAAAAGGTCACTTGCGAAATAAATTATGTACACGTTTGTAAAAAGTTAACTCCTTCTATATGTATTTATATATATAAAATTTTACTTCACTTTGATAGCTCCGCCTCCTTCATATTTTTGTATAATTTTATTGGTTATTTTAGTAGCTCCGCCTTTTTATAAATTTATAACTGAGTGTTTAGTTGTTAAATAAAACTTTTTTATTTTGAAATGGATAGTAGTAATAGTACGCATTCAGAAACGTCTCGCATTAGCGTTTGGGAGTTTTTTGGAAAACGTCTACCTCGAAACGAAGTGGTTTTCTTCAGTCAGGTCATACTAATATACATTGTAGTCATTACAGCTATAATAAATTTATCTCTCTACAATAATAATACACAATTGTGGGTTGGTCTTTTGTGCGCTTGTATAGGATATTTATTACCTAGCCCCGTACCGACCGTATTACAGTCATCTAATTCATTGAAGACCGTACCTATAGCAACAGCAAACAACATTATAAATAATGACAACCTTTGAAGATCAATTTTATATCACATTACCTAGTAATAGCAAAAATGGAAACAAACCCTCTGATTTTTCAGCCCATCTACCTTACCGTTTAAAACTAGATGGAAGCTGGGAGGTAGGACTAAGTGAAATAATATACCCCTATAGTTGGGCTACATTTACCAATCATGGTGGAGATAATGTAATAACGTTAACTACGGATGGTGTTGGAAATAAGGTCAAAAAAATTAAAGTAATAGTTTTTGAAAAACATTGACTTTACCATATCTGAATTAATTGAAGAGTTGAATGCAAAAGTTGGAGCAGCTATTGCCGGAACTAACATGGAAATCATGTTTTCATACGATGAACATAGTAGAGGATTAGTTAATTTGAAAATAAAAAGTGGTACAATCTTACGTAAAATCGAAATAAGCAAACGATTAATGGAGCTTCTCGGATTTGGCGCTACCAATACTGAGGCCTATGCAACTGCTGATGATTTTTTAAATAGAGCTGTGAATATTAACTTATATACTGTTGGAGAGAAACCTCCAAAAAATTCTAACACACATATTCCACCATCCAAAGCTGTTTTTCTTGCCGAGCCTGGAACTAATCATTTATACATGTTAGGTATTCAACCACCAAATTTGAATGATTTGCAGAATTTTTATGTTTACTGTAATATTATTGAAAATCAGATTGTTGGAAATACTTTAGCGCCGCTTTTACGTATAGTAAATGTTCAGGGAAAATACAAAGATAATGTGAGTCGTTTATATGAAATACCTCACTATATACCAATTCAATTGAAAGAAATTACAGTACTCGAGATTAATATAAAAAACAGTATGAATGAGCTTATACCCTTTCAGTTTGGGAAATGTTATAGTTAAATTACATTTCGGCGGACGTACTCCTTTATTCCTATAAGCATAGTATCAAATTTTTATTTACTCATTCATTCATTTGCATTTGGACACGTTGTCGTCAGGTTGAATTTTTCGCAAACGCTCTTAATTAATTAATTCATTTAGTTGTTGTTCCTTTTAATTTTCAAAGCAAAATATGCATACCGTATTTATTCCTGAAACCGTTGATTACTGGATCAAAATTTATCAACATAGTATTCAAGATAATCAATTTCAATTAGGTGGTAGTTTAGAAGGTTTTCGAGCAGCAATACCCGTATTATTATAGACATCAAGGAGCTGGAGTGGTAATTTTTTTAAGAGTTTGTGGCGTCTAGCTATGCCTTTGTTAAAATCTGCAGGAAAGCATGCACTTGCTGCAGGTTCCAAAATTGCAGTGATGTTGTAGAAGGTCCGTTCTTTTAAAGAAAGTGTTGCCGAGCATGGACGAAACGCAGCTGGTAGCTTATTACACGAAA